>OX465183.1:3650178-4258541 GCA_949987655.1 Polymixis flavicincta | reverse complement strand
GATTGCTGATTAAATATGGTTAAAAAATATTTCTGAGAAGTTATTATTCTCGTTAGTGACGCAGAAATTTTTAACTTGAATAGGTACTTAATCCCTTCCAAATTTTGATTCCAATTGTGAACGTGTATTTTTTCGACGCATTCTTGGAAGTGGAATTTATAGAGACGTCTGGACAGTCCGGAAGGAATTTGATGGATTTATAATAATGGATAATTTCATAATATTAAAATACTCCTTTGCGTCTTCACAATGGCCGACGCTGGCCTTTGCAGTGGATTATTGATGGGTTTCTACCCACTCGAGAACTTATTGTATGAAGTTGAATAGAATTTCTATGAAAACGCATCAACGTTGGACATTGTCTAGTCTAGTCTCTAGACTATAGTAAATACAATATTTTGCGTTATCGATTAACTG
Organism: Polymixis flavicincta; assembly: GCA_949987655.1. Taxonomy (NCBI): domain Eukaryota; kingdom Metazoa; phylum Arthropoda; class Insecta; order Lepidoptera; family Noctuidae; genus Polymixis; species Polymixis flavicincta. Next base: position 4,258,124 of record OX465183.1, on the reverse strand, counting down.
GACTCGATTATTGTACCGTTTCAAACCCTTCTCTTGACATTGAAATTAATTACTAGTGACTCTTTGCACTTTTTCTTGTAGGTATACTAAAATAATATTGGCTGGCACACAGCTTAAAAATAAACTAAAAAAGAACTCCCTCGTTGGTCTTGTGGTCACTTCTGCTAAGGACTTCTTGTCCTGGAGTTAGTACCCGGGCAAAGTGTTTTTGAGTTTTCCTATCTGGGCCTAGAGACAAAACACATTTTTGATAGCATTCATGCCAAACGCAAAATGTATAGGAATGACATTACCTGCGGAAAGGACATGACGTAACCTTTCCGCAGAAATGTGTTTTGTCCAGGCCTGTTGGAATTTCTCAGTAGCAGCACGAAGTCCAATATGTGTGTGTGGGTTGATGGCAATAGGCTCAACTGTTACATGGGACTTAAAATACTGGCGAATGTGGGGGCTTACTATAGATAAGTACACTCCTGCTTTACCCTCATGCATGATATGTTCTGCTATGTTATTATTCAAAATCAAGTCATTTATTCAATAAGGCTGAGAATCAGCACTTTTCGAACGTCAAAATACGTAAGACAGTCCCCCAAAACGCCCACCCTTCACTTTTTTACTAAAGAAAATAATAGATATAGTGGGAATTCAGCATATGATTTTACACACGTAGCGTAGTAATTTAACGTCGGCTATAAAATAAAAAACTCTTGTTTCAAAGAAAAGAGCAATACCTACGCGGTCAAAATGTATGGAACAGCAATTTCTTTTTTGTTAATATTTTTTTTGTTAATGAATTCATGGCTACAGTTTCCGCACTGGTTTAAATGTAATTCTATTATCCTATTTATGTAGAACGCGAATGATAATGTAGACTGCTACTCGACTATGGATTCTAACAAAGGAACAGTGAAACCAACCAGGACCTATCGAATACCAAATTCCATTGGGATCTAATCCATTCCGCGGTTTAGAACCGAGTGCTTTGACAAATGCTGGAGCTTTGTGTGCGAGCAATGCAATTGCGTTCACATCGTAGAGAGATTGGTCTATCTCACTACGAAATCCTAGTCTATGAAAGGACTTTATGGAAAGAGCATTTACAATTAGGAGCGCCAAAGTTTTGACAAGTATATCATTTTAAAACAAATGAATTCGTTAAATCCACGTCATCATCATCATTTTAGTCCGGAATCACCCAATGATGGGCCTCCCTACATTTGTGGCAAATTTCACGGTTCCGTGCGTCCCACATAATTAACATACACAGAACAAAACAATTTACTAGCCTTTCGTAGTCCTGGACACAATATTCTCTATTGTACTCTTCGTTGAAATCACCTTATTAAGTACCTAGGCGAAACTTCAAAGATACCTTTGAAGACTCGTCAGAGCTGACAAAAATTTCCTTCGATCTTCTTTACATAGTAGTTTTATATATAAAACAAAAGTCGCTATTCGTGTCTGTACGGTTAGAACTTTTAAACTACGCAACGGATTTTAATGCGGATTTCATCAATAGACAGAGTGATTCAAGGGGAAGGTTTATATGTATAAAATACTGACCTCCACGCGAGCGAAGCTGCTGGAAAAAGCTAGTATATGATATAACAGCTTAAACGGTGCCTTTAAACGGTGCTTATGTACCAGTCCCCGAAAGAGAACAATAACGCGCAGATAAATAAATAACATATTCCAAACCCACTCCGAAATTATGATAAAGGCTGGGAGCGATCAACGCCTGTCACAGTTAATTGGGGCAGACAGTTTACGTGATCTCTCAACCGTAAAGCAAGGCTCGAATCGCTGATTATATCTACCGATCTGCTCTCTAACATGGACCTCATATTTCTATCTGGCAGCAGAATCGATTGCTGAGTTCAATAGAATACAGATCACTTTTGAGCGGAGGCTGGATCGAGACATTTCTCATGTTGTATGCATTAAAACGCTGAGGGATTTTTAGCTTAATAATAAAAGGCGCACGGGTCCATTGATCAAGTTAAGTTACACTTGGCGCGGTTGGTCCGTGGGTGGTAACCAGCTTTAAGCCGTTGCTCCAGTCGTTACAGGTCGTCAGAAACCCGAAAGACTGACAGCCAGTCTTACCATGTGCTATCGTATTTCTGGTATAATAAATACTGGTATTCAGCTGCATCCGGTTAGACTGGAAGCTGGCCTTAACATAGTTGGGAAAAGGCTATTCAGATGATAATATGAATCATTAAAACTCTAACGCCCCGAATTTTTCTGCCGACGTGTTCAACTATATAAAACTGTTGTTTAATTATTAAGCCAAGACATACCTACATGTAAGGAGAAGACATTTCATTACGTAGTGAGATCCATGTGATAGAAGACTACGTTGACGTGTAGCGATTTCACGGCTTCCATAATTTATTGGGCTCCTGTAAGCTTCTGTGGAATATCTTGCATAATGATCACAGCAAAAAGCAGCATTTCGCCTGCTGCCATAGTATGCGCTTTATGGCTTTAATATTCAAAATATTTATATAAGTATAGTGGTTAGGGGTGACGGAGGCTATTTCTCGTTTGGATCTTCAGAGTGGAATGGGCTTGCGGTTTAAGGATTTAATGGTTGAAGATAACCTGGAAAAGAGTAAATAAGTCACTGAAAATATAGTTTAATATGGCATATTTTAAACAAACATTAGGTGCATATTCTTTTAAGCTACTCTTGTCTTCGAATGCTGAGGATCGCGAAACAATATTCTTTGTTTAAGAATAAGTACATACATTAAAAAAATATGCAAAATGAATTATTATTACAAGGCAGTGTTTCTATAACTATATTCTTGTTACATAATTATGTTAAGGCGACCTTGAATTTAAAAGAACCAATTCATAATCAAAAGTGGGTGTAAATGACAATAACATGATCTGAGCAAAATATTTCAATAAGATTGGTAGGTTAAAAGTCCAATAAAATAACCAGTTTTAATAAGGTAACGGTGTCTCAATTATTTAATTATAAATATCGGAATTTTTAATTCACATAATTCAATTAATTAAAACAAGATTTCCGTTATTTTCGCGAATTCCTTTCTTACCTGTAATTTTTTACTACTTATTCTTCATACTACCTAAATGGGTATTTCCTTGTTGGTATTATTTCTTGACCACATAATAGTCAATCAAATCAAATCAAAATATTTTATTTCATTTAAACCTGCATGGGCACTTATGAAACGTCAGAAGCTAGGTGCACGGTTCCAGGTGCTAGGTGTCGCTTCCTATTGAGAAGAGCCGGCAAGAAACTCCACGGTTACTCTTTTAAAAATAATTGGCTTTAACAATTTTTTTCAAATTACAGCGATAATAGGTATGGGAGGACAGTGCAGGCCTGTCAATAAGTACCAGGTACTTAGAAGAATGAAAATACAGAATAGAAAATCGTCTACAAATCTACAGTCTGTAACGCGTACAACGTTCTCTCATTCACAATATGTAAAATAATCTATATAAATAAAATTTGCCTATCTAAGCAAAGTGACATGATTTCCATGACAATCACTAAAAAATAGTCGATATTAAAATTGATGTATAATGTCAAATAATGACGAGAATTATGTCAGCATTGTAAAATAAAAAGAACACTGTAATTTGGGAGCAGTTAATAGACTTTCACATAGTTATGCTGTTAATAAGGTACCAGGGAAGCCACAGTAGTATCTTTCTATTACCTATTTGACTTAACTTTGACATAACATCATTATCTATGGACGAACGAGGTTAAACATGTATAGGGGAAACCCACAACTGAACCATTTTACTATGAATATGAAATTCGTACTGGGTAGATGACTAGTTATACATATAGCCTATAATGTTCCCAATGCTGGGACGCAGGCCTCCTCTCTGTGAGAGAGAGTGGGCCGTAATCCACCACACGGGCCCAGTGCGAGTTGGTGGATGTCACATATCTTCGAATTTTTGTTTCTATGACATGCCGGTTTCCTCACGATGTTTTCCTTCACCGTTTTGAGAGCAGTGGTGATGAAATCATTTACACAAAGTAATGCGCCTGTCTGGGTTCGAATCTACGACCTACAACTCGTAAGTCGCGTCTGTTACCACTGGGCGACCACAGCTCTCTGACTAGTTATACTTTTATATAAAAATTACTAGCTTACCCGACAGACGTCGTCCTGTCTTAGCTATGAATATTGGACTGGCATTACCTATACAAACCTTGTCCTGACAATAAGGAACACATTAATAAAAGAATCATCCAATTTGGTGCAGTCGTTCGGAAGTTATGCGCGTACATACATTTCGATTCATTTTTATAAATATTGATTATTATGAAGAACTTGGTAGTTAACAAGGCATCCATGTAAGTAACTAACAGAGAGAGTGTTACAAAAACCATGGCGTTATCTGCACCCTAATTGCGTAATTCACGATTCATCATAATATATTTCGCTTTGAAACAAATTGTTAAACCATTGCTTCATATATTCGAAAAATGTGTCTATTCAACAACGTAAATAACGCAATGAATACTGTTGAACTGTCAAATTGAAACCTGATTATGATTAATCGTGAGTTACGCAATTAGGGTGCAGGATGACAGGGAACCATTAGCAGAAGATATAAACGAAGTTTTAAGGATCAGAATGAGTACTTACATCGTCTGTTTGTTTTTTACTAGCTGACCCGACAGACGTCCTGTCTTAACTATGAATATTTGTACGCGCAACTTTTTTATTTTTTTTATTTCATAAGAGACCTTCTCCTGACATTAACAAACACAAAAAAAAAAGAATTTGCAAAATTGGTCGAGCCGTTCACGTGTGGTGCAGTGACCAAGGAAAATAGAGATTCATTTTAATATAATAGATTTTATTTTATGACATCTCGCATGTAAAACTATGAGATTGTCGGACTGTTGTTGATTGGACCTGCTTGTGGCTAGGGCTAACAAACTTAAAACTACGCAACTACACGCTAAGGGCCCCCGGGAACGTACCTCAGCTTAGAGCGTCGATGGAAGAGGGCAGCAAAGTATGGCTGGATCGGAATGACTCTGATCTTCAAAACTTCATGTTTATATTTACACCTTGATATAAAGACGCGCTTAGAAAGATTTTCTCGAAACCATGAGCAAAATACCTAACCAAGGTTCTGAATTTTCGACGGAGTCGCGGACCACCTAGTAATAAATTCCCTGCATAATGTATGTTTCAAACCACAATGTACACGCTAATACCGTAAGAAAATCTAAGAGCCCCATCCCAGAGAACCAACGAATAAACTAAGGAGTAAGCAATTAATTAAGACAGAGACCGCAACATCGTTTTATCACAAGTAAGAGAGAAACAGAGTTTCAGTAACAACACAAATTACATTTTGCCCACATTTTACCTTATACGCATTAATTTACAATCAACCATAGAGGTTCGAGCTAATTAGATCGGCTGCTCCGGACTGGGTTACGATTATGAATGCACGACAATGAACAAATGAAAACAAAGAAGTATGTATTGATGGCGATGAAGTAGGTACACGAAGACAACTACAATTTGTATAAAATGTAGGGACTACTAATTACGTAACCTCAAAGAAATCGGAATATAATATTTTCGAAAAGGAATCACATTTTCCGACTAACATACCTAGGTATACAAAACAAAATGGTGAACTGAATAATAGATGAGAAAGATAATATAGCTATGGTATAAAACATCTTCTCTTAATAGAGCGAATAAGAACAGACACAAAACGAAAGGCTTTGAAATTAGCAAAAAGAGTATGCAAATGCTCGTAGCAGGCGTTCTGTACTTTCTTTAATACCCCTTCAATACATATAAGAAAAAAATGGCGTGAGTTTATGTATGACCAACAGCACTGGGGCCGATGGTTCACAGCTTACTCCCTTTCGAAGAGAGGCCCGTGTCACAGCAGTGGGAAATTTATAGGCGGAATATGTTTGAAAACATACATGTTTGCACCAAAAGTCACACAATACTTTAACTTTTCAGTGTTCCACCAACTGGTTATGAAAGATACACGACAGACATGAAAAGAGGAAAAAAGGGAACACTATAAATCTCTATGCTAACGACTACGCCTGGATGTCAACTCCCACAACAGGACAAATATTTGCATGGTCTAACAAATGTTTGTTTCGCGTCTGACTATTTGCTACAGCGATTGTGTTTTCTATGGCACCCACGCATAGGGAATCCTAGACCATTATCCTTATTTTTATTTCTTCTTACTCAATTTATATCTGCTTTCGTCTACATATAGTTTGAGTCGTGTGTCAATCTATGAAGGAAAGCGTGTCTTTGCCAGTTTCTTTTAATTGCATTTTTTTTTATATTACCGTATCCCTACTTCCAATAAACTTTGAATATATTAACACTGCCATGCTAACAAGACACATCAATCACAGTTAAGACTCCGAACGGATAACACTGATTAATTTATGACTTTCTGTTTCATCTTCACGTGTACTCACTCATCACAATCGCTCACTTAATCAAACTTTACCTGTTTCCCGCCTGACATCACCTCCTTGGCCTAATTTCAAAATTTACTCAATAAACGTCCTCAAATATAACGCGACATTATTCCCCAGTTAATAATATAACATTGAAGTGGGCAAAATCAATCAATTTTGTTCTGGAGCCAAGAGCATGTCACTGCTGTGCTTCTGTGCGGTATGTGCAACAAACTATGCTCCACAACCATTCTGATATAAAAATAGCGTCAATAAATCAACAAGTACCTGCAGTCCGTTATATTTAGTTTCATATAGATATAGTAAAATTTCCCGTTAAAATACTCGGCGCGGTCTAATATACATCGTACCTTAGACATTACGTTTTTATTGAAAACTAAAATAGTTGACGACTCCATACCGTGCTATTTTTCACTGACGAATTTATTCTACTTACTTTATTAATGGCAACGATCTGTGTGTTTGTTTTCTCACGATTAACTCTTCAACAGATACCTATAGATAGGAATGGAAGATCCCTCGTTGCTAAAACATATGTTGGATACGCAAGATCATGCATGACATGATAATTTAGAACTACCGCCGAGATTTTGCAGTTACGAAACAGCGCTGAATTGAAACAGCATATAAATAACAATAGTTATTAATAGAATGTGTTTCCTTTTATTGTTTATTTTATGGTTTTGTACAATCGTTACAGATATTATGACTGGACCGACTCGTGCAGATTGGTGTCAGGTTCATAATTAGGAAATAAACAATGTGTTAATGAATAACACTTCGTAATGTATTATTTATACACCTCGATTCCCGTTCAAGTGAATCCAATCACTTAGCTGGATTAACTCTAGTCTGCGATCTAAGTTGCCTAACCCGTAATTTACGCAAGCCGATCTTAAGGTGACACTTGTCCACATTTTTTCCATACAAACTTCGGGAAGGTTTTACTCCACTGTTTGACTATGTAAATCAAAAATAAAACATGGTATGGTTTTGTCTCGTTATTATTATTGTCTGTACGGAAACAGAATACTAAAATAAAAAGCCATTAAAAAGTTATGAGCCAACAAAGATTCGTTTTACTTGCTAATTTAACCTAACTTTGAGCGTGTTTAATATAATATAATATCTTTATTTTCAAAGTGACATGACTCAATTTGTTAGTAACAATATTCCTTACCCCTATGTTAGTTTTCCTATTCTAATCACTTAATCTAAAACCATGAATACATGTGAATCACTGCCACACGCGTAACACCGAGTTGGAAAGCGTGCAGCAGCGACTCACATATAAACAATCGAGTCTGCTCGCCACACAGCGCAGAATAAGGTTGGGGCTGGCCCGCACCCGGCGCACCAGGGAGGCGCATCGTTTCCTCATCGTTGTATAGAAGCAGTCGACTCGAGCTTCAGCAAACATCCCTGAAGCACTACAGAAGCGGGGCAACCCCATCAATATCCTGAACGCATTGTTATATTGAACGCGAAGGACGCTGTACGACTTCTGCGTATAATCGGCCCACAGACTGCACGTGTAAAAAGAAGTGCAATATGCACGAAACAAGTTTATTTTAACACCCCGTGTACAACGTGCAAATCTGCGAGCTATCATATTTACCCTAACCGACAGCGCCCTTCGCTCTCGCTCAATATCTTCATCGTCTTTCGTTTAAGTAATAAAAGGAGTGTAAAATCTCGAAAACCAAGACGGTACCGACAAAGTTCAATTAACAATAAATTCATTTTTTCATAAAACCCGATCTTCTGAAGGACTTTTCTTAATTTTTTCGCGATTTTTTTTCCAAAAATGCTCCTGCATCTCACTCAATAACGTTGTGCATGTAGACTAGCGTCTAACTGCTCACCACTGATACTATCGCTGTCGGATACGAAGCCTGGTGAGACCAATGACGTAGTTTTATACATCATTGGGTGAGACAACGTGATTTTTAGCCAGGCCCACCAGTGAGTTCGAGCCCGCGCAAAGTGTCCCCTTAAGTGTTGTAGTTGATCTAGCAAATAACAAATGGGGCTAGCAACGGAAAACAGCGCAAAAAAGTCATCATTTGACCTTGCCTTCGTCCACCTATGTTGGGGTTGGCTACAATTCTAACTGAATGCAGCTGAATGTCAGCATTTTACATAGAGCACTGCCTATCTGGCCCCACAACACCATTACTGGGTAGAGCGATACTCTTTGGTGGGACAAAAACTAAGCGTAAAGACCAATACACACAAAACATCTTTCGTTCTAATTTCGAGCTCTATTAATCTATGGTAGCTTTTGTTATAGTACCTACTTATAGTACACCAAAATAGCACCAGCCAAGTAGGATTACATGTAAACGAGGGAAGACCAAAAACCAAGAACAAAAAGGCGTAAAGACTAAAGACCGTGACTCAAAACATATTTCGTTGGGGCTGCGAATATGCCGCCGCTCTAGCAATAAGGTCGTGTCGTCTGTTGACAAATGGGCAATATCTATCAGTCGTTTCGTGAGGGTCAAAGGCTCTAAAAAAAGGTCGATACCACCTAAACCCTGTGAGATACAACGAAACCTATTTTGTTCTTTTTTGGCGTTGGAATACATCTTTGAATCTATTGATCAAGCTGGCTTTTTTCTAAATACGTAGAACTTCATTCTTATTCTCAGGGGATGGGAATAAAAATCAGTATTTTTGCGCGGTCTACCCGTAAATTGGCGTAGGATCATAGTTCGAGGACCCTTAATGTGCACTTGCCGAAGTTACGGTGATCAACGTGACTGGACCATATCTTGGCCTCCTTACAAATTTTATGATTAAAATATAGGTTTAAATTATTTGGCTACAAGTACTCTATTCCGGCAGATAAGGACAAAAAACGACTTTAATTTCGAATCTCTAAAGCCTTTCTTTTCTCCAAAAAAATTACTTACTTCAAATAAATGTAGAGAGGCTTCTACCAACATTTCTTTTCAAAAAAATCTGCAAAATTCTGTAAGAAATCTCCTTACCACCGTTGTACCACCTTATTCACATGGACAGGAGAAGAGTTCAATACACCCAATTATAAACAAAATATCTAAAAAAACTTATTTCTTGACACACCCAGTAAAAACAGCAGTCATAATGTAAAAATATCTGAAGAGCACATTATTCTGTATCTCTGTGTTTACAGTGGGTTGTTATGACTTGTGTGTCAATGTTACCGGCTTCTAGTATTTGAACATGTGTCTATCAAACTGAGAGTTTCGATTGAGTCAGATTTATTGATACTATATTATTGTTTCACATGTATGTAAATATGCAACTTGAATTCTAGATAGATGTGAATGGCCAATGAGCAGGAGACTTTCAATTGCTGATTTTTGTATGACACAGAAAATTGCTGACTGGGTGATTCCATGACAAATGTATTTTGTAGATGTAAAATAAACATATTTGTTGTTTAATATGTAAATAAAGATACCTTAGCTAAAATTAAAGGTATGGTAATCTACTGAATAACATGGAGTTATTTCATTGGTTGAATAATCATTACTGATTATTAAAAAATATTTTATTCTTATTAATTTTGGCTAATTTTGTATTTTGATCATGGGATATTGAAAACAATACCTATGGGTACAGGATAGAATACAAAATTTTGTAATAGGTGGTGAATTTAATATTTCAATATTTATGAGTAAGTACCTATTATAAATAATAGAAATATACACCACCTCCAAGTTTGATGGGTGGTAAGATAATAACAGAACTTTGTGTACATTAAAAAAACAATCTAACAATGTATGGTATTCGACCTACATTTTTGGAGATTCTTCTCAATAAATTGTAGCTCAGTGAACCCGTCTAAGACCTATTTTTAAGGATTTTGAATAAGATAAATTAAATTGGACACTTTGGTTTTGTAATATGCTTTCTAATTCAACATAGGAAAATATGGCATAAAATCTGAGAGCATTTATTTTAAAAATCAGACCAATCAGATTCTTGTTTGAATTTATCCTGGTGTTATTTGAATAAATTAATCATATTTCCTACTGCACTATACAATAAAAAACTACCTACACAGTAATCCATCCCACTCAGCTCAAATTATCAAACCATGTAAATTATAAATACAATAACAGGAAAACATGTTATCATTGTCATCCCAAACAATACATCACCAAATAGGTAATGCACCAGCAATAACAATCACTCATACAACCTCCTTTATTTTTTTACAATGTGGTCATTAGGCTGAACAGCCTCTTATCACCGTCTCACAAGCCACAACCAAAAAAGCTATGCCGAACAGGGCGCCTCCTCATTGTAAACAAATAGTGTATTTTTAATTTTAATAACCCACAAACAACCTACACACTACATTATCAGAAGACTTACCATATAAAGTCCTTGCAGTGGGAACAGAACGTAGGCTGCTTGAAGAACCTCGGCATGAACTTGTGGTCTTTTATCAGATAAACATTCTTCTTTTTGAGCGCACCCTTGCGGCCCCGCAAACGAAACGCCTGCCCTGCTTTATATTCACCACCACCGTCATCACAATTATTCTCCTCGTCCGCCATGGCTACCCGCGGTCGCTAGGGCGCCGGATAACTCGGAAATAATAATTATCTCACAAATATTCGCCAGAGAGCGCGGCCCACCCGAACAAACCACCGCTCTCAACGGAACGTCATCGCGATTTGTCAATGAGTGGAACTGTCACTGTCAAACTGAAATTAGTTCAGCTAGTTGCCATACTGAGATTTTTTCTACTATTACTGTGATGAAGGCGAAATATTTTTGCGACTTCTTAGGAAAACTACTATGAATGAGATTATTGATTAACGCCTTTGCAATCCTAAACGTGAACTAGCAGTCTCGGCCAGCCTGGGCTATTTAGTAGTCGCAGACTTTCTCCTTATTTTACATTAATACAAGGGCGGGTGCCCGCCGCCGCCGCCGCCGCACCAGCGCAGCAGGATCACGTTCAGGGAGGTAATGGTATGTTTTGAGGTAAGGTAGTGATTATCATAGAAATCATTTAAATAGGTTCATTTTATTAAGCTATTGCATAGCTTCTATCGCGGGCCTTAAGCGTGGAGACCGAATCCAGAAATACCGTAACGAAAATAACCTAAGACCCCCCCATTCCGACCGTAGCAACAGGTCGGACTGACTTGTTAAAATTGCAATTTTGACTGCTTTATCTGAATTTTCATACACAATATCGTATATTTATGGATAGTTTATGAAATTTTCTTACCGTTTTAGCAGTATTTTAGCCATTTCATACAAAATACGCACACGAAAAGTCACCGCAAATATTTTATGATTTTATGTGGTGGCCATTTTTTCACCTCGTGGATTTTTTTCAGTTAAATATATGCGTAAATATATTAAACTGCTTATAACTAATACATAAATAGAAAGTTGAGTAACTTTACATACGTATTCATGCTTGAAATATGCACTTTCACTTCAAAAACACTCAGCACAATCGATAAAACGAGTAGCACGGATCCGCGCCGTACCAACTGTCAAAGTACTATGTTCTGCGATGAATACCGCGTAAATTTGCACTATGACGTTGGCATCAGTCCAAGAAACATATCTAGCCTTGTCTATCCTGATCATTTTAATACAAGAACGAAAGAGATAGGTTGCTCAGTTTCATAGAGAAACGTAAAAAAGCGCTTCCACCGGCTCCCATAAATAAAATAAATAATAGTACATTATGGTACAAGTGTGTAACGTTCATCGTCATCGTCGTCGTCAACGTCATCGTCATCATCATCGTCGTCATCGTCATGTCATCATCATCGTCATCGTCATCGTCAACGTCATCGACATCATCGTCATCATCGTCGTCGTCATCGTCATCGTCATCATCATCATCGTCATCATCGTCGTCGTCATCGTCATATCATCGTCATCATCATCGTCATCATCACCGTAGTCATCGTCATCATCATCATCATCGTTGTTTTTAAGAACAAAGCAACTCAACCAATTAAAAAACAACCTATAACTCACTAAGAACAAAGCAACTCAACCAATTCTATAACTCACTAGTGAATAATAGTAATGAAAAAGTCACAGTTTGATAATAGGTGTCATTATGTGCCTAATTGCAGTGAAATTAGAGCCATTTTATGAGCAAGTGTGTTGAAAATAATTATAATTGTATAAGTTGATAAAAATGCTATGCAATAGCTTTACCGCGGCAGTCTCCGAGTGCCACACGTTTTTTTATGTAGATAATTTTATATTTGTGAATGAGAGGACGTTGTAGGCCTTACGGAGTGTACATTTTTAGACGATTTTCTGTTCTGTATTCGTCTAAGTACCTGGTACTTATTGACAGGCCTGCACTGTCCTCCCATACATTTTATCTCTATAATTTGAAAACATTCTTAAAGCCAATTATTTTTAAAAGAGTAACCGTGGAGTTTCTTGCCGGCTCTTCTCCATAGGAAACAACAATTTGGAACCGTGCACCTAGCTTCAGACGTTTCATAAGTGCCCACGCAGGTTTATATGAAATAAAATATTTTGATTTGATTTGATTTGAGGTAATGTGATCTTTAGCACACGCTGCCTCCACAAATGAAATTTTCCACTACACCTCTTATATTGTAATTATAAGGAGTAACGTTATTTAACTTATGTACAGTCGCCAGCAGGTCAAGCTATCCCAAACTGTCAAATTTCCCAATTGAACATAAACCTTATTCCTTTGTGATAAACTTGAAAAACTATCAAAGAAAGACAGATTGGGGTAACTTGATGTGCTGGCCTCTGTACATATTTCAGGTTCAGAACAATCAAATAATTTTGGGAAGGAAGAGCGAGCAAAATGCTATTGAAAATGTTAGCACTTCGCCTTAGATAGCTTAAAATTTGATTGACAATTCATATAGATACCTACAGGAGTTACGGGGCAGCAGGCTAGGTGATTATAGTCCTTTTATCAAGAAAATACGGGGCAGCTCGCAGCAGGCTAGACCAAAAGAGATGCTTGTGCAGCGTTTCGCTGTTTCCACCTCGGGCCATAGCTCTATTGGCCATAGGCTAAATGCGACTTATCAGTCGTACGTGTTATCGTCGTAATATACAACGTTCGAAATTATAAACTAAACCACAGTTTTGCATAGACAATAGCATAGAGAGTGAAAGAGAGAAAAATGCGTTTATTGGCATTATATCACTAATAAAAAACCTTAAAGTAAATGAAATAATGAATTTAAAGATCAAGACATTATTATGGATTAGTATAAAAGTGTTGAAAATCTCTCAATAGAAGATTATTCAGTCGCGTATGGCAGCACTGACGGTGCCGTTCAAAAACCAATACAAAACCGATAATGTCAATGATAACTTTTTTAAATTATGAATGAGTTAAATACACACTTTCTGATTAAATCCATAAATATGAACTTCAAACGAAACGGGCGTATTTATATTTATTTTATATAAACTTTTAAATAAATGTTTTCCAAATCATAATCCAAATCTTACACAGGTATTTCGAACGAAACCCGTTTACATATCATCTGTCAGCCAGCCTGCCAGCAGTGTTGCCATATATACGGATTTGTCCGTATTTGTACGGATTTTTGAAGTCCAGTACGGATGAACCATGCTTACGGACTTTTATACGGATTTACGTACAGATGGACTTAACCTCAGCCAGATTCCGTACAGAGCATATTCCGATGCTTTTTTCGTGGTATTCATTAAAAATCACATTTTAGTCCTCTGTCGGAACTATTATTTTCATTTCATGGAAATACAAAATAATAGAGCCGTAACCCAAACATGAGATGTGGGAAATCCCGTGCCATAGGTCGCGTTCGAAACCGTGTATCAAAGACAAAAGCTTTATAGCTATTGTCTTTGATTCAAAAGGACAAGACAGCTGTTAGCAGCTGTTAGCAGCTGTCTTGTAAAATATGTAATTTGAAAACAATGGCTGGAAATGCAAAAAATCACGCATAATTTAGCGTTTCAACTTAGATTGGTTGGCTGAATCTACTTTCAAGGTTTTGCTGAAACGTAGCAAGAAGGGTTTGCACGTTTGCATTTTGTAAAAAGAAAGTGAGTGACTTATCTATTGGACGCGGAGGTGAGAAGGATATTTTTAAGTACATTCGCCAGCAGGTCAAGCTATCCCAAACTGTAAAATTTTCCCAATTGAACATAAACCTTATTTCTTTGTTATAAGTTGAAAATCTATCAAATAAATTTGACAGATTGGGGTAGCTTGATGTGCTGGCCTCTGTACATGAACACGACTAAACATCGAAATTCAGTACCTACAACGTCCCAAAGATCTGTTGCTGGTTTTGTGCAAAAAATAATGAAAAAGGGTGAGATTTTACTGGTAATACGGATTTTATACGGATTTTTAAAATGAAAATACAGATTTCACGCCTCCTCCATATGGCAACACTGCCTGCCAGCCATTTCAATTTTCAAGCAGAAAGCCGTTATTTTAAGTTTTGTACGGTTGACAATTTGTTTTGCACTTCTTTGTGAACTGAAATGTGAAATTTTGTAAGATTATTGAAGTGTTTGTATAATTTTGTGTATCTATCAAGAAATTGAACCAAGATGAGTTCAGAAAACTCAGATTCGGGCCCTGGCTTGACTTTGTCGTTGGTGGCTCAATTCGATGATATAAATCGGTTGAACGGCATTCTAAACGACGGAGCAGCTGAAGAATGTAAGTTTTTAGTTTCTTATCTTCCATTTGAATTGTTAATAAGTCATTTAGAATTGTAAACGAATGTATTGAGGTCCGAACTGATTTCACTTTCCATCCACCTACAATCTCAGTAAAAATATTGCAGTTACCGCCAATACTCCTTTGATACACGTAATTACTTGTATCATTATTGTTTGGCTAAATAATTCGTTCATACAAACCGGAACTTCACAGTCGAATTAGAAACCAAACAGGCAAACAATGTTTTATCTTCTCTTCTTCTCACTTGATTTCCTTTGACCTTGACTGCATACAAATACATAAATGATTTTTTTTTTTGGGCTGATCTGGTATCTTACTTACTCATAATAATTATTTAGCAACTGCTTTATCTGAATGTACAGTCATCAGCATCACATACTGTTTTCATTTACCATTACCACATTACACCATAACTGAGAATAAATGGGAACCACTGTGCACTGCCTGACGCCGCTTTTTTAAAGTACCATTTTTTTTTGGGGGAGAGTAGACCCTTTCAAGGGTAAATTTGAAATCCCCAAATTGTGCAAAACCAGAGTCAAAAAATAAAACATAGTTTGAAAAAAAAAAAAAAACATTGTCTGAATTGGTGGAATATTGGGCGAGGAAGATCACGTGGTGAGTCTAAATGTGTTTTCAAGCAATAATGAGGTATATGACATATTCCAGGTCAAGGTCAACAACCCAAAACTTGAAGGTCAAGTTTTTTTTTTTTCTAAAAAAGTACATGGAGTTAGGTAAAGTCTTCTGTGTGGTTTAAATATAACCACGAAGAGGATAGCGGGGTCTTTGTTCCCTCGCTTCGCTCGCTCACTAGACCCCGCCATCTTCTTCTAACCTAACCTGTCCGAGGCGGGGTGCCCCAAGTCCAGAGGTCGCTCTTGCAAGAATTTCGTACGTTATCTGTGGTAAAATATCAATTTTAATATGAAAATAAGTAGAATTTTCTTTCCGATTTTTTATCTCAAAAACTAGGC
The DNA here is from genome assembly GCA_949987655.1 of Polymixis flavicincta. NCBI lineage: Eukaryota > Metazoa > Arthropoda > Insecta > Lepidoptera > Noctuidae > Polymixis > Polymixis flavicincta. Next base: position 4,241,935 of record OX465183.1, on the reverse strand, counting down.
GTTTGCTAAGTGAGGCCTCCTCTCGAGAGGAAATGGGCTATAATCTACCATGTGGGCCCAGTGCAGGGTTGTAGGTGTCACATTTCTTAAAATTTTTGGTTATAGACCTTCACGTGTCAAGCAATGAGGGTTTTCTGAAATGATGCTCACTAGGTGGCAGTACTGAGACGTCAGGTCCGGGCACCTGTCAAAAGTATCAAAGCGCTGAATGGTGAATGAAAGAATTAAACTAATAACATCAACATATTCCTAAATAACCATATTAAATATTCTTTAACATATCCAGGTTTTCTTGCCTTCCTAAAACAAATGGAATGGGTCCGTGGCCAGTGGTCCGCAGCAGAGAAGGAGGCGGCTCGGATACAGTCAGAGCTGGACGAGGCTCTCCGCACTCTTGCCAAGTGGGAGGCAAAATTTGCACATGTGAGGAAACTGCTGGACGGAGAGAAGAGAGAGAGGAATATTGTGCTGAAGAAGTATAATGAACTGGTATGCTGGGATTATTATTGTAAATTATTTTTACCCTGTGGCTTTTTAGCTGGTTACTGCACAGGAACTATATTTTTTTAATTATCCTATGTCACTCAGTCCAAACAAACTATCAGTGGCCCTAGTGTGTTTCTTTTAACCATCTCGACTTAAGTACCTACCAACAGTGTTTGGCGCTCCGATTGGCCATCGCCAATCCAGGGCAAATCAGAGCGCCAAATTCAGTTGATGCATAAAGTCGAGATGGTTAAAAAAGCTCACACTAGGGCCACTGTATTTAAAAGATGTCAGTATGTTCTCATATTACTGTGAGATTAAAGAATAAACTAACAAACATGCTTAGGAAGTAAGATTATGCTCAAGTAGGTACCTATTAAACAGTATTATTAGTAGGTATATATTTCAATTATGTAATTTTACATATTGTGAATGACAAAATGTTGTAGGCCTTACAGACTGTAGATTTGTAGACGATTTTCTATTCTGTATTCATCTAAATACCTGGTACTTATTGACAGGCTTGCACTGTTCTCCCATACATTTTATCTCTGTAATTTGAAAACATTGTTAAAGCCAATTATTTTTAAAAGAGTAACCGTGGAGTTTCTTGCCGGCTCTTCTCCATAGGAAACAACAATTTGGAACCGTGCATCTAGCTTCTGACGTTTCATAAGTGCCCATGCAGGTTTATATGAAATCAAATAATTTGATTTGATTTACTTACGTTTATTTCAATTCGTTTTTTTTTTTTTACTATTTTACAAAACATTTTTATTTTTTGCTTTTACAATTTTGCTCGCCAAACTTTGCAGTTTGATGGCGATAATAGAGAGAATATTATTATTATACAGGAAAAGTTTTTATCTAGTGCGCAAATTTTAACCATGAATTCAGCATATCATTCTAGACTCCAAAAATCAGCTGTTCCAAACATTTTGACCGCGTAGGTATTGCACTTTTCTATGAAACAGCTGTTTTTGTTTTGTATAACTGGTGAAAAATTTCTGCGCTAGGGGCTCTAGAATGATATGCTGAATTCATTGTAAAAATTTGCGCACTGGATAAAAACTTAACCTGTATAGTATACTTGACGGCACGGTTGGCGCAGCGGTTAAGCGATAAACTGCTGCGCTGCGTGTCGCGGGTTCGATTCCCGCACGGAACAAATATTGGTTTGACCTACTTGTTCCCGGTCTGGATGTTTGTGAATGTGAGTTTTAAATGTTTGTAAACACACCCACAATACAGAAGCAATTCCTAGTGTGGGGCAATGTTTCATTAAAAAAAAAAAAAAAAAAAAACTGCTAAAAGGAGATCATACATAGTACCTATACTTGTCATAATTTTAACCAAAAAGTTTTTTTATAGATTTATATAACCCATGATTTCAGAGCAAACTTCTGGATATGGCTCGTGACCTACTATTCAACGACAACAGAGCCAAGCTGAATGATGAGACCCTGCAGAAACTTGCCTTCCTCAATGGAACTGCTCAGCAGGACCATAATGCTAAGCTCCATTGTGTACCAGAGCTTAATTCTACTGGTAAACAATTATTTGTACTTTTTTAATGTATCTCAGAATATCCGCCTATATAAATTTGACCTAGTAGGTATAACTATACATATACAGTTGTGGTCATATAATTAACGAACGATTTGAAGTTGTTCCAGATTTTTGAAGTGAAAACTTTAGGCGCGTTGGGCATTTACTGAGATGGGGAAAAAACAATTGAACTCGCGATACTTACAGACACCACTGACAACACGAACGTACGAACGATCAACGTTGAACGTTGTATTCAAAAAGTGCACACGTAATTGTTCACTTCTTGTGGCACTCCGTGAGTGCCACTTTTTTTAGAAAACGCGCAATCATGTTACCGTGATCAAATGCGACCGCCAAAAATCATTGCAGCATGGAAGCAATAAGTACATAAATGATTTTGCTGTTCCTACTGCACGCAAAATCGCTAAAATACGATGCAGAATTCATAAACTCACTCATTAACAACTCTTCTATTGTCTGAATGGTTATTCATCATTTCAGCCGAAAGACGTCCACTGTTGGACATAAGCCTCCTCCAAACGGGGAGGGAATTGCCATAATCGCCACGCTTGGCAGGCGGGTTGGCGATCGCATTATGGTGGTAAAATGCATAGAGAACGCTGCTGCCCATTCTCTAGTAAGTCCCTTAGTCGCCTTCGACGACACCCACTGGAAGAAATGGGATGGTGCTATTTCTATATTACACAAAAAAGTCATTTTATAAATTTTAGTGTGATGGTGTTTTATTTCATTATTTATTAAAAACTTTATGCATAAGTTAAAAAAAATACCGTACAAAGTTGGACTCGTTTCTACCAGTCAACCTGAACCTAACCTGTTCTTCTTTCTATTTGTTCCTAAGTTATGTACTCTTAAACTAAGAAATTGCAAAATTCTCAGGTACCCTCCTATCAGAGATGTCATACTCCCGTTCCGAAGACGACCTAGACTTGTCCCTCGCTTCTACGCGACGTTCTTGGGTGGCGCGCGGCGGTTGGAACGCGCGGGAGAACGCGCCTGCTACTAAGAAACGACGCTCTTCCACTTCTTCTGCTACTAAGGTGAGATAAACGTAACAGTACGAGTATGCCGCAAAGGGGGATAGGTGTCTACTACATTCACATTTCGCCTTTGAAATATGGGAGCACAATGCAATTAATTTGCAACAAATCAAGAGTATGAGCTGCTATTGAGGAATACTTGACGGCATGTTTCGACAGTAACAATGTTTTGCCACTTCACTAGAAAGTGTCGAACGGCCGTTTTTGAAGTACTCTAAGGTAATATTTGAAAGAACGACTGGGCGGCAGCTCGACAAGATTTTTAACCGACTTCAAAAAGGAGGAGGTTATCAATTCGACATGTTTTTTTTTATGTATGTTCGGGCGTAACTCCGTCGTATAAAGACGGATTTACAAACACTACAAAGCGCAAAATAACTTCCGAAATTAAAGTTATTTTGCGCTTTTGGAAGATGGTTGTTATATTTTTGAAAAAAGTTTTGAAACTGTTTAGATTGGGTATAGAATCGAAAACTCTATGCTTACCAGTCGCGCTTGCGATCACAAAACCTACGAGGCCATCGGTTTCTAGCCCCTAAAAAGCCTTTATAGTATTTAATAACTTTAACATTTTAATTATTGTTTCTTTGTAGAGACAGTTCGACAGTAGTCGGGCAATGATACCTGAAAGCCATGTGAGTGCACCTAAATATTAATCACTCACCAAAGTAACGACATGACACATATAAAAAGAGAAATTCATGCATTTAGAATAGTTTAAGATTGTTTACATTCATTCATGATTTACGTCTCTGGGAATCGAGACCTTATTTCTACATTTCGTGCATTATATGTAGCTTTTAACGACAAGATCACCATTGGTCTGGTGTACCATTCTGATGTGTAGTTACATTGTGTATTGTCCTTATACGCTTGCTCTTCTTCTTCGTTCCCGCAATGCTGAGGTACGAGGTGAGGAACGATTCCTTACTTAAAAAATTACGTTAATACACACACATCTGCTAATATCGTATTAATAATATAGAGAAACTGTCTTTGAACATACAGAATATGACATTTCGATTCCTTACCGTTACATTGGTTTCTACGAGACACGATATTGATGGGGTTTGAACGTAGTAAGATTCCGCGGGGAATCATTATAACCATAAAGAATTGGGGCCCTGCTCGGTAGATGCTGACTCCCACAGCCTTCTTGATGGTTTGGGCGCAGAACGTCAGAAACGCAAAATGACAGATTATCGAATTGTCAGAAACGGTGCTTGCCGGTGCTCTGCCTTGTGCGGGTTTTCTTTCCACCTGGCCCAAAATCAACTTGCTCATAGTGTACATTAAAGCATACGAAGTGTAAAAAGTCGTTATCTACGCTTTCTGTTTATCAAACTTAGATAACATTAAGCAAACATAAATGCTTGGAAGCGACTTTTATTTTTGGTTTGAAGAATCGTTGTGTGTGCGGCAGCGCGCAATATAACGGCCTGGCCACGGGACACCCGCCATAGCGAAAATTCGCGCGGTGCGACCGCCGAGGCGTCTAGCGACTGAAACAAACGCATAGAAATGTACTAATCAAGCCACGCGGGGCGGCGACCGGCGGGGCGACCGGCGGAATGTACCAAGCGAATGGCACGGGCGGCCGGCGGCGCGGCCGGCGAGTGAAACAAATACATGAATCAGTACGGCGCGAGCCACGGCGTCAAGCGGCAGTCGCGGCGACTAGGGCAGCGATCAAACGAGTTTAGATGTTTTCGCCGCGAATAATGAACACCGAGACTTTTATAGCTGAAATACTAGCAATGCCACCTATTTGGAAGTCTGGCCACCCACAGCATAAATATAAACATATAGTGAAGTGATTGTGGGAAGAAATTAAAATGAAATTTCCAGATTTTCTCGTACTTCTTGTGGAATTCTCCATCTATACCTCAATTCCTATTCAACTTTATACTCCACAATCTCTTCAAAATATTATATCTTGAACCAAAAAACTATTACTTTCTAAGCAATATCGAGATAACTTTGTTAAAAACATTTCGCTCTCGGACTTCCTTACTGGTCGCGGCGGCGAACGTGACTCCCCGTGGCCTGCAAACGATGCCGCGCGAATTGTCGCCCCGCTTGCCGCACCGCCGTACGCACCGCCGATCCCCGTGGCCAGGCCGTAACGCATGCAAAAATTGTGCTTATCGGTGCTTGCAAACAGTACAGGATCGTGGGGTAATTATGGAGTAAATATGAGTGGCTCGGCTTCGTAAAGCGTCTTTTCATCCAAATTTTGTCAGTCATTTTCCATAGACATTTAATAGGGAGAGTTAGTATATTATTGAACCCCACACTCAGCAGCCGCGGTTACGACTACTAAACCAACGAGTCAGTCAAGTCAGTAAGGTATATTAAGACATTTGTAATGGCTCGAAGTGAAAAAACCATAGCCTGTGTTTATGATATATTATACATTATACCAGGTTAGGAAAGTGCTTTCGTGCGATGCCGGACGTAAAAGAATAGCACCATCCCATTTCTTCCCGTGGGTGTCGTAGAAGGCGACTAAGGGACTTACTAGAAAATGGGCAGCAGCGTTCTCTATGCATTTTACCACCATATTGCGATGAAAAAAAAAAAAACTGCGATCGCCTACCCGCCTGCCAAGCGTGGCGATTAGGAGGAGGCTTATGTCCAGCAGTGGACGTCTTTCGGCTGAAATGATGATGATGATGTGGAAAGTGATTATTGCACTTTTCTAAATGCGACAAAGCGCATTATTTTAACTTCTACATTCTATTTATAATATGAGGGGCTTGTGGCTTCGTATTATCAGCTGTACGCTTGCCACGGTTTGTCTGGCAGTCGCTCTATGTAAAATACTGGTACTCAGCAGCATCCGGTTAGACTGGACGCCGACTAAGCAGATGATGATGATTAGGTTTACAATATTTTATTGAGACCTTTTTACATGACACTTTTATTTATTTGTAGAGACAGGGCGACAGTTGTCGGTCAATGCTACCTGACAGTCACGTGAGTGTTCCTAAATATCAATGTCACTCACCAAAGTAGTGTAAAAGGAGTATTTAATTATTTTCGATTATACTTTCATTCATGATGAATCTCTAGAAACCATTTTGTTTTTGTGCTTTTAAACAAAAGGAAAAGTTGCGTACAAATTTTAAGAAACTTGCTAAGTCATTGTAGTAATTACAGCATTGTATGTCGTAGACTAATTATACCAGAGCCTGGCACACGCCTTCTTCCTCCGGGGGTAGACAGAATCTACAGAATACCATTTGCTATGATTTTTACATACTGTTAATTTTGGTTAAACACTGGTAACTGTATTGCACCTTATTTAACCAGAATATGACATTAACAGACGGTGGAGCTACAAGGTGGCAAAGTGCTGGCCACTGCCACCACCACGCTGACCCTGGAGCGCGCACCCACCAGCCACGACCTCAAGCCGCCCAACAACTTCGTAAGTTATCAACCAATTAGCAACCCAAACCCAAATACATGGTAACAGTTACTCCAATTCAATTAAAATCTTTATTGCATATCACATGTGTGAAAAGATCTTAATATTATTTACAAAGTTCACATGGACCCTGTCGGGCACAACAATATGTAATTCCCTCGGGATTATGACACAGTATCAATATGGACAGTATAGAAACTACGAACAAAATGTTCGTAACAACACACTCGCACAGATTCGCGCATCTACGACACCACAAAGCGATAATCGCGGTGCTATCAGTGGCAGGTGCGAGTGGACGCGTTAGTTAGTTAGTTCTTATATGAAATAAATATAAAGTTAGATTAAATTATACAAATTAAAAAAAATAAAAACGTGAGGTCGTGGGACCCCCGGGCCCCGTCAGCAACGATGTTTATTCTCACATATGATTTAAAACAAAAATAAAATTTTCGTAGCTTGATTTTACGTTTTGACCAAAGATGAAAGTCAAGTCCCATGAAGAGAGCAAGACATGTATGAACGCTTCTTGCCGTTACAATTTCTACCAGTCAACTTCTACTAAAAGTCGTGTTAAAGAACTTCGTTCCAATAAAACACTTTTCAATTTTACAACCACTAAGTCCCGTATTACAACAGAACGTCACTCAATACTCAAGTATTACTTAAAAGTAGTTTCAACATCGATCACTAATAAAGAACTAGATACACAATCAGCGGCAAAAAATGTCCTCACCGAATGAGCACCCACTTGAACATTTGGGTGCGCTTTTCATTTAGTAGCATTCGAACGCTCCGACGGTAAACATGTCTCGGTGCTCGTTTAAAAATATTAAAATCACACATCTAGGACGCTAAAAAAGTATGGAGTTTCATATTTTCGGTAAGTATTAATATTATCATTACATAATTGTTATCACTGTATTATAAATGCTGATATTTTGTCAAGAAATCATCGTAAAAACATTTTTTAAATAAATCGTTTTAAACAGCAGGCATTATAAAGCATCTCAATTCTAAAGACTCATACTAAACGTATTAACCATGCTATAGCATGCCCACTTAAATTATTCGGGTTATGTGCGTTGATTCTGTTCCATTTGTTGGAGACGCTATTGTTTTTTTAAATTTTGTTATTAAGTAAAGAATTATTGTTTTTTTTGTTTAATGAGAGTACTTGGCTGTTTCTTTCAATATTATGGTAACATTTTATGGATTTAATTTTGACTATGTTCCTAAAGGGGGGTTGGGGGGTATCAAAGTTTGTATGGAAGAATTCTAACGCGCTATCTGATTAACTCGAAACTCAGTCAAACCTAAAACCAAAAATAAAGGATAACGTGTATCAAGGTTTTTGGAAAATCTACCCCTGAAGGGGTAAAAAAGGGTAGTTAATTTTACAAGGGATGATTTTACTGCGTGTCATGATTAACTGAAAAATTGGTATAAATAACCTATAAGTCAAATAATGTAAAACAAACAAAAGACTTTAAAAAAAATACCCCTTTGAGGGTGAAAAGGGGGATATAGTTTGTTTGAAGAGTTTTCTGTGGAAAAGTAAATAATATACACATACCTGAGCCATATTAATATAAACCTGAAACTTGCTGAGGTGGTTTTGCGTGAAGGATAGTGATCACATCACTTTTGTTGACGTCAGAAGAGAAATATTTATCCTACTAATATTATAAATGTGAATGTTTGTGAAGATGTTTGGATGTCTGTTACTCAATCACGAAAAAACGATTGAGCGGATTTGGATGAAATTTGGCACACAGATAGAATATAACCTAGATTAACACATACAATACTTTTTATCCCGGTGGTACGTACCCGCGGGATAATTTCCGACTTCCACGCGGGCGAAGCCACGGGCGAAATCGCGGGCGAAGCCGCGGGCGGAAGCTAGTTAATAAATAAATGTGGTGCCCTATCCAAAAACATTTACTTTCAAGTAAACTATAATCATTACACATATACACCATAGAATATAATAAAATTTATGTAGGTACATAATACATTATCCACGAAATTAAAAAAGCCTACCCCAGGGGTCGGTCTTAAGCCCCATTCTTTACAATATATATACATATGATTTGGAGTCTTCAGTGAGTTGTTTTTGCAAAATCCTACAATATGCCGACGACATTGCTCTCTACCTTAGTTCAGCTTCCCTTTCAGATGCATCATCTCGCTTAAATTCTGCCCTTTACTACTTAAACCAGTGGCTGACCGACCACGGCTTAAGTTTGTCAGTGTCCAAATCCAATGCAGTTGTCTTTTCTCGCAAGCGTAATATTCCCCCCATTAATCTTTATATTGAAAATGAACCCATCTTGATCCGTGACAAAGTTAAATTTCTTGGCCTCATTCTTGATTCAAAATTATCTGGTCTCTATCATCTGGATTACATCTCAAAGAAATGTGAAAGAGGCGTAAATGTCTTACGTGCCCTTTCTGGAGTTCGATGGGGATCTCATCCAACTTCCCAGAAAATCCTATATAATGCTATAGTCCGTAGTCACTTTGACTATGGAATCTTTCTGTTGGAACCATGCAACAAAATAGCCCTGGCCAAACTGGATAGGATTCAATCCAAATGTTTGCGTATTATCACGGGTGCTATGAAATGCTCTCCTATTAATGCCCTTCAGGTAGAATGTTTAGAGCCCCCCCTTCACTTGCGTAGACAATATCTCTGTGACAGATTTTTTTATAAAGCCATCCAGTATAAATGTCACCCTCTTCTCCCTCCTCTTCGAACACTTTCTCAGATAATCCCAACATCTCGCTATTGGTCTCACAAAAATCCTCCACTCCTCGTTAACAGCCTCAGTAAATTCAATAATTTGCAAATTTCATTAGTCCAGTTAGAGAAAAACCCCTTATTTGAAGTAGATTTTGATTCCTTGCTCTTTCAACCAAAAATTGTTTTGAACTTTGGTATTTCCAAACATGACCCTGTTGCTAATGCCAAATTCAATAGGATTCTAGCAGAGGACTGGTACGATTGGCTGACGTTATATACAGATGCCTCTAAGATGTCAGATAATAGTAATGTTGGATCAGCTGTATGGATCCCAAAATACAAAATTATCCTTAATTTTCGTAGCCCTGCTTATGGTACTATATACACAGGGGAAGCAATAGCTCTTTTGGAAGCAGTCTCCTATATTGAATCACATGGACTCAACAAAAGCCTTATTCTCTCGGATTCTCTTAGCTGTTTACAGGATTTAACAAAATCACCTTTTCGTTCTCGACACAATTCTCCCCTTATTCTAAAGATTAAACAACTACTGTATAGATGCCACTGCTTAGGCTTAGAGATCGCTCTAGCTTGGATCCCTAGCCATTCTGGAATTGTTGGTAATGAGAATGCGGATTCGATTGCTAAGCTGGCTATTCGGAATGGGATCGAGTCTCATCCGTCTTGTTATCCCCGAGATCTGCACTGTCTTGTTAAACCCGTGATGATGAAGAATTGGAATGAGCATTGGCAAAAAACTAGATTATTGAAGGGAAGATTTTATGGTTCTATCCAACCGTTCATTCCATCTGATTGTTGGTTCAGAAAATTAAAATTCTCTAGTAAAATAGCTACCTCTGTTATTATTAGACTCCGACTTGGGTTCGTTTGCACACCAGTTTTTTTGGCCAAAATCCGCGTAAGGGACTCCTCATTGTGTGAATGCGGTCTGGATGAGGGTACTCTGGAACACTTGTTTTTCTCTTGTCCTCGTTTAACCACTCCTCTTTACGACATACTCCCTTCTGATATTCCCCGCCCAATTAACATTCCCTTCCTATTATCTCTAGCCCATACCCCTGCAGTTAAAACCCTTTATAAATTCATTAGCATTAATAAAATTCAGTTATAGTTGATATTTCTATTATAAGTTTACTTATCATATACTTAATGTTCTAACATTTATTTTGTGACGTTTTACATTTACTAACCAAAACTGTTTTGTCCTTTTTTAGCATGGGGATCCATGGATGCCACCGCTACAAACACTGATCAATAGTTGTGTAATAGTTTACGATCATTACCTTCTCATACCTTGACATTGGCAAAATCATCGAACGTTACCGATGGAGCCAGAACCTTTAAAAATAGAATAGAATAGAAAAAAGGCCATTTATTATTACAGTACAAACAAAAAATATTGGACAGTTCGACTCCACTCATTCCTTGTCCTAGCGGAGAGCCTGGATCGTAAAACTTTATTGCTGTTTATTAGCACTTTTTAATTCAAACTTTAAGACATGCGTGTAAGGTTGATTTTTTTAAATTTACGTTGACCAGTGAGTATCGGTCGTAAAAATTTATTGCTTTTTGTACATAGCTTTGTGAAATAAACTTTAAGCTTTGCGTTTAAGGTTGAATTTACATTACTGTATATTTATTTCAACTAGCATTACCTAAACACAATTTGGTGACAGTTTTAAGAGAACTTTTGCTTGGGATTGTGTATCTAGTTCTTTATTAGTGATCGATGAGTTTCAACCAATTAAATGGCTTGAATCTAGTTTTAAGTAATGTTTGAGAATTGAGTGACGTTCTGTAATTCGGGCCTAAGAGTGACAACCATAATACTCCATTGGAGCTTTGGGAATAATTCAATAAATATGGTTAATATCCATTCTGTCCGTGTTTATACTGTGCTTATAATGTTCAATTTGATGAAGAATGATGAAGTTCTCAACTATCACAAACTTACAATACCATCTTGGCACAGCAACCAATATCAGAGAGCAGTGACGAGGCCCCGCCGGCACGCAAGTCGTCGGCGCGCCTGTCGGGCAGGATGCAACACGCTGTCAAGGAGGAGTGCACGCCTTCTGCGCCGCCACGCACTGGTAAGAGACCTACATTCTGTTGCAACAATAACAGTAACTTCTGCCCACGACTTGTCCGTGTGATATAAAAAAACAACCGACTTCCGGAAAAACACTAAAGTGAACCATCGAATTGAGAATCTCCTCCTTTCGGAAGTCGGTGACTTTGGTGAATATGTACTTAAAAAAAACTTTTTAATAAAAAGATTAAACCGCCGAAAAACCGAAAAGTAAAAAATAATAAACCTGCTTTGTCCAACCCCAATAACTAAGTTCGGAAGGCGGTGACTTATAATTAATTAAATACATATCCAAAGTCACCGACTTCCGAACTTAGTTATTGGGGTTGGACAAAGCAGGTTTATAATTTTTTACTTTTCGGTTTTTCGGCGGTTTAATTTTTTTATTAAAAAGTTTTTATTTTATATTTTTTTGTGGCTATAATCTACTAATTACTACATGCTTGATTTTTGCATAATACACAACTCAGTATTAAAATCTGTGAGTAAACAATCAATCATCCCCTGTTTTCGTACCCTTAGGGTTGGAATTTTTCTTCAAAATGTATATGGGACCAACTTCAGGGTATACCCTTTCCAATAAAAAAAGAATTATCAAAATCGGACTAGTCTGAAAAAAGTTATGCGTGGTCATACATAAAAAAAAAAAAAAAATATACGCGTCGAATTGAGTAACCTCCTCCGTTTTTTCGTCGGTTCAAAAAATTGTCATCGCCTTCCGATTTTTTTTTTACTGTGTAGTGTTTTTCCGGAAGTCAGTTGTTTCTTTTTTTTTGGAAAAGTTTTCATTTTTCACTTTTTAACCTACGAAAAAACGGAGGAGGTTACTCAATTCGACGCGTATATTTTTTTTTTATGTATGACCACGCATAACTTTTTCCAGAGTAGTCCGATTTTGACAATTCTTTTTTTATTGGAAAGGGTATACCCCAAAGTTGGTCCCATATTAATTTCGAAGAAAAATTCCAACCCTAAGGGCAAGAAAACAGGGGATGATTGATTGTTAACTCACAGATTTTAATACTGAGTTGTGTATTACAAAAAGTAATCAAAAATTAAGCATGTAGTAATTAGTAGATTATAGCCACAAAAATTATAAAATAAAAACTTTTTAATAAAAAAATTAAACCGCCGAAAAACCGAAAAGTTAAAAATAATAAACTTGCTTTGTCCAACCCCAATAACTAAGTTCGGAAGTCGGTGACTTTGGATATGTATTTAATTAATTATAAGTCACCGCCTTCCGAACTTAGTTATTGGGGTTGGACAAAGCAAGTTTATTATGTTTAACTTTTCGGTTTTTCGGCGGTTTAATTTTTTTATTAAAAAGTTTTTAGTTACCCACACCAATTTGAAATGTCATCATCCTAGGGGTCAAAGGGGTTGTGCGTGTAGACTAGCGTCTAACTGCTCATCACTGATACTATCTCTGTCGGATACGAAGCCTGGTGAGACAGCGTAATTTTTAGCCAGGCCCACCAGTGAGTTCGATCCCGCGAAAAGTGTCCCCTAGAACGCTTAGCGAAAACGAAGTAACAGCGCGGGCGCAGGCGAGTGATCGGATACGACGTGGTGAGTCGGGGGCCGAAACTTCACGGTATGTTCAGGGTGATACAATGGGCTGTTTTAGACAATCAGTGATTTCCGCTTATAACAATAGGATGGACTCATTCTACATTCGCGATGTGCCATACCCATGGCGGGAACTATACATGCATCTAGGACATAGTATGATGTATCTATGCTCTCCTGATTCTTCTCATCTTCACCAGACACAGACAGCGGGTCTGAGACCCCGCGTGCCGTCCCGCAGCGCACTCCGTCGGTGCTGTCGGCAGCGTTCGGCGGGTCTCCGCGCGGTCGGCCGCGACAACACAACTTTGTGGCCAAGAACTTCTACAAGCGGGAGACTTGCGGCCCTTGTGGCAAGACGTGAGTATGCTTTAGGGCTAAATATTATCATCATCATCATTTCAAACGAAAGGCCTCCCCCAAACTCCACCGCCTTCCCGCATCCAGCGGATGCTTGCGGCCTTCACAAGGCCATGGGGTCCACCTTGCGGGAGACCTCCCAACTCTAGTCTTCCAATACACGGTCCACTCCAGAACCTTCCGGCCCCATCAGCCATCTGTTCTGCGAGCAATGTACCCTGCCCACTGCCACTTATGACAATTCTTCGGGCTATGTCGGTGACCTTGGTTTTCCTGCGCAACTCTTCATTCCTCGTTCGATCACATAGGGAAACTCCTAGCATAGCCCTCTCCATTTCCCTTTGGGTGACTTACCCTTCTAATAAGGCCCATTGGTGTATGGGCTAAATATATATGTTTCACGACCAATTCTTATTCTTTATTCTACAAAGTAAATTACGGTGTCATTGTTATAATAAATGTGGTTGGATGAGTAGACACTGGGGTGAAATAGTGATTCGATTGGGAAGACTAGACAAGTTTCTAACTATACTGCTGAGAAGTTCATGATAGAAACACGCGACAATTTCGGCCTCATTTGGAATCGAACCGCTCAAATCGATCTCAATACTTAGCACTTACGACCACGAGACCAGCGATGCATGTCTGCTATGATTCACCTTAACATCTTTTCTCTCTCACAGTATAAAGTTCGCGAAGCTGGGCGTGAAGTGCGAGTCGTGCCGTGCGCAGGCGCACCCCGAGTGTCGCGCGCTGTTGCCGTTGCCGTGCGTGCCGCCCGGCCCGGGCCTGCGGCGAGTTAACGCGCCACAGGTTACTATTTTTTTTTATTTAGTTAGCGAGCATTAGGAGACGTTATATGTTTCGGTATCAAACAAAAAACTAAAACGGTTTTTCAGTAAAAAAAAAAAAATATGATTCGAGTTTGGTAGCAGATCATAATGTCATATTTTTCAGTCAAGTTCTAAGTACGGTCTAGTAAAAAATATATAGAAATTATCATCTTTTACATCCATAATTGTTGGTTCACAAAGCGAAGTCTGGCATGAATGACTGAGAATTTATTATAAAAAAATAAAAATCCAAATCATCACTTTCAGGAGGGTTGCATCTCGGACTACGCTCCGTCTACGCCCCCGATGGTACCAGCACTACTGGTGCACTGCATCAACGAAGTCGAGAAGCGAGGACTTAACGAGAAGGGCGTCTACCGCATCAGTGCCACCGACAAGGACGTCAAACGACTTAAGGTACGTAGAGAAAAGGATAGACGGTATATTCTATAGAGACAGTCAGTAAAAATATCAGGACGCACAAAACGAGTAACAAAATTTCCTTGTCACTAACACATTAGCATTTGAAAACTGCACTACGAAGTAGTCAACAAGACAAGAACAAACGCAACTTTGCGTTAACTTCCTGTGCCAAAATGCCAAATAATAAATACTGTATCTATGTTCAGGAGCGTTTCCTCCGCGGCTGTGGCTCACCCTCGCTCAGCACTGAGGACGTGCACGTGCTGTGTGGCTGCATCAAGGACTTCCTGCGCTCTCTCCGCGAACCTCTGGTGACGTCAGCGCTGTGGAGCGACTTCATGGAGGCTGCCAAGCTGTCGGAACCCAGCGACGCCACGGGAGCCATCGTGCAGGCCGTCAGCCAACTGCCGCAGCCGAATAGGGACACGCTAGCGTTCTTGGTGCTGCATTTACAGAAGTAACTTGTTTTATATCCACTGCCATAGAACCCAAAACTCGGAGACATATGGCATCCACCAACCGGGTGGGTGAACCTATAGCTCCTAGAACCTATAGCAACCCACCACAAATCCAGACAGTGCTGCTACTGAGATTCGAATGCGGTTCTGTTGTCTTCACGGAAAGACACCAAAGGCACTTTTCGACCACGCTCATTGGTTTTCAGCAGTCGCGCTTACTCCTAAGACCAACAAGTCATGTCACAAAATATTGAAAGATAAACTCAGCATAATTATGCAGTGTAAAGCTGCTGTATCAGACACTTTGACTGTTGATTTTAAGTTCATTCCACGTTCACACAACATGAACATTCATCTGTTTCTTAAAAAAAAAAAAAAAAAAATGAATAATTTGGTAGGCGAGTGAAAAATACGAAATGCCAAAATCCAATAATATTAGATTGGTTTACTAACTCATTTCAACAAAGTGAAGTGTCTGATATCTGCTTTACAAACCGAAAGTTAACTGAAAATATTACTTCGTTTCCAGGGTAGCAGAGAGTGCTGAGTGTGAGATGGGTATCGACAATTTAGCGAAGATCTTCGGGCCCACGCTCATCGGCTACGGGCTCATGTCGCAGCCCACAGAGATGTACAACGCCACTGCACAGATGTTCAATGTGAGTTAGCTCAGAACATACAAAATACCACAACTGCTTACAAAGTATTGGAAGGCATATGCCTTCCTGACATACGCCATCAGCACATCTGAATCACGTTCTGGAGCTGCCAGTGTCATCATTGTCGTGGAACTGGCACTGGAACGTGGCACTAACAGTCTTGAACATAGTTCAGATAATTATTCTGAACAAGTTCATCTTCGTTGGTGAAATTGGCACTTACTCATAATTACCAAGAAGCTGACACAACAAATTTTTACGTTAAAAATGAATGAACAACATCAATAATTTAAAAATAATATGAGAATTCAAAGAATGTGAAAAATCGTCACAACAAAAGACCCTAAACTTTTGCCACATAATAAAACTATCCTTTTTTATTAATGATGCAGGTGATGCAGCTGCTACTGCGATTGCCGTGCGACTACTGGTCGCAATGGGCGTGTCCCAACAACGACGCGGGGTCACCCATGACCGGTACTCTTACACGACCCCGGGGATTTTTCTTCTCACCGGCTGATACTGGGTAAGCTTATCTTATTGTAACAGCATTTGAGGCCCAACTCGCAGAATGTGCTGACACTTTCGTGAGTAACAAAAACCCGAAAACGGTTATGGAATACGAAACAGACAAACCATGCCAGGTGCAACATAAGGGATAGGTTACTCGAAAAATAATACTTACTAATACATAGATACTTACATACATATTTAGCGATGCTCTTCAGTTAGTAGAAATAAAACAATGTTTGTTGTAAGAAAGAATGAATATCCGTTTATTTGATAGGTACTCTACTACATACAAAATTACCTGAGCACAAACCTGGCTTTACTTAAAAAGTAGTAATTATTAAACAGCCAATCAGAACACAGTTAAAATATTAAAACAATAATTTGCGCGCAGCGCGCGCCCTCTGTCAACAGTCCAACTAACCATTTAAACACTGAAGTTATAATAGGTGCCGGCGCTCGATCCTTTAGCTCAGTGTAGCAGCGAGCAGCGCCATGCGCACACGCGCTGCTACACATATAAAACGAAAATAAACTTAGTCTTGAGAAATAATGATAGGTAGAGGAGAAAACAAATCCAGCAAATCAGCGCTGCGAGGATTCTGCCAAATTCTTCTTTTATTTACTAGAATATTGTCGATATTGAAATTCTCTAAAGGTTACCTCAAAACAGTATTGCATGTAAAGGCAATATGTTGCAACGTTGTATGGATTCCATTCTTTTTTTTTACTAATCACTCCGATTTCCAGCTAAACATTAGCTCCAAATAATAACCAATATTCATCACGCTTTTTTCTCCATTTTGCAGTGTAACCAGAAAAAAGAGGAACTACTTCCAGTGACATTTATAATTTCAACCATATTGTTAGCACAGTAGAGTTAATTTTCGTTTGTTCGTGTAAGAGAACATTTATTTTAACCATTACCTTTGTAAATTCTAATTTCTTATTTAAAACTTCGGTATTGTTAGTTTTTCATACCAATTAATATAATTTTGACTAACTTAAGTTATAGATCATTATTAACTTAGTGACATTTTCTGTAAATTAGGTTTATTTTATTATTATTTTTGTTTTGTATTTACTTTTTCTTCAATAAGTTCGTAAAAATAAATAATCTTGAGTTAAGTGACATCTTTCGAAATTGGCAAATTGATGTCAAAAAACCATAATTTTGTATTTTTTTGTAAAGAATAAAATTATCACTAAGTGTTGAGATTGTATTTCTTACTTAATTTCACCACAACATACAAGTATTAAAAAGCCCAGTTTTCTTAATTCATCAATCTCATAACTTACATGTTGTACTTAATTTTCTTTGATATAAGTTTAGTTATTATGTGTGAATAAAATAAGTTTTACGGTCACATTCACCCATTTTTTACAAACAAAATGGACGTAAATTCGGTACCTTTCTATTATTTCAGTTAACTTTATGACAAGGTGTAAAATGCCTTATAGGTTTAAAGAATTTTATTTCTCATTAGTTCACTTAGAATTAGATACAAAAGTACTTACATCAATTGCCACCTACATACATGTTTCTTAAAATGTTTATACTATCACACTTATTTAACTCCTCTGGTAAGTTATTGAACTGCTGTGCTCCCTCAACCAATTTGTTTTTTTGCAGTACTTAAACCGTGCCCGTGCAGTAATTAGTTGAAACTTGTTTTTATCGCTTGTGTTGTTCTTGTTATCTAACAAAAACAAGCTGTAGTTTGCGTAGACAACCATTACTTGGAATCGAATTGTGAATGGAGTGACAATGGCCAATTTGTATCGTTGATAATAGAGAATAAAATATTTACCTGAATAAAATAATCAAAATCAGCCTATAATGTTCCCATTGCTGGGACACAGGCCTCTCTGTGAACGGGAGTGTGCCATAATCCACCACACGGGCCAAGAGGTGGATGTCACGTCTCCCGATTTTTTTGTAATTCTAGGGTTTGCCGGTTTCCTCACGTTGTTTTACGTCACTGTTTTGAGAGCAGTAGTGATGCACAACTCGGTACGTCGCGGCCAATAACCTCTGGATCACCCCACCACCGCTCTATAAATTAATAGTTTTTGTATATCTGTTCCTTTTCGATTTATAAAATACAATACGTAAATCATAAAGTTAGCTGAAAGGATTAGTATTAGTTTTCGTTTACATTATACAGGATAAATTTGTAACCAGTGCGCAAACTGTAACCTTGAAATCAGCATGTCATTCTAGACCCCCTAGCGTAGACATTTTTCGTCGGTTAAACAAAAAAAATCTGCTGTTTCATAGAAAAGTGCAAAACTTAGGCGGTCAAAATGTATGGAACGGCTGTTTTTTTTTTTTTTGTATCACCAGCGATTTACCCTGTATTTAAGTTCTTGTTTCCGTTATCGAGACGTCACGCTACCGCCTACGATCAACGACTTTGTAATATATATCTACATAAAATTGAATTCAGAATCATAGATAACGATCTAGTTTTGGAACACACAACTCAATGTCATACGTGAGACAATTCAAATTCCATTGAAGTGACAACTTCTTTATTTTGAGATGAGAAAAAACAATTGCCCACGCGAAATCGTAACCAACACCACTGATAATACGAACGAACAACGTTGAACGTACAAAGGCCAGCACATCAAGCTACCCCAATCTGTCAAATTTATTTGATAGTTTTTCAACTTTAATCCAAAGGGATAAGGTTTATGTTCAATTGGGAAAATTTGACAGTTTGGGATAGCTTGATCTGCTGGCGTTGAAGGTTGTTTAATCTGACGATTCAAAAAATTCACACGTTATTGTTCAAGTTTTCACTTTTGTCGGCACTCCCGGAGTGCCAGTTTTCTTCTCCACATCCCAGTTTCCGGCTTTAGGAAAAAATTGTAAGCGATTTTTCTTGAAGAATTCAAATTCACATGCAGCATTCGTTCCTTTCGATGCATCTATTTCGTTCATTATTATTTTTACCTTATAACAACAGCAGAAAAGGCATGTTTTTTTTCTACTATCATTGTTTGTTAATTCTAGTCGGCCATATAAAAATGTCTTCGTCATTCGGCCGCTTGGTATCACAATGTGCCTAGTCTAGTCACCGACTAGTATTTTAGTTTTACACTATAACTGTGTATGCTGTACTCTGTACCTATGTTAGATATTTAATAAGTCTGTAATTGTCATTGACTGTAAATGAAATAAACTATCTAACTGTATTTTTGTGTTTTACTTACGGCCAGGTTTCCTCACAATGTTTTCCATTACCGTATTTCAGTGAGGTCAAGGATTAAATTCGGTATTTGAGAAATTCACCCGGGCAAAGCGTTCCGCTTGCTCGTGCTTGAGAAGCAGCCCTCTGACCTCTGAGTTTTCACATCACATGAAAGGCGCGATAAATAAAATACGATTTCTAAATCTCATTTCACGTTTGTCTTTATTTCAGTAATAATTAAAACACATTGAGCAAACAAATTGACATCAAAATAATGTAAGTATACATAATTATAAATTTTTGGATTCATATATTTTTTTTCTATCTATTACAATAAATATAAATAATATTCAACTTATGTGTTTAAAAATCAACGACGACAAATAACAGCCAAATAATATGGAATTATGTCTTACATAAAACAATATTCATAGTCAATCATGCAACTGGATATTTTTCTATAAAAGTGTAATTTTAAACTACTTAAATGTAATTTTTATTTTTTCAAAGTATGTTGTCAATAAATAATAACATCATGAAAATTACAACACGGTAAAATTACTATCATAAATATCGGTATGTTGTACCGATATCCCTAAAAATAAGAATAGATACAGACCAAAGATAGAGAATGGATCGATTCTGTAATAAATGATATGGCGCTAAGATCGTAGTAATCTATGAGATTACCTCGTATTCTCTATGCACAGAAGAAAATACCTCTATTCTCAATGCATAGAAGAAAGTACCTCTATTCTCTATGGATAGACGAAAATACATCTTTTTTTACCTATGCATATAAGAAAATACCTCTATTGTCTATGCATAGCAAAAAGAAAAACGATGTAGTCGGCGCAATACAGAGACTTTTTTTCGGTCAAGGAATGAAATTATGAAGTACCGGTAAGGTTAATCTTGTACCTTATTATTCTTCCAATCAAAATCGTACAAGTAGTACTTGAAAAGTTACATGCGCTACGTGGAACAGAAATTCGTTACAATATTGCGTCAAATTTTCGCTCCTTGACCTAATCGATCGATCGATTAACTCAATCGGAATAGGAGTAGGAAAACGATAAAGGTCGAGAAATCTTATTTACACAGTTAACGAAGCAGCATGAATGTTTTTGGCGCTAATGAGTTTATTCACACAACGCTATATTTAGCGTTTAGGACCGTATTACCAGTCTAAACCAGATCGAACAAACACTAAATAATGCCTCCACAACTTTAAATTATTTACTACTCCATAACACACTTATTTATAATGGTAACTAAGTGATATCAAAATGCTACTGCCGCGTGCCGTGCATTCAGTATTTCTACATTTTACTCCTAAATCTATTAAGATTCTTTGGTAAAAGTTACAGGTATGTTTCATACAAAATCTTAGGCCTCACTATCGAACGACGGTTGGTCATCCATTAAAAATGTTAGTCTTTATAAAAATTGGCTTTGCCATGTTTTTTAGTAATTAAAATGTTTTTTTAGGTCTCCATTATTATAACGTTTCATACGAAAGTTTTACATACGACCAATTAAATGAAGTGTGATCGGAATTTCCTGTTAATTTGTAAACATATGAATTAATTGTAAAAAAAAAAAACAATCTTTTCAATGTTTCTTAGGATGCAATGCAACAGACTATTAGTCGGCCGATATTTTAACCGGGTATCCTTCACAGTTTTCTTTGGTATAATTGCTTGATTAGACGAACTTAAGACATGTATGCTCTTGTTATACAGGAAAAGTTTTTATCCAGTGCGCAAATTGTAACCATGAATTCAGCATATCATTCTAGACCCCCTAGCTCAGAAATTTTTCGCCAGATACACAAAATAAAATCAGCTGTTCCATACATTTTGACCGCGTAGGTATTGCACTTTTCTATGAAACAGCAGATTTTTTTTTGTACAACCGGCGAATAATTTCTACGCTAGGGGTTCTAGAATGATATGCTGAATTCATGGTTACAATTTGCGCACTGGATAAAAACTTACCCTGTATACATTTTTTTTTTTTACCATCTTTTTACATATTATTATTATTCTTAGCTTTAAACTAATTGCCTGACCGACCAAATGCACCTGCTGACTAAAAGTCGTGTGCGCTAGTTCGTATTCGTTTACAACTTTTAAACGTAAATTACAGTCTTCCCACAATAATTTTACCTCTGATTTAGCATTCACTGTCTAAATCATAGTGGGTTGCTGCTGCGAGGTAAAATAACTATGAAAGGCTTGTACAGTAATAAATTTCTAAAAACTATGAAGTTTTTCAAAGCGGCTGTTATTTTTGTTGGTAATGTACATTTTATCACTGTTCACAAATATTCGTATGAAAACACACCTCGTATGTTAGACTAGCCGAGTTATTATACCATTATTATCAAAATATTACACTACTTTGGCTGAGGCGTTCCAGTACGGATTAATTCACATTTTCAACTTAAAAATTAATTATAATAAGGAACGTTTATATTAAATGACTATTTGGTTTTATTTAGTCACTTTGCACTGGAGCGTCCGATCAAAGGTAACTTTTTGTAGTTTTCGAGAACTGAGTTGATCGATTGAGTAACTCTAACAAAATAATGATGACTTTATACCTTATAAATTACATAATTTTAAAACATTAAGGCTCAAACGCACCAATACTCAGCAACTATATAATTTTCGTTTTCTACTTATTTTTTAAAAATTAATTTCTTAAATAAAATGTATATGTAAATAACTCAAATTAAATAAAACTCGTCTTTAAATGCCAAAAACCCTGATTAAAAAAAAAAAAAAACTAAATTATTATGACGATTTTAAAATATTTTTAAAATATTATGGCAAGAAACCTTTACTTTTAGTGATATATTATTAATATTTGTTACTACTTATACAAAGTACTAGGTATTATTTATGATTATTGTGATGGTGAATCTTGTGGGTGCATTTAGCACTTTGAACAATGTGTAGTATGACGTACGGGAAGATAGATTTTTACTAACTAATCATAGGCCATACGAATTATAGCAGTACTAAAACAGTCCCGTGCAAAAAGATTGATTACAGATTTTCTGTTGAAGTATTGATTGAAACTGTGAGACAATCTAGATTGTATGTAAGATAATCGCGTTTCATTGATTCTAATTGTAAATCCCTTTTTGCACCCGACTGTAGCTACCGTAACAAATATTATGCCGTTTTTGGTAACTTAATTGCCTTATTATATAAAACTTTCTCATTTCTAGTAATTTACAATAAAAAACTCCCAAATATACATATACACATAATTATCTACAATTATCCGATTAGATATTTTTTCAGACTTGAGGCGAAAGCAGTCGTTTTTGGAATGTTTTGAATTATTTTGAAAAACTAATTGTTCTTCTTTCTTTTTGAACACTGAATATAACAGGCTTTTGAGGAATTGTTAAAATCGTTGAGTTATGAAATAAACGCGATTTTTTTTGAGATCTGTCCATTTCAGTTTACATTGAAACAATCAAATTCGTTTTCTTTGATTTCTATACTTACAAAAGTAGTTTTACAATTTTTTCACTAAGAATGATATGCTTCAAGCAAATTACATTGCTGGTAATCAATGATAATTGTTTTGAATTTTTACTTAAAACATTAGGGTTAAAAGCCTCACCAGACATTACACATAAGTAGTTAAAGTGCAACTGCATGAACTCAAAATATGTCACCTCATAAATAATGTCACGTTGTCATTCATCAACCGCCTATTCCAAAAGTATCCGATAAAAGTGTAAACAAACCCTGTTCAGGTTTACATTCTTACACAATGCCGTTTCAACTTTATATCTCGCCACTTTTAATAACATTTTTAAAAATTTAAATATCTTATTATCATATTTTATGAAATTAACCTCAACCGTCAAATGCAAAAAATCTTTAAAGTGATTTTAAATTTGAATTTCGGAAGGCTTAAAGTATTCGAATGATCAAATCAAAGCTTTCAATTTAGAAGTGGCAATACAAATTGACACCCGCAGGTACGTTTTTTTTATCCATATGTTTATTATTTTATCAGATGCTGTTGGAACAGACCATAGTTACACTCTTAGCCCACGTTACGGACGTAGGTAATAAAATCGTGGCGTGATTTTTCGCGCACTGAATAAAAAAAAAAAAACATCGAACCGTAAAACACACTATTCGATTTTCGACGCCCTGAGATACACTCTATTGAATTCTCAACTCTCGGTTTAACACAGAAAGTTGAAAATTCAGTGCGCGAAAAATTACCGACTTTACATTTTCCTCAAAAAGCTATATTCCCAGCCAGTATATTATATTCAGCATAACAAAACCTAACGGTGTTCAAGCTCTTTAGTAACAGTTTCGTTCCCTCGCAACAGTTTGGGCAGGATGCCGCTACCGTGCTTGATGCCGTAGGGTCGCAGGTGGTATATTAGGTAGTCTAGTACGTACATTAGTTGAGGACTTATGTAGTGGAAGGAGACCGCGTGGTCTGAACAGCAATCGAGACCCTGAAAGAGGAGAAAATGTTATTTAAATCATGTTTTTGAATGTTACCTACTATTATTATAAATGTGAAAGTTTTCATATTTAGACAAAGATAGTTTTTAACCTGAATTAACACATAGAATACTTTTTATCCCGGTATTACGTTCTCGTAGGTTAATTTACGACACGGGCCAAGCCGCTGGCAAACGCTAGAAATATTATAAATGCGAAAGCGAGTTATTTTGATACTCAATAACGGAAAAAATCCTGGACGGAATTGGATGAAATTTGGCACACACATAGACCATGATCTGGCTAAGGACATGGGCTACTTTTTCATCCTGGATCGCAGACGAAGTCGCGGGCTAAAGCTACTTGTCAATAAATACATTTAACCCTATCAATTGGTGGTAAAAAATACAGAATGCTAATTTTCGCAATTGTGTCGATAAGATATGCCGCCGACAGCTTGCGAGATTGTTATCGGATTTTAGAATGAAAAAATAAATACGTTTATTTGCGGTAAACATGACGCAAAGAAAGAACAAACCCAAAAAATAACAAGTTGATGGCAAATATGCGTAACAACCACATACAAAATCAGCACCACGCAAATTTTGCGTCATGTCATGTGATAACTCATATCGGCACGAACTATTTATAAAAATGAAGCATAATCATTAGAAAAGGTCGCTGTACTTCCTTCCAAAACTCAACATTCATATCTCTCTCTATTTAGAGCTAATAAGGATCAGTTTTTATTGAAGGAGTTCAGATCATTCCGCCATCTTTTACCAAGAAGAGCCAAAAGAACAGATGATGCCATTCCAGTAAGGTCACACACAGACAGACTGCTCAATATACTGTCTGTTGAGTAACGGTTGGGTTCAATGGGCCTTGTCAGAAGGCTAAAAGTCACTCAAGGGTAATTGAGAGGGCTATGCTTGGAGTTGCCCACTATCGAAACAGGAATGAAGAGATCTGCTGGAAAACCAAGGTAACCGATTTATCGCGAAAAATTGCCAAACTTAAGTGGCAGTGGGCAGGGCACATTGCTCGCAGAACAGATGGCGGATGGGTACGAAAGGTTCTCTTCAGTGACGACAGCGTACCGGAAGGGAACGTTTAAGTATTAAATAACGCAATTTTGGGAGCGGGGGAGGGGTCTTGTAAAACGTTACGGTGCGTTACATGGGCGGGAGGGGTATTGGAACAACGCGTTACGTAACTTTTTGATTTTTATAAAAAAAACTAGGAACTTAGAATGTCCCAAGTTGGCAACCCTTTTCGTTTGTTTCACGGGGAATCCCTCGATTGTAAATAAAAAAACTATGGAAAGAATTAAAAAGAAGATGAAAAGTGTTCAAAGGAAAAATAGAGACAGTGCCAAGCGTGCAAAAAAAAATTCGAGCCAAAGAAAAACTTGAGAAAGCTGAACGTCGGAAAAACAATTCTGCTGCAATAAAATCTCGATCTGGCCCTGGCCCCCTCAACAAACGACTGTCAGGAGTCATCCTGCCGCATTAACATTTTGGTTCTCATCTCGACGACAAAGGAATTACTGTTGATGATGATTTGGAAAAACGCAATTGAGTGAAATTAAAATTGTCGACTACGATGTTTCGGCGTAATATAGAAAGCCTGAAGATAGCTTACAGGATCCAGCAGAACCTAATCTGGCGTGGTATAGTGCTCACGTCCGTGAATCGCATATTTTTTTAAAAGCTTGCCCTACACTAGGAATTTCTCCTGTATTCTCTTGTGACTTGTAGGTTAAAATGTTCACTTAGATGTTACGTAACATTTAGGGAGGGGGAGGGTGGGTACAGAAAAACGTTACAATGCGTTACATGGGGGAGGGAGGGTCTAAAATCTACCAATAATGCGTTACGTAATACTTGAACGCCTCCCGAAGACACAGAGTTGGAAAGCCTCCCACAAGGTGAACCGATGACCTTGTGAAGTTTGCAAGAATCCGCTGGATGCGGGAAGCACAGAACCGGTCGAAGTGGCGGAGCTTGGGGTAAGCCTATGTCCCGTATTGTCCAGCAGTGGACAAATTTCGGCTGAAATGATGATGATGACGTAACGGTTGCCACGCACCACACTGGACCGGTTTGAAAAGTCACGTTCTGTATCTATCACAGTTTATTCGCACCATTATTCTTAAGCAGGGTGGCGATTAGGTTATCAACATGTGACTTTTCCTAAAGTACCAGTTTTAGTAATTATGCTAATATTCGTGTTTAGGTGAAACCACACACATTTATTGAAACCACATATTCTACATAACGTTTTTTAAACATAGACCAATTAATATAATTAATAACAATTTACATTCTAGACGTGGGACTTAAATTTTTAACCAACTTCACAAAGAGAAGGAGGTTCTCAATTTGGTTGTATTTTTTTAAAAGTAAATCTTTGTTACCACTTAGTTTATGTCGATTATATTGTACTAATTTCCTGTCACATATTTACCAAGTGAAGGAATACGAATTTGTGTGGGGTAGGTACAAAAAAAAAAGGGAAAAATCACTTTAATTTCGGAAATCGGTGGCAAAAAAACGAAAATGCAAACCCAAATACACTGACTTTCGAAATTAAAGCTACTTTTAGAAGTAGATTGTTTTTAGTTTAGTATATAACAACTTTAAACTTTATTTTGTGATCATTTGGTAAACATACCATAAAGTTTGTATTAAATTGTTGATACCATCACCCCGAAAGTGTCCAATACCTTTATCAAGGTTGACGATGTTTTTTTTTATTTTTGTGAAGTTGTAATTTTACAAATTTAACCACATTTATAAGAACATGTAATAACGGCTGTACTATTTTATGTGATAACCTAATCGCTACCCTGTAACTAACTATAGAATTTGAAATGAATGAATGAATTTGGTCATGTTGACAGGATGAATGAAGGGCGGCTAACAAAAGGGATTTACAAGGCTGATGTGAGTGGAAACGCCGGGGGGGAGGGGACATTTAGTGACCTTACTGGTGATGTTTTACAAAAAGGTACGGTGCGTAGTACTCGTAACCGGCGTGCGTGTATGACCAGGGTGCTTACTCTGGAATATAATTCCGATAGATCGACATTGGTCAAACGTCAGTTGGTTGAGTTAAACGTCAGGGATTGGCTGGACTCAATCCCCCTTATTACAAAACATGGTTTTTCTTTAGGTATGGTTTAAACCATCGAGCCTGTTTTTGAAATAAGAACTTAGAACTGAAATAGAATTACAGCTCCTTTTCCAAAACTGACAATTTAGCACTGGACTAACTTGTCAGTTTTGTAAATGGAGCTGTATTTCGATTTCAGTTAGGTTCTTATTTAAAAAACAGGCTCGAAGGTTTAAACCATACCTAAAGAAAAACCTTGTTCTGTAATAAGGGGGACTGAGTCTAGGCAATCCCTGACGTCTGACTGACAATTCCAATGTCGATCTATCGGAATTATATTCGAGAGTAAGCACCCTGGGCCCTTAGTGTGAGTTTCATTTAACCGTCTCGAAAAAACGCATCGAGCGATTGGCCCTGGATTTGAGGTTCATTTAACCGTCTCGATCAAACGCATCGAGCGCGTTCGTCGCTCCGATTGGTCCTGGATTGGTGAGACCAATCGAAACGCCGAATGCGCTCGATGCGTTTGATCGAGACGGTTAAATGAAACTTACACTAGAGCCACTGATGTATTAACGTAAACGACACAAAAGGGGTATGTATTGATCGTACCCCCATGGGAAAAACGCGTGACTTTATGAATGTATAGATATTTTATGTTTACTCACCTCATCGGTAGGATAGAAGATGTAGTTCCAGTACCAGAAGTCTTTGTTCTTGTTAGGAAACAGATGGTCTTGCGGCACGAACGGGAAGAACCGGCCTCGTTGGTGTTCGTCGCGAGAATCCATCGCGCGGACTCCTATCTTATCGAGACATTTACCTGAAATTAAATTTACATTCATGAGACTGGTGGTGCAGCTTTTACTAAAGATCATCATTTTCTTAGCCTTTTCTCAGCTGAGTAGGTACCAGTATTTTACATAGAGCGACTGCCTATCTGCCCTCCATAAACTAGTTACTGTGTAATACGATACCCAAGGTAAGACTGGCTGTTAACACTTTCGGGCTTCGGACGATCCGTAACGGCTATCAAAGATCCATGAATGACAGCCGAGACCAACGGCTTAACGTGCTTTCCGAGGCACGGAGAGGTCTTGGTATGTAAAGATGGTCACCCATCCATGGACCAACCACGGCATGCTTAGCTTAACCTGATCGATCGACCCGTGCAGCTTTTATTACTTAGCCACAAACCCCTCTACAGCTTTCATTAAATATATAAACACGAAATTCGATAGCTAAGAATATGTTCCTAAGTTCCGTAAAACCCCTATTCCTTAGGGGTGCACTAAAAAGGTTTTTTTAGATACTATGCGCAAGTTACTCTGAGTCTAAGCACGTTAGGGCCACGGTACGGTTTTCACTGACAAACAAATACCAACCTTGTGCAGGATGAAATAAAGTTGAGAACCAAAAGTTAAGCGGCCCGAGATTCATAGAGC
The DNA here is from genome assembly GCA_949987655.1 of Polymixis flavicincta. NCBI lineage: Eukaryota > Metazoa > Arthropoda > Insecta > Lepidoptera > Noctuidae > Polymixis > Polymixis flavicincta. Next base: position 4,213,469 of record OX465183.1, on the reverse strand, counting down.
ATCAACGCAGACAGAAATATGCGATTAAGGTTATTTATTTTCGACTTTATCGGAAGAGAAACAAAGTTGATATTTGTTTGATAGGGTAAACCACGCTCTTGTGAGCTTCGCTGTGTCTGCTCTGACCTTTAAACGGCGGGAAAGTTTGTAAAGTGGCTCTATAAAACCGAACTTATTTTTATAGTCGATGTGATATATTGTCGACCAACGGGTAGTTGGTCCACCTGACACGCGCTTCTGCTCCACCCTGAGCGGGAGAAGTCATTTGATGATTTTCGAACCCAAAAAAATAAAAAAAACGGGTACAGTTGGTAGTTTTTTTTATTATTCTTTCTTTGACCTCGATCACTCCTGATGGAGCCTATTGACCGCGTACCGCCTTAGTCGTATACGACCGAGAACCTATGTTCGTTTTCAGAGTGTAACCAACCCTAATACTAAGCCTCCACTGTCCACCCGTCCGTCTGTCTGTCAACGGGCTGTATCTCAAGATTCGTAATAGGTACACAGCTTCGATCAATAATAGTACTAGATTCCCGATAAGCGCTTCAAAAACGGCCCGAAAAATAAGACCACAAAAGTATTTGTGGTCTTATTTCAAATTAGTATGGTCCAACCATAGCCAACATTAAGACGTGAAAATGCCGCAGTGAGCGTTCTAAAACTGTGTAAATAACCACCGTAACACCAAGGTTTTAGAAGGAATATCTTTTTTTCGGTAAGTTTAAATCAATAAGTGTTTTTCATAAAATAAAAACACAATTAAATTGTAAATATAATTAAATTAGCTAATATTATAATTGTTTGGCCAATGTTTGCTACGACGCACCAACTATTGTATCAAACATCGACTGTTCTTCAACAGGGAATGCATGGAGTAGTGTTGACATTTTATAATGTTATGTTTATTTGTAGATTTCCTAGTGATCCATTTCTTCTAGTGACTACATGACGTGCCTCGGGCTGATGCAGGTGGTTTTAAGTCGTTGTAACAGCGGCAATGTAAAATATCTACTACTTTTTTGATTCGGTCAAAAATATTTGCCACCATACAAAACGAACCTAAAAAAAATTATTATGCAACTCTATGTCTTTCAATACTTACTGTGTTCTGAGCATTGAAATGTAATACCAAGAACTACGTCTAATTCCACAATAGAATAAGCACAAAATTGTAAATAAAATGTTTTTAACCTAATTACTTTGAACTTAAGTTACATTTTAGAATAAATATTTTTGTACTGATGACTTTTTATTTTCAAGCGACATTTTAAATTTATTGCTATAATAACCTTTCTCCGATGAAAGGACTAAAATATATTTTTTTTGCAATGGTAATTAAACTTTATGTGTTAACATTAAGGTTTATAATAAACTGAAGTTGTTAATATTATTCAACTTTTTTCTAAATGTTTACGTGTGTGCAAACATGGCCACTTGAGCGACTTAGTTTTGTTCCTGATCCTTAATCTAGTACTATTATTGATCGAAGGTACACAGTTGAAATTTTAACAGAATGTTTATTTCAACAAATAATAAAAATAAAAACAAAGTTAAAAATTAAAGGGGTCTCCATAAAAGAAAAATGTTTAATTTTTTCGCGTTTTTGCCTTTTGGTACGTAACCCTTCTGCGAGTCCCCCCCCCCCCCGAGTGGATTCCCGCATTGTCGTTGCGGGGCGGCTCAGTAGCCGTGGTCTCCCAGCCACTGGGTTTTAGTCAGTAAAGTCTGCCACGCCTCCTACTCCACTTGGCTGGTTTTTATTTCATTGCACGACTCTATTCGTCGTAGGTTTTTATTTCGTCGGGGACACGGTAATTGATAGAAAACCAAGCGGCCAATAGGTTAAAAGTTAAACAAATCTTACCCATCTCAGCGTCCTCGGCCCCCTGGTCGCCCTCGCGACACAGTGTGGGCGTGGGCAACGCTTTGTTCACGAACCTATCCAGCGCTTCTCTGCTTAGCACGTAACCCGCACCGCCGCTCATGTAACCCTGTGAATTAGAAAGATAGGTAAATTAAAACAAAAAGCTTTAAATAGCATACTTATCTAAATGTTTACATTACAAGGTGTAACATATTGAACGCAAGTCCTGAAAGTAGTTTGTTCATAATTGAGTGCTAAATCTATTTCAGTAACTTTGAATATGGGTATTTTTTTATTCTGCATTTTGCCATATCTACCGCCGATTGAGCCAAAGAAAATTCAATCTTATTTCAAGACGATAAGACTCAATTTAAAATGCATACCGTGCACCTAGCTTCTGACGTTTCATCCATGCAGGTTTATGTGAAATAAAAATATATTTTTTTATACTTCATAATGTAATGCTAGGCAAGGCTAGGCACAATTTGACGGACAGATTATAAACTATCGAAAAATAGTGCGTTAAATTGTTAATGGTTTTTACAGTTCACAATTTATCGACAGTTTACAATCTCGCGGGATAGGCAATAAACTAACGGTGTTCACAATCTTACGGTGATACATACGTCATTTTCGCAAAATTTATGATTAGAGCAACAACATGACCTTCCTTCGAATCACTATTCTGCCTTACTCCAAAAATATATCTCAATCCCAATCTTAATCCCGGTCGAAAACCGGCCATCGTTGGCTATGGCCGGCGACTAAAATGTTTAAAAATGGCCACCTAAATTCAATTGATTGGTTATTGCCAAGCTCCACTCAAAAATGTCCATCTAGACGTCAAAGGTATCCAAGATTGATATTATTCATTTCAGACGTTAATCAATCTAAATAAAACATCTGAAAAAACATGCATCTAATTTTCCACTCAATGTGATGAGTAAATATCTTTGTTTTAACTCCGTGGTAAATATATCATAGTTTTTTTTTTTTTTGTTTTAGTTTAAAGTAATTGTTGAAATTTAATCAAATTGAAATGTGAAAGAAACAGAAGTATTGTTATCTAGTTATTCACAAAAAGATATAGAAAATTACAAACCCACCTGTGGAGAGAAATGCTTGAACCTGCAGCCAAAGTATATTGGGTCTTTACTATCGTAGTCAGCCAGCATATATCTCAGGTTTTCAACCACCACATACCTGAAAAAGAAGATAACTGAAATTCACATTTTTGTTTTTATAATTTTTGACGGTCTTATAGTTAAGTAATAAAGACGCACAGGTTGATCGATTAGGTTAAGCTACGCTTGCCGCGGTTGGTTCGTGGATGGGTGACCATCTTTACATATCAAGACCATCTTTACATACCTCCGTGTCTCGAAAGCATGTTACGCAGTTGGTCCTGGCTGTTATGCGTGGATCTTTGATAGTCGGTACGGGTCGTCAGAAGCCCGAAAGTCTGACAACCAGTCATACCAACAGGTCTCGTGTTACACAGTAACTGGGTTGTGGAGATCAGACGGGCAGTCGCTTCATGTAAAATACTGGTATTCAGCTGCGTCTGGTTAGATTGGATGACGACCCCATCATAGTTGGGAAAGGCTAAGCAGATGATGATTTTTTTATTATCTTTATCCAACAGCACGTAACGAACGTAGAAAGAGACTGTCTTACAGCTATTAGTGGCAAAAGGACAGATACCTATTTAGAATATAAAATTCCTTTTTAACCGACGAAAAAACGGAGGAGGTTACTCAATCCGACGCGCATTTTTTTTTAATGTATGACCATATCTTTTTACAGAGTATTTCGATTTTGATAATTCTTTTTTTATTGGAAACCTCAATAACTAAGTTCGGAAGTCGGTGACTTTGAATATGTATTTTAATTTTATGTCACCGCCTTCCGAACTAAGTTATTGAGGTTAAACAAAAAGGTTTATTATTTTTGCTTTTCAGTTTTTTTCGGCGGTTAAATTTTTTTATTAAAAAGTTTTTGTTTTTACACTTAAAACATGTCAAATAAAAGCCCTAATAACCTATCAGGTATAATATAGAACTTCGAGATAAATAACTAAGGCTTTGTAGAACAGAATCTCGAAGCTCGAATTGACATATAAACGCATAGGTACTGGTAGTTGACAATTTTTTAAAGCGCTAAAAAATATTTGTCTTTAGTCTTAAGTTGATGGTGGCTTGGCAACAGCATATTCCAGATGGATAAAAAACGCTATACTGTGTACACCATATAAATTACAGATATTAAATGAAGAAGAAAACAAAAAATACAGCAACATAACAAAAACAAAACTGGCGAAATATGGGGGTGTACTATAAGTACAGCTCTGCCCATCCCTTCGGAGAAACAAGGAGTGATGTTATGCTATAAAATATATAAATTTAACATAGGGTGACGCAATGAGCGGTCTTATCGCTAAATGCTTTAAGTTTATTAAGCTAAAGCTATTAAGTTTCTTTTTATTATAAGAAATTAAAAAAAGGAAATTACTTTTAGTCATAAATTATTTAATTATTTTTATATTCCACATCTTACAAATGATTTTTTAAGTATTATAACGAATGATAAAAATGGTTTAATTTAAAATGAAACCATTTTTATCATTCGCTCTTTACGCTAAATCATTTTTAAGATGTGGAATATGAAAATAATTAAATAATTTATGACTAAAAGTAATCTCCTTTTTTTAATTTCTTATAATAGAAAGAAACTTAATAAATTACTGAAACACAAATTCTACAATTTTTCATACTGCATATCATGTTTTTAAGATAATTTATTAAATTTAAATGAAAATAAATGTATGTTACTACATACGGCTACACATCAAGCTATACATTTCCAGTTTACGCTGATCTCGCTTTGTACGGAAATCTTATACAATGCGAGATCAGGTTATATTGGAAATGTATAGCTTGATGTGTAGCCGTGCGTACATAATTTCAAATTCGTTTAATTTTGTTCATTCTTACACCACCTCACTATGTTTTTTTTTGTCATAATTGTACGAAAACATTTATTCTGCTTAGATTATAATAGTACTGAAGCCACATTTAAAATTCTGAAATAGCAAACTCCATCCATATACACAGACACACTATCAAACATATTCACAATCACAGATAAGCCAATAGCAATTTCATTGCTCAATTATAATACGTTTTTCATTTGTTTCTTTTTCTTCTCTTAAGGAGCCTATATCTTAAGTTCTCGTTTGTGAATCTACAGGTCACAACAATGAGGAATAATACCCTACTGTAATACAGTATTAACTAGTACGGGGGTATCGTGGATGTTAGTACAGGTACACATCACAGATATCATATTGTAATATCAGCAGGTTAAGGTAACAAATTGTGCACAAACCGATGAATAAATAAAATCTGCCCTTCAACTGTCAAGTTACTGAATACAATTAAAAGTCGAACTAATTTTAAGTGGCTGGAACCCTTAATTTATTAAGGTAACCATAGGCAAGTCCGGTTAAGCAGCCGACAACTACATAGGTTGACCTGTGAGATGTCACCTATAAAAATAATTATCCGTCCGATCTCTTTAATACAGTTGATAACAGTCTTCGTCCAAGTGAAGGGTACAAAACTATTTATTCAGAGCGAATCACCTAATTACCTTGTATGACCTCTGTCTCACAGTAACCTATCCCTGACAGCTGTTTTCACTTTTTTTTGTTTTCATGGTTATTTACTTTAAAATTACAATATCTAATTGTTACAATATGTTTGTTGTAACATGTTTTCTCCCATTTTTTTTTCATAAATATTTATCTAGTAATTTATGTTTACAATAATTATTGTAGTACCGGCCGCGACTTACAAGTTGTAGGTCGTGAGTTCGAACCCAGCCAGGCGCTTTACTTTGTGTAAATTATTTAATCGCCACTGCTCTCAAAACGGTGAAGGAAAACATCGTGAGGAAACCGGCATGTCCTAGAACCAAAAATTCGAAGACATGTGACATCTACCAACCCGCACTGGGCCCGCGTGGTGGATTACGGCCCACTTCGTCTCACCGAGAGGAGGCCGTGTCCCAGCAGTGGGAACATTATAGGCTGATGATGAATAATTATTATTACCTTTACAGTTTAATGACAAAAGTTATAATTATAGCTGTTTTGTGGTGCTTAGTATTGAAGTGTTTATCAAATGGATCGAACGGAAATTACTATGGTGGTCATGGACAATGGGCCGACAATTTGTCACATTTATAACTGTATAACAAATTACGAATAGCGGTAATGCAACGTATTTAAAGATAAATAATTATATATGAACGTAATGATAATGACGCCTGTTTTATCTAAAGGGGTAGACAGAAATGTTTTTCTTTTTATGTTTGTTAACCTACTAATATTTTAAATGTGAACGGATTTCTATGAAATTTGGCGCACGTATAGTTTGTACCCTGGATACTGTTTTATCCCGGTGGTACGCTAACCTGGCATAATTTCCCACCTCCACACGGGCGAGGCCTCTGGCAAAAGATAGTTTATTATGATAATCATTTACCTTACACATCATTTATATGAATAGATAACGTTTGATTGGAACCTTCGGCTTAGATTTGATTCTGATCTACTCAGTAGATAACTATTCAGAATAATAAATAAAAAAAAAATCACGTACAATATAAAATAAAAATAAAAAAATTACAGAATCAAAAAAACTCGACTGTCTAAAAAGTGAAGTTTAATTAAAAAAGATGTAAACAAGAATCTTGTTTTAAAAGGATGACTATTAGACCGAATACTATAAGCAATCTCGTGCAGTCGGAGGCAATAAACCCTAATCAGTTAATTAGGTGAAACCTTGCATCACTCACACGTATGATAATATTGGCATTTTAGTCTAATCTAGTTGTTATTGTCCCGTATGTGTCGCCGGGCGTAAAAGAATAGCACCATCCCATTTCTTCCAGTAGGTGTCGTGAAGGCGACTAAGGGACTTACTAGAGAATGGGCAGCAGCGTTCTCTAAGCATTTTACCCCCATACTGCAATCGCCAACCCGCCTGCCAAGCGTGGCGATTATGGCAAAACCCCCCATTCTGGGGGAGGCCTATGTCCAGCAGTGGACGTCTTTCGGCTGAAATGATGATGATGATGATAGTTATTTAGGATACGCAGCGCAACCTATTAAAAAAAAAAAATACCAACCATTGCTATGAGTGGTTCAATTTATTTCAACTGGTTACGAATTGCTACCGAATTGTATTGGAGATTCCGTTCAGTTGCTATACGACTAGACTATACGAATATTAAAGCCACAAACATCGGTCGCAAGTTTGTATGTTTGTGCAGGTGAATTTAACTTGTTGTCGGCTATCAATATGATATGATACGTAATCTTGAATAAACATTACACTAACGTTCTATCGTAAACACGCTGTGAGTAAGTAGTGATCAATGCTTCAGGGATTTGTCCTTCAATAGAAGTTGTAGGCATATTATACAAAATACCTAAACACGCTTTTGTCATTAGCCGAACTTAAAAATAGAAAATAAATAATAGTTTAAACAGCTAAAAAACACACGCTTTAATAGAAAACCAAACAAAAAGTAGAAAAAAAAAAAATAAGAATAGAGTGAATAATAAAATAAATATTTTTTTATGTAAAAAAGCGTGGGGTGCTTGATATTAATTGATGTGAATATGTTATCAACAGATACTGATAAAAATAAAATATAATAATACTTTAAAAAGCACCCTACGCTTTTTTTACATTGAAGTGATTTAATTCATTAATCACTCTATCAAAAATATAAATTATTTTTTACTTTTTAGTTTGGTTTTATATTATAGCGTGTTTTTCTAGTCTTTTTAACTATTATTTTTATATAGGGTGACTGGGTAATTAGTGACCGACATTTAAACACATGATTGTACTCATCATTATGAACAACATTTACTATGGGACCAAACCCGAAATCGGGAAAAAAAAAATCAGGTGTTCCCTACATTTTGACAAGTTATGCGAACATAAATGTAGGGAACAACTGATTTTTTTTCGCGATTTCAGGCTTGGTCCCATAGTAAAAGTTGTTCATAATGATGAGTACAATCATGTGTTTAAATATCGGTCACTAATTACCAGTCACCCTATATATTATCTGCCTACAACTTATTTTATTTTAGCCTATGTTGTCCCACTGCAAGTAGGGTTGCCACCTTTTATTCATCCAGTTAAAGTACATTGGTTATTATAGGCAAGAAAAAAAAGTACGTAGTATCAAAATAAAGTACAATTTATTTGTCTTTATTATAATGTTTAAAAACATATTTTTATTGCTTTTTGCAATTTGTATCAAATTAGTATCTCTACTAAACAATTGCACAGCATTAGCAGATCCGTTTCACTAAGTATCAAAATTACGTTTTGTAGGTGTATGTCTTAGACGTAGGCAAAAAGGCTGCCAGGCTAAAATGGGACTGGGCGGGTCACACTAGTCGCATGCACAGTGACAGCAGGGCAATTGTCGCCAAACAGTGGGTGCCTGAGGATGGACGACGCCGCTGAGGCCGGCCCAAGAAAAGGTGGCGTGACGACCTAGACGCGTATTGCAAGGGCTGGATCGAGGAGGCCCTGGAAAAGGATGCCTGGAAGGATTTGGGGGAGGCCTTTGCTCAGCAGTGGGACAGTGTAGGCTAAATGAAAAAAAAAGGTGTATGTGGAGTATTCTTGTTCATGATTTACTATAGCATGAATCTATAAAACTTTAAATTGTATTCATATTACACTCAAACCGCTTCGCACTTAACAAACAAGAAATTGTGACAACGACACTGACATTGTAGATATTTGAAACGAGTGCCTTTGTGATGTGGCGCTGGCGAGTGGCGACATCGATTCAGCACCAATAGATAAATTTCGTTTAGCGAAAAAATACTTACGACTAAACATTTCAAAATCCCAAAGAAATCAAATCATGTGAAATAAAGTATTTTGGTGTACTTTATTGTTCTCATAAAGTATAGAGTACAATTACCTGAAATAACGTACAATACTTTATTATAAAGTACGGGTGGCAACCCTAACTGCAAGGCAAATACCCTCCCTCTTTCCTTTCCACTCCTCTCTGTCTTGAGTTAGTGTGGGCCAATCCTGTATGAGACCCATTTCCATTATATTCTTCTTAATATAACTACTACACATAACATTAAAATTGGCTAATCACTGCTTATCTCATCATCATCATTTCAGCCGAAAGCCGTCCACTGTTGGACATAAGCCTCCCCACAATGTGGGTGGGTTTGCCATAATCGCCACGCTTGGCAGGCGGGTTAGCGATCGCAGTATGGTGGTAAAATGCATGGAGAACGCTGCTGCCAATTCTCTAGTAAGTCCCTTATTCACCTCCTTCGACAGTCACGGGGTGCTATTCTTTACGTCCGGCATCACACAGAACATAGAATGTATGCTTGAAAATACTACCTAAAATTTCAACTATATGAACATTTAAATTGAACAAATCGTATTACAAACTAAAAAAATAATTTAATAGAACAATTTACCGCGAGTTATAATAAAATATATACCAACCCGCACTGGGCCCGCGTGGTGGATTACGGCCCAATCCCTCTCACCGAGAGGAGGCCTGTGTCCCAGTAGTGGGAACATTATAGGCTGATGATGATGATAATAAAATCCCATCAAGTTCCATGTAGTAAGGGACGTGCCTATTGCCATCAAACGACACAAATCGAGACTCTCAGCTGCTACTGAGAAAATCCTGATAGAATAACCCCGACCGGATCGAACTCAACCCCTCATAATTCAAATAGTAATAATTATTCCGTTTTGTTGTGAGTGGATATGGCGAAGTTAATACGTGTAGTGTTTTTATTCGCCTGCGATAAGACCCGGTTGTCAATTCTAGTCTAGGTATATTGTTACAGGGAAAGAATGAAATAAAATACACTAATCATTGTATTTTTATCCCATTTTACACATTTTACATAGCATAACATCACGCCTTCTGTCCGCTAAGGTTTGGACAGAGGTGTACTATCCGGGACATCCATAACTGTATAGTTATGAATATCCCTGATAGTACCTCTGTGTATAATAGTCCTTAAGGTTTAACAATGGAAACGTACTACCTTAAGGACTATTTTTGCTTGCAGCGCTCGGCAGGGGCGGTATGGGGCGGTTAACAGATATGGTCATCGTGTTCGAGGGATTTTGTTGTATACTCGTAGATATGGATTTCTTCCATAGTACATATTATGTACTATGGAAGATATGAATTTCTTGATGGAAGAACTGTTTTTTTTTTTCTTTTAGTTTATTATTAGGATCATCTGTACAATGTATTTTTTCTTTAAATGTCATGTACATCTATAATTTTTGTTTTTAGCAGCAACATTAGCAGTAATACATAAAAGCACGCCTGTAATCCCCTAAGGGTTACGCAGAGGTGTATCTAAGGTACACCCACATTTCGCCAGTTATGTTTCAAGCCCCATGTAATAGAGGGCGAGCCTATTGCCATCAACCGAGCACGAATCCAGAGTGCTATTGAGAAAACACTGAAGGAATATCCCAATATCAGTTTGCCTATCGAACCCATGACCTCACGCGCAGCAGTAGTGCTTACGACCACTACACCAACGAGGCGGGTTTCCTAGATACTTTTGTAAGCTAATGTTGAATGTATATGCTTATGGGTGTTCCTTATAAATTAATAAACCATTTGAGGATTACAGGTGCGATTTTAACGTACTACCGGGATAAAAAGTATACTATGTGTTAATCTATCTGTGTGCCAAATTTCATCGAAATCGGTTCAGCCGTTTTTGCGTGATTGAGTAACAAACATCCAAACATCTTCACAAACTTTCACATTTATAATATTATAGGTAGGATAGGAGAAAACCTTAACAAACATATATAACGTACGTATTCATATTCAACAATGGAAACGTACTACTAGCCTGCCACGACCGTATCTAATAAGGGTATAATGTGTTTTCAAATGTAAATCCTATTTACAATGCACCTCCTTGGTTTGAGTAAACAATATGTGGCTACACGATTTTCTAGGCTAAGGGCGATAGTTATCTGAATTTAGGACCATAAAACTGAACACCTACCTAGTCCAGACCCAAGTATGTTGGGGTCGGCTTCCAGTCCAACCAGATGCAGCTGAACACCAGTATTTTACATGGAACGACTGCCTATCTGACCTCCACAACTCAGTTACTGGGTAATACGATAATCCTTGGTGCGACTGGTTGTCAGATTTTCGGGTTACTGATGACTCGCAACGATTGTCAAAGATCCACGAATGAAAGCCAGGACCAACGGCTTAACGTGCTCTCTGAGGTACGGAACGGTATTGGTATGGAAAGATTGTCACCCATCCACGGAACAAACGCGGTAAGCGTAGCTAGTCACATTTTTAACCGACTGAGCTAGAAGGAGGGTTATGTTTTTCGAGTGTGTTTGTATATTTCTTTGGCACGCTATTTAGCCTAAACGGCTTGATTGATTTTAGGTCGAGAGGCGTCGTTAGATTCGTGTCTATTGCGAGAGTGACACTAAGCACTTATATGAAGATTAAAATGGCCGATTTTTGGCGCCATATTTGAAAACATGGACAGTAAAGAGTAAATAAATAAACTTACGTATCGTCGTCAGCTTTAAGGAACCAGTCGGCGTCTCTCCTGTGATGCTCGTAGACGTAGCGGAAGGCTGCCTTCGTCTTAGCCCACAAGAAGTCCCTGCCTTCACCTACTGGAAGCTTTATCGATGGTAGGGATGGGTCTGGAACCAAAATGAGCATAGATAAAAAAAAGTGGCACAAGATAACAGACGTAATTTCAGCCAAAAGACGTCCACTGCTGGACATAAGCCTCCCCCAAAAGGAGGGATTTGCCATAATCGCCACGCTTGGCAGGCGATCGCAGTATGGTGGTAAAATGCATGGAGAACGCTGCTGCCAATTCTCTAGTAAGTCCCTTAGCCACCTCCTTCGACAGCCACGGGGTGCTATTCTTTACGTCCGGCATCACGCAGAACATAGAAGTAATGTATGCTTGAAAATACTACCTAAAATTTTAACTATATGAACATTTAAATTGAAGAAATCGTATTACAAACTAAAAAAATAATTTAATAGAACAATTTAATCTACAGTACCCGGCGATAAATATTGCACATCGACCTTTGGAAAGAGACAATCGGCTAATTTCGGCTTCGTAGAGCGTTATCTCTGTCGCACACTACCTATGTGACGTTTTGTCAGTCTTTGTTCAAGTGCGATAGAGTGCGGTCGCGCCCAGTTCAAAATATATATATATAGTTGTTAACACCCCCAAATTTAAATAATTTTAAGTTGTACTATGGCATTTGTGGCATTGGTGTCTATGGCATTTTATTTTACCCCAACCTAAAGCCATCACTTATAGAAAAATTAGTGTATTTTATACAAAGAATAAAAAGAATTATCAAAAGAAGCAAATCATAATTGTTTTAACAGCTCCTAATAGATACCGGACTGTTTGTATTTCGTGCGACAGAGATAACGCTCTACGAAGCCGAAATTAGCCGATTGTCTCTTTCCAAAGGTCGATGTGCAATATTTGTCGCCGGGTACTGTACTTAATATTAGACTGTTTTGTTACGCAAGCGCTACTGCCGCAGCGTGAACTCTTAGGTTCGGTTTTCAGTTCAGGTAAAGTGTTATTGGGTTTCCCCCTCAGGAATTGCGCTGTAGGAGCCCGGTGTTTGGATGGCAATAGGCTCGCCCCTATAACATAGGACTTAAACATAAAGAATGAAACGAAAGACATAAAATATTTTAAGTTCATTGTCGAACTGGAAGACCTCTTGTCAAAGTGGCGCCAACTAGTGGCGTCAATATTCATGAAAACCCTCATTTAGACGAAACCTTAAAAATTATGCACCTAAACCATCCTCATGGACCACTCTGTCTATTGGTGAAAACCGCATGAAAATCTGTTGAGTAGTTTTTAAGTTTATCGCAAATAGACAGACTGACGCGGGCGGCGAGGGACTTTGTGTGTTCGACTAATTTTATTTACCGGGTTGGTTACTTTTTTGTTGACATTGGCGACACTATTGACATTTTGGAAAAATGATTAATATCTACCACCTGTGTTGACATTTAATTATTCCAACTTCCTTCTTATTTTAACAAGTAGGTTGTATTTGCATAGTCAGTTACTTAACAGAATTGTGTTTAACTATCATTGTCCATATAATATAATACGTCGCTGACAAGAATGCCTGGCTAAACACTGCTCCACAAGGTCGATAAAAACTAATTTGATCAGCATTCGAAAATATTATTGGAGCTGCTGAAAATTGTAAAAACTACATATCTTTGCATTGTATAAACTCAATCTTTTAAGTATTGCAGAGCACTTGTGTGAGCACTATAAAGCTACCACTTGGAGGGCGGGCGTTTTTGGGGGACAGTCTTGTGTAATTTTTGACGTTTAAAAAGTGCTGACACCAGCCTAGTTTGAATAAATTACTTTTGATTTTGGTTTACTGGGTACGTCTTTCATTGACTTGAATGTGCCCTGGCAACTGAGAGTTTGTCATGCTCACTCAAATGTCTCGCTGGTGGTGGCGTGTGTGTTGGATCATTAAATTCCCTTCAAAATGGTTGAGCTGAATGGTGCTGATCCATACGTCATGTTTGTAAACGGGCGCCACCAGTAGGGACTGGTCATCTCATAGTTGCCACGGCCTATTTTAATTTCTAAATTGTCATTTGATTTTTATTTTTAATTACGGACGATTTTAATGTGCACATCTCTTTACATCGTTCTCACATTGATAATTTGAACATAAATTATGTAGGTAACCAACTTTCTGTAAAAAATGCATGATTTAAAAAGAGTGTCCATGGAGTTTCTTGCCCGTTCTTCTCCATAGGTACCTACTACGCTTTGGAATGGGCAACAAGCTTAATTTTTTCTTCTTTATTTGTTTTTAGGGGCTTTTACGCATAGCGTATGTCAGTCCCATCGTATCCTAAACAGTAATTGTACTCTCACAAGACGTGGGCCATTAATTTAAACAAACCCTTCGCATCGTCGTCATTTGGTTGGGATTTGTATGGAACATACCTACATCAATAACAAGCTTCATCTTTCCCGACTCTTTGACAATTCAAAAGTGTCTTATAGTTGGTTTATTTTAAATAAATGCTTTGAGTTTGCTCTTTTTCTTTATGCCTGAGTTAATAATTAGTAATTTTTACACACGTTTTTAAATGCTATTGTCACCCTAATTGCGTAACTCACGATTGATCATAATTGGTTTCGTCTTCACAGTTAAACAATATTCATTGCGTTATTTATGTTGTCGAACAGACACATTTTTCGAACATATGAAGCAATGGTTTAACAATCCGTTTCAAAACGATACAGATTATGATGAATCGTGAGTTACGCAATTAGGGTGCAGGTCCTATGTTAACTGAATTAGGTTTATTCTTTGCAATAGCCTTACAAAATTCAGTAGGTAAGTATAACTTTAGTTTCTATGTCGTACACAGGACTCCTCGCTGTGAGAGAGAGTGAGCAATAATGGACCACGCGGGCTTAGTGCGGGTTGGTAGATGTGTCTCCGAATTTTAGGCTCGAGGGCATGCCCACGTTTACTCACAATATTTTCCTTCACCGTTTTGAGAGCAGTACATAAACTCAACCGTCGCAGTCTACGGCTAGACATACACACACACTACACTTGCGGATACGCGGTCTCCACTTCAGGACGTGAGAGCAGTGGTGATGAAATAAATTACAAAGTGTCTGCCTGTGTTCAAACCCTCGACCTACGACCTATGAGTTTAAGGTGGTTTAAGTTACAGCGGTAACGGCCTCGACTGGCGCAATGGCTGCAAAATGATTCGAAGAAGAAATAAGAAAATCCACGTACCGTCATCACTGCTCATAAACAGCAGTTTATTGCACCTCTTCCCCCACGTAGCTTTCACATGTTTAGCTTTGGCCTCATGGTTCTTGGGCTGCGTCATGACCCAACATAACACTCTGACTTTTTTGAACAGCTCGTCAGCCACTGTTCTGTCCTCATCTTTATGTGCCGCTTCATCGTGGCTGTGTTCACCGATACCTATTATTGGGTGCTTATCCAAGTCTCTTATCGATTCCCTGAAATATTAAAAGGAAAATTGATGTAGATTTTTACGCTTGCTTCTGTGTTCGTGTAGTGGTTTGTATAAAAGTTTGGATTTTTAGAGCGTCACTTTAGATGTATTTTTCTATAATATTTTTAAAAATAAATCGAATGTCAAAAAAATCATTTTTTTGGGCATTTTGACTCTATTACTAAAACATCAAATGGAGCGTTAAAAAATATAATATGGTAATTTACTAAGTCACATAAATGTAACTATGTAAAGTGACCGACTGATCTTATCAACTTCTGAGAACACTGTTTATCTAAATGGTTTATAAAGTATGATAAAGATTTCAGTATCTGAATAGGTACCTATCTATCAGGGTTTTTTTGAGAATCACTCGAATCCGGTAATTTAATATTTTGCATATATGTTAATACTCAAGAAAATTATATTAACAATACTGACAACATCAGAGGTATTAAAGCTTTTAAAAATCCCGTTTTCTTTTTTCAGATCACCAACTTTACCACTTTTTGTTTGTCGTTTATTTTATTTTTAAACACTAGACTTAATAAATCATCCATAATTCCATTATAATACGAATGCGAAACTACCTCTCCTGTTGGTCTATCTATCACTTTTCACGCTTTAACGGTTTATCGGGTTAGGGTAACACTTATAGACCATGACCAACACCCTTGAGTGACACACTTGCAATTGCAATTAAAATCACAACCATTTTGAGGTATATTGTTAATCCATTGATTCATATGTTCGAAAAAATTGCCTGCTCAACAACGTACATAACGCAATGGATGTTGTTTGAACTGTCAGAATGAAAGCCATCGCTACTCCTAGTGTGTTACGCAATTATCCCGTTGGACATCATAGGATGTTTTTTTATCCCGGATGTATGTACAGACGCCAGCACATCAAGCTACCACAATCTGTCAAATTTCTTTGATAGATTTTCATCTTTATTACATAAGCTTAAGGGGTTCATGTTCCACTGGGAAAATTTGACAGTTTCGGGTAGCTTGATGCGCTGGCGTCTGCACATTGGATGTATGTGTTCTCATCGGATAACCTCCGACTTCCAAGCGGGCAAAAGCTAGATTAATACAGGATACAATTGTTACCAGTTTGCAAACTGTAACCATGAATTCAGCATATCATTTATCAGCTGTTTCATAGAAAAGTACAATACCTATGCGGTCGAAATGTATGGAAGAGGTGATATATTTTTGTATGTCCGACTAAAAATTTCTTCGCTAGCGGGTCTAGAATGATATGCTGAATTCATGGTTACAGTTTGCGCACTGGGTAAAAATTATCCTGCATAAATTAATAATTTTATTAACTATTATGTTCTTTTTTAAATAAAGAACATCGCTTCTGGACGAATCAACGTGATGATAACCTAGAAATTCAGAAAAATACAAATAAGAAACGTGTGTATTTTAAATTCACTACCCTGTATGTTCAACTGCATAAACAATATACTTAACGTCACAATATGTCTGCATTATCGAATTTAACCAGAATCGCTACTCATAATCATGAAATAAACCATTGTATCGATTGCATTACAAATATTTTACAAAGATTACAATTTTCTAGTCCATTATCGTTATATCAGAAAGAGAAAATACCACTTAACGATTCCTTACTTCGAAACCATACGTCAATTCATTAGATCACACACGAATTTATAACATCAACAAATGTCTTGGTAGATACAGAATATGACATTTCGATTCCTTATCGTTACATTGGTTTCTACAAAACGCGATATTGACGTAGTTTGAACGTAGTAAGATTCTGCGGGAAATCATTATAACCATACAGAATTGGAGCCCTGAGGGCTCCCTGAGGGTATCCCCATTCGTTTTTGAAAACTGAGTATGTAAGCAACTCAAGATTGGAGAAAAAATAAATGCCTGTTTAGCCGAATATTTGGAACAGTATTTTGTCTGGTAAGACTCTCTACCATAGTTATGTAACGATAAAGTAGGTGGTCGGAGGTGTCATTGCGAAACACTCATCAAAATGATTCAGATTCTGATTGATAGTGTGTTCCTACATAATTAGGGTGTAGGTTGGCGACTTTAATAGGTGATGAATGTTTTATATCACGGCTCAGCCCGCGTGAATGTCGGTTTTCCGGTAGCCTATGTCCTTCTTCATATCCCAGGCTATATCTCTGCCAAATTTCATGACGATCGATGCAGTTGTTTAGGCGTGAAAGCGTAACAGGCAGACAGAGTTACTTTCGAATTTAGGTACAGGATAAGTTTTTAACCAGTGCGCAAACTGTAACCATGAATTCAGCATATCATTCTAGACCCACTAGCGTAGACATTTATCGCCAGTTATACAACAAAAATAAAAAATAAAACTGTTTCATAGAAATGTGATATACCTACGCGGACAAAATGTATGTAACAGCCGATTTTTTTTCTATAACCGACGAATAATGTCTACGCTAGTTAAAGTTTGCACACTGGTAAAAAAATTACCCTGTATAATATTATCAGGGATTTAGCACCCAAAGGATGCACAGATACAATTTAAATAACTATAGTAAAAAAGGTTATTTAACGGGTGCCCGCTTCCGCCCTTAAAACCGTATAGCATCCTATAAACTATTTAGTGCAAGTTTGCATTTTTTTTAACGCTCCATTCAATATACCTAATACAAAAATAAATTACAACTTATACTTAGATTTTTAACACTCCATTCGATACTTAAAAATAATTTACAACTCATAATAGAATTTAAAAAAAAGTATCACTCATGAATAAATGATCCAGCAAGCGCCCGAATGCGGCCTAGCCATTCAAGAAGCATGAAAATGAAAAACACAAATACTTAGAATTCTAGTTAGTACTAAGTGCTAAATAAAAACTAGATAAAACAAAGAATTATCTACGTTGGCAATGTTGGCATACAAAACAAGATAGCTATCCACAAGGCGAAAAAAAAAAACGCTGCAGCTTACAAAACAAACTACCTATGTACAATATGTCAAATTTCTTTGATAGATTTTCAACTCTATTCCTTACGAACAAGGTTCATGTTCGATTGGAAAAAATTCAGTTAGGGATAGCTTGACCTGCTGGCGACTGTACATTTAAGCAAAATATTATAAAATATAACATTACCTAATAGTTTTGTATAAAAAGGTTTGATTATGTTTACAACTATCAACTCAGCCTATTGCAGTCAATTGCTGGACATAAGCCTCTCGCAGGATACGCCACAATCCCCTTATTATATCATCATCATCAATTTAAATAGTTGGAAAATGATAGGTCATAATTCTTAACTTAATACTAACTTAGTTTTAAGTATATAAAATCTACATCAACCGAGTGTTTTTTTTTTTTCGAATTATTTTTTAGAACTTTTCGTACCTCTATTAGTTTCAGATTTATCTATCCGTTTCCTAATTCGAATAAAAGCTGAAACTATTAGAGTTAGGAAAATTTATAGAGAACCACGTCGTCGATTTCAGGCTTTAAAAAGACTGCATTCAAAATTGATAATACACTGCGAAATTGATAGTAAAACCGGATTTGTCGCGGTGTAAGAAACTATTAACTTCAACGCTTTTTACAGTTAAGATAATGTATGTACGAGTACGTACGAGTACGTACTAAATAGGCCCAGGGCCTAGAGACAAAACACATTTATGTTAGCATTCACGCCAATCGCTACGCCAAAATGTATGGGAATGACATTACCTGCGGAAAGGACACGACGTAACCTTTCCGCAGGTAATGTCATTCCCATACATTTTCGCGTAGCGTTTAGCGTGAATGCTAACAGAAATGTGTTTTGTCTCTAGGTCTTGATCAATTGGGAAAAAGTTGATGGTTTTTAGGCCGCCACCTGCACCCTAATTGCGTAACTCACGATTGATCATAATTGGTTTCGTTTTCACAGTTAAACAATATTCATTGCGTTATTTATGTTGTCGAACAGACACATTTTTCGAACATATGAAGCAATGGTTTAACAATCCGTTTCAAAACGATATAGATTATGATGAATCGTGAGTTACGCAATTAGGGTGCTTAGCTACCAACTGTCTCAATCATATCATTGTTAAGAGCGCACCGGGGGATTTGTGAAATAATTGCGTTCTTTTGATCCCTTGCTGCACATTAGTTTGTACCTGCATTCGTTGCAATTTCTTAAAAGAAAAAGAAAACGTTTATTTGGACACAGTTCGTGAAACACAAAATAATTTTAGGTACCTATGTCATTGCTGCCTAGACATGATACACTTGAAAGGAGGCTTCTTGTTAGAACCGGCCAAGCGCTCGTCGGACCACGCACAATGAATGGTTCCGTTTTTGGGATGACTTTAACCCAAAAAAAAAACCTAACATTGTAGTTGAAAAACATGTGCTCCCTTACATCGGGTATACGTCACGGCCCATTTTCCAACTGTCAATATAATATTGTAATGGCCTAAAACATTTTTTTATGTGCTATAACTACAAATTAATGATTTTCGGACTTTTATTTTACTTGCACTGTGAGACCTTGCTGCTTGCCAAATTTCATGATTCTGTGTCAACGGGAAGTACCCCGGGGTATAGGTTTGTTTTTTTATTGGGTTGAGTTAAAAGCTGGATTTTTTTAAAGCCTCAATGGATCTTAGAACTGAGAAAAAGATTATTGAGTATTGACAGACTGGCAGAAGAACAACGAAGTGATCTTATAAGGGTTTATTTTTCTTGCGGTACGGAACCCTAAAAAGCTTAGTTACTTTATCAATATTTCTTATGTTGAAAATAGAAAAATTCAGATGAAGTGTTCGAATTCATTACCTACGTAATTTTTTACTTTGTAAGGCTAAATGTCAAATACCAAATTCCTCCTAGTTTGCGTAAACAGGACGTCATTTATCTGAATCCAATCATTCGGTATTTTAATGATCTTAATTAGAACGGATATTATAATACTGTACATGAAATAACAAATATTAGATAAATTAATTTTAAAGATAAATTCATTCCCAATATACATAGATATTAACTCAATATTTGATAAAGATTCAACACAAAAGATTATCATGAACGATTATAAATATCTCAATATCATCAAATATTTATTAGCAGCCAAAGTATTATAAG
Source organism: Polymixis flavicincta (assembly GCA_949987655.1). Classification (NCBI taxonomy): domain Eukaryota; kingdom Metazoa; phylum Arthropoda; class Insecta; order Lepidoptera; family Noctuidae; genus Polymixis; species Polymixis flavicincta. The sequence goes on along the minus strand of OX465183.1, from coordinate 4,193,296 downwards.
TTAGTTACGGATGTAGTCCCGTAATTCGAAAGATTACACATAAATTATACTATTCAGAAATTTTAAAGAGCAGCGGTGGCCCGTGGCATCGTGGTTTCCTTTCGAACCAAGACAAGCGCTTTACTTGGTGTAAATTATTTCATCACCACTGCTCTCAAAAACGGTGAAGGAAAACATCGTGAGGAAACTGGCAATTCGAAGCAGAGGTGTAATTAGTGTGGGGCAGGTAGGGCACGACCCTGGGGCCTAAGTCTGCTATTTTTTAGATTCGTCATTCCAACACGATCTACAGCGCTTCCAACGATTACTAGACTACAGCGCTTCCAACGACTGGCCTGTTCAGCTACCACTGGCTGCATGAGAACCACCCCAACAGCAGCCACGGAGATAGCCCTTCAATTAACTCCCCTGGACCTGTACATACAGCAGGAGGCCGCACTAGCTGCTATCAGGCTAATGCATCTGGGCATATGGGGCAAGAATTTAACCAGCCCACACGCTAAAATCCTGGACCGGGCGATTGAGTACCAGCCACTCATCGCTGCCCCGTGTGATAGAACACCAAACCAACCTATGTTCAACAAAAACTATATTATACAAACAGTAGAGGAAGAAAGGGATCAGTCGGGAGCCAATGAAGTGCGCATCTACACAGATGGCTCAAAAACACAAAACGGTTCAGGTGCTGGCGCACACTCCCTTGACCTCAACATCAACTTTCACATACCGCTAGGCACACACAGTTCAATCTTTCAGTGTGAATGTGTTGCCTTAACACAAGCCGCTACAGCAGTAAAGCGCTTAGGCATCCGGAACTACGGCATTAAATTCCTATCCGACAGCCTATCTGTGCTCAAAGCTTTAGAAAACAAACAAACTAACAACAAACTAATTTTTGAGTGCCATCTTGCCCTGGAGAGTTTATCGACGTCCAATCGTATTGCACTCCAGTGGATCAAAGGGCACAGTGGATCTTTAGGCAATGATGCCGCAGATGAACTTGCGAAGAGAGGCTCTGATATGAAAGTGCTAGGCCCGTACCCACTTCTCCCCCTGCCTTTCTCACAATTTCGTGCGTGGATTCGCCAAAGGTCGACCGAACTCCATAACAACAGATGGTCACGGGCAACAGACTGTAGACAGTCAAAATTGGCTTTACCAACTGTACACCCGCGATTAACCAAAAAACTTCTCAGCCTGAGCAGAAATAACCTTAGAATAATAATAGGAACAATTACGGGCCATAACACCCTTAACAAACACCTTTTTAACATAGGCGCCACAGACAGCCCGCTTTGCAGGGGCTGCCTTGACGCCGAGGAATCAGCCGCCCACGTCATCCTGGAATGCGAGGCCGTGGCTTCTCAACGCGAAGAAATCCTCGGAACAGTGAGGTAGCTCCGCGAAGCCTGTGAAGCTCCCAGGAAGCTTCTGTGCTTTTGGGCGGAGCTAGGCTGGCTCTGCTAGCCAGCATCCCCACGCACAACGGACCGAATGGGAGTCTACGTGCGGAAAAGGGAGTCCCATCATCATCATCATCATCATCATCCAACACGATCCCATCGTCATTTTGCTAAAGGTTCGTAATCTGCTAAATTCATAATGGTCAATCAGTGGTCGGTCAATGGTCTCGTAATAGAATTGTGTTATTATGGCATTGTCGTATTGCCATTATTATAAAACCCGGTAGAAATGATTTAAAAAAAAATACTACTAAATTTGAACATTTTGTTCATGCCAGATTTCATTTATATATGTATATATTTTTACATATTATTTTAGGAACTGTCAAAATTTTAGCAGATTACCCCTTATGCCAGTCATTCATTTATCATTATGTACGAGATTATCAATAAATGCCATTTCTTTCAATGGAGTGTCAGTAGCTGACCACTGAAAAGTCATAAGGACGCCATTTTTATAGTAGATTACCAAACTTGTCAAAATCAACAATTTTGAAATCAATGATAGACCATTCTGACACTATTGTAATAGCAGACTTGAGGCCCTGGGCGCCTATCGAAAGGGGGCGCGAAAATTCCCAAAAAAAAAAAAACTGCCACAAACCATTTCATATGTAGATGTTAGTATAGGTACTGTTATATCTAAGAAATCTGAAGAGCTACTTGAATTTATTTTGCAGTATGCGGATCAAAGCGTATTTCCAAATCTGCTCATTTCTATTCAAATTCTGCTTAAAATAGGGTATTTTCCAATTTTGTAAAAACTATTCTAATTTGAAGATTGGGACGAAATATATAACAGAAAAATAAAAGTAAATTGATTTATACCCATTTTATCAATTAAAAACAATTAAAATCAAATTTATTATTCGTTGTTTTGAATTTACCGCCAAAACGCTCCCTATGATGACTTTTTATCACGTGACGTCAACTTTGTGTAAAATAACGTAGTTAGTAAGTAAACAAGTGGATGTCGAGTTTATTATTACCAAGATTTTTAATGGATATAAAGTGATATTACTGGTGTGCGGTGCCCTGTGCACAAATACTTCTAAAACTGCGCCAAACTAAGTATTTTTATACGTGCTGTTTACACAAAGCAGACGACACGATGTCACGTGATAAAAAAGTCATCGTAAGGAGCGTTTTGGCGGTAAATTCTAAAAGACGAAAAATAAATTTGATTTTAATCGCTTTTCATTGAGAAAATGGAAATAAATAAATATATTTTTATTTTTATGTTACATATATCGTCCCTGTCTTCAAATTAAAATAGCTTTTATCAAAATGCCCTATTGCAGCATTGCAAGTTGTGAGCAATTTTTATTAAGTTGAAATTAATACCTTCGTTATTGAAGGCTAATATCGTCCCTGTCTTCAAATTAAAATAGCTTTTATCAAAATGCCCTATTGCAGCATTGCAAGTTGTGAGCAATTTTTATTAAGTTGAAATTAATACCTTCGTTATTGAAGGCTAATATCGTCCCTGTCTTCAAATTAAAATAGCTTTTATCAAAATGCCCTATTGCAGCATTTCAAGTTGTGAGCAATTTTTATTAAGTTGAAATTAATACCTTCGTTATTGAAGGCTAATATCGTCCCTGTCTTCAAATTAAAATAGCTTTTATCAAAATGCCCTATTGCAGCATTGCAAGTTGTGAGCAATTTTTATTAAGTTGAAATTAATACCTTCGTTATTGAAGGCTATAATTGGTCAAGAAAGGTTATGCAACCTAGCTTTGCTCGGTGTAGACCGAGAAGATAAGGGACGCAAATGTGGTACATGCCCTAGGCGCCCTTTCCTAGTGGGTACACCCCTGATTCGAAGCCATGCAACATCGTCCGAGTCCGAGTACCGGACTCGGGTTCGGAGTCTCTTCGAATCCGAGTTTGAAGATCGTACCATCAACGATCTTCAAACTCGGATTGATGTGTTTACATGTTGTTTGAGTGAATTCGCAAGGGTATTACTATTTATATTATGCTGTAAGCAAAATAACACTTAGTTTTTTCTTAAAATAAGTAAAGTATGTTCATGTTTGTTATTTGTTAAACCATGTTTTGTAGTAAGTAATGTTAAACTGTGTTTTGTATTTTAATGATGTTATAATTAAATACTGTTGTTAGTTTTTAATTTCTTCTAATTTGGTTATGGTTAGCTTAGGTTATTAGTCTAAAGTTCTTAACTATCGCATTAGGGTAAACTCTGTAATGATAGTTTAAGCTGTTATAAAATAAATAAATCTACCAACTCGCACTGGCCCCGCGTGGGAAATTATAGCCCACTCCCTCCCGAAGAGAGACCTGTGTCCCAGCAGTGGGAACATTTTAGGCTGATTATGATGTTATTCAAAAATAGAAAAAATAGGAGCATTATGGCTGATATTCAAAAATAGGATGTTTACTACATTATACATGATTTTTTCAAGAGGTCGTCTGGGGATGGCCAAGACAGAAACTATAGATTACAAAAATACTCGAAAGGAGTATTTTATAAAAGAGTTCTATTATTATGCTTCAAAGAAGAAAATGGCAAACATAATCTAATACCTTTTATAAACGTATATAATTATGTAATCTGAATCTCGGAAACGGCTCCAACGATTTTCATGAAATTTTGCATGCAGGGGGTTTCGGGGGCGATAAATCGATCTAGCTAGAATTCGTTTTAAGAAAACGTCAAACCAATAAGAAAAACCGAGCAAAGCTCAGTCATCGAGATATTTTATCATTTAGTTACAGCAATCGCAATCTCTGAAGATTTTTTCGGCATCGATAACTATTGGGGCTTGGCATTCCTATCACCGGTAACGTGACGCTTTAAATCAATAACACTTTATATTACAAGTCTTATCATATCATGACACATATGGATCAGATTGTATACGCAACCGCATCCACATCCTTCTCTTTAGCTATCTTTAGCCGATTAAAAAAGGAGGAGGTTATGTTATCGACGCGGTATAAAAAAATGTAAGTAGACTAATTTTAAGTACAGGGGATTTCTTTTACTTCTAGTCCGGTTTCCGACCGTAACGTTAAAAGCGTTCCTATTTTGCATATACGGAACTCTACTACAATACCTAAGCCTTTCCTTGAAGCCAAGTGTTCATCTGGATATGAAAGCCGATAGTACGCACTTGACTATGAGTAGTGCATGTCCGGCCAGCGAATATATAACATTCTAAGATTAACATAGTAAGATATTTCTATTCAAATAGCACATTTTAAATAAAATGATAACTGTCTTATAATTTTGACTGTCTGTTTGCGAATATGGCTTGTTTTTAGAAAAATAACAGTTCGCTTGAATATCGACGCAATAATTTGTTTCTGGGTAAAGTATTTAGATTTACTACATCTATTGGAGGACCACATTTTTTTTGTAATGTTGGGATACACCAGAACGCTGTGGAAGTTGTCAGAAAAGAAAAGAGGTTTATATAGTCGTTTTTAATATAAATAAAAAAGAAAAAACAGTTGTGTTATAAAACTCCCTTTTTGTGCAGTTCAATAAAAGGTACCCTTTTTAAATCAATTTTCGGAACTGCTACAGCATAGTTTGGAAGTTAAGCAATTATTTTTAATGGTCAGCAACAGCTTATCCAACACGGAAATGTTAAAAAAAGAAGCTCGAAATTACCATTCATCCTAAAATAAAATAATTGAAAACCCGTTGTGCTATCTTTACATGTAAAACAGTTGGAGTTTAATGGAATGAATTAAAACAAAATTTCTATTAACACTAACGTAAGTATATCGTCCATATTGACTTGGGGTCATAAAAATATTACAAGAATTAATAATGTATATTTTATATTGTCTGTACGTGCATTTCAGTATTTTAATATTTGCAACGTAGGTATCTATTCTCTTTGAATTGTGTTCTCATCATTCACATGTAAAAACAATGCATAACAATAGAGTACCTCTTTCATAGCACAATCAGTAAAACAAATAATTGTATCGACGATAATCAATATTTAGATTTTAATAAATATTATCTCAGAGCAGAATAATAGAGCCAATCATTATCTTCTACGTAAGGATACCTATCTTTGGATTGCAAGTCTTGGCACATGGCCTTAAAATGTTTATTTGGTGACAGAGGTATTCTATACGTATTAGTTAGCTTTCCGCAAAATCTCACACACTCTTACTTCAAGAATATGCCCAAAAGGATGTCCAGGAGTGATGATCACTGACAGCCAAAACGGGCACACCAGGGCAAACATAACAATAAATCATTAAGTGGGTAAACAATATGTAGTTAACTATTTAGTAAAGAAGTGTTTGATAGCCTAGGTCTTGATTTTTTTTTAAACACCATTTCTTTCACCAACTCAAAATATATAAATATATTTATTTATATATTTGGTATAACTAATAATAATGTAATGTACTTTACACATGAGTAAATTACTTGTTTTTCCTGTAAGTGTATTTCGTTGCAATTGTAATGTAAATAATTACGTACCTACTTTAAAATAATTTCATTTTAAATAAATGAAACCCAGTTTTAACAGAATATTAATTTGTTTAAAACGGGATAACCGATAAAAGGGACTTTTACTATCCTATTACCACTTAATGTTACAGAGCGTTCCTACCTACTTCCTAACGGCACGTTTAGATCAATTGATATTATTTATCAACAAACAAAAAAAAAAGTAATTTATAAAATTATTGATTCTACTTAGATATTCTCGTATTTATAAAAAAAAAAACACATTTTAGCATAATAAAAAATTATTCCGATAACATGCATTACTTACAAAATACAATTTTTTAAATTAGCTCACAAACATGCCATGCAAAAGGATGCAACAAGTAAAAAGAAAGAAAAAGGCGACATGCGACATGCAAAATTCTAGATAGAGTTACCTGTAGTTATGCCAAGCGGTGTCTCGTGAGAATCCAGTCGATGTTAATAGTATGTATGCAAAACTAAATCCAGCGGAAATCCCAATCACCAGCGTTAAAAAAAAACGTCGACCCATCACCCGACCTTCTGCCTGCAGCATATTATACATTGTTTATCGATCTAGGCTCAAATGTTTTTTTTTTATATATATATTTTATCGTAGACTGCTCGCGGCAGCGTGTCTACGCGACGAGTCGTCGAAGCGGCCTTACACTACTTGTACTCTACACCAATTAGAGTTGTCAATACGTTTACATACAATTTATTTCAAGTGTGATCACTGATCAGTAAGATATTAAATGTAAAAGTGGTTGTAAATATGAAAAAGTTCGCACGGGTTCTGTTCATAACAACTGTCGAGTTATGGGACGTATTATTTGGTTACACGCTGACACAAAACTACGTCACCATATTTTTTTAGTGCATTTCTCAGCGTATTTTCTTTATTTAAATCTATTTAAACTGATATCATCAAAATATATTTTTTTTTCACTTTTTTGAAGCAAATGTGGTTTGGGTGCAACTAACTTTGTGCATTCAATAACATGCACAAATAAAATGCTATGGAATTTAGTTGTATTTTTTTAAGTACCTTATTGTTATTGGTTAGGTGGTTATTATTATTACAGATTCGGTATTTAGTCATTTAGTAAAGTTTTAGTAGTTTTGTTGTTAAAAAACAAGATGCCAAAAAAAAAATGAGTAATAGGTATACAACCGCATCGTACCGTTTAAACTCGACGACAGCTTAACTTTAGCTTTAACTTAGCCCAAACAATTTCGAACGAATGGAATCTCCTCGTTCCTAATATTATGTGACGTGGCAGTGGTTCAACGTGTTATCTAAATAACAGTCAGTCGAAGATAGCGCGATATCCGATAATAAGGTTATAAGGATAACCGAACTAATCAAGGATAGATAAATAAAATATCGAACGAAAACATAATTAAAACATACACGGTTTATTTATATAAAAAGATAAGAATTTCTACTCCATTATATAAAGTTTATCAATTGTAATGAACACAAAGACGACGTGGACTCGTTATCAATTTAGCACCTACAATAAGACATCATTGTCTATTATGCTTTGACCAACATGATGTACACAGTTAAAATATTGTATTGACCAATGATACCCATTTGGTTCTATTGATGACCTAGTTTACACATACAGTCAATAACCACTAGACGAAAACAATTTAAATAAACACCAAATAACATTGTAGGTATTGTACCGATGTTACAAATGAGATTTTAGTTGAATTATTTTATCGTTATAATTATTATCGATGGAATGTTGATATATTATTTAATTTAAAAAATAGCAAATTTTTTTTCAAACAGGCTGCATATTCAAGTTTCTTTGTATTATTTATCACAAGATATCTTTATGGAATTATATCAATAATTCCATTTAAAAGATTACCGATGGCTGAAACGCATCTGAAACGGATACGTTTTCTAGTTTTTTTTTTTGGGAAAATAAAAATAGAACTTTCTTCAACGACTCGTAACGTAAACACTTACTAAATGAATATACGTAGACCGCATTTTCTTTGAAAAAACAAAAAAACAACCAGTTGTGTGACCGGGCACCACCTACAGTCAAAATAATGTTACTGGTATCACAGACTTACACATCACAAGGCACGCACTTGTCTTAATGTTTATTTGTTTATCATCTGCGATTATTTGTTTCTTATGCTGGTGGAATCATGTTGTCGTATTCGCATAACTGGGCTACAGTTACAGTAATCATTGAACGTTGTTGACAGCATCATCCTGCTCAATAAAAAATGCGAATATTTGGATGTTTGTTACACTATCACGCGTTAAAGGCTCGGATTCGGATAAGATCTGGCACACAGGTGTTAACCTGTATGCCAGGTACCGTTTGGGAACCTGGATTATTTCGGGTATATGGACAAGTTTCTCAAGTAAAACTAAGGCAAAAGATAGTTCATGGTATTTTTCTTTAACTACCGCGTCGTTAAACTGTAGTCTTTTGATAAATTTTAACAAAGTTAAGGCAAGCTATTTTTTGCAGTTTTCTTTAGTACGTATAAAACGTCTAAATATTATTTTCACAAACATTATGGCAGAATTGGCAGACTATTTAATACCACGTCTCGATTTATTATAATTTTTAGACGGCAATTTTTGAAGTGAAAACTTCTTTAGGCGCGTTGAACACTTTTCGGGTGAACAAAAATCATGAAACTCGCGTCATCGTCACCGAACGCTTTCCATGAGCTATGTAAACTGTGTATGGGTGAACGAGCACACGGATGAGTCGCGCGTTGATGTCTTTTGGAAAAGTCCCTTTCTTTCATTAGGAAATTCTAATTCATTTTTCCTTTCTTTCCCTTTGTATTTTTAACGTAAAAACCTTTAATGGCTGAAGTCGATCGCTCGTTTATCATTTTTTACCGAGAGCAATCAGGACCCAAGGACCCAATATGAAATCCTATATTGACCATTAAAAAAATACACACGTAATTGTTCAACTTTTCACTTCCGTCGGCACTCCCGGAGTGCCACTGGTTTTTTTCTCGTTTGAACTTTACTAAAATGAGGCAAGTATCCTATCCACATTCAACAAGTTTTTAAGCGTTTATAAGAGTCAAGATGACGTGCCAACCTAAATTCAATAACTGTGTTTTATAGTATTATTACCTTCATTAGTAGGTTGCTTTACTACTAATAGTAACTACAACGTGATTCCATACAATTTTTCCCTATACAGGAAAAGTTTTTATCCAGTGCGCAAATTGTAACCATGACTTCAGCATATCATTCTAAATCCCCTAGCGCAGAAATTTTTCGATGGATACACAAAAAAAAATCAGCTGTTCCATACATTTTGACCGCGTAGGTATTGCACTTTTCTATGAAACAGACGATTTTTTTTGTATAACCGGCGAAAAAATTCTGCGCTAGGGGTTCTAGAATGATAAGCTGTATTCATAGTTACAATTTGCGCACTGGATAAAAACTTACCCTGCATATCAATAAAATATTTGTACATACATTTTTATTTTTAGTTACGAGTTCAATACATCCTGCAGTCATCATAGCTTTTGTAAGTAAAACTGCCAATTCGAATTAAAAAACCGGTCTCAATCAATTGAAGAAATCTATTTTATGAGTAATAAAATACTATAGACTTGCGTAACTTTACAATGCGTTTTTGATTGTATTGAATCTATACAATTAAATCTGCCTAGGCATTATCCAACATTTTTCGTGGTCGGCCTCAAGTATAACCGGATACAGTATTATTTTTATTTGAGTACCAGTATTTTACTTGCCGTCTGCCAATCTGACCTCTCAATCCAACTACTAGGTAACACAGCTTTGGGCACGCCACAATTACGGCGGAAAGTCCCCTCTTTGACGAGTGGATTGAGAGGCGCCACGGCGTCCTCACCTTCCGCCTGACGCAGGTCCTCACCGGGCACTGTTGTTTCGGGAAGTTCCTGTTTCGGAGAAGGCGGGAGGAAACGCCCGGGTGTCACCACTGCATGGATCGCCCGGAGGACACGGTAGAGCCGAGGTCTGCCCAGCTTGGGCGGAGCACCGCCGTGTCCTCGTGGAGTCGATCGGCGGAGGCGATCTCTGTGTCCGGCCTTGGTTCAGGCCATGGTACAGAGCGAGAGTGCATGGGTAGCCGTCGCTTCCTTTTGCGAAGCAGTGATGCCCGCAAAGAGGGAGGCGGCGCACTTGAGGGAGAGGCAGTATATGCGCCCTCACGACCCTAGTCAGCGCAGGAGACGCCCTGGGCGTCGGGAATCTCAGCCTGATTCCCGGCCACCGTAAGCGCCGGCTTGCGGACGGCGAGTAATGGGTAGCTCGCTGTCCGGTGAGGACAAAGCCCGGGTCGAGGGCGCCTTGTTATCCACGCGCACCTCAAATAGATTTCAGCACCAACTGGTGCGGTCCGCAATGGCCGATGCCTGCCAGGGGTGCGGGTTGTTCGAAAGAGATACTGCGGCCCCTGGCACACAGGTGAACCGATCCCCACGGATGGGTTTTAGTCAGTAAAAGTCTGACACACCCTCCCGCTCCACCCAGAGCGGGAAAATTTCCTGGGTAAGACTGCCAGACTTTTGGGCTTCTGACTAAGTACCTGTAACGACAGTCAAAGATTTACGACTGACAACCGAGACCAAAGGCTCCACGTGCTTGCCGAGGCACGGCGGAGACTCGATATGTAATAGATAGTCACCCATCCACGAATCAACCGCAGCAAGCATAGCTTAACCTTCGATCAACCAACCCGGCTGTTATTATTATTGTTATTTAGCCGTGAATCCCTCTGAATCTATACAATTATAAGTTAAAATCCTCAGTTGCGAATATAGCTAAAGGACTTATACATTTGTAGAGCAGCTTAATTATGATTTGAAATTGCCCATAAAATCTTATCGTATGACCAATTAAGTAAAATTGCATGATAAGAACCTTTATGCACTATTTTTCTTAGTTTTTTTATTTACATAGTCACACTTAAATACCTTTCTATTTGGTATGTTTAATTATAATTAAAATAACTTGTAATTTATAACAGATCTGAGAACCAAAGTTCGAGCCTTAGGGTATACAATAGAACTTATTAACAACAGTACAAAGTACTTACCTGTAAAATATAAAAAATCTGTTGCAAAACTAAAGATGCTAGTCACACAGCATTTCCTGAATACTTATTGTATGCAATTTTTTATGGTTTTTTTCCATTAATTACTTAATAATTGTGAATAAAAAATATTCAAATATAACTTGACAAGACAAAGCTTACTAGTTAACGCTTGTTGAATGAACTAATTTTAGCAGGAAGTGTTAACGCATATATTTCAACATAAAAACCTATTATGACATCCTTTTGATAAAACGATATTCTATTAAATAGCACTGATATACAAGAGTACAATGTGTATATGTGTTATATATAATCTATATTAAACATATTTACGAGGATTCAAAAAGAGTTTTGCCCAAATCTTAAAATATTTAAGCAGTTTAAATAAAGATACTCCGATACTCTCGTACGAGAGATTGTAAGTGTGGGTGAGTATGGGGGAGTATGAGTATATGAGTAAAAGAAAGCGTACCTTTCTGTATGTGTATATTTGTTTGAATAAAATTAGCTAATTAGTTGAGTTTTGTTTTATAATTATAAACCCATTAACTATTATCTAGTTTGTTTTAAATAATTATTATTTTTGGAAAAATAATCCAACCTTACAGTATTTCACAGTAGCACATACTATGAGGCCTTTTAACTAAAAATAATAACAAATATAATACAAAAAGAGCAAATTCGATAAAGTTAGGTGTAAATTAAAAACTAAATTAATAAATGTAGCTCCAAAATCATAAAAAATGTTTAACATCCCAAGTGTTTGGGAAAAAAAATCGAGAGAAGATTCAATAAAATATTTTGGACCACAGTAATTAAACCATCTGTATTTAAATTACATTTTTCAAACATTATTTTTGGTTTTATTGTATACATGAAGACACACTATGTAAAGTTGCTTCAAGTAAAAAAAAACAACATTTTGTAAGGCAATTTGGTTATGGATTTAATTAATATTCATAAAAAAGTGATTATTTCTTACATTTTTATTTTTAGTAAGTACTTACCTAATCAATTTACTGTCTGAAATGTCTATTAGGGAGTACAAAAAGAAAAGCATCTAGATTTATGGTTTCACTTAAATCCTAACATTGAGATTTAATAATGATGTTTGAATGACCAACTTGTAGTAATTAAAGAGTTAATTCAACAAACATTTAGACATGAATGAAAACAAAAAAAAAAGCTTTTTCACAAGAAGTTTAACCAATGAAAGAATAAACTGAAAAGCAAAAAGAAAACCCTTTTTTACTGAGGTCTTAAATTAATATAAATGACTAATTTTATGTTGGTGCCAACCATAGAATCAATGCCGCAGATCAATCAAGCGCCCATTCTTTTACTTGGCACCTTTATGTTTGTTGGCTTAATTTGTTGTGCCATCAACACAAACAAGGTAAAGACAAAATTAAACTTAACTAACTTTTAAAATTATCATTCTGTTACTTTTTTTTGCAGTGGATTCAATGCCTTATTGAATATACTTATCTTTTTATAAGGGGATAAAAATGCAATGTAAGTACATACAAAACCATTTTTACCTAATTAATCACTAGTATACGTTAAACTATTATTACTTTGATTGCTCTGCTTCTAGTGTTCTTCAAAAAGGTGAGGTGCGTAGTACGCGCACCCGGTGTGTGTGTATGTTCAGATAATAATATATAAACTTAAACGAGGCTAAAGGTGTATGTAAGGATTTTAGCAGGTGGTGTTCTATAGTTTCTGCCTACCCCCATGGGAAAAAGACGTGGCTCAATATGTAAGTGTGAGAAAAAAACTTGAATAAATCTCAAATTAGTTCGAGTTCTATGCAAATTAGAAAATCAATATAAGCCCACCCTGGGAAGTGTTATTGGTTAGTAAGAAAATTCGCAAAATACAGTAATAAGTCACTGAAGTAGGTACTGGCCAAATGTAAGTCTAGATGTTCCACAATATCGATAAAATAATTACCATTAACTATTTTAAGAAGTAACAACAATATTAGTCTACCCAATACATTTTACGCAGGTGTTAAGTTGCTCTATATTTATCTTACATATAGACGCTTTTTATTACTGTTAACACAATTCAAAAGGTCAACAAGTTCAACCTGTCGGTCAGTAACGAATTAATTAACAGATATAACAACATAGTAATTTGTCTAACGCAATGAAATCACAACACAATGAAAATTAGTTATTCTAGTAGTAAGACTTACGGTCATCCTGCCTGTTTACTTGGCACTTTTTAATAGGATAAAGGACATATTTTGAAGATTTTACAATGAGTAATTAATTCATATTTGTGTGTTTCACTTGAAGTATTTTCGGCTGGCGATAGCAACAAAAACGTCATTCAATTTATGGTTATGGGCACAGATTTATGGTCTGTGATTTTCATAGATCGAATAGAAGGCTTTTTATTTCAATAAAAGTAAAGTAAAGTTTTACCCTGTTTCGTTCCAGTTCCAGATTTCGAAGTCGATGGACTGACGAGTGCAAGTTTTTAACAGACGTGTTCACAGGTCACAGGACATTTAGAGCTCAGGATTAGAGTGCCATCACTGACAATGAACAGTCCGTTCACTTTTATTTTACCTCTGACAGCGGCAATCCATCAGTGATCTTAATGAAATGAGATAACAGCTAAATATGACTGTGATATGTCAGACTTTCTTGTTGGTAATGGTGGCAGCAACCCAGCAACCCAAAATCAACCCTAATACAACAAGAACAAACGGCTACACATCAAGCTATGAAATTCCAGTATATGCTGATCTCGCATTGTGTAGGATTCCCGTACAGTGCGAGATCAGCGTAAACGGGAAATGTATAGTTTGATGTGTAGCCAGATGTACACAGATGACAACCAATCTGTCATTATCTTTACTATTGTGAACGACAAACCTTTTTTACTGAACTGTGAGGGGTAATGTGTTTTACGCGTGTTTTTACGAATCTTACAATCCTTCATACAGCATGCATAAATACGGGAATCCATTTATTTTACAAATATGTTAATAGAAGAAAACGATGGGAGAAAGCTCTGGAAGGATAAAATCAGAAAGATCCAATCTACAAGTCTACATTTTTATCGTTTAACTACAATTTGTGAACTAAATATATTGTTATTACGTTTCTGTTGTACAGACGTCAGCACATCAAGCTACTCCAATCTGTCAAATTTATTTGATAGATTTTCAACTTTATACCGTAAGCATAAGGTTCATGTTCAATTGGGAAAATTTGACAGTTTGGGGTAGATTGACCTGCTGGCGACGCCAGCAGATCAAGCTATCCCAATCTGTTAAATTTCTTTGGTATGTTTTCAACTTTGTTCTATTGGGAAAATTTTACATTTTGGCGTGCTGGCATCTGTACTTCATTAAAGGTCAACGTTTTCCAACACTTTCATATTTGCTACAAAATAATACAAATCAGTTCAACGAAACCATCAACCCCTGTGGTTAATAGGAGTAATAGCGTAGACAGAGTCGAGTAATACTGTTCTGTGGTCAACGCCAACCTACTAATGCTAAGAGTTTTTGGCGGGATCGCGTTAGAACATGTCGCATGAATTTTCATTATCATAAAATTTTATGAAATAGCGAATTAAATTGTATAATTTTGGTAGTGAGTTATCCAATTTAGTTACGTGTGAGTGCACAAGCGTAGTGAAGGTGAAAATAAGTGACTAACGTGGACTTTTCGTATTCCCCCAAAAACTCCTAATAGGTTATTGTAAATGATAAATGATTTTATTTCTGTAAGTAGGTTTGTACAAACACTTTTACACGTCAATCATATTTTTTAAACTAGATGAGGTCGGCGTTTCCTATCTGACTACTCTGAGAAGAAAGGCCGAAACAAACTCAGAGGTCACAGTCTCTTTTAAAGTCCAGACATAATCTTGGTCAGATCATGTGAAGACCATGTGGATTGGTGTCTGAAATGGTCTTTTGAGGAAAGAACCACACAGGTTGAGTGGACCTGTCCATTCAGTGCACGCATGTATCAGTAATCATACGGCTCAACTCAGAACTTGAGGAGCTCAACGATTTGACAAACAATACCAAAGAAAGTACATTTGGGTAGGCCGCATAAAGTACTCAAACTGCCAGATTAACATTAAAAACGAACTGAGAAAGAGACGAAACACGAAAACAAAAATACCACATAGTCCTCACATTCACAATAATTAAAGCAAAAATAATATTATACTTCTCAAAGTAAATATTCATGTCAAACTGTATATTATAATAATCAAATGTCAAAGTGTAAATAATAATAATCAAATGTCAAAGAGCAAAACAAAGAAAAAACAACATTCAGTATACAAAATTGGAGCAGGTCAATCCCAAGCTTTTTTGTCCTCAATATAATCTTTAACGGTAGGTATAAAAGGCTTTCAGGCACAACTTACGTTTGATGAATGATTTAAATTTATTGAGACTTAGATCTTGAACATGGCTTGGAAGTTTATTATTGTTGAATAAAAGGCGTGTGCTCGATACAATATTTATTCCAGAAGAAACCAAGGGAAAAGACAAAACAAGCGACGCTAGGTGCGCACCATAGTGTCTTCTCTATTATTACCTACTTATATTTTCTATTAAGGTGTGTACATACACAACACCTCTACCCTTAATAACTAATATAACAAAACAAAAAAACTATAGCTAAGACTTCAACACCTTAAAATAACATCGAACACATAAGTCACAAGTAAATTAAACAAGTGTGAAAATGATCCTAAAAACATCCAAAAAAATAGATATCTTATTAAATGTGTTAATGAACTTAAGTTCTTATCATCAAACTAAACATTAACTTAAATAAATTATCTTAATCAATTTCGTCATACCACCCGTATCGTGCTGGAGGTTTACGTACTCTTACTGGACGATTACTAGTTGTGGCAACATTGCCAGTATCCTCGCTTCTCCCGGCGAACTACAAGATACTTCCATAGCAGCATCTTTTGCTAACACGACTGGTGGTACACACGGCTACACATCAAGCTATACATTTCCAGTTTACGCTGATCTCGCTTTGTACGGAAATCTTATACAATGCGAGATCAGCTTATATTGGAAATGTATAGCTTGATGTGTAGCCGTGCGTACTACTGGATCTAGAGACGAAACTCCACCTAAACTACCTTCTCTCAAACCACCCGCACTTCGAACTGGACCCTCGCCACTGGTCATGGGAAATGATAATGATTTTCTTGAATGCCTATTTATTTCCAATTGTTTCGTAACCTGATCTAGTACTGTCCTTTTCCTGGACATATCTTTATCCACATTTTCCATCATTCTTAGCCTCAGCTGATCGACATGTCTGTGAGTTTCCGTTCCTACGTCAGACCTTATAGAGTAATTTGTTTTACCTAAACGTTCAAGTATCGTTCCAGGTACCCATTTATCAGAACCTCTATATTCGCGATACCAAACACGAGCGCCCGGCTCGAATCCGCGCTGAATCCCTCCCGCGTCTTGCTCACTACGACCTTGGCGCGCAGCGACCTGCGATTCTCGTTCTGGTTTTAGGTTATCCAACCTCATACGAAGACTACGACCCTGTAATATACTAGCTGGACTATCACCGGTAGTAGCGTGTTTTGTGTTCCTGTAAGCTAAAAGAAACCTAGTCAGAGCTATTTCGACATTGAGATTCTGTTTGAACGCCTTCTTTATAGTGCGTTTACAAATTTTTACTGCGCTCTCAGCTGCACCATTGGAAGCTGGGTGATACGGAGCTGTGAAAATGTGTTCTATGCCATTATGTTTTAGGAAGTCTTGAAATTCTAAACTTGAAAAGGGTGGGCCGTTGTCACTAACCGTTTGTTTTGGAAGACCAAATTGCGACCACAAACTACGTAGTACATTGATGACTGCTTGTGCTGTAGTTCTATTCATTCGGACTGCTTCTATCCGTTTTGAGCAAGAATCCACAATAATAAGATAGGTCAAACCACCTATAGGCCCTAAAAAATCCAAATGAAGCCTGGACCAGGGACGTGACGGCCAAGGCCATGAGCATGGTATGTGTGCAGGCGGTGCATCGGCTACAGCCGCACATACTACACACGAGCGACATACTGCCTCCAGCGCTTCGTCTACTCCCGGCCACCACACGTAACTACGAGCTAGCGACTTAGTCTTTACTATTCCCATGTGTACCTCATGAAGTTCCGAAATTACCTTAGCTCTACATGACAACGGTATAACTACACGATGACCCCACATAACACAACCCAATTCGCAATACAATTCGTTCTTTCTATTAAAGTATGGTTTAATTTCCCTTATTTCAACCTCCGATGGCCAACCGTCCATAATATAACTTAAAACGCGACTTAAAATTGGGTCATGTAATGTTTCTTTTTTAATTACATTATAATCTAGCGACATGGCTTCCACTGCGAAGTGCAAATATGTTTGCTCTGGTAAAATTTCCTCTTCAGCTGCTGTCTCTTTTTTTTGTGAGTCAATTAAACGTGAGAGACAATCTGCTACATTTTTATCCGTTTTGACATACTCTATAGAATAATCATAAGCTGATAGTTTAATTGCCCAGCGTGGTAAACGGCTTGCCGCCGCTGTAGGAATACCTATGCTAGGCCCAAAAATACTAACAAGTGGCTTGTGGTCAGTCCTAAGTACGAACTTCCTCCCGTAAAGGTACTGATGGAATTTCCCAATAGCGAATACAATTGCCAAGGCCTCCTTGTGAATTTGACTGTAGTGTAGCTCATGAGTTGTGAATGAGCGCGAGGCGTACGCAACGACACGTTCCTCACCTCCTGGTTCGCGCTGTGCTAGCACGGCGCCTATCCCGCGCGCGCTTGCGTCTACTGTTAATACCGACTCCTTATCCATGTCAAAATGTACTAGCGTTTTTGTACTACACAATTTTTTTATAAATGCAGAATTTTGTTCAGTTCCCCATTTCCAATGTCTACCCTTCTTTAAGAGCTGGTAAAGAGGCGATAACTGCATGCTCAAATTCTTTATGAATTTCCCATAAAAAGTTACCATTCCAAGAAAGGATTTCAATTCTGTGACACTGTTCGGATGGGGCATGGTTGCAATAGCCTTTACCTTGTCTGGGTCTACTCTTACGCCATCCTTACCAATAATAAAGCCTAAGTATTTTACTTCTCTTGCCAAAAATTCGCATTTACTTTTTTTTATTTTTAGACCGTTTGCTTCTAGTATTTGCAACACCTCATCAACGGATTTTAAATGGCTAGCCAAATCTTTATTCTTAATTAAGATGTCGTCGAAAAATACAATTACATTTGGATTATTCTTAAACATGTTTACCATTAATTTTTGAAATATACCTGGGCTTGAGGATAGCCCATAAACCAAACGATTATACTTAAATAATCCCCTGTGTGTGTTGATAACTGTATACTTTCTAGAAGACTCTGCTAAAAGTACCTGGTTATAGGCTTGCGATAGATCTAGTTTTGTAAAGAAAACATTCCCGCTAAGATTACTGAATAAATCTTCCATTTTTGGTATCGGAAATCTATCTTTGGCTAAAACTCTGTTTAGGGTTACCTTATAATCGGCACATATTCTTAGGCCGCCGTCTGCCTTGCGTACCACGACTAGTGGCGTGGCCCAGTCGGAATGGTCCACTGGTTCAATAACCCCAGTTTTCAGCATGGCCTCCAGCTCGGCATCGACACGCTCACGCAGCGCATATGGCAGAGGCCGCGCGCGACAAAATGTGGGTATTGCCCCGTCGTGCACATGCAGCTCTGCCGTACCTCCTTTAAATTTACCTAATGTGCCGTCGAATAGGGATTCATGCCTGGAAACAACTTCATTGATTATTCTGTCATAATTAAATTTGAAGTGAGTTTCATTCTGATCGGCTATCAAATGACATTTGGATACTTTAATAGGTATATTTAATTCAGCTAGCCATTGCCGTCCCAATAAATTTGAGGATCCTTTGTCCAAAACATACAGATCTAATGTTTTAATCACACCATTATAGCTAACCGTTGTTCCTAAGAATCCTATAGGTTGAATAGTTGTGCCATCATAAAACTTGATGTTCAAATTACATCTATTCAAGTGCAAATCGCTGAACAATTCATCATAAACACTTTTACTAATGCAAGATAGGGCTGACCCAGTATCTATCTCCATATTCAGTAAACAATTTTGTACCTTAACAGTTATACACACCGGTTTATAATTGTTTAAAGACATTTGATGCATGGGCTCTTCATCATCTAAGTTGCTATTGCTTCCGTTGTCTTCCTCATCCAAAGAGTACAAAAGAGCCCCTTCTCGGCCACCGCGCTGCCCGCGCCCCGCTCGCCTCCACGTTGAGCGCCCGCTCGTACCACGGCTGATACCGCGCCCTCCACGTGAAGCTTTGTTATGTTGACTATCGGCGGATCCCGCCAATTTACTTCGTCTAGTATCATTGTACCCCGGGCACATCCTTCTCAAATGACCGACCTCGTGACAACCACTGCACACGTATTTTTTATATTTGCAGTCGTTAGCTTTGTGTTTATTATCGCCACAGTTTGGGCACTCTTCGAGTTTGTTCAGATTTTCCGTTGCCCCCGTATTAGGCTCTACAGCAATAGCGTCTCGTTCCGCGGCCTCTAATGACAGCGCTAAGCTGACCGCTCGATTATAAGTGAGATCGTCTTCAGCGAACAGCCTTTGGCGTATTACATCGCTTCTGATGCCACAAACTAACTGGTCGCGTAAATTTTCATCCAATGCTGTTAGGAAATTGCAGTGTTTCGACAACTTTTTCAGCTGTGTGACATATTCCGCCACCGATTCTTCCATTTGCTGTCGCCGCTGCCGGAATCTAAATCTCTCCGCTAAGATCGATGGCGTTGGCTGCAAGTGTGCAGCCAATAACTCCACTGCTCTATTTAGCGTCAATTCAGCGGGTTTTAGTGGACTAGCTAGTGATGATAGGAGCTCATAAGCCTCCTCCCCCATCATCGAAATCAGCGTTGGTAGCTTGAGCTCATTTTTTACGCTATTAACTAAAAAGTACATTTCTAGTCGCTCCACATAAGCGGACCAGTTCCCTGTTGTTATATTGAACTCACGTACCTGTCCCAGCAACGCTAGGTGCGCACCATAGTGTCTTCTCTATTATTACCTACTTATATTTTCTATCAAGGTGTGTACATACACAACAATTATAAAAGCGTATACATTGACATCTGAATGACCCACTTATTTTCTTGAGCCTTGTTGATGGTACCTACATCAAATTTGTGTTTGTTCCTAGTATTTATACTATGGATATCACTGTATTTTTTAAACAATTTAATATTTTTATGAGCATATAAAAGATTTTCATAAATATACTGTGAAGGCACAGTCATTACATTTATCTCCTTAAATCTATCTCTGAGAGAGTGTCTCGGACTTAATTTATAAATTGATCGGACAGCTCTTTTCTGCAAGACAAAAATAGTCTGAATGTCGGCGGCATTTCCCCACAATAGAATACAATACGACATTACACTATGAAAATAGCCAAAGTACACTAAGCGGGCTGTCTCTACATCAGTTAAATTACGAATTTTCCCAACAGCGTATGCTGCAGAACTTAGCTTTTTCGACAATTTAGCTATATGTGGGCTCCACTGAAGCTTGGTATCCAAAGTTAAGCCCAAGAATACAGTGCTATCTTCAGGATAAAGTTACTACCGCTTTACAATAACTTTGCTAAGACTAGAATACGTTCTTATAATAAAGACTTGGCTAAAAGGTCTCTGAAACCAGGCCATAAAACTAATTTTAAAAAAAAATACTAATGCTAAAAATCTGTCAAAGCTAGACAGTACAAAAGTACGGAACGCAACCATTGCGTAGTTTGCTTGTGGGTTGATAAACGCGTTGTAAACATTTTTATTATTTTTTCACTTTTTATTTATCCAACAGATAAAATTACCGGTTAAGATGAGCATGTATTAATCTGTTTATCTTAGATATATTTATTTCATGTTTTACCCTAGACTATCATCGGACTATTCAATCAAAATGTGGCGAACAGTGTTTTTAGTGTTTGTTTGTTTTCTGCAATATGTAGTTGGAATTAGTCAGCTATGTGGGAACAAGTCGTCGGAGTTTAGCTGCACAACAGAGGTATGTAGCCTATTATTTGGTGTTAAATGCACTTATCCGCATCTGCATCAACCGGTATTGATTTTTGCAATGAAAGGCAAGACTGGTTGCACTATCTGACATATGCGTCCTTCACCAGTCTGACCCATCATTTTCCTTAAAGTCGCTAACATTATTAAAATTAACATGTTTCTGCTCTGTATTCAAGATAAAGAAGTTTCCTTATTGATAAACATCAACATTTTGCATAATTTAATCATTCAAATGGCCAATATCTTGCAAGTATTCAAGGTTGATCAGTGAAACACATTTAGAAATTCTTTTTTTATGTTTATTTCAACAAAATTTTAAAATCCTAAGTTCTTCAATGCAAAACTCAAGGCTAGACGTAGATATAGACAGACTGTGAAATCTATTTGAACATGGATCACCAACATTCAAAAGTGCCTATTTGAAATAAATCCTTTGACTTTGATAAAGCAAAGGGTTAAAACTGGTAATTTTTGGTTGGTTTTGATGTCAGCTTCAAGTCTAAACTTGATGCAGTTGAATACTATGTGGAGTAACTGTCTAACTGACCTCCTTTTTGTAAGACTGGCCGTCAGAATGCAGTCTTCAGTGGACCTGGTACAACAGTCAAATATCCACAAATGACAGCCGTTGATATAATATAGGATGTATGTCATACATCCACAAGAATTCATTTGATTGTTACCACAAAACATTACTCTTTGTTATAGTGTAATGGAACACATCTTATAGTCTAATGGAACACAAATTCACGCACAATGGTCCACTTGAAGGACTAGTTTGGAAACCAAACCTTTTAACATAGAACATGGTACACAAACTATAGAACCTCAAATTAATTCTGGTTAATACACACATATTTTTGACCTCTGCCATATACTTTGGAAAAAAAAACATGATGTTACATAAGTACTTAAATTTAGGAAGGGGTTACGGCTCCCAAGATAATCAGCAGCAATCAGAATAGTTATTATGAAATGGTCATATTGGTGGTACTTAAATCCATTGCTAGTCAAGTTCCATGTGACCACAGTGGACTGGTACTGAGAATGGTGACAATTGCTATAAGTAGTCTGTAACCAGCAATGTAGTTATGATTGGGATAGAGAAGATTCGATCCACTACAAGTGGTCACCACAGGGTTGTGGTTGTTGTAACAATTTGTTTGAGAGTGATTGTTTGCACAGTGGGCCATTCATTCATTACGTCACGATTTTATAGCCCCTTCTTGTCCTTCCCACAGGTGGTTATGAAATTATTCTTCAGAAAGCTGATAGTCTCATATCTATGAGTAAATATACATACAGGAAAAGTTTTTATCCAGTGCGCAAACTGTAACCATGAATTCAGCAAATCATTCTAGACTCCCTAGCACAGAAATTTTTCATAGGTTATAAAAAAAAATACAGCTGTTTCATAGAAAAGTGCAATACCTATGCGGTCAAAATGTATGGAACAGCGGATTTCTTTTTGTATAACAGGTGAAAAATTTCTGCGGTATAATTTCTGAATTCATGGTTACAATTTGCGCACTGGATAAAAACGTATCCTGTATGAACAATTCGCGTTTTATTGCTATTTAAAAGCTTTCACAAACTAAAGACTGCACCTAAAGTAAAAAGAAAAAAAACTAAAAGCAAAACAAATCCTTCTATGGAACATCTTGGAAGTTTTAAATTGAAGATTGAGATAAAAATAATAAATGATAAATGATTTTATTTCTGTAAGTAGGTTTGTACAAACACTTTTACACGTCAATCATATTTTTTAAACTAGATGAGGTCGGCGTTTCCTATCTGACTACTCTGAGAAGAAAGGCGGAAACAAACTCAGAGGTCACAGTCTCTTTTAAAGTCCAGACATAATCTTGGTCAGATCATGTGAAGACCATGTGGATTGGTGTCTGAAATGGTCTTTTGAGGAAAGAACCACACAGGTTGAGTGGACATGTCCATTCAGTGCATGCATGTATCAGTAATCATACGGCTCAACTCAGAACTTGAGGAGCTCAACGATTTGACAAACAATACCAAAGAAAGGACATTTGGGTAGGCCGCATAAAGTACTCAAACTGCCAGATTAACATTAAAAACGAACTGAGAAAGAGACGAAATACAAAAACAAAAATACCACATAGTCCTCACATCCCTACTAATATTATAAATGCGAAAGTAACTCTGTCTGTCTGTCTGTTACGCTTTCACGCCTTAACCGCTGAACCGATCGTCATGAAATTTGGCCGAGATATAGCCTGGGATATGGGTAAGGACATAGGCTACTTTTTTACGCGATAACCGACATCCACGCGGGCGGAGCCGCGGGCAAAAGCTAGTTCATAATAATTAAAACAAAAATAATATTATACTTCTCAAAGTAAATATTCATGTCAAAGTGTATATAATAATAATCAAATGTCAAAGTGTTTATAATAATAATCAAATGTCAAAGAGCAAAACAAAGAAAAAACAACATTCAGTATACAAAATTGGAGCAGGTCAATTCCCAAGCTTTTTGTCCTCAATATAATCTTTAACGGTATAAAAGGCTTTCAGGCACAACTTACGTTTGATGAATGATTTAAATTTATTGAGACTTAGATCTTGAACACACGGCTACACATCAAGCTATACATTTCCAGTTTACGCTGATCTCGCTTTGTACGGAAATCTTATACAATGCGAGATCAGCTTATATTGGAAATGTATAGCTTGATGTGTAGCCGTGCGAACATGGCTTGGAAGTTTATTATAAAAGCGTATACATTGACATCTGAATGACCCACCTATTTTCTTGAGCCTTGTTGATGGTACAACAAATTTGTGTTTGTTCCTAGTATTTATACTATGGATATCACTGTATTTTTTAAACAATTTGATATTTTTATGAGCATATAAAAGATTTTCATAAATATACTGTGAAGGCACAGTCATTACATTTATCTCCTTAAATTTATCTCTGAGAGAGTGTCTCGGACTTAATTTATAAATTGATCAAACAGCTCTTTTCTGCAAGACAAAAATAGTCTGAATGTCGGCGGCATTTCCCCACAATAGAATACCATACGACATTACACTATGAAAATAGCTAAAGTACACTAAGCGGGCTGTCTCTACATCAGTTAAATTACGAATTTTCCTAACAGCGTATGCTGCAGAACTTAGCTTTTTCGACAATTTAGCTAAATGTGGGCCCCACTGAAGCTTGGCATCCAAAGTTAAGCCCAAGAATACAGTGCTATCTTCAGGATTCAATTCTTCGCCCTTTATCAACACATTAGTTTTCACCTGCTTAACGTAGCATAAACTTAATGCATTTGGTCTTTTTTTCATTAAGAAGCAAATTATTAACATTGAACCAGTAGAAATATAAAGTGTGCTAAATTTTTTATGTACTTTAATTATGAATAATACTACTTTATCACTCTACATCATGTGTGATGTCACATATTTTGCAATTTAAAATGAAACCTTACAATATTATCTTAGTTTGTTTTAATGCTTTAGATTTATACATATGAAGTCACACAAGTGCATACAACTTATTACAAGTCAACCCCTTGTCACACAATTTCACACTTTGCCGACCCCCTCTCTTACGGCCTGGCCACGGGAAATACGCCATAGCGAAAAAACGCGCGGTGGGACCGCCGAGGCGTCTAGCGACTGAAACAAACGCATAGAAATGTACTAATCAAGCCACGCGGGGCGGCGACCGGCGGGGCGACCGGCGGAATGTACCAAGCGAATGGCACGGGCGGCCGGCGGCGCGGCCGGCGAGTGAAACAAATACATGAATCAGTACGGCGCGAGCCACGGCGTCAAGCGGCAGTCGCGGCGACTAGGGCAGCGATCAAACGAGTTTAGTTGTTTTCGCCGCGAATAATGAACACAGATACTTTTATTGCTGAAATACTAGCAAGGCCACCTATTTGGAAGTCTGGCCACCCACAGCATAAATATAAACGTATAGTGAAATGATTGTGGGAAGAAATTAAAATAAAATTTCTAGATTTTCTCGTACTTCTTGTGGAATTCTCCATCTATACCTCGATTCATATTCAACTTAAATACTTCACAATTTCTTCCAAATATTATAATTGAACCAAAAAACGATTACTTTCTAAGCAATATCGAGATAACTTTGTTAAAAACATTTCGCTCTCGGACTTCCTTACTGGTCGCGGCGGCGAACGTGACTCCCCGTGGCCTGCAAACGATGCCGCGCGAATTGTCGCCCCGCCTGCCGCACCGCCGTACGCACCGCCGATTCCCGTGGCCAGGCTGTTAAGGGTACACTAGTCGCGGGCTCGAACTCACTGGTGGGCCTGGCTAAAAAGCATGCTGTCTCACTAGGCTTCGTGTCCGACAGAGGTAGTATCAGTGATGAGCAGTTAGACGCTAGTCTACACGCACAACATTATTGAGTGAGCTGCAGGATCAGTTATAGTAAAACAGGCGCGTAAAAAATTAAGAAAAGTCCTTCGGAAAATCGGGTTTTCTGAAAAAATCACTGCATAAATCAATGACCAATTAAGTTTATTGAACTTTAGGATAATTAAGCTTTGTCGGTACCGACTTTGTTTTCGAGATTTTACACTGCTTTTATTACTTAAACACGCCCAAAGTTAGGTTAAATTAGCAAAAAAACGAATATTTGTTGTCTCATAACTTTTTAATGGCTTTTTATTTTAGTATTCTGTTTCCGTACAGACAATATTGATAATAAGACAAAACCATACCATGTTTAATTTTTGATATACATAGTCAAATAGTGGAGTAAAACCCTCCCGAAGTTTGTATGGAAAAAATGTAGATAAGTGTCACCTTAATATGTGACGTAATTAGAGGATGGCCCCCAAAGAACGGTCTTGAGACAGTAAATGCATAATAATTGATAAACAATTATACAATTGTATATTCAGTAAAATACCCGCCTCATACCCATTTATGATAGGTGTACCTTGTTATCCATTAGGGGCCATCCATAAATTACGTCACACGTTAAGGGGGAGGGGGTCAACGAAATGTGATATTGTCTGAGGGCCAGGGGGGGGGGCGTCAAAAGCTTTGTGACGTCACATGTCAAAACCTAAAATAATAAAACTCTACTTACCTACTCTTACTTCGAAATTGAAAAATATGTGACGTCACACAAGGGAGGAGGGGTTTTTGCAAGTCTGACTACCTGTGACAAGGACACGGGGGTGTGTCAAAAAACCATAAAATTTGTGTGACGTAATTTATGGATGGTCCCTTAAAGAAATACTTCTCCCTACAAAATATTTATATATGTCTGGGCATTTATAAATAAATTCAGTTAGGAACACTCTGGGCATATTATTCATGCGGTATTTTCCATGTGGCTTCAACAAACACAAACTCACGGCTTCTTTTATAGGGTAGGCAGAAACCACAGAACGCCATCTACTACGATCCTTAGAATAAGTGTCCAGAAATCATTTGCTATTCATTCTCATCTTATGTTTTATTGTTATATTAATTCGCAATTGTCGTTTCAAGTGTCACCTTCTTGTTATTTATTGATTTTGAATCTACATTGACGTCATAAAATATCGTAGTGCGAAATCATTGCCTGTATTGTAATCATAATTTGATAAGAATTTACAATTGACGCTGTTTGTTGTCAATAATGTGTTGGACGAATGTCGAATCCTGCGCATGACCATAATCGATCGTCGCGCGTGTCCGCAGTCGACGTGATCGTTTGTATGAACTTTGACGAGCAAACGCGACTTGATTGATCGAGTCATATTTAATCTATGTCGACTTCCACACATTTAGCGCCGCTATTTGAAAAACGAACAGAGTATTTTTACGTCCATGCGGACGACTAATAGGCCTACCACACGCTCAAGCTTCACCACAGTTTTCCCTGCGCAGGCCGGTTTGTACACGGAACACCGTGTAGAAATCGGCGAGTTTTACCAACCACACCACGGTGTTTCGTGTACAAACCGGCCTGCGCAGGCAAAACTGTGGTGAAGCTTGAGCGTGTGGTAAGCCCATTAAAGAGTGCAACGATCGCGTACTTGCGTGACGATCGTTTTTGGGAAGGACGCGGTATGAAGTTACGTCCATACTATGTAATGAAAATTCCGTTCCTACTCATACATAGAAACCAATCATTAATATTAATTTGCAAACTAACTACCTATAAGGATCCGAAAAGTTGTCGCTTGTTGGAACACACTCTCTATCTATACCTTTTTAGTCTAGATCGCTCTCGAGCTCAGTATCTAATTGATCCAACATAGCCCCCTGCTAGCGACATCGCCGACGCAGTTTCGTAGCACGCGATTTTTCGCGATGGGGAGTGGAAGACACACATTTAGATTCCGTCTGAACCTGAGGTTTGAACGTACTTTTCTTTTTTTTTTTACTTTTTGATAAAACTTTTCTTATAGACCACACCTCATCTTACAAGTGCTAAGAAGCATTATAACATCACGCGCTTGTTTTCCCTACAGGCGAGGTAACTGTACACTCGCATTTCGCCAGTTCTACTTCTTTTAATTTCGGTGTCTTCATACTGTACTTTTGTTTCAGATCGTCGGGCAAACCCACGCGGACTATGACGCCTGCAGTATGAAAGTATACCCGTCTGACAGCCAGGCGTGTGGGGACATGAAGTTCGGACCCCTAACGCCGAACACTCACATCGGGGGCGTCACCCTCAAACCGTACATCATGAAAGTGCGCCATTACAACTCCTTTGATCTGAACCACACGGTCCTGAATATTATGTTCAGTAATATTAAGTGGAAAAGTAAGTTTTTTATGGAGATTATTTTACTTTTCTCTTAGCCTCTTGGTTGTACATACATAATATATGTATTAGAGCAGTGATTCGGCTTCGATTTGGATTTGAATCCGGTCAAGCGCCCTCAAATTAACCTTGATGCAAATTGATCTAAGAAAGGTTAACGAAAACATTGATAGGAAATTTCTTAGAACAAAAATCGTCGACCAATCTCTGTGTTTGTTAAATTATGCACAGTGGTATTATTAGTAGACTGGTAATGATTTGTGTCATGTAGCTTCCGTCCCTTGTTTTCTACCAGTTCATTTAGCAGATAATGAACATTCGAAACCGATAATTTTTGAGCGCGAAGTTGCTAGCTTCTAGATAAGGATTTAAACATGTCAACATACATGCACCAAGATTTGCGTATTTTTTTTTTTTTTTTTTTTGGGTGGGAAATCATCAAATAACTTCTCCCGCTCTGGGTGGAGCAGGAGGGCGTGTCAGACTTTTACTGACTAAAACCCACCAGTGTTCCTTCAGTAGCCCTTAAGCCAGGGGCTGTGGTGTCTCTTTCGAACAAACCCGCACCCCTGGCAGGCATCGACCCTTGCGGGTCCCATCACTTTTTGTGCTGACATCTCTTTGCGGCGCGCGTGGAACACAACGCGCCGTCGACTTGGGCTTGGTCCTTACCGGACAGCGAGCTACCCATTACTCGCCGTCCGCAAGCCCATGCCTACGGTGGCCGGAAATCGGCCTGGGATTCCCGACGCCCAGGGCGTCTCCGTATCCTGCGGCGGCTGGGGTCGCGAGGGCGCATATGCTGCCTCTCCCTCACGTGCGCCGCCTCCCTCTTCGCGAGCATCACTGCTTCGCTGAAGGAGGTGACTGCTCCCCATGCCCTCTCGCTCCGTACCATGGCCTGGACCAGGGCCGGACGCGAGAGATCGCCGCCGCCGATCGCCTCCACGAGGACACGGCGGTGCTCCGCCCAAGCCGGGCAAACCGCCACCGTGTGCTCCACCGTGTCCTCAGGGCGATCTTCGCAGTGGAAACACCCGGGCGTTTCCTCCCGCCCTATCCGAAACAGGAACCTCCCGAAACAACCGTGTCCGGTGAGGACCTGCGTCAGGCGGAAGGTGAGGACGCCATGCCGCCTCTCGAACCACTCCTCAAAGAGGGGACTTACCGCCGCAATCGTGGCGTGCCCAGCACTGGGTTGCGACAATCGCTCTCTCCATGTCACCATGAGATCCCGCCGGAGCTCTGTCCGCTGTGCCGCGATTTCCTGCGGCAGCGGAGTTACGCCCCGGCGTTTGGCCTCCTCGCGCCACTCCCATATTTGCGCGAGGACCTTTGCCTCCAGATCCCATGGCGGTAATCCGGCAAGAAGGCCCGCCGCCTCGCCGGAGATCGTGCGGTATCCTCGGATCATCCGTATGGCCATGACCCTATGGGACGCCCTCAGCTTGCGAGCTGGTTGCCGCCTCAATGTCGGCGCCCACACCGGCGCCCCGTATAGGGCCATGGACCGCACGATCCCCGCGTAGAGCCTCCGGCAGGAGGCGTCTGGCCCCCCTAGATTGGGCAGGAGCCGCTTCAGCGCAGCCCCGGACCGCTCCAGTCTGGGAGCCAAACGGCGGAAATGCTCCGCGAAGTTCCACCGGCTGTCGAGGACGAGTCCCAAGTACTTCATCGTCGACTCGACGCCGATGTGAACCCCTCCCACCGTTATCTGGGAACCCGTCGGTGGCGCATTCCGAGGACCATGAAACCACATGGCCTCGGACTTGTGCAATGCCACCTCGAGTCCCAGTTGCCGGATCCTATCGACGATTGTCGCAACCCCTTGTGTCGCTAAGTCGGCCGCCGCCTGGTACGACCTCCCTTGCGCCAGGACCAGCGTGTCGTCAGCGTAGCAAACTACACTGACGCCGCCAGGGAGGTCGGCGCGCAGCACCCAGTCGTACCCGATGTCCCACAGATGCGGCCCCAGGACCGATCCCTGTGGGACACCGCACGACATCTCTCGCCGGTTCCACTCTCCGAGGTGACCGGGGTAGATGACGGCCCTGTCCGTCAAATAGGCCTCGACCACACGACAGAGGTAGGTCGGCATCCGGTGAAACCGGAGTGCCTCCCTTATGCAACTCCAGGGCAGGGTGTTGAAGGCATTGGCGATGTCTAATGACACCGCCAAGACAACCCCACCCCGGGCCACAGCATCCCCCGTCGTGAGGGCTCGCACGCGCATGATGGCGTCCACCGTGGAGCGCCCCCTGCGGAAACCAAACTGGCTCTCCGCCAAATCCGGCCCCACCCGCACCAGCCGCCCGACGAGGCGGTCTGCAATTACTCTCTCAAAGAGCTTGCCCACCTCGTCGAGCAGCACAATGGGCCGGTACGCGGACGGAGAGTCCGCTGGGCGCCCCGGCTTCTTAATGAGGACCAGTTTCCCCATCTTCCAACGAAGCGGAAACTGGCCCTCCTCCAAGCATGCGCTTAGGAGCCCTCTTAGTCGAGGCCCGAGAGCCTGCAAGGCCAGGACCCAGGCTTTGCCGGGCAAGCCGTCGGGTCCTGGGGCGGTATTCTTGGCATTCAGCCTACGTACCGCCACTCTCAGGTCTACCTCGGTCACCTCTGGAGAGTCGTCGTCGTCGTCGGTGTGGTCCGCATCGGGCACCGCAGGAGGCGGAGCCATAGGCGGGGGAGCGTGCTCCCCTCGCGAGGGGAACAGAGCGCTCACCACGTCCTGCACGAGATGAGGCCGGAGACTCTGCGTCAGCGGGGGAGCCCACGGGCGGATTTTATCCCGCACCGTTTTGTAGGGGCGTCCCCACGGGTCTCTGTTCAGAGTCTCCAGCGACTCCTCGCGGGCCACTACTCTGGCCCGCAACATCTCATCTCGGAGGGCGGTCTTCGCCACTCTGTACCCCTCGTACAGCTCCGCCTCAATGGCTACCGTATCCGGAGGGCGGATACGGAGCCTGCGGTGCCTGGAGTAAAGGTGTCGCGCAGCAACACACGCCTCGCGCAGTGTTGTCAACTGCGGCGACCACCAGTACACCTGGCGTGAAGCACGACCTGGCTGGACCCGGGGCATTGCCACGTCACATACGTCGGACATGGTCTCCCGGAACCACTCGGCCTCGTCGTTTATGTCGGCAGGCCTGTCCGGTGATGACATTGATGGGTCAGTCAGTCAGGACTTTTCTTTTTATTTATATAGATTGTCATCGCATTTGGTATACTTACGATGAATTTGCGCATTGATCGTTTTGGGGACTCTTTAGAAAGGCATATTACTCAAACTCTTAAACGCTACGATTCTTGCATACCGACAACAATAGTTATGTTCTCGTCTATTAGGATTTTTCTGTGAAGAATTCATCGCATTATCTTTATAATGCTAATTTTTAAATTTGTAATGCCTTTGTTACTGATTGTTCGCGAGCATCATAATAAATAGTATAAAATAACACAATATTCAATAACGTTAGCTTATCTTTGGAGATGACATCATCAGGCATGCGTCCTATTTAAAGTTTATTTCTGTACCTATTCTATCTGGATTTTTTTTCTTAAGTGTTTTGATTGGGTTTTCCAGTTTTCCTGTTATGATTATGTACATTGCCCCCCTTATTTTTAAACGTTTGCTTAAAGTCAAGTAATGATTAGCGTCTATTTTTAACGTTTAAACTTCTCTTAATTTTAAGCAACGTTTATTAATAAATAAGGAGGTGCGTAGTTATTATGGACTATTTTTTGCCAGCGGCTTCGCCCGCGCGGAATTTTCATCCCCTATTTAACTCCCTTCGGGGTTGAATTTCGAAAAATCCTTCCTTATTCCTTGCCTACATTATAAAGGGAACCTCTGTGCCAAATTTCAGCTTTCTGGGTCCAAGGGTTTAGGATGGGCGTTGATGAGTCAGTCAGTCAGTCAGTCAGGACCTTTCTTTTTATTTATATAGATTTAAAAAAATGTACTTGGCATGCAAAACATGACATATCCGAACTTTAATGTTCCTAATGCTGGGACATATATGTCTCCTTTGTGTCATGCCACCATATTAAGCACTTTGCAAAAAAGATTTTGCAGTACCTACTTGTAAACAGGTATTTGTGTTGCTGGCAATATTTCATACAGATTGAGTTGTTGCTAGCAACACTAACACAAAATTATGCTGCCGCAATAATGAAACGCTGCTTTTGTTTACCATGAATGAATTTACCTCCATTCTATAATTCATGGGTTAAAACCCTGACGGGGAATATGGGACATGGGAATACAGGCATTTTATCATCATCATTTCAACTGAAAGACGCCCACTACAGGACATAGGCGTCCCTCAAGCACCGCCATTTCGACCGGTATTTACACATTAACATAATCCTGATTTTCTCTTCCAGCGATGAGATTCCGATTCCAAGATAAATACAGAGACATAAAGAATCACTGCAGGGACATAAAAATGTCAAATGAAGTCACTATTAACGAGGACTCCGTTCTGTACTACGACTGCTACTGGCCGAAAACTGACGAAAAAAATGGACAGAGCCATATTCTGGACTTCGAGGCTACGGCTGAAGATCAAACTGTTAATAGGGGACGGTATTACTTTAATATACCTTCTGCGGAAATGCTAAGTAAGTGAACAGCTTAGTTGTTTAATATTTGGTTCTAAAGTCGATGCTCATAGATATATATTTTTTCAGATTGATTTTTTCTTTCCTTTTTTCTTCAACTATCAATTTGAACAGCACCCTAATTACTAGATACGTAATTAAGCTGGTGGTAAGTCTTAAGGGGAACCTAGTCGCGGGCTCGAACTCACTGGTGGGCCTGGCTGAAAAGCAGGTTGTCTCACCAGGATTCGTGTCCGACAGAGGTAGTACCCGTGATGAGCAGTTAGACGCTAGTCTACACGCACAACATTATTTAGTGAGCTGCAGGATCAGTTATAGTAAAACATACGCGTAAAAAATTAAGAAAAGTCCTTTGGAAGACTGGGTTTTCTGTAAAACCAAGGCATAAATCAATGACCAATAATGTTTATTGAACTTTTAGATAGTTTACTTTTGGAGATTTTACACTTCTTTTAGTACTTAAACACGCCCAAAGTTAGGTTAAATTACATTTTAATGGTTTTTAATTTTAGTATTCTGATTCCGTACAGACAATATTAATAATAAGACAAAAACCATACCATGTTTAGTTTTGATGTACATTGTCAAACAGTGGAGTAATACACTCCCGAAGTTTGTATGGGAAAATTGTGGACTAGATTCACCTTAAGGTGAAAGTTCCAGGGTAACCCGTGAAATTTATATTTTCTTTCGTTTTTTTGGTAGTTTGCTGGTCAATGCAAGGTTGTATGTTGCTTTGCGACGGTAACGAATATAGCTTTACATGATTACAATAATTTAAATCATCAATACAACTCTTTATCTTCAAATAATTGGACTGAATGAGTTTTTCATGAAATAGTCATTCAATCATATTTTATTCAACATACAACCTTGCACTGACCTAATTGCAAAGAACCTGTCCAGTGCGAGTCGAACTCGTGCGCCGTGGGTTCCGTACCTACCCATTATACCGCCATAATAAAAAAGATATGGGCAAATTTAGATTTTCACGCAAACTTGTAAGCTTGTACCAAAATTTACCCAAATTTATCTTTTTATCGTGTTGACTCAGGACCTTCATTTTTATACACCTAATAGGAACTTTAGACCTCAGTATCCGATATAAATTAAGACATGCTAGGTCCACCCGTTCCTGAGAAAATCGGTGGTGACACACGGATAGACAGACGGACAAGAGAGTGATATTATAAGGGTTCCTTTTTTACCTTTTGAGGTACGGAACCCTAAAAAACTGTGGCTGTTTACCTACCAACTAAAATTGTGCCAGATATGGCTGAGTTACCTACCAACTAAATTGTGCCAGATATGGTTGAGTTACCTACCAACTAAAATTGTGCCAAATATGGCTGTCTTACCTACCAACTAATATTGTGTCAGATATGGCTGTGTTACCTACCAACAAAAATTCAACAAAGCACAGTTGGTCGTATTAATAGATACAATTCTCTGAAAATATTAATGAATTAATTAAATATGGTCGCTAAATGCAGTATGTCGTTTAATAGATACACTTCTCCGAAAATATTAATCAATTAAATATGGTCATTAAATGCAGATGTCGTTTAAATAGATACAGTTCTCCGAAAATATTAATTAATTAAATATGGTCGCTAAATGCAGTATGTCGTTACAAGCGATGTCGTAAAAACCCGGTGTTCTTTATACGGCAGTCATATAGCATTGAACCGGGACCTATGGTTTTGGTCGACATAACCAATATGTTCTATTAAACGATGTCGTCTTAAAAGGTTTTTGTTTGACTGTATAGCTCAAAAGCTCTGAAAAACAAATACCTCCTCTGATTCACCATGATTAACAAACCCCATTATTTTCTAGGTCGCTCGACAACCGAAGGAAAATGGAAGCCGTTCATATACATAGAAATATTCCCGATGATAATGCGCTTACATATAATGCCACCTCCACAACAGCTGAAGATTCGTGCGTTCCTCATCCAAGTCGGACCACCTGCCGGCAAAGATTCTAAAGAATCTTCAGCGATTACCAGGCTTCTACAGAATAATACAGACGAAGTGACGTATGACTACAACTATTTTGGATTGAATGGCTCGTTCAGATTTGTGGTCACGCCCTTACATGCGACGTGCACTGGCAAGGGAGAGATTGGTTGTATTTCTGTGGCGAGTCCCACAATAATGATAAGTGAGTATTTTGTTTTATTTGCAACTTACTTTTGTCCGTGAACTCGCTCGCCTGGTCAGAAATTAGCTCACGGGAATGTACAATATCAAATGTCTAAGGGCGAATTTCACCAATGAAATTGAACGCGTTCAGCACATGTTACCCGCGTTTAGGAGCTGTCAGTGTCAGAAGTCAGAATTGTTTTCTAATATTGACACTGACAGCTACTGAACGTTTAAAAGTGCTGATCGCGTTCAGTTTCAGTGGTGAAATCCGCACTTAGTGCAGTTTTAAATAATCCCTACTAATATTATAAATGCGAAAGTAACTCTCTCTGTCTGTCACGATTTCACGCCTAAACCGCTGAACCGATCGTCATGAAATTTGGCCTGGGATATGGAGGACATGGGCTACTTTTTTTACGCGATAACCGTCATCCACGCGGGCGGAGCCGCTGGCAAAAGCTAGTTTGAAATAAAAAAGACGGTTTAAAACCTATCATTAGAACCACACGTTTTGTGTTCAACAAAACTTGTTGGTATGTAAAGATGGTCACCCATCCACGAACCGACCTCGACAAACGTAGCCTAACATGATCGATCGACCCGTGCGGTTGTTATTACTTAGCCACACGCCCAAAGTTTCCGGAAAATCCGAACTGGTTATCTACCGAACTACGAAATGAAAATACCTTCTTTAAAATCTTGGACGACGACGGCATAACTGGTTTTATATTTCGATAAAATTATTCTATTCTTGATAGGTACAGACACCGGCACATCGAGCTATCCCAATCTGTCAAATTTCTTTAATAGTTTTTCAACTTTATTTACAATTGGATAAGGTTCATGTTCAATTGGGAAAATTTTAAAGTTTGCCTTAGCTTGATGTGCTGGCGTCTGTACTTATCTCCCGCCCACACTATCTCAGTCCCAGATATATATTATTCGGAAATCCCGAAAGATCACAAACAACATTCCGCGAAATCGGTACCTACGGTCAACCGCATCCGCATATCAGTAACACTTGAACTACGTAAACCGCTCTTAATGGTACGAGATTAAGGCGCTGCTAAAGTCCAATTGTTACATTGGACGTGCAGCATATGTGTCCAGCTCTATTCCATTTAAGCGTGGCAGCTTTCCGAGCGGACTTGTGGACCAGCACCTTAATTGCGTAACTCACGATTAATCATAATCTGTTTCGTTTTGAAACAGATTGTTCAACCATTGCTTCATATATTTGAAAAATGTGTCTGCTCAACAATGTAAATAACGCAATGAATATTGTTAAACTGTCAAAATGAAACCGATTATGATTAATCGTGTGTACGCAATTATGGTGCGGGTTAAGAATACAACAGTCCTTTTCATTACGAAAATAACTGAAGGCCAATTCTCGTAATTAAACCCGTACAAAATCTAGTCGCAGTGTCATCTCAGCGACAAGCAAATGTCAAAAATGTATGAAAAATCTAGGTATTTTTGACAGATTGACACTGAGATCAGACTGTGAACGTTCTTAAAATTAGTAGAATTGCCCCTCTGATGTCACTCTATTATATGGTAACAGGAAAATGCAAAACGTATTCTTATCGAAATTGTGTTTTATTAACTACGTTGATATTATCTATAACTTTTTTAACTTTTGACCTTAATGATTAATACTTTAGCGTTTTAGTTATAGGTACACTAACTCATGATTAGTGATCGATGTACTTTTTAATAAAAATAAATAAACTTGAAATATAAATTGTAAATAAATAAATAAAAATAATAACTGAGTTTTTGTGCCGTTATTAACATAATAATATATCCATACAAGCTTTTGCCAGCGGTTTCACCCGCGTGGTGGTCGGAAATTATCCCACGGGAACGTACTACCGGTATAAAAGTATCCTTTAGGTTAGTCCAGGTTATAAACATGTCCATAAAAATATTTAATAAACTACCGGATGCAATAAAAGATGAAACTAACGACACGACATTTATAAATAAGCTTAAGCAAATATTAATTGAAAAAGCGTACTACACAATTAACGAATATATAAATGACAAAAAAAATATTTGACACAAACAGACGCCATACTACACAGATAGATACATTGTTATATGCACAGTTGAATGTTTTAATATGATGTAATAATAATATGTTGACCCAAATAATTATTTAAGATTTATCTGATCTCAATAAAATAAATTTACTTAATTAATGTTAATAATACTATTATTTTTTAAATTGTTGATTGTAATTTTTTTCTTTGTTTTTGTTATTTTTATTATTTTTTAAACCTTTTGCTGTGCCCTACAGGGTCCGTAATTGTACCTTAGCTTTAAGCCATTTGTAAGACCTTTAAACATTATGGAATGCAAATAAAGATATGAATATGAATATAAACTACCTGTTTGCCAAATTTCATCCAAATTCGTTCAGCCGTTTATGGGTGATTGAGTAACAAACATCTAAACATAAAAAATTTCACATTTATAATATTAGTAGGATTTCACGGCAAATGTAAAATAAAAATTATTGAAAGTATAAATAAAAAACGATTAAAATGATGTTATACACTCGCACGCAGATATAGACCTATAGTTACACCAACATTTCGTCAAAGTCCCATGTAATATTTTTTTTTTGTCAAATTCCTGATTAGTTCGACATCTTATCTGGAATCAAATCAAAACGACAAATTGGAACCTTGCACCCAGCTTCTGACGTTTCATAAGTGCCCATGCAGGTTTATACTAATACATATTATAAAGACGAAAGATTTGATTGTTTGTTTGCATTGAATAGGCTCCGAAACTACTGAACCGATTTGAAAAATTCTTTCACTGTTGGGAAGCTACACAATCCCCGGGTGACATAGGCTATATTGTATCCCCGTATTCCCACGGGAACGGGAACTACGCGGGTGAAACCGCGGAGCGCTGCTAGTGTGAAATAAAATATTTTGATTTTAACACTTTTCCGAACTGGTAATCGAAATCAGTGCCTCATGCTTAGCAGTAACGCTAGCAACCACTACACCAACGAGGCAGTCAGTCAGTTCATTTATAACTTATTCGGAATTTGTAAAACAGGCCTTTATTAGTATCTTATTTTGGAAAATTATAGTCTTATTTATTTATTTATTTAAAAGGTACACCAACGACTTATTCACTAGGCACATTAACATAAGAAAATAGTCTTATCCTGTTCACCCTGTATAGCCTCAAGATGGCGCCCCTAAATGACGTCACTCACTGATAGCATCACAGTACAATGCACATTGCATACCCATATAAGTTTGGACAACTTCATTGTTTAAAATGACAAAGAAGTCATGAAAAAAAAAACTTACTAGCTGTGCCCGCGACTTCGCCCCTTTAAACTGTCGATAAACGTTTTATTAAACTGAATACTAATTAAATTAAGCAATCTAATGCAGTCGGAGGCAATAAAGGTCTTTATTGTTAAATTTAAAAAGATGCCTCCGTCTGCATGAGATCGCTCATAGTTATTAAGATTAATAGTCAACCTCTTAAAACAAAAGTTTCTTGTTTCATTTTTTTTATGATCACTTTTTACGCAGTCAGGTTATTTGTTTTTATACTTATTAAAAAAAAAAAAAACTTTTTTAGTTACCTATTTTTTTACATTCCATAAATTTTTGCAAGCTTTTTATGAAACTGTTTTGAGAAAAATAAAAAACTCAAGGACATGTAATCGGCCAAAAATCGGCTGTTTTAATTTTCATATACCCAGTGTCATTCTCACAATTGAGACGAATCTAACGACGTCTCTCAAGCTAAATTCCATCCAGCCGTTTAGGCTACAGAGCGCGCCAAAGAAATATATATACATACACAAAATTTAAAAACATAACTCGCATGATGAAACCGGTATAAATGGGTACAGGATACTTAAATGAACATATAATACGTGACCTGCCGAGATTATTTGAAGGTCAAGATCACCACATGCCTCAGTTCTTGGCTTGCTCTCAGTGCAATTATACCTGCATTATAAAATATCTTTTTGACGTCAATGCTAACGCTGGCGACGTCATGTCCGAATTCTGATCGATGCTTAATCATAATGATTTATTTTCAATAAATACTGGTACAGTGTTGGTCTTAAAGTAAGTGATTAGTGATGACATAGTCAGACAATTGACATGCAAAACATTACAATATATTAAATTTATTATATATATTATGTTCGATGGCATGCTTTAAATACTAAGCGAGGCTGACTATGCGTTGGATGCTTATGACGGGAGCCGATTAGGTTATCACATTAATTGAAACCACGTATTCTACATATTTTAAACATATACAGTTAAAATAATTAATAACAATCAACATTGTAGCTTTAGACCTTCTTTATTTATTATTATTATTTATTTATAAAATGTGTGTTGAATTGTTGATACCATCACCCCACGCGTGCTTAGTGCCTTTTTCAAGGGTGGTTTATTTCATAACAATTTTTATGCTATTTATTTTTTTCAAAAAATTCCGTTTTCTGTCTTTAGTAAAATTACTAATTTTATTATTTTAACAGACATAACAATTTGTTGTAACCTGTACAATTTAATGTGATTACGTAATTGCCAGCCTGTATAAAACATGAGAATCACCCATAGATAAATGTATTTTCTTTCTTTCTTGGCGTATTGTGTTGAGAACAATACGCCTTAAATATCTCGACTACGTGACTTTTCAGGGCTCGTATGAGACATTGTTTGTTCTGTTTATTCATCTTCTACATATCTACAAGGTGTATCAGAATAGACGCAATCCTGAAAGTAGGTTGTTCATAATTCACTACTGAATCGATTTCATTTTTTTTTACATAGGTATATAAAAAATGTATTTTGCCATACGCCGCCGATTAAGCCAACGAAAATTCAATCTAATTTCAAGACTCAATTTTAAATGCATAAAGTAACACGGTTTTCTTAATAATAGCAGTTACCTTTAAAACAACAAGTTTTGGTCATTGTACAGACGCCAGCAGGTGAACCTATCCCAAACTGTCAAATTTTCCCAATTGAACATGAACCTTATTCCTTTGTAATAAAGTTGAAAAACTATCAAAGAAATTTGACAGATTGGGGTAGCTTGATGTGCTGGCCTCTGTACTATGCTTTTAAATCAGTACTCTAATTGGGGTGTATGAGGCGTCAATTATGTTACACGTTGTAACTTTTCTTGGGGTAGTGCCAGCTTCCATTAAAAAAAGGTTCTAACTTTCCAACC
Source organism: Polymixis flavicincta (assembly GCA_949987655.1). NCBI lineage: Eukaryota > Metazoa > Arthropoda > Insecta > Lepidoptera > Noctuidae > Polymixis > Polymixis flavicincta. Next base: position 4,153,310 of record OX465183.1, on the reverse strand, counting down.
TCTTTGGTAGGTAAGGTGCGTTTACCCACGATTGACCTTATATTGACAATGCTATCTCCCTTTTTCCAGACAGCGAACCCCAAACCCTGAACATCTGCATAGCGAGTGTCACAGCACTGATTGTGGCGACGCTCTTCGCTTATTACATCGTCCTACGCGTGATTAGGCGGTATTGTTGCCGCGACGAAAACAGAGACGCGGAAATAGGTAAGTTTCACCACATTTTAATAAATGACAAACTATGTTGTAATCTTTTTTTAACGTGAAACATACCGTTCCGATACAAGTTCCAAGGAACGTTTATTTGTATGCACCTAGAAATGCTACTTAACTACGATTGACTTGTAATACTTTTACAATTCAATCTTATTTTAAAAAGTATATGAGGTTGGCGTTTACTGACTTCTCTGACAGGCCGAAACAAACTCAGAGGTCATAGTCTTTTTAAAGACCAGACATTATCTTGGTTAGATCATCTGAAGACCATGTAGATGTCTGAAATGGTCTTTTGAGGAAAGGACCATACAAATTGAGTGAATCGGCCCAATCACTGTATGCTTTTGTCAGTAATCTTGCAGCTCAACTCAGGACTTTCGGAGCTCACCGATTCGACGAACAGTACCAAAGAAAGGACATTTGAGTAGGCCGCATAAATTACTCAACTCAGTAGAATTCTTTCATATCTTTATGTCATAGAAAAATCTAACAACCTGCGCTGGGCCCGTATGAGGATCACTACCAACAAATATTTTTCTGCCGATAAGCAGCATTTTTGTGTTCCAATCGATTGCAACCTAGTTTCATCTTTAGTATGTGGATACTAATAATAATACCAGCCTGTTATTGCAAGACGGGTTGGCTAAAATTTGACTTTTTAAATATACGTGTAATCTATGCATAACCTTACGCGGTCGTCATTTCTCATTAATATTATGATGATAAGGACACAACCTTAGACTTGCTTATTAAACAAAAACCACTTCATTTCCAGCCAAGATGATACCAACACCGCCGAAAATTCTGGTAGCATACTCACCCGCGAATCGACTGCACGCCGAATGCGTCGTGTCTTTCGTCACCTACCTACGATCAGAATACGGCTTCATCGTCATGTTTGACGGAGACATATCTGCCACCTCACACGGGGACCCCTTCATCTGGGCGGAGGAAGCCTTCAGGTTAGCCACACATATCATTTACATCGTTGGACCATCCGAAGAAGCCAACATATGCAATAACATCTACGACAAACCAATAATCAGCGCTCACAAAAATATTGACACCCTAATTCTGTCGTTCGTCAAAACTAGCAGAGCCCTAAAATGCTCCAAAGACGTCATCAACGTGTTGTTCGAACATTCTGATGGTCAGATTCCGGTTGAAACTCGACTCGCGAAAACCTTTACCCTACTCACGGACTGGCAGAAACTCATATCGTACCTATCAAAGGACTTGCTCCCTAAAATACATATCCAGCGTTCAGAAAAGGGAAGGTGCTTTTACGATGACTTGAAAAGGGCCAAGAAACTGCTAAGCGCGAGAAATGACGAAGTGATCGTGCAATTCGAGCTGAATAAGAATTTTGAGAAGAAGATATTGTTGTAAGTTGGCATTGTACAGGTTTTTGGGCCCAGTTTAGAGCGCGTTTGGAGTGTGAGTGGGGGGAGGTCGAGGTCGGGATTTTGATAACATGTGTATTTATTGGAAACATTGTTTTGCAATATTAATATTGGTAGCAACTAGCAACATTCTTCCAAATGAATACGGGGCATTATAATATATTTTTTATCGATTAATATTCTGTGGATATCACTAAAATTGCTAGGGTATTTACCACCGTGAGTAAGTTACAATTTAAATGTTGTTACAATCTTGGTCTTCGGTCGAGAGTCCACCCACCGACTCCCGCGCATACAGTTAGCAACTATCACGCTGATTTCCGACATAATTTTGAATGTGGAAACTTCAGCTTTTAGTTGTTTACTGTGTTTGTTTGGATGTTTAGTACTGTTACGTTGGACTAAATAATAATATGCATAGGTATCTGGTGATAAATCCATGTTATTTCAATGTTTTGTAGCTATAAAAGTTGTAATAGTCATAAGATCATCATTTACTGTCGTAGTTTATGTCTTATGAATAATATTTGAATTTAACACAATAGTGCTTGAGTTTTTTAGTTTACTAAAATTTGGAAAAGAATATTGTTAAATTCATCTCCATATTATTATTTAGTCTGCAATATATACTCAAATATTTTTCGATTGAACGTTCACAAAAACTTTATTTTGTGTTACATAATGTAAGGTAAATATAAATTAAATTTGATAATATATTTATCTGTGTAAAAATGATACGAAAATAATAATAAAAAATTATTATGAAGAGCGTATATGTAGCTCAAGGAGGAATTATAAAAAAAGATTAGATTTATATTCCAAGACCGTACTTTAATGTTAGATACACCATTCAGTTGCGGACAAAAGCGTCACCTTAGATAATATGTCTGTCTCTTTCTTGCACACAGATTGTAAATAACGCTCTCTCTTTCGCAACTAAATTGTTCTAACATTTAATACGATGCAATAGGCCTATTCGTTCATTTGTCTCGGGTTTGGAATAAGCTCGAAAATTAGGGGCGAACCTACTGAGCCATCCCTCACCAGGACGCCATGGCGACGTCGCCAGGTCGCGGGTCGCGTATACTAGTCCAAAAATTTACGATACGATTTAATTTTAGAGCAAAAGAAAAAAAATATAATAACGCCAGAAAACAAAACATGGGACATGGCAGTGGTAGATATTTATAATATCGTAAGAAAACATTTGGACTAGTATCAATAAGAGTGTTTATCCTGCGCGGGCTGTCAACGTTGCATTTCTAGTGAAATTTCGTTATTATCTTATTAATTTAAATAAAAGTACTTTGTTTTAAAAGCATGTACTAGATCGTTAGTATTTATAAGTTTGCGTGTTTAAAGTTATTTTGGTATTTACACTTTAAAAAATATTATTTATATTTAATAAAATAAGTATACGCTAACTGTGGCAGTGTCACCAATGGTTAATTTGCGCAAAATAGTGAAAATAGTTTATCCCAGTGACTTTCATATTTACGAAACTGGACGTTCGTAAGTTTGTTTACGTACTACTACTTTGACCGATTGTGACATTCAGTTTCAGACTCAATAGTTCAGACAGACACCATAAAAACATTCTGTAAATACTCGGATATAAATAGTTTCCTAATTTTGACGAAAAAGAAATCGTTTGTTATTTGAAACTGCATGACTACAACGCCATCTTATGTGACATTCAAGAACCAAGTCAATTGTTACCAACATCTAAACATTTGATGTGACAACATGTCACTACACAAAACTTTATACGATACGTGCTTTTAGTGTTATGTTTATAATTTATAAACTTAACCCTAAAAGCACAAAATAATATAATTTAAAAAAGTATTATGTAATAATTTTTATTGTATTAATATTTTTTTGCATAACACTTCGCACATTTAACACTGTAAGTATATTAATATGACTCTAAAACTAATAATACAGAAAAAAATGCTATTGTTTTTTTTAGAAACTATTTATTTATTGGCTCTTGGGTAAACAATGATACAAACAAATATTTTTTATTAAGTTACCCTGCGACAAACTCAAAAAGTAATAATAACACCCCTGTATAAAAAAAGATTATAAAAACAAATTTTAAAAATTATTGACTTACTGCAAAAATTCCAATTATTTTCAAAATGATCGAGGAAGTAATCTATAACTCTTTATACTCGTACTTATGCCTATTTCGAAAATTATAAATTATTTTGCACAGAGCAAAAGGGATTCCGTAAGAACACTACGAATAATATGGCACTATTTGACTTGCTAACATCATGTCGTCTGTCTATAAAAGAAATCCAGTCTGTGAAATTTACACTGACATGACCAAAGCTTTTGACTATGTAGATCATAAGATTCTGTTGCATAAGTTAAATAGTTATGGTATAATGAGGGAACATCTTAAAGCTAATAAAATCATGTCTGAGTAACGGGCTTCAATGCACGGTAATTTCTAGGATATGTTCTAAAACTAAATTAGAAACCATATATGTATCAAAACCAAGACATGCAAAATATGGCGTCCCACAAGGTAGTGTATTGGGTCCACCACTTTTTTGATATACATAAATGATCTCCCGAAAGGCTTTCGGGAGATCATTTATGTTAACTTGAACTTTATTACAAAACATCTATGTACTATAGGTACCCATGTTTGCAAAGAAATAAATGATTTGATTTGAAAACAAAAGAAAGTTTAAGGCAGATCTTCTTCCAACCCCGAGTAACGAAATGACAGTTTGGGCAACCTGTATCTGTATACCTTATTCATGAATATTTTTTATGGTTATTTATAATTGTTGTCTTTCCCAGTACGATGCATATCTAATGGCTTTTAGTAATAGGTATTTTTAAATATATATTTTTTACTTTTAATATGATTAAAGGCATTATTCACTTTTTGAACGTCGCACTTATATCCCACCTGAAAAATCGGTTCAAACTTTTCTAATGACGTATCTAAATGATGTGCACTTGTGACCTGGCTTAAAAATACGTATTAGATGTATATATATTATACTTTGAAGACGAGATGTTATGTATGTAAGTATTTAATATTATTTGCAAAATAAATTTGAGCATTTTTAGTTGATAAGTGCACTCTTTAATGAAATTCCGTGTCCATTATAAAATGAAAGAATTGACATTTTAAATGCGCATATTTACAAAAATGCGTCTTTACCTTTGTTTGTTGATTATTATTTTCTAATGTAAATATATATTTTGTCGTGTAAAGTAACAAATTGGCGTTCAAAAATGAATGAATGAAATGCACTGATCCCGGTGTGGCTTGACCAGACTCGATTAATCGAAAGAACCCCAAGATTTGCACTAGCTCCTGGAGCCTCATCCTTCATGGTGCTACAAAGGCCATTGTATATCAAGAAGTAGACTGGGGGGCGCTGTAATGGTCAGGTAGACGTGCCCTTAGGATAGGAAAGGATTGCGAGCCTACCGGATATGCATCCTTGAGTAAGCATTGGACTAGTGGGGAGACGGGTGGTATTTATTTATAGGACGTATTTTTTTTCACGACGTCATGTTAATTCAGATCGGGCTTCTCGGGTGCTTCGCTATGTTCTATGTTGTTTCATAGTCGTCTTCTGAGTTCTCGCTGGTATCAGTATCTGGTATTTTGTAGATATCGCTAGCCGCTTTTAAAATCTTATTTCAGTCTTCAGCCGTGTCCTTCCAAAACTTGATTCCCATGTCGGCGTATTTCATGTCCTGTTTTAGGTTGTCACTCCATGTGTAAATAGGTCGCCCGACCTTCTAAGATTTGGCCTTGTACTGTATTGCTGCATGTAATAGGTGTGGTTTATCCCGGCTGAAGACGTCGACTAAGTAGCACATCCTGTGGTTCTTGATGCGTTTTGTAACGGTTTTTCCGTTTAAGATTTAGTGCATTTTCTTAATTCTTACGTTTCTGGCATGGTTAATCAAGTCTCTCATGATAACTCGTTCATACCTTTGTTCGCCTTGGTGAGGGTCGATACTTTTAAGTCATATATCATACAAGGTACGATAACCGTTCGATACATAAGTCTAGCTAACTTCCAGTCCATCTTTGAGTTTAGTATGAATGGTAGTAATGATTTGGCGATTCTCGTGGCCTGTTGGCATCGTTTTCTAATATTGTGCTTTTTCTGTGTAATTTGGATGTTATGTATGTGCCTAGGTATTTAATTTTGTCCACTTTTGGTATACTTGTTCCGTCGAGGATCACGTTGGTCGTTTGCTGTGATGTTATGGGATCCTTAATTAGAATTTTTGTTTCGTTTAGTTGGAGGCCTATGCCATTTAGGTAAGGGTTTTATGTGGTATAAGATGCGCTGTAGTCCTTCTAGATCATCTGTAATGAGGATAAGATCGTCCGCAAATGCAACTATGTTTAATGTTAATACCAGGGGGAGTGAAATTTCGCGGTCCTGATCTCGTTTGATTAAATGGGTTTAATCTTCGTGAGTTCTCAGGACTTGTCGATGACCAATGTAAAAAGTCCAGGGGGAGAGTGCAACCCTGTTTAACTCCCTTTCCTTTGATAATTATAATCCAACTGCTGTGCTGGCCACACCATTTGATGCATGTTCTTAAAAACATGCAAACCTTGATTATCCTGTTGGTCATCGATTTGTTGGCTCATTGCAATAATTATCCTAATGCCTTAATGCCTGTAAGTCGACATTGTAATGGTGTTTTCTATGACAAGGGCGAGTACGTAAATTCATTTACTTGCAAGCCCTTCCTCGTCGAGGACCGTTTCGAGCAAAAAAAGTGGTAATCTGTTGATCTATTGTTTAAGAAGGCTGCTTGGTAATTGTCTAGTTCCGTTATTGCATCGTCTATTTTTTTTTTCTTACGCATGTGGTGTAAATTTTGTAGTACGTGTTGCAATATGCGGAGATATTCGTTCGCGTCATCTATTTTTTTTATATTTGGGGCATCGCTTTGTAAAGTTCGATTTTATCAGTTGGTATCTGAAGGCCCTCGGCCCCTTTTTTTTGTTTTCCATTTCTGTCTCACCAGGTTAAGCCGCCAGGGGTCAGCCGTGTCAGTCTTCCTCCGGCAGTCAGTCTTCACTGCAGGCTGAAGCGTTCAAAAAGTTGAAATATTATACTAACATATTATTAAATAGTTTAGATGTTTTCTGTTGTAAACTATTCAATTGCATATCTTTTAAGATCAGTGACTATCGAAAAAATATATTTAGTGATATTTTTAATACTTAAAACTTTGTGTAAAATCATTTCTTACTGAATTTTCCAGATTTATTCTCTTATTGTGTGCCATAAACTATACGACTACACTAAATTGGTGTATTGTTTCTTTGTGTAAGATGTTAGTGTTCGATCACAAAGCGGCTGTACACAGCACTAAATAACTAGAGTGTTGTAACGTTAGAAAAACCTTTTGATATATTGAACTGATAAGCTATAAGTACCTAGGCGCACAACTATCGCATAAAAAAATATATGGTCTTTTCTAATGGCCGAATAACAGGTGTAAAAATACCCTAAACAAAAGCAAGAATAACCTGTTCTTCCCGTTATTATCATGTTTTGATTTTGTACTGGACTATACCTGTATAGCTATTCACAATTATCGGACAGGCTATCGTATCAAAAATTACACATTTCGATAACCTGATTTGCATTGGCCCTGACAGCGCACAGCTGTCGGATGAATAGCGGTCGTCAATTTGATTTAAACTGACAAAATTTTCGGGTTATGGATTTATGAAGAGCGTTTATAGAACTCCTACGACGCATCGAATGGTTGTGAATTGCTATACTGGAAACGGAAGTATTTAAGGTCGAAAATCATTTTTTTTTTTTACTAAAACTAGTTTTTATTGTTATAACTTCATTGCATACACCCATACGCAATAGGTTTTGCGTGTATTACATTGCGCACTACCGAACACACCGAAAATAAAAGTAGTTTCCCAGTAATTTTGCACAAAGTTACTTAGTTTATGTACTGCGTGAATATGTAGCTGACGGCTTCGTGAAGGGTCTTGTACAGACGCCAGCACATCAAGCGGTAGCATAAGGTTCATGTTCAATTGGGATAATTTGAAAGTTTAGGGTACTAAACTTTCAAATTATCCCAATTGAACATGAACCTTATGCTTATGTAATAAAGATGAAAATCTATCGAAAAAGTTTGACAGATTGGGGTAGCTTGATGTGCTGGCTGTACCTGCGTGTACAGGCGCAGACACTCAACTATTGCATAAAAATCTATGGTCTTTTTTAACGTATATAGAGCATGTGGCAGTTATCATCCAATATTTACGTCATACCTTGTACGTCTATGAAAATATCACCTTTCACTCTCTGTCGTGTCTTAAAAGTATCACATTGATACATGTAGTTTTATTGCTCGTTGCATTTTATAAAAAAGGCTTGCAAAACTAATGGATGGTTCACAACCATTGGCACCTATTTCATATCGATTCAAAAGACTTGCAGATATGCAACCTATTTTTATTATAATATATATTTTGGAAACCCGGTTTTGGGTACCTCTATGTGATATCAAATGTATAACATTCTTATCTCATAATCACGCTGCTATTTCTAATACTTTTGTCTTTGGTGGGTCGACAACAGTACATTTTTACATGTCAGAAAACGCCTGGCATTCTTCTGTTTTAGAATAATAAAATAAGATCTTTCGAGGACACGCATTTATTTTATATTGCAAGCTTTGCTTAATATTAAATAATATAGCATAATAAAATTGTTATTGATATTATAAACTAGCAACTCTAGTTATTTAGTGTCAAATTTGTACCTTTTTATATAACTGTTTCCTCGTTGATCTCATTGGTTAAAACTGTTGGAGTGTTCTATCTTGATACAGGACCTTTCAATTACTAAGCTCAAAATATTATACCTTGTGATGTATTTTTATAAATAAAGTCATACATAACTTCAAATGTGTGGTTGTTTTATTCAAATATTCGTTTAGTTTACCCCTAAACTTAATTCAGACATAATTTTCACAATTTGACATTACTATTATTATGAAAAATTGGCAAGAATACATACTAACATTAGACGTTGAGATCATCTAGTTTAAAACTGCACGCCCATCCACTGCTTGTTGCATCCATATTTCAAATGTTTGCATATACATTTTGGAGGGGCGTGCAGTTTTTAATTAGTCGATCTTTACCTACCTATGTTCCAAGCAAAAAATACAGCGTTACCTATTTCAAGAGAATTGAAAATCAGGACTGAGGAAGTAATGATTAAGAAACCACGTGCTATATGATTATCATTTTGGTTTATTTATCACGACGCGGGTACACCAATATGGAATGTTTTACATTTATACAACCTTAATCGCTTTGAAGCGATGAAGGGTTGAAATAAATAAGCAAACACAACAACTTACAGAAAGGAAGAGATATAATTATCCAAAAGTTAACAAGATGCACAAGACACATAACACGATAGAAGCGAAATAAGGAGCACATAAAGAAAGCGATAGTCACAGTTAATAGCTTAATACTACACACGTTTAGGTACAGGTCTTCCTAAAAGCACTTGATAAAAGCTTATATAATACACGGTTCCTATTGTCGAATGTTTACCGGGTAAGAGCGAGAGCGGCAGGCGCTTACGACCAGTGAAGTTAAATGCTGGAGCACGCTACCCATAGCTAAGTCCGAAGCGTCTGTAACCAAAACAAGTTTTGCTTCGCAATCTGGGTGAGCGAGCATGACAGCTTGAGACAGACCCCTTTTGCACGCCTCGAAGGCTTCCTGTTCTCGTGACGTGAAACGTCCGGGAGCGTTCAACGGTGTTTGATACGTAGATTTCTACGGTAAAAAATAATCATTCCGCTGAACCTCCGCAGTTCTCTTACCGTTTTTGGGACGGGAAAATTGTTGATAACCAGTACTTTGTCTGGCAAGGGCTTGGTGCCATTCGCCGAAATGCCATATATAACCCAGGAATGTCACTTCCGAGGCTCAAACACACACTTTGCTGTGACCATGCCATAGGTACTCCGCCAACCTGTTGAAAATTTGGTGCAGGTGGTCTATGTGGGTCGCCTGGTCTTTTGAGAAGACCAATATATCATCGTCGTATGCGTAGGCTATGGAGAAGGAAGGCCTCTTCATGATGAACTCCTTCAGAAAACGTGAGCACAGGAAGTGGACCTGGCAGAGTCCTGATGGTTCAACTAAAAACGAGATTGACTTCAATATATGTCGACGAAGAAGCAACTATTCAGTGATGTCTCTGTGATCAACGCGGTGAAAACCGGAAGCGATCACATGGTAAGAGGCACATTGAACATCAACATCAAGCTAGAAAGATGTCGGGTAATGAGATCTACGCTCCGTCCAGCACTGATCTGACTGACTGAGGAGAGGCGTGAAATGATCCTGCAGTTTTCAGACGATGCGCTAAAGTACCGACAGCTCAATAGACAGATCTCTTAAGCCCTTGAAAAGCGACCTTCGCCGTATTAATACGGACCGCATAAAGGACGCGATAGAGCGGAACAAGGGCTCCAAGGTCTTTTTAAGAGTTAAGTTAAAGTTAAAGTGGTAAGTTTAAGAGTCTATTGGGCAGAGTCAGCTTGCGAAACTGAAGACCAATGATGGCAGGATCGTTTCCTCCAAGCCTGAGCTGTTGAGAGAGATCGAGAGTTTTTAAGGACAGTTATACACGTCAACAAGCAACCCCGTTACGAATCTGGCAAACGACCCAAGAGACAGATTGACGGCCGAACTCCTGAGGGCCGGCGGAAAACCCGTTCTTAAGGCCCTCCAGAAGCTGTTTGATTCCGTCATACTCGAGGGCAAAACGCCACAGGCATGGAACAGAGGTGTGGTGGTACTTTTCTTTAAGAAGGGTGAGAATACCCTTCTTAAGAATTATAGGCCCATCTCACTTCTGAGCCATGTCTACAAGCTGTTTTCGAGAGTCATGACGATCCGTCTCGCGCGCAAGTTTGTCGACTTCCAGCCTCCCGAACAAGCCGGATTCCGTAAAGGCTTTAGCACCGTAGGCCACATACATACGCTGCGGCAGGTTATACAGAAGACCGAAGAGTATAACCTGCCTCTCTGCTTAGCGTTTGTGGACTACGAAAAAGCCTTCGATTCGATCGAGACATGGGCTGTACTGTAGTCTCTTCAACGGTGCCAGATCGACTATCGGTACATCGAGGTGCTGAAGTGTCTGTATGAAAACGCCACTTTGTCAGTCCGACTCCAGGACCGGACTTTGAAACCTATCCTTCTGCAGCGAGGTGTGAGACAGGGAGATGTTATTTCTCCGAAACTGTTCACCGCTGTACTGGAGGATGTTTTCAAGGTTCTGGACTGGAAAGGGGCTGGCATTAACATCAATGGCGAGTACATCACTCGCCTTCGATTTGCCGATGATGTAGTTGTCATTGCTGAGACCATGGAGGACCTCAGTACAATGCTCGATAACCTCAGTAGAGCTTCCGAAAGAGTGGGTCTTAAAATAAACATGGAAAAGACAAAGGTCATGTCGAATGCCCATGTAACACCCACTCTTATGACGATCTGAGGCGCTACACTCGAAGTTGTGGATGAGTAGGTACGTTTACCTAGAACAAACTGTCCAGTTAGGTAAGTCCAACTTCGAAAAAGAGGTCAATTGTCGAATCCGGCTCGGTTGGGCTGCGTTCGGGAGGCTTCGCAATATCTTCTCGTCTCAAATACCAGTGTCTCAAGACGAAAGTCTTTGACCATTGTGTGTTGCTAGTGATGACCTATGGTACAGAAACGTGGTCGCTCACAATGGGCCTTATCAGAAGGCTTAAAGTCGCCTAAAGGGCTATGCTCGGAGTTTCCCTACGTGATCGAATCAGAAATGAAGAGATCTACAGGAGAACCAAGGCAACCGACATAGCCCGAAGAATTGCCAAACTTAAGTGGCAGTGGGAATGGCACATTGCTCGCAGAACAGATGGACAACGGAACAGATGGACGATGGGGCCGAAAGGTTCTGGAGTGGAAAGCCTCCCACTAGGTGTGACCGATGACCTTGTGAAGGCCACGGGAATCCGCTGGATGTGGGAAACACAAGACCGGTCGAAGTGGAGGAGCCTGGGGGAGGCCTATGTCCAGCAGTGGACGTCTTTCGGCTGAAATGATTGATGATGAGGATTGATGATAGGTAGGCAAGATCTAGGCCGCGCAGCATTTTGTCAACGAAACGTTGAAACGTCAGTCCGGCATTACGAAGTCGAAACGTCATGAATGGGGATTCGTATAAGCCGAACGGCGTTGTTATGGCGGTCTTCTCGATGTCACTGGTATTGACACGAATCTGGTTATACGCCTTCACCAGGTCTATTGTCGTGAAGACAGTGCTTCCTGCAAGGTTGTGGGAAAAGTCCTGGATATGGCGTAGGGGGTACCTGTGCGGAACGGTCCTGGCGTTAAGCATCCGGAAATCACCGCACGGGCGCCAGCTGTTGTCCCGATTAAGAGAGAGCTGAAGCGGAGAGGCCCATGGTGATTTTGAAGCCCGACACGTAACATGGCTGCAAATTCTGCTTTAGCAACCTTTAACCTATCTGGCGCTAACCTGCGTGGTGCGCTAGATACGGGTGGTCCTGGTGTAGTACGTATGTGGTGCAATATGTTATGTTTAGGTGTACGGTGGATACCTGAGGGTCGAGTGATGTCAGGGTATTTTGCTAGTATAGCATGGTATACAGAATCATTTTTCTCCCCCAACGTTACCTTCACCGTAGATACATCGTCAGAAAAACTCGCGACCGAAGCCACGGCGGTGAGCATAGTTTTTAATTAAATTATAATAGGATAAAAGTCTACACGTATTATGGGCACGCGTTACATCTGCTATAATAAATCCCAAGCGAAGTCGCAGCGCAAATTTATCATCATCAGCCTTATAATGTTCCCACTGCTGGGACACAGGCCTCCTCTCGGTTAGAGGGATTGGGCCGTAATCCACCACGCGGGCCCAGTGCGGGTTGGTAGATGTCACATGTCTTCGAATTTTTGGTTCTAGGACATGCCGGTTTCCTCACGATGTTTCCCTTCATCGTTTTGAGAGCAGTGGTGATGAAATAATTTACACAAAGTAAAACGCCTGTCTGGGATCGAATTCACGACCTACAACTCGTAAGTCGCGGCCGGGCGGCGCAAATTTATACTAGAAACTAAATTATCATATCCACAAGTATTTATTACCAACCCAAATGGCAATACATATACATGTAGCGGCACTACAAATAAAAATGCTTCGCAACAAAAATCGAAAAACACAAAAAGAAAAGTGGCGCCATCTACAATGCCACATGCGAACTAACTGAGCAATTCTACATCGCGCAATCAGAGTTTACCACGCTACTCAGATAGATAAAATATTCCGACATCAACTGTCGGGCAGTTGCCCGGACCAGACACAATACCCGTCTGGTCGGAGGATCCTCCTTTACCAGCAAATGTATGAGTGAACTTTACACCCTGTTCCTTCATACCGCTAAATTGGTGACCCCGTGAAAGAACGTCAGCGCAGCCTTCGTGCAACACTTCAGCGTGACGTCATTATCATCACATCAAGACCACTTCCTCAAGCTTTCGAGCGGCGAGTCACACAGCCAGCCAGCACCCTACGGCTTCAACGGGTATCCTGACCACCTGCATGCAGCGAACCGCATGCCTGGTCATCACCCACAGCCTCATCAGCAACCATGGCCCAGCACACTGCACTTTCGGCCGGTCGAGAGCCCAACCTCCCGGTCGACGCCAGCAGTCAGCCTCAACCTCTCAACCCAGCGCTGTACCAGATCCGACTCACTGGAGCATAACGCAGCGCACCCCCGACTCACTGGGGAATCGTCGCAGACAGTTCCGACTCACCGCGAACTATGTGACACCCGGTTCCGACTCACTGGAACCACAACTGGCACTGGCAAGCATCATAACATGCGCTGACTCAGCCCACTATCGACCTCCGGTCTCCGGGGGGGAGTGATGTAGCGGCACTACAAATAAAAATGCTTCGCAACAAAAATCGAAAAACACAAAAAGAAAAGTGGCGCCATCTACAATGCCACAGGCGAACTATATGAGCAATTCTGCATCGCGCAATCAGAGTTTTCGACGGCACTCGAACATATACAAAAATCCCGACATCAACTGTCGGGCAGTTGCCCGGACCAGACACAATACCCGTCTGGTCGGAGGATCCTCCTTTTCAATAGAGGTATGAGCGGACTTTACACCCTGTTCCTCATACCGCTAAATACAGTTGATATTTCGTTCGGCTTTGTTAACCTTTTGCTAATGTTCGAGGGCAAACATAAATATCACTGCCTACTTATATCTATTTAAAACTGCAGTTTTGTCCGCTGGTCGGTTATAAACAAGCGACCGGGATTTAGGCAGGCGTCACCGTCGGTCGCCATCACGGACTGCCCTATTCTTTTCCCTTAGGCTTATAACCGCACGGTTTTGTACACCTATTTGCCTTCTCACCGAACTTTGCGAGGTACCAACACAATGAGTATTTCCAGTAGATGGCCTGGGAGTGGCTCGAATGGTAATTGCTGCGATCACGACTTTCGGATCTGAATCTGCGCTCTTGCCTTCCGTGGTCTGGAGGGGTCCTGTTTGATGGCGGACGCGGTGGGGCCGCAGGGGAAGAGGTCGATATAGCGTTGGTATTAGCGCTCTCCCTATCCCCTGCGGTCGAAAAGTGGTAGGCGGCGGGGCCACTGTGCTGACCCATCGCAGGACCAAGGGTGCCAGACACGGGGTCTACATGGTCCACAAATGATTCGACTTCGATTATTTCCATATTTTTGAAGTGAAAACTTCTTTAGCGGCGTTGTACACTTTTTTTGTAATGGGTAAAAAATGTTAAACTCGCGTCATGACACGTGACCTGATCGAAAATACGTAAGACTGATGGAGAGTAGACAGCCGGCGCGGCGTAGGAGAGGAAGCAATAACTAAAATTCCTTACTTTTGACTATGAGAATCTTAACGCTATCCTGCAAAAAATATATCTAAATTTAAAACAATTTTGACACAACTAAAATCGAATTTAACAATCGCGACTCGCACGTGGTATGTTTTGGCTTCGCAACGTGGTACTTGTTTGCCCTACCCCGTGATTTTTTTTAGGAAAATATGAAAAATGATTACCCACATGTTGAGTTTTAGAGGTGTATGGGGTTTAGTAAAGGGGGTCGAAATTTCTATAATTTTTGCGATAGGACACACCATTTTCGAGATATAAGCAAAAGAAAAGAAAAAAAAAAAAACTATTTTTGCACCAGAACTCGAGGTATCGGTGTGAATTTTAGTTTTTGACAAACAATTTCATTCCACACCTACTTAATCGCGATTAAAAATAGTCAGATTTAGTTTGACAACCAACATTTTAGGTTGAATAGAACAATGAAATTGACAACAACAAAATAGCAAAATTGCCATTTTCACTAAACTAATAACTAAGTGCAATCTTAGTGCTGTCAAACTAAAATATAGTTAAGTTGTGTCACTTCAGTCAATTTCAGAATGGGAAATCGTCGTTTGACAGGAATAAACTAAATTTTGGTGATTTTTAGTCTAGTTTAGAGAATTTTGTGACAACAGAATCGGCACCATTGACACCCAAATCAAATTATAAAAAAAACGGTCCGCCATCTTGAATTTCAAAAATGATGACTTTTTCGTAACAAGCACTCCAATAAACTAAAAAACCGGTCAAGTGCGAGTTGGACTTGCGCACCGAGGGTTCCGTACAAACCTGTGGGTATATAAGTAAAAGTTCAAAATTGTCAAAAATATTTTTTTTATATGACGAAACTAAAAAATTTCGGTTTTCGTAATTTTTCCTATATCTGTACTATAAGACGTGACTTCGTACAAAATTTCAAGATTCTAAGTTCACGGGAAGTACCCTGTAGGTTTTGATTCCCGTGCGAGTTTCGAAAATTTGCGGAATTTTGCGGCCTAAATGGCTGTATCTTTTGATTGCGTTGACTTAGAAGGTTGATTTTTCTACAGCTTCCAGGGACAGTAGAACTAAGTATCATATAGAAATTTCAGTTTGATACCTCCACGCGTTCCTGAGAAAATCTGTCTTGACAGACGGACGGACGGACGGACGGACGGACGGACAACAAAGTGATCTTATAAGGGTTCCGTTTTTTCCTTTAGAGGTACGGAACCCTAAAAATTGACATCCATATCTTATTATAAAAAATAATGTCCACCATCTCGAAATTTACCCTTAGTAAATAATAAAAAAGTCCAACACTTTCACATTTATAATATTAGTAGGATTTCCAAACAGATGCCCTGTGCGATAACCTGTGCCTAACCTTTTTTACCGTACGCCGGTCGGACATTTTATTAGCGTTATCAACGTGGCACGACATTTTTTTTAACCGACTTCAAAAAGAAGGAGGTTATCAATTCGACATGTTTATATTTTTTTTTTTTTTTTTATGTATGTTCGGGCATAACTCCGTCGTATATAGACGGATTTGCAAAATTATTTTTTTGTTCGAAAGGGGTTTGTTCCGAAATGGTCCCATATAAATTTCATATAGATCTGATGATGCGTTTTGGAGACAGACAACGGAACTCTTCAAAACTTTGCAGCAAATCAACCGCGAATGCGGCTATCGCATAAATATGCATTGTTTTGAATCTGAGGATGATGAAATATCGAATTGGTGTGGCGTAGGTAACTAAAAAGTGAAAAATAAAAACTTTTTTCAAAAAAATATCAACCGACTTCCAAAAAAACACTACAAAGTGCAAAATAACTTTAATTTCGGAAGGCGGTGACAAAGAATTAAAATACCTACACGTCCAAAGTCACCGACTTCCGAAATTAAAGTTATTTTGCACTTTGTAGTGTTTTTTTGGAAGTCGGTTGTTTTATTTTAACTGCACTCTACAATAACAAAACAGATTTATTTACCTTTCTTCTGTACGTGGAAGCTGATGAAACCGCAGATCTTTATTTATACGAGATGAGGACTTGCAATCACTCACAGCACACGTCGTATGCACCATTTTAAATAAACAAATAAAAAACAAACACGCGTTAGCCCCGAATGTGAGAGCCCGAACTACTAACATCGTTTTGTTCGCAGTTCGGGCTCGGCTTACCCGCGTCTCGCCCCTCACACCCCGCACGATTGCCCTGTCTAGACGGCTTCGTCGGACGACTATGATTTATTGACTGTGGAGGAAGTATCCCCCTCTCTTTCTACGGCGCGGCGAAAATGTATGCCTGCGCCTGCTGTTTCGTTTAGGCGGCGCAGGGTGCTTGCGCGAATGTTCGTGTGTGTTTATGTTACAGCGTGCCACGCGCATCCATGGATGGTGACAGCTGATGGCTTGATTTTTCTGAGAGATAAACTTTTTAATGTAATATAAATTGTCATGTTTGTGTACGATAGCGCAATAAATAATTATTGTATTCTACCACATAAATGATAGTAATTTTATACTGATAATTAAAGCAATTCGTGCAAAATTATTCCCTAATCATTCCAAAATATCAAAAATGCACAACGTTAATATTCAACTGAAATTCAAGTTTTCACTTCTGCCGGCACTCCCGGAGTGCAATACGTCGTTTTTTTTTAAATATAGGTAAACATTGACATTCCTTTCCTCCTTTCCCGCTGATGCTTCTGAACTTCAGTACCTAATCAGCACCCTAATTGCGTAACTCACGATTGATCATAATTGGTTTCGTCTTCACAGTTAAACAATATTCATTGCGTTATTTATGTTGTCGAACAGACACATTTTTCGAACATATGAAGCAATGGTTTAACAATCCGTTTCAAAACGATACAGATTATGATGAATCGTGAGTTACGCAATTAGGGTGCAGGTTAAATACGTCAAATAATAAACTAGAATCTGGTAGACTTCATTAATAATTTATTTCAGTAATTTATCTAATATCACAAATTGGTTCGTTTTATTATTCGTAATTTCTTATTTGTAACACATAAAGTAAGTTTATTATATTTACATTACTACAGGTGTTTGGCACAAAACGGCCTTAACGATATTACTATATAACAACAATTAGAACTTTACACTGTCAACAAGAGTCACGAATGTAGGAGACAGAACACGTTGTAGTTAGGATATGACATTTTCTATATACATGTTTACACTAGCACGGGCACGCGTCTGTTTCGCTCGCGCCTCGTGGGGCCGCGCTATAACGGTATGTGTGCGCCGACGATGGCGACGGCGACGGCGAGCGGCGGCGGCACCCGCGGTTCGCCCGCACGGAACGCCGGCAAGCCGGCACGCCGCTCGCCCAGCAGCCGCGCGTCCAGCTGCACGCCATTCTCCTCGCGCGGCCCGGCGGCGACAACGCCCGCCAGCCGAGGGAACAAGGTAGTTTCTTCTGTCTGCACCTGTCTGTCCGTAGATGTCGCCCTCTCTGCTAGCAAAATATTGATAGTAAGTATGTGCGCGATACAAAACAATATATCTAGATATTAAAGAAAGTGCACACTATTTGTAACAACACTGACCCGTGTCGTTGAGCGTAGAGAGGTCGGTGGAAGGAGTGAGGTCAGGCGCGCGCGGCAGCGGCGCAGTGCCGACGAGCGCGGCACATACGGCGCCGCCAGCCGCGCCGCACGCACCCCGGGCTGCGCCCGCGCCGCCCGCTGAGCGCCAGCGCGGCGGCATCAAACTCGCGCGCACATTGCGCTCCGGGTGCACGATAATAATGTACAACTGAAATAAGCTAGCGCTTACCAATATTCTAAGAGCTGTCTTAATAGCTATGGCTTTACAACCTTTTATAACGTTAAATACTAAAACAAAACCCCAACAAAAACGCTATAACCGGTAAGACTTTGGCAAACCTTGGGAGAGAACAGGCAGACAAGCGTGACGCTGGCGCTGAGTGAGATGGTGACGGCCATACTGGTGACGCGCAGGGGCACGTGGCTCGCTGTGCCGAAGTATAGCGGCACGAACGCGAGCCATATCACGCACGTCGTGTACATGGTGAAGCCTGCAACACAGCGGCGGTTGTCACGACGGTAGTGTGGCGCCAAGACGTATATAGCTAGTGTAAGTACCGATGTGCTTGCTCTCGTTGAAGGCCTCGGGGATCTTGCGCGTGAGTACGGCGTACACGGTGCACACGACAATGAGCACGATGGGGTAGAAGAAGGCGATGGTGTAGGAGGCGTCCACATACGAGTCGCACACCAGCATGTTGTCCTCGCGCGAGGGGTAGTGGTAGATGGCACGCGCCGGCGAGATAATCTGCCACACCACTACTATCACCACCTGCAGCACACGTCAGCTCACTGAGCACCTGCACTGCACGGAAAGGTTTAGAAGCCGACACATTTTAAGTGTTGTGCGTGTGTGATTGTATTTGAAACAATAGGTACTGTTCCCTGGGAATAACCTATTATGCTTTAACAACTAGCAATCTCAGTCATTCAAGACGGTGGTCGACGGTCCACATGTGTTTTTTTTTTTTTTTACAATGTAAAAGTGTTTGTGAGTGATAATAATCTAGATTTATTGCTAACTAGCTGTCCCGACAGACGTTGTCCTATCCATCCAAAAGTCATTCATACAAAATCTATACCCTACCTACCCTACCTACGCTACCCTACCTACCCTACACTACCCTACACTATCCTACCCTACCCTACACTATCCTACCCTACCTACCTACTCCACCTACGCTGCCCTACCCTACCTACCCTACACTATCCTACCTACCCTACCCTACACTATACTACCCTACCTACCTACCCTACCTACGCTACCCTACCTCCTACACTACACTACCCTACTCTACACTATCCTACCTACCCTACCTACGCTACCCTACCTACCCTACACTACCCTACACTATCCTACCCTACCCTACACTATCCTACCCTACCTACCTACCTACTCCACCTACGCTGCCCTACCCTACCTACCCTACACTATCCTACCTACCCTACCCTACACTATACTACCCTACCTACCTACCCTACCTACGCTACCCTACCTCCTACACTACACTACCCTACTCTACACTATCCTACCTACCCTACCTACGCTACCCTACCTAATACCGGGATAAAAAGTATCCTATGTCCTTCTCCTGGCTCTAAACTACCTCCCTGCCAATTTTCAGCTAAATCGGTTCAGCCGTTCTTGAGTTATAAGTGAAGTAACTAACACGACTTTCTTTTATATATATAGATTACAATTGTACAAAAGGTATGTTGTAAGGTCGGTTGTTTCTTTTACCTGAATAGATACTAGTACAGAGCATATGAAGAGTTGCGACTTGGGCGAGATGAGTGAGGGCCGGCGCGCCGAATG
Source organism: Polymixis flavicincta (assembly GCA_949987655.1). Taxonomy (NCBI): domain Eukaryota; kingdom Metazoa; phylum Arthropoda; class Insecta; order Lepidoptera; family Noctuidae; genus Polymixis; species Polymixis flavicincta. The sequence continues at coordinate 4,133,303 of OX465183.1, read as the reverse complement.
CTTGCTGGCGTCGAAGATGCGCGCGATGCGGTTGGTCTTGGTGAGCAGCGCGGCGTACACCACCGTGAAGCAGAACCCCGTGCCGAACCTGCGACACAGACCAGTACGTGTAGCTACCGACTACTTGCACACTCATCAGCTCTATAGATGCCAATGTAGCGATACCGCTGCAGCGAGCAGAGCACGTCGGTGGGCCGGAAGACGAGCGCGAAGGTGACGAGGTAGCACATCATGATGCCGCCCAGCAGCACCAGTGACAACTCGCGGCCGCTCGCGCGCACCACTGGCGTGTCGCCGCGCAGCGCCCACACCGCCACCACGAACCTGCGCACACACCGATACCTGACACATTGTGCGCTCACTCACGAACACATCGAAACACACACTCACGTGGTGAGCACCATGCCGAGCGAGGAAAAGGCCATGGCGCCGATGGCAGCAGGCGAGTCAGGGCGCAGGTACAGCTCAGGCACGCGCGCGCATTGCGTGCGCATCGCGCCTGGCAGCGTGCCTAGCGGACACTCCTCGCAGGCCGTTTCCTTCTCTGGCGACCGAATCTAAGCATTTCAACAAAAACTTTAACACTTGATTCGTGGTTTGATTGATATAAAATTACGTAGTAGTGGTTGCGCACTTCGTACTGCGTGCAGTTGAAGCAGTGCCAGCAGCAAGACTCGCCCTCCACGTACTGCTTGGCCTGTCCCAGCTCGCACTCCGCGCTGCACACTGATTCCGGCGGGTGGCGCTCGCTCCACTTGAACTGTATCTCTACACTGACAAATTTAACGTTTAGCTCACATGTGATTACAATAACAATTACAAGTAAGGAGTACAGTACCGTCCATGTCCAGCTCAAGCTCGCCGTCGAGGTAACGGCCCACCTTCAACCAGCGATACACCCCGGGCGACACTTGCTTGAAGTGCAAGATGTTGTAACGCGCGGGACCATCGCCGTTGCTATCGAAGTGAAACTCGTCTCCGCTTAGACCTGCCAAATTTACATGAATTTTTGTTAACACATGATGCTGCTATATATTTTTAGTTAGTACCTAAGTAAAGATATTCAAATAAGAATAAAAACATTAAATATTATAATTTTATTACAATCTTAACTTAAAATAAACAAAATAGATTTTGGTTTTGGAACGTGATTGAAGCCAGGAATATGAGGTGTGAGGAGACCTATGAAGCGCACTTGTCGGAGGTAGCGCAGCAGCGTGGCGCCGCTCGCGGGGCGCATCGCGTCGCATAGGCCGGGAGCACCGCCGCACAAGTCCACGTGCATGTCCCTGCAACACGCGTGCACGTGAGAGGACGCGACTGAGGCGCTGCTCGATTGTATATAGCTCTGACGTGGCTGTACCTGATAGCGTACGCGAAGGCGAGCACGGCGTCGGTTACGAACTGCAGTTGCGCCTCGAACTCGATGTTGTCAGCGGAGAGTCGCTCGCTGCCGGAACAAGCACGCGCGTATTGCACGTTATACGGCGTGCGCGCGCTGCCCGGGTACCGACACTTGAACTGATCCTCCCAGAACTCTAAAACAAACGTTATTAAATTTACATGCAAAAGAAAAGCAAGAAGAATGCCACTATAGGTACTAAATAAAAGTTGAGAGAAGTAAATTCAAATATTAAATCAAATTACCGACAAACCAAGGGTTTCTGGGGTTGTTTTCAACGGTGAGGTTGAGGAAGTACTCCTGAAAGCCGCGCACGGGGTTGGCCTGTGGCTGTACGCTGATGGTGCCCTCCACAGCTGCCTCGTTGCCGTCGGACACGAGCGCGCGCGCGCTCCAGCCGTCCGAGCCGACCCACCCGAACGCATCCGTGGCACGCATCCGGCTCACGGCCGCCATCACGCCCGCCACCTCCTGGTCCGAGCCGAACACAATCACCCCTGCAAGCACACACATGTCACCGGCGGCCCACGCGACCGCACACCACGGTGTTGCAAGTGCGTGGCGCACCTCTTGCGCGCGGTCTGGTCAGCAGCCTGGCCACGATGGCGTCGTACGCGTGCTCGTCTGCCTCGCCCGAGTCCTTCACCAGTCGCTCCTTCACAGCAATACAGATATCGCTCCGAGCCAGAAGTGTTTCCAGCTCTTCAAATGCCTGAAAATAAGTTTAAAAATCTAGGTTCGAAGGACAATGATTTTTCTCGGTAAAGTCCCTATGTTTATTGAAGTTAAACTAATGGTTTTCAAGAAATAACGTAAAACAAGCAACGTACTTTAATGCCATAGTTAGACTCCTCGTAGATGATGGACACATAGCGCCAGCCGAGTTTTTTGACGATCTCCACCATGGCACGCACCTGGTGCAGGTCGGAGGGGATGGTCCGCGTAAAGTATTCAAAGCGCGCCTTGTTGGATAGTTCTGGCGACGTGGAGAAGAACGACACCTGCGGGCCAGAAGCACGTGTATTGTGACGTGTCAGTGCTACACGAGACTGCAAGTGCGCGGCGATACCTGCGGGATCTTGAAGAGGCGCAGCAGGTTAGCCACCTGCACGGACGTGACGCTGCTGGCGGCGCCCACCACGCCGCTGATCACTTTGCGCACGGCCGTCGCGTTGCATGCGTACTCCTCGTCGTCTATGTTACTAATTGATCCTGCAAGAAACATTATGATATCACAAATAAAGCACCAGGCTAGTTTTTGTTTAAATTATTTTTAACACACAAGAAGTGCTGTTATAATTTAGGTTGGCTAAGAAGTTGTTCAAAATATACATTGTTTGGATACCCTTGATGAAGTCGAGTGCCATCTCGAGGCCGTAGGTGTCATTGTCGCAGTCGTCGAGCACGTGTGCGCCGAGGCGCACGGCGGGCGGCGCCAGGCCGGCGCGAGCCACGGCATCCAGTGCGAACAGCATGGCCTCCAGCGCCTGCACGCCGCCCTGCGCCATCACCGGCCCGCACGTGGCGCCCTCCGAGCGACTGTGCACCTGTCACACATGACACTAATGATAGCTGGCTTGGGAGGGAAGATGCAAAAATAATATTTATGACAAAACTGGCTTTTGCCCACGGCTTCGTGGCCTCTGACCTTTTCCATATCCCAGGCCAAATTTCATGATGATCGGTTTAGCGGTTTAGGCGTGAAAATGAAACACATAGATATACAGAGTTACTTTCGCATTTGTAATATTAGTAGTGATTATTAACTTTAATATGGCTATCATCACAGACATTATATTCGTCAGTACCATTTGGCCCCAATAGATGTCGTTAATGTGTATGTACATACCTAATCTGCCCTGCCCTAACCCGCCAAGATGAGCAAAGCGGAGCGCAAGGGCACTACCTACCTGTTCTCGAAGCGCTTTGTCGTATTTTTGAACCCTTAAAGTTTGGATTATATAAGATAAACAAAATTCTCGGGATATGTTGTCAATAGCGGCCTTATTAAATATTTTAAAGTAAACCCTGATTTCGTCACTGACTCACTGATGATCATCTAAATTCTTTGGGTACTTCCTAATGTCCTAGAAAGTTGAAATTTGATATGTAAGCTAGTATTAGTACACAAATAATAAAAAACAAATCTAAAACTTTGAAGTTTTATCCCCCAATCCCTTAAACTAGGGAATGGAAGTTTCTAGTTTTTTTTTGACTTCCGCAATTTTGACGCTAGAGGACTAAAAATTGATAAATAGGGACTCCTTGTTATTACAAATAATTAAAAAAACATGTAACCCTACAGAAAAAAAAAAAACGTCATAAGCAACTTACAAAAAGAAGTGAAATCCCACCAAAAACATTATCATGTAAAACGTTGCCAAGACGAGACCATACGATTCGCACTATCAAAAGTTATTAGATCTCACGTAGAGTCAAGCTTCTAACTCTACACGCCCTAACTCTACAAGGCCTAACTTCACAAACTCTACACCTTAGTCAAAATATGTGGCTTCATGGCTTGGCCCTTGTAATTTTGAATGTACTCGTCGTATTGTCGTTATGAGCGATGATTGTTCTTACTGCAATCCGATACGGGTTAAAATCTGTTGTAATAAATGAGCAAGAATTGTCGTAAAAATGCAAATAAAATCGTATAAAATTAGATATTAACTATTTGATAAAAAATAATCCATAAGTGGATGCAGTTTGGCATTTGGAATTTTATGGTATATTTAAAAATAAAAATGTTATTGAAGGAATAAGCTGGTTTTAAAGATAATTAAGAGGTGACTTTGATGATTTTTTTGATGCATTAAAGTATGTTTAATTATGTTTTGAGTTTCATCATCATCATCATCATATCAGCCGAAAGACGTCCACTGCTGGACATAGGCCTCCCCCAGGCTCCTCCACTTCGACCGGTCTTGTGCTTCCCACATCCAGCGGATACCCGCGGTCTTCGCAAGGTCATCGGTCCACCTTGTGGGAGGCCTTCCTACTCTACGTCTTCCGGTACGCGGTCGCCACTCCAGAACCTTTCGGCCCCATCGGCCATCTGTTCTGCGAGCAATGTGCCCTGCCCACTGCCACTTAAGTTTGGCAATTCTTCGGGCTATGTCGGTTACCTTGGTTCTCCTGCGGATCTCTTCATTTCTGATTCGATCGCGTAGGGAAACTCCGAGCATAGCCCTCTCCATTGCCCTTTGGGTGACTTTAAGCCTTCTGATAAGGTCCATTGTGAGCGACCACGTCTCTGTACCATAGGTCATCACTGGCAACACACACTGGTCAAAGACTTTCGTCTTGAGACACTGTGGTATTTGGGACGAGAAGATATTGCGAAGCCTCCCGAACGCTGCCCATCCGAGTCGGATTCAACGATTGACCTCTTTCTCGAAGTTGGACTTACCTAACTGGACAGTCTGTCCTAGGTAAACGTACTCGGCCACAACTTCGAGTGTAGCGCCTCCGATCGTCATGGGAGTGGGTGTTACATGGGCATTCGACATGACCTTTGTCTTCTCCATGTTCATTTTAAGACCCACTCTTTCGGAAGCTCTACTGAGGTCATCGAGCATTGCACTGAGGTCCTCCATGGTCTCAGCCATGACGACTATGTCATCGGCAAACCGAAGGTGAGTGATGAACTCGCCATTAATGTTGATGCCAGCCCCTTTCCAGTCCAGAACCTTGAAGACATCCTCCAGTGCAGCGGTGAACAGTTTCGGAGAGATAACATCTCCCTGTCTCACACCTCGCTGCAGAAGGATAGGTTTCGAAGTCCGGTCCTGGAGTCGGACTGATAAAGTGGCGTTTTCATACAGACACTTCAGCACCTCGATGTACCGATAGTCGATCTGGCACCGTTGAAGAGACTGCAGTACAGCCCATGTCTCGATCGAATCGAAGGCTTTTTCGTAGTCCACAAACGCTAAGCAGAGAGGCAGGTTATACTCTTCGGTCTTCTGTATAACCTGCCGCAGCGTATGTATGTGGTCTACGGTGCTAAAGCCTTTACGGAATCCGGCTTGTTCGGGAGGCTGGAAGTCGTCAAACCTGCGCGCGAGACGGTTCGTGATGACTTTCGAAAACAGCTTGTAGAAATGGCTCAGAAGTGAGATGGGCCTATAATTCTTAAGAAGAGTATTATCACCCTTCTTAAAGAAAAGTACCACCACACCTCTGTTCCATGCCTGTGGCGTTTTGCCCTCGAGTATGAAATCAAACAGCTTCTGGAGGGCCTTAAGAACGGGTTTTCCGCCGGCCCTCAGGAGTTCGGCCGTGACTCCGTCATCACCCGGCGCCTTGTTGTTTTTTAGCTGCTTCAGAGCCATCCTAATCTCGTACAAGCTAACGTCCGAGTTCCATCACTGTATGCCAAAAAGACTTGAAAATGTCATATATTTACTTTAGTATTCTATTTCCGTTCAGATTCCCCTTGAGCGGCCACGGGAAGTTGATTGTCCCAGTAAAGCAAAAAAAGAAAAACCGTTGAGCGGCCACGGGCCAGCCTCTGTCCCGCGCGCGCTATGTTGCGGAGTGACTCATTTCTTTTAACTCGTGACAAAAATCGACTATTTAGTTCTCTATGGTAACCGTACATTCTGATTCCATGCTCAATATACTACGTTTCAAGCTAAGAAAACCCTGGAACGTTCGAACAAAAATATTTTTAATCTGTTTATTTTGCAAAGGCTGTAGTAAAACTTACGTCAGGCAATTGTTATTGTTTTGTTTATGCTTGTGGTTAATTCATTTTGTACTAATGGTAGGTGGTTTTATTCATTTGTTATGCTAAGAATATACACACCATGCATTTAAAACCATAAAAAACATAGGTCATCGCTTGTTTTTTTTGTTATTGTTATTTTTTTCGATAGCGTAAACATTCTAAGATAAACATTCCCACGCTAATTTTCAACGAATTATCTAATTTTTTACGACCATTCATTCAAACGAAAGTAAGACTAGTTAAAGCGTCCGTTTACTCAGAATTCCAAAACAATAAACGTTCGAACCACTCCACAAACAAAGAACCCTTGTTTTTTTTCGAGTTTGCGATAAGAGGCGGACCACCCACGACGCAAATGGGTGCGATGACGTCATCGTGGCCGCTTTACGGTATTTTAATTTAATTCGCTTGGCCGCTCAAGCGGTGGCTGTTTATTATGAATAATGAGACAAAACCATACCATGTTTAATTTTTGCAGTCCGAAGTTTGTATGAAAAAGTGTCGGCTAGATTCACTTTAAGAGAAAATTATTTTTAATGTCAAATTATGAGAAATTTACGAACACACAAAGTTCTTGTATCTTTAATACAAGAATTTTGTGTATTCTCGAATTCCATGGATTTTGGCCTAGGTTTTATAAGGTGCTTAATTTTTGGTGCATTAATCAACAGTGATAACAGTTTGAGTACGGTCGAAGTAAACTTAGTAATGTGGTATTTAAAAATAATTAAAACAAAAACTATTTTAAACATTGCATTGTCGTATTGCCGTATCGTCGTATTATAAAACCCGTTAGTAGAAATGATTTTCGAAAAACGACTACTAAATTTGAACATTTATTTATGCCAAATTTCATTTAGATATACTTTTACATAACTATATTTATAAGTGTTATAAGCAATCTGAAGTAGTATGAAGTTCGTAAATAGCCAAAAAACTCACAACTCAATAATATTTTATCTGTTCAGCTGTCAAAGTCAAATGTGATATTACTGCTTACTGACGTTTATCTGTTTTTATTTCTAGCGGCCGGTGTTTTGATAGGTATTATTTGCATTTGAGTGTTTTAATCAGATTTTTGTTTAAAAAACATACAGTTTGTGTGGAACTGTCAAAATTTTAGCAGATTGCCGCCTAAGTCAGTCATTCTTATGTCATTATGTACGAGATTACCAATAAATGCCATTTGTTTCAATGGAGTGTCAGTGGCTGACCATTGGAAAGTCACAGTGACGCCATTATGTTAGTAGATTACCAAACTTGTCAAAATCAACAATTATGAAATCAATGATAGACCATTCTGACACTATATTGTAATAGCAGACTTGGATAAAGAAATAGAATATTCTTTAATCCGGTCCGTAGTACGTTCCCTGGGGACCATTTCCGAAACGATTGCGGGCGAAGTTGCTGTCAAAAATGACTACAAAGGTACACACAATAATATAATTATGAAAGGTATCAATAAAAGCATTGACATAAAAGAGTTTTTTCCATATCAATGATTAAAAGCCGTCTAGCCGATCTCGCGTAATAAGGCAGAGGCAGATTCGGCAGATTCGGCTGTTGCCTTCAAAAATGTTTGAAAAGACGTTTGCCTCACCCTGACATAAATGTGGAAAAGGAACATCTGGACGATAACCCGCATCTTAAATAAATACATTTTCAACCCCCGAAACAAAAAGCGGGTGTTATATGCTTGACCGCTATGTGTGTGTGTCTGTCTGTGACACTGTAGCGCTTAAACGGGTGAACCGATTTGGGTGCGGTCTTTTTAATATAAAACTAGATTTTCTAGCAGTGGTTCTTAGACATGTTTTATCAAAATCGATTCAGCCGTTTGAAGATTATCAGTTGTTTTCTAATTGATGAAAGGATTGGAGCGTCTTCCACGGGTCTTATCGATATTAGACGAACAAAGTAACCTATAACTGATTCTGGAGTATCACTTAACATTTTGATCACGTTTATTGCAGTAGTTTTACGTATCACACACGAATAAAATTATAGTAATTTAATTGAGTAAATCTGAGGGGCAATTCTGCTAATTTTAAGAACGTTCACAGTCTGATCTCAGTGAAAATCTGTCAAAAATACCTCGATTATTCATACATTTTTGACATTTACTTGGCGCTAAGTTTTTTTTTTTTTTTTTTTAAAAACGTTGCCCCACACTAGGAATTTCTCCTGTATCGTGGGTGCGTTTACAAACATTTAAACTCGCATACACAAACGGCCAGACCCGGAACAACTACTTGTAGGTCATACAAATATTTGTTCCGTGCGGGAATCGAACCAGCGACACGCAGCGCAGCAGTCAATCGCTTAACCACTGCGCCAACCGTGCCGTCATATGATACTGCGACCAGATTTTGAACGGTTTTAATTACGAGAATTGGCTTTCTGATGTATTTTATTTTATATTGTCTTTCTACGGTAAAGTTGGTCTTAATTGTTTTATGAGTGTATTTTTTATTTATTTTAAATCACTTTGAAATAAATTTCAATAATTGTATGTACGTTTTGATTTATGTTTAAGCTGTGTATTTCTTTAAGTGATAAATTCACCACACTAATAGATATACAAGGTGAATTTTTAGAAGTTCTTTTATGAAACATTTTATTAGTGAATAAGTCGTTGGAGTACCTTATTAAATAAATAAATCACTTGGAATTTCCAGGATACCCAACTTTGTCACCAACAAACAGCAGAAGTATCACGATACTTCCTTCTTTGACCTTTTTAATTAGAAAGGTCTCAATGAATATGTTATAGATGTCGGGGGACGTTCAATGAAAATGCCAATCAGATGGATAACATTTACATTAGCCGTCCCGCGAAGTGACAATGCTTTGATCAAAATACTACCTACAATTATTTTTATGAAACTTAAAACGCGAATACATTTTATTTGTTTACTTTTAAGAGGTTTTTCATTGGGTCGGGGGTTTAAAAAAATTATACACATTTCTATGAAAAGCAAGAACTGAAACTTAGGAACCGCTATATTTGTGGTATACTTTCTTTGTCGAGGGTACAAGCGAGCTTTCTGCTCTTTGGATTGATTTTTCAATCAACTAGTTCTGATATGGCCTTCGATCTAGATTCTCTTACCTTTCCATCGGACCAGATTTTCCTAATTAGGTTAATCTAGTCCGATTTATGTTAATCTAGGTGTTAATCCTGCCGGGGTAGACAGAATCTACAGAACTTTAATTGAGAAATAGGCGTAAGTTTTATAAGTGTATCAAAGTAGTTGGGAAGTCAGATGACAGTCGTTCCGCATCTGTCGCATCTTATTGCCCGCAAGTCGGATCTTACATACGACATTTTATCTTGTAGAGTATAAAACAATCTGTTAAGTACTAGGCCAGAATCTAAGTACGACCATAAAAAGAAGGAAACAAGAGACAGTACGGAAATGTTTATGGATTGCACCGTGCATAGAGTAGAGAGTGCAGAGTGTGGAGTGCGGAGTGTAGTGACGTGCAATATAATAGTGTACCATCATGAGTCCACCGAGCACGATGTCACCCTCCACGACGGCGGCGTGCTTCACGGGCCACAGCGTATCGTTGTCCGACGCCTTCTTCTTCACAACCGGCACGAGCCGCGCTTCGCGCCTGCTGTTGCTCGGGGCACTAGTTGTTGTCTTTGATACACTTTTAGATTTTCGAGCCGCCTTTGCCTTGAGTTTGGGCTTAACAGTCGCTTGTGAAACGGTGGAGGCTATCGTTTCATAGTTTTCAGTGGGAATGATCTTCGCCGGGATGGTAAAAACATGAGCCGCGGTCACAGCGGCGGTCTGCTCAGGGTGCTGCAGCGGGCGCGGGCTCGCGTGTGTGACGTGTCCCGGCTCTGCCTGCACGGGAGCGGTGGCAAGAGGTGGCTCGGCAGCGCCGCGGGGAGGCTGCCCGCCTTGCAGGGATGAGGCGCTCGGTCTTAGGTCGTCGTTCTGCTTACTTTTGTATTTTTTCTTCTTAAACATTTTGGATATGTCGAAAGTGCCGATGAGGGAGTGCGACTCTCTCTTATACCTGTGAAGTTTCTCAGGAGCAAAGTTTTCGACGAACATGAGGAGCTCAGCCGGTGGAATCGTTTGTGGTCCGTTTTCAAACATTGCTGTTAAATTGAGCAAGTCATACTCATAGCTGTCGAAAGCGATGTTAGGTCTGAGCGCTCCTCGCAGCCTGTGCTCATGCTGCAGAGCATGCAGCAGGTGCTGGTGGCCAAGCGCGTGCGTGTCGTTGCCGGCGGGCGAGCGGTGCACGCGTTGCGCGTGGTGCGCGTGCAGCAGCAGCGCCAGCACGAGGGAACGCAGCATGTTGGCGGGCGCGGTGGCCGGCGCAACTTACTCCTCTAACATCAGCGATGCTGGTCGCGTCACTAACAGTGCCATCGAGCGACATCTCTGATCAATGCCATCGCTACCACATTCCACTTCATATTCTTACGGTCTGAACAACTTCTTGGTTGGTCTGTATTCACTCTTAAATTCATGGTAGTTTTATAACTCAAATATTTTTGTAAGTTATTTTTCTTGTAACTTTATGCAGTACTACTTACAACACTTTATGAAATAACAAGTTTGACAAGTTTTTAACAAAAATATAACTTTTTCTCGAAGAGTTGATGTGATCTCCTCAACACCAGCATAACATTGGAAGCTGAGGGCGCGAGCTCAGTGGTTCTCTCCGCACGAGTAGTAGTCGGTGCACGTGTGGTATTATTTACAAAACAAGTAACGTGTCGCGCATCGTGTGTCGCGAGTGATGCGAGGTCGCGAGGTTGGCGCGGGCAGTCATCGCGGAGAACGGCCGCGGAGTGCCGCGCGGCGGCCTGGCTCGCTGTGCGGCACCGCCGAGCCAGTAGCCATTAGCCACCGAGCGAGTTCGCACCGCACACGTCGTGAGCGACCACAAACTCGCTTCGTACAAAACTTCAGCATCACAACCACGACACTGTTACTACTTACGAAAATACAAAAAGTTTAGGTAAGCAAACTCGGCACGGTCATAGCAAAATTATATTATTATTGACTTAAAAAGACTGAAGTGCTAAAAATAATAAAACCATTAAATTTGGTAAAATATCAATTTACATAAAATCTTTGAAATTATGTACAAATGATTAAAATGTCAGATGCCTGTATTAGGATGAATCCGTAGCACATTCCAAGCGGCAGGAGCTTATACGTAGGTACCTACTTACTTTATAGTCATTTTAGGACATTTTTTTTAACATTAAATAACATTACGTACCTAGAACTCTTGAAATAATCACAAAACAAAATGTTATTTTATACCTAGTGTACTTTAATAGTACTTACCTTACATAACATATCATACATATTCAGCCTATAATGTTCCCACTGCTGGGATACAGGCATCCTCTCGATGAGAGGGAGTGGGCCGTAATCCACCACGTGGGCCCAGTGCGAATTGGTAGATGTCACATGTCTTCGAATTTTTGGTTCCAGGACATGTCGGTTTCCTCTCGAGGTTTTACTTCACTGTGGTGAGGAGTATACGCACCTGTTTGCGATTGATCCTGCGACCCGTACACACACACGTGCGTTACCACTGGGTCACCACTGCTCTGTATTTACCTCAGTAACAAAACATATAATATGCCTACGTAATTTCTTATTTAGTTTGCCTAAAATAGTTTCTTGCGCCTTTTAACTTAGTTATGATTTTGTCAGTTGAATTTGTAAGAGGATCAATGTTGCAAAAAATTAATTCAAATTCGCGGAAATTAATGAGTTACTCGATTTTACTGAGTACATTTAACGAACGTACATTAAACGTGTAACGTACATTTAACGTGTGTTTTTTTTCGAGGTATAGAACTTTAAGTTGGCGTTACTTTTCAAGATGGCGACCGATTTAACAGCTGTCAAGTAATTTTTTTTTTTTCAGTTTGATTTGGCAATTCATCATGAATAGACTCACGCCTGCACAACGCTTGCAAATTGTGCAATTTTATTTCGAATTATTGAAAGACACGTTTGGTGACCGTCTAATTTCACGTTTTGGACCTGTGAATTGGCCTCCAAGATCTTGTGATTTAACATCGCTAGACTATTTTCTGTGGGGCTATGTAAAGTCATTGGTCTATGCGGATAAGCCACAAACGCTTGACCATTTGGAACACAACATTCGCCGTGTTATTGCCGATATACGGCCACAAATATTGGAAAAAGTGATCCAAAATTGGACGTCTAGATTGGACTACATCCGAGCCAGCCGTTGCAGTCATATGCCAGAAATCATATTTAAAATGTAATGCCACAAGATTAACTTTCGAATAAAAAAAAAAAATCATATCAATCGACTAATCCATCGTTGTTTTATTGCAATTTAAAGTTCTATACCTCTAAAAAAACACCCCTTACCCACTTAGACATCAACAAAATCGAGGGTTTTTAGGTCAAGACAGTGTTTTTTTGAGTTAGCAGGCATTAAACACGGAAGTCTAGTCTTAAGTCAGTCGCTCTAGGAGCCCTCCTAGTCGAAAGAGTGGATGTCCCTGCCTGTATTCCGCTATTTTCTAGCAGGGCTCTCAGCATCTTCCGTTTTGTCATTATTGGGCTTTCAAAACGTGAGCAAGTTGCACATTTCGGTGTGTCAGGTTTCATCGCCCACTCTGACATCGAGTGTGCGATGTGATGTGACATAGATTTCACTTGGCAGCATGACCATTTTGTTGCGTTAGTAGGATTCTGGTAACCAGAGTGGTTCTATCATGCGACTCTATGGTTGGCACAGGCATATTACTCGTGGATTACTCGTGGTCGCCAAGAGTTCGAAATTCGACCATGGTCTTAGCTTTCTGCACTCTTTCTCCACATAAAAATTCACCGTGCCAATTTTCACACTCCTCCAAGCGCGTAATTTTCGTAAAAAGGGGCTCAAAGTTCACGTTTTTATATGTAGATAGATAGATAACTTCTCACATTTCAGAAGTCGAAATATTTACATGTATATATTTCAGGATTATCTGCGGAACGTGGCAGCCATTTAGATCTTAATTCTTTTGTCGGCAGTCACGCATATTCTTGATACTGAACTTGGCTCCCATTTTCAATTTTATGTTTTTGATGGTGTATCATTACTTTTTCTAAAGAAATTATTATTATTCATCATTCAAAAGTGGTCTGTACCTACAATTCATTTAAATTATTTGGTGTATACTATAAATGGGGCTTGTGGCTAAGTAACTATATATAATAGCTGACACGGGCCGATCGACCAGGTTAAGCTACGCTTGCCGCGGTTGGTCCGTGGATGGGTGACCATCTTTACATACCAAGACCCCTCCGTGCCTCGGAAAGCACGTTAAGCCGTTGGTCCCGGCTGTCATTTGTGGAACTTTGACAGTCGTTACGGGTCGTCAGAAGCCTGACAACCAGTCTTACCAAGGGGTATCGTATTACCCAGTAACTGGGTTGTGGAGGTCAGATAGGCAGTCGCTCCATGTAAAATACTTGGTATTCAGCTGCATCCGGTTAGACTGGAAGCCGACCCCAACATAGTTGGGAAAGGCTAGGCAGATGATGATGGTGTATACTATAAATACCCTGCTCAATCCTTCGCGGAAACAAGGCGTGATGTTAAGTTATATGGTAAACAAACCGATAAAAGGGACTTTTCATCATCAAACCTATTCTCCTCCGAAAGAAAGTTGGTAAAACAGCAACAAACTTTCAAATTTTCAGAAAGGTGTTCGTAAAAAAATCTGTTTTCTGATTTTACATTTACACAGCTGGAAGCTAAACTTCAACTTTCTAGGTCATCTGAAAGTGGGTTAGCTATTGATCTATATGTCAGTCAGTCAGTGATAAAAATACGCATGTTTAGACGTTAATTAATGTTAATAAGGGGTCGAAAGTAGCTCCAAATGGTTCGTGTATAATATAACACACGGCTGCTGCGTTGCCAGTTTTTTTTCTTTGAACTTGGCTTGAGAAGCTACCGCGTGTCTAGATTATAATTTACTGAGTACTGGAGAGTGAGCAGAAGTATTTAAGTAAGTTTGAGCTTTAGGTATTTGTCATTTGTGCACAATTATTTAAGGACGATTAATTAACAACTTAAGAGTTTTTTTTTATTGTGATGAATACATACTACGAATATTTTGTAAAGAGATTGTGAAACAATAGTAGAATACATTTCTATTTTTATTTTATTTTTAATTAACAGCTTCCACATCGCTTTTCAGGAAAAATGGCGTGATCACATCTCCTTATGACAAGTAAACTGAAATGTTACTTCACCGCATGAACTATAAGCGGCCGAGGTGAGCTCCCGACACAGCGAGGGTCGTGGCCGGGGATCGCTCGGTGAGCACGGCGCGGCCGGGCGGGCCCGAGGGCGCGACTCCAAAGTGACGCTGTGTATTCCGTGTCAGTGTCAAGTAACGACCGTCGTGTTCTACTAATGTTGTCTATATAAACAACATTGGGTAACAATGGTACACATTACGTGGACCGTGAACTAACAAAGTGATTTTAAAACTCGTTACAATTTTCATAATTTTGTTTGCTTACGGGCCAAACGGAGACGTTCAGCAGGAAAAGCATTATTAATTTATTTAAATTATAAAATCAACACGATCCTATCGTGCCTATGTAAAAAGTGAGCCCGTCAATAGAATGAAGACCGCTCTTATTAAAGTTAACTTAATATCGATGAACTAAAAGACAATGTCATAAGTTTATTTATTTATTGATTTAGGATCTCAAACTAAAGATGTATAATAATACATGACATAAATAAAGGGAAACATCAGGTATTAAGTAGGTGTACTCCTTCACTCGTCACTTCGTCCCGTGTGTGTTGCCGGGCGTAAAAGAATAGCATCATCCCATTTCTTCCAGTGGGTGTCGTAGAAGGCGACTAAGGGACTTACAAGAGAATGGGCAGCAGCGTTCTCTATGCATTTTACCACCATACTGCGATCGCCTACCCGCCTGCCAAGCGTGGCGATTATGACAAATCCCCCCTTTTGGGGAGGCTTATGTCCAGCAGTGGACGTCTTTCGGCTGAAATGATGATGACTCCTTCACTTGTAGGAGACCACAGCATGCACAATAGAGTTAACAGTTAAGCTAACAAAGTTAAAATATTAATTATAGGTAAATTTGGAAACAGTTAAAACATGTTTAAAGGACATACAAAAAAAAAAAAACATTTAGAGATACTTAAATTTATTAAACATTTCTTGTATTTAGACAGAGACTCGCAGATGTCTAAATTGTTAGTTTTGGCCAACATGTTATATTGACTACAAAGTCTCGGCACAGCGGCGTAACGACTGAGGTTACTTTTTCAGCCAGGGATATAAAATAAATAATTATATTAAATATGGTATATTAATTAAACTTATTTTATTTATTTATTTAATTATCACACACATAACCATGACATACAGATAATGAAATCTAATGCGACAAATAAAATCTAATGCGACAAATTGTAAAAATCTAATGCGACAAAATGTAACAAATTGTATGTATTATGCCTAGGAATCCGAGCCGGAGTTGTAATCTCTAATGGACTCAAAAAGTTCACTGCAATTCATAAAGTTCAGATTTAGAAAACAAAAAAATACGACAAAAGGTGTTAAGTAACAGAGGCGCAATTCTCGTAATTTTAAGAACATTAACAGTCTGATTTTAGATCTGTCAAAAGTACCTCGAGTTTCTATACATCTTTGACAAGATTTTGCCACTTGATTGTCGCCGAGATGAGACTGCGACTAGATTTTGAACGTTTTTAATTACGAGATTTGGATTTCTGATATGCTTCAACATTTACAATAATAAGAAAAACAAAGTTCGCACTCTTTACTTTCTTTTCTGTTCACACAGACCTATCACTAGGTCGTTCACTGAAAGACAGTGATCCGACGTAAGACTAAGGCTCAAAACTTAAGACTACGGGTCATCATCATCATCAGCCTATAATGATCCCACTACTAGGACACAGGCATCCTGTCTGTGAGAGGGATTGGGCCGTAATCCACCACGCGGGCCCAGTGCGAGTTGGTAGATGTCACATGTCTTCGAATTTTTGGTTGTAGGACATGCCCGTTTCCTCACGATGTTTTCCTTCACCGTTTTGAGAGCAGTGGTGACTACAGGTAGCGGCTCTGAAATGGAAGTGGGCAGGACACTTGGGTGAACGTGGTCATAGCAGGTGGAGCCGGGTCCTATCGAAATGGTTGAGTGACGCTCCTTCTACCGAGAACGAGCGTTGGCAGACCACTGTACCAGATGGGTGGACGACCTACAAACAATCGCGGGGAAGACCTGGATGAGACTCGCACGGACCCGGGAAGAATGGCACAAAAGTGGTAGGTTAATATTTAGCAGTGGGTGGAACAAGGCTGCCAATGATGATGATGATTATAGATACAAAAGAGGTAACTATTTTTAGATGACATGACATCGCTGCCATTTCTCTATTCAGAATGTTAGTTTGAAAAAAAAAAAACCGACAACAATGTTTTATTTCTATTGAAGAGGCGGCTCTCTATAAAATAAAAATTTATTTTCTATTAACAGGTAATAAATATTACTAGTATAAGTAACTCATTTCATTTTATTTATTTCACAAACAAAAAATACATTTGTGTCGAAACATATATTTATTGCGCCGCTTCTTCTTTTCAGCTAAAGCATTAGGAAGTGGTTGAAGGGCAGGTGTTTTGAGGGACTGTCCTAAGTAATTTTGACGTTCAAAAAGAGCTGACTCTCAGCCTAGTTTGAATAAATGACTTTTGATTTTAGTTTTGATAGAAATACACCGTGAACTTAATTAAAATTGCTATAGTGATTACTCTATTGTGGCTGTTATGCTGTAGGTGACTACGACGATGGCTACGGCGTAGGCTGTGACTACGATTACTACGACGTAGCTGACTATTGTGACTGTTATGCTGTAGGTGTCTACGACGATGGCTACGGCGTAGGTCAGACGGCGGACGAACACCACAACACGCAACAGTGAGGGTCTGTGCAGCTTGCTGGGGTGCCGGCAATATCGCGCAATGTTTGTTGTACGGACTTGCAGCAACTTTCTTGATCGCTTGTTCGTAATTGTGGTGCACGTTTGTCAAATCTTAAAACGAGCGCACTCTCGTAGTCGCGCCGACAAATTGGCTACAGTGGAAGAAGCCGAATCCTATGATAACGTAGACGCAACTTACAATGAGATTCAACACCAAGATATGATTTAGTTTCTGATACAAATCAGACGTGTTGTAAAAACTACTTTAATTATTGGGCACTCAGGTATTTCAATATAAAGCGCCGAAACGAAATTTTCATCGAAAGTTCCCTTTGAGTGGGGCCACGCGCCGACTCGCAGGGTGAAAGGGACCACAATGAACTCGTCCAGCGAATAATTCACAAAACACTCGGTGGCTTCCGAGAAGTTAGCGGCGGAATGCGAGAGGTATTTTTGAGCACAACAATTAGGTCACTAATGCAGTTATAAAGTTGGACGCCAGATCATTTAACAGTTTTAGTTGTTTACAGTACACACTGTTTACATCTAGAGAGCTAGGACTAGCTTCTAGTAGCTCTGTGACATAATTTGATCGGGCCATTACGCCTGAGAACACAATGAGCAATGGCGCGGTTTGCTGGGTGTAGCATGTGTTGCGAGTAGTGAGAACCTTGTTTCGACCGCATAAGGTTCAGTTTGCGCATGGCTACAATGCGTTTGGCGTGTCGTGTAAAGTGCCGCATGGACCGGGGCTGCTCACCGCTCGTCTATTTCAATAGTTAGCGCGCGGGCAGCTAAGTGTTGCCGCTCATCGTTTAGCGCCGGAGCGCACCGCGACTGCTCGTATGTAGTGCTAATATCAGTCTACTTACTACGTAGGTATATAATATTGTGTAGCATTACATTATTATTTTTGATTTCACTATTAGAACTTAAGGACATGTGAGTACATGAAAAGTATGGAAGATAAAGATATGTTGCACCGACCCCATCCCCCCTCAACCCCCCTCGCCCTCCCCCCCGCCTCGGAAAGCACGTTAAGCCGTTGGTCCCGGCTGTAATTTTTAGATCTTCAACAGTCGTTACGGGTCGTCAGAAGCCCGAAAGTCTAATAAACAGTCTTACCAAGGGTGAGTCAGTCTTACCCTTGGTAAGACTGTTTGTTGATGACTGGAGTATTGCTATTCGGTAACCATCTCACCGCGTGAAGTGAGCGTGGAGTGACCTGTCAGTGTCCTTCCACCTAATGCTTGGTCAATCCCTTGCATCAGTGGAATTTAACCTAACGTCTGTAGGTAAATTTCGTTGCTACATTTGCTAATGATTTACAATTAGTGTTTCAGTAGTGACTTACCTGACTGCCATGTATGTGTGCATGGAGCGACTGAACGAGAGCGTGACTCGCTCGTCACTCACACGCCGGCACCGAACGGATTTAAAAGGGGTTACCTTAGGTGAAGTTTGTTTAACAACTAAGTTCTTATTAATGTAGTCACAGTTGTTTCAAACTTTAGACTAGGCCGTTATCTTGATTAATATTCGAATACCTTAAATGGGCTACATAGGTGCATACCGTCCACACTTAGCGTGATTTATTGTGTTTTGTCAATGCATAAATGTCTGAAACTATTTAACCAAAACAAAGCCGGTAGAGCTTTGAGACCCACGACGTCGATAAAAAAATAAGAAAAACCGCTTCAGTTCAAAAAGAACAAATTCAACATACTTTTAGTCGTTTCTGACATTTGACATGCGGGCTGTATGCTTTTCTTCGGCTATAAAAATAATGTTGTTCCATATTACTGACCACGTAGGTATTGCACTTTTCTATGAAAGAGCAGATTTTTTAACACACTTCACCTGTATGTTTGTAAGCATGTTTGTTTTTAACCGACTCCTTTGAACTTGATTTTGACCCCCTTCAAACGGTTAGATTTCATTTAAGCTTTGTAGACTTATCGAGGACCGATGACCATTCAATGATTTCTTAAACCATAACAATGTTAAAAAAACGCTTTAAAAACAAAAAAAAGGACAAAAAAGCGTAGGGTGTAACTTTTTGAGGTATTTATATTATCAATTAACATCAAGCACAACACGCTTTTTTAAAAAAAAAATCTGCTGTTTTATTTTGGTTTTTAAAGCGTGTGTTTTTTTTTTTTTTTTGTCTATTATGTTTGAAATTATTTTCTGCTTATTTAATTTGGTTTGTAAAGCGCTTTTTACTTTTTTAAATTTATTATTTATTCTTGAAACCCGACGAAAAACTTCCTGGCCAGGTGGTTGAGAATCATATGCTGAATTCATGGATACAGTTATCGCACTGGTTAATTTTGTTTCCTGTGTTAAAGGCGTTAATCTAATTCGTATTGAGAAAATAAATATTTTGCATCTCCTGAAACTAGCCAGAGTACTGCGTTCCAAAATGATGCGAACCGCGCTGCGAATTGAACCTGACGAGGCTCGCCCTAATCATCGGCATTGACAAGCGCTCGCAGATTTATATTGAGATGATGGATGCGGGCACTTTCCGGGGGCTACCTAGCCCCGGGGAGCACGGGTAATTCATGCTTACATTCGTTAGGAAGCTTTTCTGTAAATTCTAATATGTTTTTTGGTGTATAAACGCGGTTCCGTGGAACCGATCTATATAATGTAATGCTATCATTAACATGTAACAAAAGCAATGCATGTTTATTTGTTAAGGTTATGCACAATTCATCTGTAGCTACTGTTATCGGTATTCGCAAGCCAGGCAAGCCCAAGTCTGAGCCTTCTAGCTACCGTACCGTCAGTCTCCTCAATGTTCTCGGCAAATTCTACGAGAGGCTTATTTATAAGCGTCTCAAAGACTATGCCGAAGCCAAGAGAAATCACAAACGAAATGTTTGGTTTTCGCACCTAAAACTCGTGCTTCCAACAAGCCCACTGTAACGTAGAGCACATAAGCGCTGGCTTCCAGCGTAAGACAATGAGGGGCGGTCCCGTGCTCATATTACTGGACATTTTTCGAATCGCGGTTTTCACTATCCTTTCGAAGGTACTCTTTCCACCCCTCATCCCATTCACGTGGAAGTCTCTCAGGGCTCTGTGATATCCCCCTAAGCATCACTTTTTTCATCACCGATATTCCTAAAAATAAAAAGGCCCAGTTCGCTCTATTTGCTGATGATACCGGTATTTACTACATTGTTCGCTGTCAGGTCTCTATTGTTTGCATTATCCAGACCTCCGTAAACGTGTCGAGGTATGGAGGGTCGAAGTCGACCCCGATAAAAGTTAGGCGTTTCTCTTCTCTAACCCGCGCTGACTACATCCCCCATCCCCAGCCAATCACTATGTATGGCAAGCCGATCCCTTGGAAAGAGAGATCTAAATACCTAGGTTTGATCCTAAACCACCTTACTTTCAGGGAGCATATTAAGACGGCCCCTCTGCCTTCGCTCTCTGTAGGTTTCACTTCGCCTTGACTACCCGCAGCAAATGATAGACTTTCACCGCGGTTTACCACTCCATCAGACCAGTCTTCCTACATCTTCGTACACTCTAGACCCACCCTCTCCCATAGGGTGCAGACCCTAAAAAAACTGTTTCCTTAGAAAGGTAACGGATACTCTTGTTATGTCCAAAATAAGAATCTTCTCAGAATGCCCGCCATCCAGCAGATCAAGAAACGCCTTTCTAAGAATTTCTTCGACTGTGCTATAAAGCCCCTGATTGCAGCAGCCGCCTAATACACTCCTTCCCGCATTAGTAGAATGAGCCGACCGAGGCATTCCCGTAGACACAACTGTCACTGCTGGGGAGTTTGATGCGAATTAACTACAAAAAGCTGTCATGGACTTTCTTTGTCCTTCTTCTCCATTATGAGTTTTGGAACGGACCAAGTATTTAACTGATCAACCTAATTGAAATGAATGCTTAAACTTGTCTTTGTGCTTTTCTACATTAATTTTTTTCCCTACACATAAAATTCATAGGTTCTTTCGTACACGGTAAATAACTAGTAAGAATTCAGACACTCAAACCTTGCTAAGTAGATATCATTACTTAAAATTTTGATCCCCTTTTGACACGGTCGTATTCATCAATGTCCGTTTAAGGCACTACGAGCAGGGCATTCATAGTGACACTTCCGCACCCTTTATCCTTCTCGTCATCTCAAACAAATAAAAAAGTAAATAGCTATATATGCGTAATCGCTGTTGTTGTATACTTGTATCTACATAGTAAAAGAAAATGTCGTAAAGTATGCACGATACAATTTGGCAGAGTTTTTGCTATCTCAGATCTCCTCGACTTACAATAATACTATAACATCAGGTTGTTTTTCTGCTTTATTAACTTCCGGGTCAAACAAAACTGAAATATTGCTGTTATCATTATAATATAAATGTAATAGTATCATACAGCTCGCTCTTATAAACCAACAAGTATTACGAAGTGCCAACGATCTATTTATGTGCCGCATTAATTTGCTCGTTATCTTTTAGGTACCTAATACAAAACTTTTTTGATTGCCGTTGTGTCTGCTCTTGACTTCGATTGTCATAATTTAATTACCATTTTGGAACCGTGCACCTAGCTTCTGACGTTTCATAAGTGCCCATGCAGGTTTATATGAAATAAAAATATTTTGATTTGATTTGATTTGATTGAATCATGCGCTACTAATGTCAAAATTTTAACATAACCACTAAAGAAAGTGTTTCCTCGTACCTGGACGATATCGCTAACATGTCGCCCCCGAGCCCTACACATGCACACACAAATACACTGACCGCCGGATCTCCAGTAAATAATCAAACTAACTGTCCATTGGATGAATGTCTCAAATAAAGACGACACTCTCGACGGCAACTACTCACAGTTGTTGCCCACTTTGCGTGAATGAAGTAGTTCCACGCTCATGTGTTATAGCTTGATGCTACTGTTCGCAATTTGCCAGTACTTTTCTGCCTCAGTAAGATGCTAACGATAAGACACTGGTGTAGTATTCTCACAAACTTTTATCCCCTTTGTGGAAGGAAAGAACCGGTGTCTTTCACACAGTTAATACCTGTGGAGAACTCGTCGTTAATTCCACTTTATACCTATTTACCTGTTGTTTATAGTCAGTATCATAAGTACAACGCCATATTATGGTTCTTTTGGCGTGTGGCTAAAACCGAACTAACACCGCCATGTTGTTTTTCAAATAATTTCACAATAAAGTTTGACCACCAGACAATGTCATTCAGACGCCAAAAGATCCATGTGGCACTCTAGGTTTCATGTTCTATTTTATATGACAAGGATGATTTTCGGTCGAATCTGTTCATCAGAGTATGAATAGGGCGTCAAATGGTTCTCGTGTGTGCGCGGCCTTCATTTGGCTCGCGCCAATGGTCACACTGGCTCACACACTCACATCGTCGAGCGACGCGCGACCCGCAGCGGCGGCTATACACCGTGTTCACCTGACTTTCCTTTTTGATTAATGTTACTTTATTGACGTGTGGTTTATCATTTTATTTTTATTTTCTTTTATCTAAATATTTTTTTTAAATTTATTTGCATATATTCTTTTATATTTGTATTACTGTTTTTTTGTTTCATGCTGGATTATATTCGAACGCAATGTGAATTGTTACTGAAATATATTGAATTGAATTGAAATAAATTGAATAGAATTGAATAGTCTACTCTAATATTAGACGGTTTCATAACATCCCTGCGCACAGTTCGTCCTAGTGTATGTATGGATTAGTCGTAAGATTAGCCAGTGATGCAGACAATTAAGTTAGTAAGGTTTTGTTTAATATAATGCTAAATAGCGTGTATATAAGCTTATTTCGAGGGTTGGTTTTCTCGGCACAATTTCTTAACAAAAAGTTAGTACCTACAAGGTAATCCGCGGTGTAACCTTTTTGTTCATAACTCACAATTTCATAAGCCTTTCTATTAGCCATAAAGTTGATGAAATATTTGCAAGCTTAGCTGGGAATAGGGTTCGTACTTTACGGTTCAAAGTATCATTTATTTCTCAAAGATTGACATAATCACTTAATGTGAAACTAAGTTTTAATAATAATAATAATGTAGGTAGGTAATAATTTACATAGTCTAGAGCGCTCGTCGTGCAGTTATTTGTCAAAAAAATACCTAGTTATTTCAATAAGTCTGGTACATTAGTGGGTAGATGGCAGTAAATCACTCAGAACGCGCGTCGTTGTACGCACGGCTACACATCAAGTTATACATTTCCAGTTTACTTTGATCTGGCACTGTACGAAAATCCTATACAATGCGAGATCAGCTTATACTGGAGATGTATAGCTTGATGTGTAGCCGTGTGTACACATCGAGCGCACTGTTCTTTTCAGCACTATTATAAAGCACCGTGCACACTATGTATTACTAGACAACAATAATATTATATTTTATTTATTTATGGATATATCTTTCTGGTAGAAAACGTAAGCATTATAATACACATACGTTCTGGAAGTCGGTATTTAAACAGGCATTGTTGTTCGCGATATAACAAAAAATAGGCTCACGGCAGGCACTCGACTGGCCGCGGTTGGCTCACGGCTGGCCCACGGCTGGCATACGGCTGGACCGCGGCTAGCTTACGGCTAGCACACAAATGGACCGCGGCTAGCTCAAGGCTAGCACACGGCTGGACCGCGGCCAGCTCAGGGCTGGCACTCGGCTGGCCGAGACTGGCTCACGGCTAGCACACGGTAGCCAACTATGTGTGACACGAAGAGATGCGTGGCCCGAGTTGACGCGACTTACTTATCAGACTCCCCTCCATTTTCTACTTTTGTTCCGAATTCGAACCATTTCCGCACTTGGTATTGTGAGTCAGATACTAAAATTAAAAATGTTCACGAAATACGTAGCTTATATTATTTGAAACTTCTTTCTGTGTCTTCAAACCAACCCATAGTAAGAGTATAATAAAAGGCATATAAACCTCCTAAATATTTCTTATTATCTTTTTCTAAACTAGAAGAGAGTTTTGTAAAAACCAATTGTGTAACGTTGACTATTGTTTGCAACTCGACTATCACTGACCATTCCAGCGTCATGATATGTGTTTCAAATAAAATATGTTCTACCAATAAAAATAATAATCAAACAATTAGGAGAATTGATTATCAGGCTATTGTCAAGCACCTTAAAGAAACTAACTGGCAAAATGTAGTATCAGGCAATGATCTGAACAAAATAACTGAATCTTTCTTAAAAATAATTGGTCTAGCCATAGAAAATAACACAGTGGTACAAAAATTATCACGCAGGAAAAGAAACATTAAGCCCTGGATAACTCCGGGACTTTGTCGATGTATGCGAAATCGTGATCGGCTCCATCTGAGGCTGCAAAAAGATCCTGAAAATTCTATCCTCAAAATTACGTATACTAGGTATCGAAACACGTGCAACGAATTACTTAAAAAGCTTAAAAACAATTATCTAAAATCGGAAATAGATCGCAACCAAAATGACCCTAAAAAACAATGGTCACTTATAAAAGATGTATGTTATCTAAGTGCTAATTCTAACAAAAATACTGACCTTTTAGACATTAAAACAAATATTAATGATTCATTGAATTATGTAAATGAATACTTTACAGGCGTGGGATGCCAATTGGCTAATAATATCAAATCGCGAATACAGTTAAATGAGCAAGACCTAGCAAAAATGACAAGTGAAACAAAATCTACACCAAACTCCCTTGTTCTCTTGCCTACTGACGAAATTGAGGTAAAACGCGTTATAATAGGGCTTAAGAACTCTAAGTCTACTGGTTGGGATGGAATACCTACGGCATTACTGAAAATGTGTTCAGAAGCTCTTGCGCCACCAATCGCTAAGATCTGTAATCTATGCATTGACAAAGGTGTGTTCCCGTCAGCACTTAAAAAATCAATAGTCGTACCTATACATAAAGGTGGGGACAAAGACAATGTTGCAAACTATAGGCCAATTTCCCTGCTACCGACACTGTCAAAAATTATGGAACGAATCGTTGAGTCTCGGCTAAGGCAGTATTTAAAAAAATACAATATTCTCTCTGAGAATCAATACGGTTTTAGAGCACAAACATCAACTGCAAATGCTACGCATAAGCTAACTTCTTCCATAGTAGATAGCTTAGACAAGGGAGAAAAAACTATTGGCATCTTTCTCGACCTAGCCAAGGCCTTTGATACCGTTTCTATTCCCATTCTTCTCAGGAAGTTGGAATTAATTGGCATTCGCGGTATAACCCTCAGATTTCTAAAAGACTACCTAACTGACAGGGAACAGAGCGTAAAAGTGTGTGATTATGTGAGTCAACCTGGAAAGAATTTGTACGGTGTACCCCAAGGGAGTATTCTGGGACCTGTATTGTTTCTGATATACATTAATGATCTGTGCAATTTGCAATTGAATCAAGGTCAAATAATTACTTTTGCGGACGACACAGTTCTACTATTTAAGGGAAAATCCTGGAAGGATGTATATAAGTTAGCGAATGAAGGGTTTACCCTGGTATCTACATGGCTTGACCGCAATCTATTAACTTTAAATGCACAAAAAACAAAATACATTGCGTTTAGCATCCAAAATAAGACACAACCACCATTAAATACCTATCACATTAAGTATCACACATGTAGCCAATCCGGCACCTGCTCATGCTACTCTCTTTCTAAAACACAATCAATTAAATATCTAGGAATAATTGTAGATCAAAATCTAAACTGGAGTGAACACATTAAGATACAAACAGCTAGAGTCAGGAAAATGATTTATGTCTTTAAAAAAATCCGCCACTTTTGTAACCGAAAATTAATACTGACACTTTATTATGCACTTTGTCAATCAATTTTAACATATTGTATTTCCACATGGGGAGGCTCAACTAAGTCAACAATGATTAGCTTAGAACGCTCGCAGCGTGCTATATTGAAAGTTATGACATTTAAGAGGTTTAGATTCTCAACCGAATTACTGTACAGTGAATTGTCTGTACTAACAGTGAGACAGTTATTCATATTAAATGTAACACTAATTCAACACAAGTTTCCCCCTCATTACACAGGAAGACGAAGAAATGACATAGTATACTTAGTCCCATCTTACAAAACTACATTTGCTTGTAAATTTATGCAATATTTAAGTCCATTCTTATATAATAAGATATCACATTACGTCAACCTACGAAAACTGACTTCATTTGCCTGCAAGAAAGTTCTTGTTGAATATTTAAAACAACTAAACTATGATAAAACGGAAAAACTATTGAAAAGCTTGACTTAAACAAACACATACACACATATGTACAAACAACATACAACACACACCACACCTTACAAACATCTAAACCCATATTCAAAATATCACGCTTACACACACACACTCAAGTCACTTGCTTAAACATTAATATGTGATTAAAATCTAAAATCCTAAATTTATGATTTTTGTGCTTGCAACTATCAACTATGTATATGTTAGTTTCCACGAAAATAATAATTAAGTTAAGTATAAGTTTGATAGTTAAGTATTTCTAATTAAGTCATAAAAGAAAAAACCTAGTTATTGTCTGTTAACTTTGCATATACAAAATTTATTTCAACACTACCTGCATTGTGATCACTTTTGTTCGTAGCAAAAGCAAAAGATTCTTATAACTACCTGTTTACATTGGAACATCATATCATAGATACTAAAGTATTATACTGTGAAATAATAGTGGAATGCATTTTCTGTATTTAGAACTGGTTCATTGTGTAAGAGGAAGACTGTCCTACCGTGATACAGTTTCGACTAGTACGGAGGACAGTGTGAATCGAATGCTACAACCTAAATAACAATATCAGTGTAAAATATTTAAATCTGTGATAATAAAACAATATATTTGTAGGTGAACCTACCAGAGGCTCTTGGTAGATTAGTCCCCACTTTAGAAGATCACATTCGTCTGATGATCGTTCAAATCATAACCACAGTATTCTCTAGAAAATTGAGGGCCAATGGCCATAAGACTGTTGGGCAGGTGTCGACGTCAAGACATGCTGCTTTTTACACGGTATACTGTACTGTAACCTAAACTACAAACATAGTATACAGGAAAGTTTTATAAATTGTGGCTGTTAATTTAGTAAATTGTTGTGACTTACGACTTCCATGCGAACGAAGTCGCAGGCAGATGCTAGTCTTTTTCTAAATTGATATAGAGAAACACGTAATCGCGTTGTATTTCTACGATTTTCTTTCTCTCTTTCCTATGTCGTTACATTTCGAATTTTAGCGATCTTAGCTCCTGTTCCACGGGCCGTTCAAAGTAATTGAACCATTAATGGACAATATGGACATCTGCGGGAGCCCAGCGAGCTTACACGTTAATGAAGGTATAGTAAAATGCGATCATTATTTTTTCCTAAACGTAAGTAAACATACATGACATTAAATGACGTGTGAATAACAGACAAGTAAATATTCTGAATGCGTAGGTACTCCATTCTGAACAGAAAAGCAGGGATTCATTTACTGTTTTTATGTTAGTTGCAAACGAGAAGATTAAAGCTTATCAAAGGGAGGATGAATTTAAACAGAGTCCCTGCAGTGATTAAGTAATTGTCAGAGCACAATAAAAAGGCAGCAATAGCTCGTCACGGCTCAAAGGCAAAACGGTCTCCTTTATGTGGCAACATCCCACCCATCGGCAAATGAACAACCTACACCACATACGCAAACAGGCACAGAAGCTCCACACCGACCTAGAATAGTAGTTTTTACAGAAACAAAAACACTGCTTTCTTAGCCATTTTTTTATGAGATTGGGATTTTTTTTAGTATCTTCTCCCGCTCTGGGTGGAGCAGGAGGGCCACCCCCGTGTCCTTCAGTTACCAGGTGCCACGGTATCTCTTTCGAACAACCCGCACCCCGCACCAAACACTACCGAACCACTTTGTATTCGGCTACTACAGGTTTTAGATAGTGCGGGTCTCAATTACGGTTTTCGAAATATGTTCAATATTTTTTTTGCAACGGTCTTTTGATAATGTGGTAATGGTGGCAAAAATTTGTAGGTTATGACATTATTCTATCACTCAGAAAAATAACACGCGGTACACAGCGCGTGATCGGATAGCTCCACCACAGTGGCCACTGCACTGGTTTACATCATAAGTGGAGTCCAGGTAGTCGCTGAGCCAATAAACCTTCTGCATATGCGCGTGTTTCACATCACGCGGATAACTGAGTACAGTGACAACTAATTGACACGCGAGACGTCGTTAAAGGCGAGTGTCGAGTGGCGAATGGCGCCTGGTAAATCACAGAGTAGGGAAAGTCGCAGTAACCTTAGGTCAGCGCTACACTTGCTACTGAGCCAACGCATGCCGGACATTATTAGTAAGTAAGTAAGTAATCGTTAATTTAACAAAAGACAGCCTAGGTAACATCAGAGATTGTTTAGTCAGAGATAGGTATGGCTAATACAAATGAGTAAGACCCCTGCCCTTCAAACTTCAATATTTGTACGAACTACAAGTAGTTGTTCCGGGTCTGGCTGTTTGTGTATGTGATTTTAAATGTTTGTAAACGCACCCACAATACAGGAGAAATTCCTAGTGTGGGGCAACGTTTAAAAAAAGAAAGAAGAAGAAACTAGGAGAATCCTGCATCTTGAAGGACAGTGTACTTCAGAAAGGATTTATTACTCACTTACAATCACAATATTTGTAACAAAACGACTAACCCATCCTAGCATATATTTTTTTTAGTTTGGGAAATCATCAAATAACTTCGCTCGCTCTGGGTGGCGCAGGAGGGCGTCTCAGACTTTTACTGACTACAACCGACCCGTGTTTCTTCAGTTGCCTGTGTGCCAGGGGCCACGGTATCTCTTTCGAACTATCCGCACCCTTGAAGCTTCCCACCGTTAGAAGTTGATGTTGCAAATGTTTTATCAATAATGTTTTAAATGCCTTCGCATTTGAGATTGTTCAAGACCAGAAGAATATTTTTATGACTTCTAGCCTACTTACTTTTTTTTTAGATTCGTTTTATGTTCTTTACAAAAACGAGGTCAGTTATGAGCAGTCGTTGTCGAAGGGTGCGGGTGTGCGAGTGCTCTACCCCGTGATTGGTCTAATGTGTTTGGGTCCCTGTCCTCAGTAAATACCTCGTTTGCTCCAACGGAGCAGTCAAACAACGTCCTTAATTTCTTTGCAAGTTTTCTTTGAAAACATTTTGTCTTCCAAATTCCAGGGATGCTTCTGTACTGTTTGTATTTCAACAAAATAATGGTATGTAAATGTCACAAAGCTTCTACTGTACAGAGTATATGTGCGTCTGCGACTGATTTCCGTTTATTCGCTTATTTGAACTATTCGTGCCCGGCTGATGGCAATCTGCTCGCCCTCTATTCCATGGGATTTTAACATACCTAAGTGGCAAAATGTGGTAGTAAATGATTTTACTTCTGTAAGTAGGTTTGTTCAAACACTTCTACACGTCCATGATATTTTTAAAACTAGACGACGTTGGCGTTTCCTATCTGACTAATCTGAGAAGAAATACCGAAACGAACTCAGACGTCACAGTCTCTTAAAGTCCAGACAGAATTTTGGTCAGATCATATGAAGACCATGCGTGCATTGGAGTCTGAAATGGTCGACTAAAGGTACACCTCTGATGATGATGTTATGTTAGTATGTTGAACTATTCGTTAAAACTCTTTTTTCTAGGAGCATGATAAATCCTCAGTTATTTTTTGTCGTTGAGTTAAGGTGACAAAGAAGTAATCTGCAAACAAAAACCACATGCGAAAACTTCAGATGTTTGAGACCGATTCACAATTTTACTGCGCTAAGGTTGTGATCTATTACAGTTGCATCCATCTCCACAATATTCATCAGTGGGTGGAACAAGGCTGCCAATCTCCTCCAGGCGAATATCAACCACTGCGCCGCCGCTCAGGATCTGTTGATCCAGAGCATGGCGCAGTGGTCGATTAACATCGCCGTGGTCGCTGAGCCGTACTTTGTCCCGCCCAGGGATGACTGGGTGGAGGACCTGAGCGGCTCAGTGACCCTCATTTCGTCGGCCGCCGCCGGTACCCCGACCCTCGAGAGTGTCAAGAGGGGACGGGGTTGCGTTGCAGCACGGTTCGGGGAGATAGTCGTGGTAGGGGTGTACTTCTCCCCGAGCCGAACTCTCGCCGAGTTCCACAACTCCCTTGCGGAGTTGAGAGACGTCGTCGTCGGGTTTCGTTCCCTCCCCGTGCTCGTCCTCGGGGACTTCAATGCCAAGAACTTGGCTTGGGGTTCCCGGTTGACGAATGTGCGGGGCAGGATGGTGGAGGACTGGGCTCTGGAAGCAGACCTGGTCGTCCTAAACCGGGGTTCTGTCGCCACGTGTGTGCGGATGCGGGGTGAGTCGGTGGTGGACATTTCGTTCGCCAGCCCCGCTCTGTCGCCACGTGTCATCGACTGGCGCGTCATGGAGGGGGTGGAGACGTATTCCGACCACCGGTACATCCGGTTTGACGTCTCCGCCCAGACCTCGAGCGCGCCGGTCCGACAGGCCCCGTGTGGTCCGCGGTGGGCGTTGAAGCAGCTGGACCGGGAGCTTCTCCTGGAAGCCTCGATCGTGCAGGCCTGGGTGTCATCACCGGACAGGCCTGCCGACATAAACGACGAGGCCGAGTGGTTCCGGGAGACCATGTCCGAGGTATGTGACGTGGCAATGCCCCGGGTCCAGCCAGGTCGTGCTTCACGCCAGGTGTACTGGTGGTCGCCGCAGTTGACAACACTGCGCGAGGCGTGTGTTGCTGCGCGACACCTTTACTCCAGGCACCGCAGGCTCCGTATCCGCCCTCCGGATACGGTAGCCATTGAGGCGGAGCTGTACGAGGGGTACAGAGTGGCGAAGACCGCCCTGCGAGACGAGATCCTGCGGGCCAGAATAGTGGCCCGCGAGGAGTCGCTGGAGACTCTGAACAGAGACCCGTGGGGACGCCCTACAAAACGGTGCGGGACAAAATCCGCCCGTGGGCTCCCCCGCTGACGCAGAGTCTCCGGCCTCAGCTCGTGCAGGACGTGGTGAGCGCTCTGTTCCCCTCGCGAGGGGAGCACGCTCCCCCGCCTATGGCTCCGCCTCCTGCGGTGCCCGATGCGGACCACACCGACGACGACGACGACTCTCCAGAGGTGACCGAGGTAGACCTGAGAGTGGCGGTACGTAGGCTGAGTGCCAAGAATACCGCCCCAGGACCCGACGGCTTGCCCGGCAAAGCCTGGGTCCTGGCCTTGCAGGCTCTCGGGCCTCGACTAAGAGGGCTCCTAAGCGCATGCTTGGAGGAGGGCCAGTTCCCACTTCGCTGGAAGACGGGGAAACTGGTCCTCATTAAGAAGCCGGGGCGCCCAGCGGACTCTCCGTCCGCTTACCGGCCCATTGTGCTGCTCGACGAGGTGGGCAAGCTCTTTGAGAGAGTAATTGCAGACCGCCTCGTCGGGCGGCTGGTGCGGGTGGGGCCGGATTTGGCGGAGAGCCAGTTTGGTTTCCGCAAGGGGCGCTCCACGGTGGATGCCATCATGCGCGTGCGAGCCCTCACGACGGGGGATGCTGTGGCCCGGGGTGGGGTCGTCTTGGCGGTGTCATTAGACATCGCCAATGCCTTCAACACCCTGCCCTGGAGTTGCATAAGGGAGGCACTCCGGTATCACCGGATGCCAACCTACCTCTGTCGTGTGGTCGAGGCCTATTTGACGGACAGGGCCATCATCTACCCCGGTCACCTCGGAGAGTGGAACCGGCGAGAGATGTCGTGCGGTGTCCCACAGGGATCGGTCCTGGGGCCGCATCTGTGGGACATCGGGTACGACTGGGTGCTGCGCGCCGACCTCCCTGGCGGCGTCAGTGTAGTTTGCTACGCTGACGACACGCTGGTCCTGGCGCAAGGGAGGTCGTACCAGGCGGCGGCCGACTTAGCGACACAAGGGGTTGCGACAATCGTGGATAGGATCCGGCAACTGGGACTCGAGGTGGCCTTGCACAAGTCCGAGGCCATGTGGTTTCATGGTCCTCGGAATGCGCCACCGACGGGTTCCCAGATAACGGTGGGAGGGGTTCACATCGGCGTCGAGTCGACGATGAAGTACCTGGGACTCGTCCTCGACAGCCGGTGGAACTTCGCGGAGCATTTCCGCCGTTTGGCTCCCAGACTGGAGCGGGCCGGGGCTGCGTTGAAGCGGCTCTTGCCCAATCTAGGGGGGCCAAACGCCTCCTGCCGGAGGCTCTACGCGGGGATCGTGCGGTCCATGGCCCTATACGGGGCGCCGGTGTGGGCGCCTACATTGAGGCGCCAACCAGCTCGCAAGCTGAGGGCGTCCCATAGGGTCATGGCGATCAGGATGATCCGAGGATATCGCACGATCTCCGGCGAGGCGGCGGGCCTCCTTGCCGGATTACCGCCATGGGATCTGGAGGCAAAGGTCCTCGCGCAAATATGGGAGTGGCGCGAGGAGGCCAAACGCCGGGGCGTAACTCCGCTGCCGCAGGAAATCGCGGCACAGCGGACAGAGCTCCGGCGGGATCTCATGGCGACATGGAGAGAGCGATTGTCGCAACCCAGTGCTGGGCACGCCACGATTGCGGCGGTAAGTCCCCTCTTTGAGGAGTGGTTCGAGAGGCGGCATGGCGTCCTCACCTTCCGCCTGACGCAGGTCCTCACCGGACACGGTTGTTTCGGGAGGTTCCTGTTTCGGATAGGGCGGGAGGAAACGCCCGGGTGTTTCTACTGCGAAGATCGCCCTGAGGACACGGTGGAGCACACGGTGGCGGTCTGCCCTGCTTGGGCGGAGCACCGCCGTGTCCTCGTGGAGGCGATCGGCGGCGGCGATCTCTCGCGTCCGGCCCTGGTACAGGCCATGGTACGGAGCGAGAGGGCATGGGGAGCCGTCACCTCCTTCAGCGAAGCAGTGATGCTCGCGAAGAGGGAGGCGGCGCACGTGAGGGAGAGGCAGCATATGCGCCCTCGCGACCCCAGCCGCCGCAGGATACGGAGACGCCCTGGGCGTCGGGAATCCCAGGCCGATTTCCGGCCACCGTAGGCATGGGCTTGCGGACGGCGAGTAATGGGTAGCTCGCTGTCCGGTAAGGACCAAGCCCAAGTCGACGGCGCGTTGTGTTCCACGCGCGCCTCAAAGAGATGTCAGCACAAAAATGATGGGGCCCGCAAGGGCCGATGCCTGTCAGGGGTGCGGGTTCGTTTGAAAGAGATACCACAGCCCCTGGCATACGGGCTAATGAAGGAACACGGGTGGGTTTTAGTCAGTAAAAGTCTGACACGCCCTCCTGCTCCACCCAGAGCGGGAGAAGTTATTTGATGATTTCTGTTGAAATTAATTAATTGCAAACACTGAACTCAATACGTCACCTATCTTCTATTATGTGAACTATTCTACGATTCACACTGGCCATATATACACATATATATTTAATCTGTTACCTTTTGACTGATTGTGAAAATAAAAGGATTCTTGCTCAGTTTGCGTATTTTATTAAATAATTAGTTCTGGAATTACTTAAATACTTTCGTAAATTATCAGGTTATGGGCTAAATATGTCCGAAAGTATGTAAAAAAGTAATTCAATACTAAAGTGCTGCGATTCAATTGGATTCAAATTAGAAAACCTCGCAACCGGCCATTACCGGCTTAGTCGTTCTTCTCTTTCAGCATTGACGAAAAATACATTTAAAATGGCATCACAAATATCAATGGGCACGATTGAGAAGCTAATTGGAAGAGAAAATTACCAAAGTTGGAAGTTTGCGGTAAAAAACTATCTGGAACATGAAGAATTGTGGCAGGAGATTGAACCTGACAAAGGTTATGTATCTGACAGCAAGAAAAATACGAAAGCAAAATCGAAAATAATACTTTTGGTAGATCCAGTTAACTATGTCCATGTTCAGGACGCTACAACAGCGAAACAGGTTTGGACAAAACTCGAAAAGGTATTTGATGACTCAGGGCTCAGTAGAAAGGTAGGTTTATTAAAAGATCTGATTACCACCAATTTGGAAAATTGCTCGAGTGTCGAGGAATATATTAATAAGGTAATGTCAACAGCTCATAAGTTACGGAATATTAATTTTGTGGTTGGAGACGAGTGGCTTGGTACATTGCTGCTTGCTGGCCTCCCTGATTACTACAAACCGATGATAATGGCTTTAGAGAGCTCTGGTGTGAATATTACCGCTGATTATGTAAAAACTAAGTTGTTACAAGAGGTCAAGGTATCAGATTCTGTTGCTTACTATGCCAAGTCATATAATAAACAAAATATGTCAAAGTCAACACCGAAAAATCCACATAACCAATCACAAGAGAAAAGGCAACCCAAAGGCCCACGGTGCTTTGTGTGTAATAAGTATGGGCACATGAGTAGAGATTGCTATTTTAAAGATAAAAAGAAGGGTTCCTCAAACAATGAGAATTCAAAAAATAATGGTTATTATGCTGCTTTTCCAGTTTCTGCTGAGTTGGATGGAAACTGCTGGTATGTTGATTCCGGAGCGTCACTGCATATGTGCAATAATAGGAATTGGATGTATGATGTTTCTCCATCTACAATCAACAACATTAAAGTTGCAGACAACAAAACAGTAGCAGTAAAAGGCAGTGGCAAGGTGGATTTTCAGATAAGAGACTCAGATGGCATATTACGGACAATACAGGTCAGAGATGTTTTATTTATACCCACACTAACAGCAAATTTACTTTCTGTAAGTCAAATGGTAAATAATGGATGTGAAGTGAAATTCGAGAGAGATGGTTGTCAGATATATCAAAATAATAAATTAATATTGACAGCTTTGCATCGCAATAACATGTATGTATTAAATAATGTTTCCGAAGCACCGGCATTGCTGTCAACAATAGATGAGCGAGATATAAATTTATGGCATCAAAGGATGGGCCATCTCAATTTCACAGACTTACAGAAAATAACAGAAAGTGCAGAAGGGGTTGAGTTATTAAAAAAGGGTAATCAAGTTTGTACAACTTGCTTAGAAGGAAAAATGAGTAGACAACCATTTAAAAATACTGGTACTAGAGCTTCTGAATTGCTCCAATTAATTCACTCTGATTTATGTGGTCCGATGGAGACAAGCTCTATTGGAGGTGCCAGATATTATGTTACTTTCATAGATGATTACAGTAGGAAGGTATCTGTCTATTTCATGAAAAACAAATCTGAGACTTTAGAAAAATTTAAAGAATACAAGAATTTAGTTGAAAACGAAACTAATAAAAAAATTAAGATATTGCGCTCAGATAATGGAAGAGAGTATTTAAATAATCAGTTTAAATTGTTTCTGTGTAAATCTGGTATCCAGCATCAAACGAGTAACCCATATACGCCTCAGCAAAACGGCATGGCAGAGCGAATGAATCGTACATTAGTAGAGAGAGCTAAATGCTTAATTTTGAACTCCAGATTACAAAAAAACTTTTGGGCTGAAGCGGTTTCAACAGCGGCTTATATTATAAATCGTTCACCAACAAAAGCTTTGGACTACAAGACGCCATATGAAATGTGGACAGGTAAAAAACCAAATTTAAATAACATGAAGATCTTTGGTTGTCAGGCAATGGTTCATGTGCCAAAGGAAAACAGACAAAAATGGGATTCAAAAGCTACTAAAATGATATTTGTGGGTTACTGTGATTTTACTAAAGGCTACAGATTGTACGATGAGAGAAGAAAACAAATATACAAGAGTAGAGATGTTGTTTTCTTGGAACACACAGTTAAAAATAATTGTGTTATTATGCCGCTGACTACTTTGCAACAACAGGAAACTACAGCTAAACAAGAATCTGATACCGATACTTTAGTAAATGAAAGTTCAGAAGAGGAACAATTGTTTGACGCCACCAGTGAATTATCAAATTCAGAATTAGATAATGATCCAGATTACACACCAGAAAGCTTTGAAGAAGAAGATCCTGTACCATTTAGAAATATAACTCTGAGGCCGAGGAATACTAAACCTAATACATATTTTTGTCATGAAGAGAAACAAACTGATTCAGCATTATTATTAAAGGAACCAGAGACCGTGGAAGAAGCTCTTTCAGGCCCAAAAGCAAAAGAGTGGAAAGATGCAATGGACAGCGAATATCAATCGCTCCTTCAGAATAATACATGGACATTAGTAACTCTTCCCGAGGACAAAAGAATAATCCCTTGCAAATGGGTTTATAAAATGAAAACAGATGCAAACGGTAAAGTTGTACGATACAAAGCAAGATTAGTCATAAAAGGTTTCAAACAAAGGAAAGGAACTGAATATAATGAGATTTTTGCTCCGGTAGTACGACATACCACAATAAGATATTTTTTTGCAATGGCTGTAAAAGAAAACTTATATATCGATCAAATGGATGCAGTTACAGCATTTTTGCAGGGAGATATAGATGCTGAAATATATATGAATCAACCACCCGGCTATGAACACGGACACGAAGTCTGCAGATTAAATAAGTCCATTTATGGCTTGAAACAGGCAAGTCGCCAATGGAATTTAAAACTCACTTCTGTGTTTAAAAAGTTGGGATTGAAAAGTACGTCTGTGGATCCATGTGTATACTACAAACATGATAATGGAAGCATTCTTTTTATATTGATATATGTTGATGATTTATTAATTTTTTATAACAATGTAGAGAAAGGTAAAGAAATTAAGGAACAACTTAAAAGTAAATTTGATATGAAAACGCTTGGACCTGTGAATCATTTTATTGGTTGGAGAATAAGTCAAAATGCGGCCAGAGACCAAATTCATATTGATCAAACTGCCTATATAGAAAAAATTCTACAAAGATTCAATATGACAGATTGTAATCCAGTCCATTCGCCCTGTGATCTTAGCTCCAAATTGATCAGCACAGGAGAGCAAAATAATATTGTTAGAAATGTTCCTTATCAAGAAGCAATTGGGAGTTTACTTTACCTATCCCAAGGAACAAGACCAGATATATGTTTTATAGTAAATAAATTGAGTAGCTTCAATAACAAACCAGAAATACAACACTGGCTGGCAGTAAAAAGAGTGCTGCGGTACATAAAGGGAACAAAGGATTGTAAATTAATATTTACTCAAAACAAAGAAGAAAGAAGAGTATTTGGTTACTGTGATTCAGATTGGGCCTCAGACATTAACAGCCGGAGATCTTGCTCTGGCTACACTTTTCTGTTTCAGGGTGCTTCGATCTCATGGTGTTCTAAACGTCAGAACACAGTTGCGTTATCAACTATGGAGGCAGAATATATGGCACTTGCTACTGCCACACAAGAGGCTATGTGGCTAAGGCATTTAGAGTCAGAACTACATTGGAAGGTTACAGTTGCGCCTACCATAATTGGACCCATTTATGCAAACAAGAACCAACCCACAGTTTGAGTGAAATTGAGTTAAATACATAGATGGCGCTCAAATCATGCGTTCTATCTTCCCAAAAAAAATGGTACCTTTTTACCGACTAACAACAGAGATACAACATGTCACTTGCGGAACCAACCCACTTTGGCCATCTTTTAAAAAACTGTAAAGAACTATACAGCATGGTCCCCTAAACACATATTAAAATGAATTGTTAAACAGACCCATGACTCTTGGTACCTTTACAACTTAAGTATTTTAATTATGCAAATCAGAACCAATGTTGGTTGGTTCCATCTAGCATAAAAAGTTACAATATTTTTATGGAACCAAGAAGGTTGTTTCTTGTTTGCATAATGCAAGTTATGTTGGTCTTGAAGGATTGTAATGTTTGGGTTTAAGGGTAGGCCAGCAGAGGGTCGCAGGAAGTCGGTTCGTGTTAGATAAAACATATCACAGAAACATTTAAAGATGGTTTTGAGAGTTTATACCTCTGGAGCGAGTCCTGTGGGGGTCAAATATCACATAGAAACATAAAATTGACCCTAATGTTAAATGGGCACGCTATGATTGCGGCGGTAAGTCCCCTCATTGAGGAGTGGATTGAGACGCGGCACGGCGTCCTCACCTTCCGCCTGACGCAGGTCCTCAGTGGACACGGCTCTTTCGCGAGGTTCCTGTTTCGCATAAGGCGGGAGGAAATGCCCGGGTGTTTCCACTGCAAAGATCAACCTGAAGACACAGTGGAACATACGGTGGAGGTCTGCCGGCTTGGGCGGAGCACTGCCGTGTCCTCGTGGAGGCGATCGGTGGCGGCGATATCTCGCGTCCGGCCCTATAGGACATGGTACGGAGCAAGAGTGCATGGGTAGCACTCCTCCTTCTGCGAAGCAGTAATGCTCGCGAACAGAGAGGCGGCGCACTTGAAGGAGAGGCAGAATATGCGCCCTCACGACCCTAGTCACCGCAGGAGACGCCCTGGGCGTCGGGAATCCCAGGCCGATTCTCAGCCACCGTAGGCGTGGGCTTGCGGACGGCGAGTTATGGGTTGCTCGCCGTCCGGGAAGGATCAGGCTCAGGTCGGTGACGCGTTGTGTTCCACGCGCGCCTCAAATAGATGTCAGCACGAACTGGTGGATTCCGGAAGGGCCGATGCCTGACAGGGGTGCGGGTTGTTCGAAAGAGATACTGTCGCCCCTGGCACACAGGCAACTGAGGGAACGCGGGTGGGTTTTAGTCAGTAAAAGTCTCACACGCCCTCTTGCTCCACCCAGAGCGGGAGAAGTTATTTTCTGATTTTCAAACCACAAAAAATATACCTAGTGTTGAGAGCATTTTTGAATGACCATCCCAGTGTAAAAAAAATACATCATCGTGTTTTTAGGATCTGGCCACAGCTTTTTACCAATTGGTACGGATTTTGGCCAGATGGAGTGCGCTTCTTAAGCACCAACAACGATTATATACCCTAGAAGATTACATAGAAATCATACACTTTCCAAAAATAAAGAAATGATTGTACACAGGCTATGATGATATGGACTTACTTTGGCCTACAAGCAAAGCCATATTTGAGGCTAAGCTGACAGATGGTCGAAGTGGAGGAGCCTGGGGGAGGCCTATGTCCAGCAGTGGACGTCTTTCGGCTGATATGATGATGATGATGATGATAATGATGACAGATATAAAAAGTTTGCTGCGCCTTATACCAAAAGTCGTTTATTCAAACTAGGCTGAGAGTCAGCACTTTTTGAACGACAAAATTACATAAGACAGTCCCCCATAACGCCTGCCCTTCACCACTTCCTAGTGCTTTAGCTGTGAAGAAGAAGTGGCGCAAAAAATTCCCAATAAAGAAGACGATACGGACGGCTTTACCGGGCCTATAGATTTTGAGGTAGAAGGCGATAACAATAGGAATCTAAGAAACCATTGTACCTACTACCTACTGTTTTTGTGATAAGTGTAAGAAAATGATTCACTATATAATAAATGGCTTTAAAATTTATCTTTTATAAAGAATTACTTATATTTTTAGAAATATCACAACAATGAAATCTTACATCCATTTTGCAAGAAGGAACTAAGCAACAAAATATGTTTTTGCAAGAAAGAACCAACCGGGTTTTTAACGATTTACTTTATATTATAACTTTATAAAATGTATAAATTTGATATTCGTAGATAGGCTACAGTATCCCACATAAGTTATACAAGTGCTCATTCATTAATATACTATGTATGCATTTTGCACACTCTGTTTACAAAAGTCTCGTTTTCTCGAAACTAACCTGCTGTGGGTTGGTTCTTGTTTGCATAAATGGGTCCAATTTATTGTGATAACCAAAGTGCAATCAAATTTGCGGGTATCGACTCTTACTGTGCTCGCAGCAAACATATTGATATAAGATATCATTTTATCCGAGAGAGAATTGCCGAAAAGGAAATTGAACTCAGCTATGTTGGGACTCAAGATATGGTTGCCGACATACTTACAAAACCAATTTCTCAAAAGAAGACTGAAGACTGTTCCGTGGCTATGGGTTTGCAATTAAGAAGAGGATGTTGAAATTAATTAATTGCAAACACTGAACTCAATACGTCACCTATCTTCTATTATGTGAACTATTCTACGATTCACACTGGCCATATATACACATATATATTTAATCTGTTACCTTTTGACTGATTGTGAAAATAAAAGGATTCTTGCTCAGTTTGCGTATTTTATTAAATAATTAGTTCTGGAATTACTTAAATACTTTCGTAAATTATCAATTTCCCACCCAAAAAAAAAAAAAAAAAAAAGGCTGCCAATAATGATGATGATGATCTCCATGATGTAGGTAATAATGTTGGCGTACTCAGGTAGGAGTAGGTCTGTATTTGTTCTTGGAAAACTCATAAATGGCATCAACAGTCGTAAGTATGTCTTTTCCTGATAGATGAAATGTAAAAGTAACTTTTGATTACAATCAAGAAACCTTCACATAAGTTGGTTCTACTTCTCTCCTCTCCCGCCACATGACGCACAGTACATCGGCTGGACGGTAAAGTTATCTCAGGTAAGAATCATAAACTCGTTGTATACTAAACATAAATCAACTTTAAGGTCTACTATTATTTTCAAACTCGTTCCGAACGGAAAAAGCTCAGCGTTCAACTTATTTTTCAAAGAAAGTTTTCTTGTAAGTAAGGCAAACTTTATAACCGTAGTAAACGGATGCAACATCATTTTTGTGCTATGAAATATTAAAGGCAGATTTTATAAAAATTCATGTAGCTCGAGCTAACAGAGCTAACGGAGGATTTGCATAGCCCTGCCATTATAAAGTGATCCTGTTAGACCAACGAGCAATACCCTCCGTGGCCCGCTTGCGGTACTTATTCATACTGTAGACGGTCGCAGGACGAGCTAATCTAAAAGTTAAATCAATTAGGTAGAGCGGCACGACTCATTGAGAAATAGACTACAAGTTATTGAAGAACCGCTCTAGTGCTGGGGCAGTCTTGCCAGGGTCTATCGTCACGAAGCAATGCGATACTTATGTATTGAAATACCTGGTTCTGGGAATAATTAAACTTTAGTAACTGAGAATGAGAGCAATGGTGGCCAAGTGGTAACGGCCGCGACTTACGAGTTGTAGGTCGTGAGTTCGAACCCAGACAGGCGCTTTACTTTGTGTAAATTATTTCATCACCACTGCTCTCAAAACGGTGAAGGAAAACATCGTGACGAAACCGGCATGTCCTAGAACCAAAAAATTCGAAGACATGTGACATCTACCAACCCGCACTGGGCCCGCGTGGTGGATTACGGCCCAATCCCCCTCTCACCGAGAGGAGGCCTGTGTCCCAGCAGTGGGAACATTATAGGCTGATGATGATGATGAACTGAGAATACATTCGGTTGTTTTTTTTAAACTTTTTTTAAGTAATTGGGAGTTTAGCATTCCATACCCTACATAAGTAAGACCTCCAACTAAAAATTAAAACAAGATAATGTAAGTAAAGAATTAACATTGCTTACGCAGAACGAACCCCGCAAGCATGGTCAGGTACTCAGTGGGGTGTGTAATAATAATAAAAACGTCTTTTTTTTTATTGCTCGCAAACCCACTTGTTTCGAGCGTAGATTTAGATGAGAGTATCACCACGTTACTGTGTGCCGGCGGGTGACGCTGATTCACTTGCGATCCGATACTGTCAAGGCCTGTTATATTTTTATCAGTCAAACACAGGGTATTTTGTTTCTTCGATGTAGTTCATTTTATAGAAGGATAGTGAAGGCTAACAATGTTACATCTTCACTGATTCATCAGTAAGAAAAACATGAAAGTGCTTCGCTAATGTGAACCTGAAGTTAACATAACTCGTTACTCGTACCGTATAATGTTGTTTGTGCTTCGCTAACCAGAGCGTACAGAGTAGTACATTACTCCGCACTCAGCGCAGTGGCCCAATGGGGACGCCACTAAATCATTTTAAGCAAACAACTATTCATCGCAGCTCTCCTGTGGCACTACACTCGCGAGTTTCTACTTCGAATTTTAGTACAGATCTTGGGTAATTCAGGAGTGCGCGTATTGTTATAATTTATATAATTATGACACCCCAACGACTAGTTCACAAAAACATTACCTATCCTATTTCACAGGGGGTCCCACGACTATGCCGCGTGTAAAGTACCTTAAATACTGTAGATAGAAAAATTACGTACTGAAGACTTCATTTTAATTTTAAAAACAATACGAACTGCATTCAAAGAACTTTAAATAATCGCGTGTCTGAACCGAGTATCGACCAGTAGGTACCTACATTTCTTGAACTTCAGTATTTTTTTTAACTATTATAGGTACTTTCCCTCCATGTAGCAAAGTCGTGGGACGCCCTGTACACTTGCCCCAGTGTACTTATCACATCGTTACAAAGTTTGCCTATTTGATTTAACTAGGTAATTAAAGTCATAAAAATATAGTCCAATGAAATAAAAATAAAACAATATTAATACAATCAAATGATGTTAACTTGTGCTATACGTTCATCCATTATGTATCACATTATTATAATTATCTATTGTGATTGCGCACCTCACGGGGTGCGGTCAGATGCGAGCGTGAGCTAGCATTGTACACATTATGTCCTTGACTAGTGCCGCTGACACACACATTGACACACATTCAGAAATGTACTAGCCAGAATCAAAAGCCATGTGCGCTCCTGAATTGCAAGATCTATACATATAAGAGTAAGTAAGGCCAAGGAAAAAGGATCACATAAAACCGTAGGATGTCACAGATTGAGCAGATATTGTGACTTGTGTTCCTCTCACCCTCCTGGCTTCACGCCAAGGGAATAGGAATTTATTGAAATAAGTACACGACAACATGTGTAGTACAACAGTTTGAGTCGAACCGTATTGGGAAAATCCGAGATTGGCTCTCTCAATGCGGACGTAAAACGTAACTGACGGCTCATACTCAACAAGCATCTTCGTTTATACCGCCGTAATATTTTATTGCTACGGACTAGGTCTCGTTCATCTAACATTCTGACTATTTGCAAGTGAGCAGCTCCTGTAACTCATACAGACATAAGGGAACCATGCGCTCTTAAAGGAAATGCTGATCTCTGCTCGTGTTTCTTGTAAATGTAAGTGCGTGAGATCTGTCGACCCGACGAGTATAATATTACTGGGTAATCGAAGCGTAGCGGGGCCAGGTGTATTCTCTAGCGCCTTACCCAGTTATCTCACTGACAAGATTC
Source organism: Polymixis flavicincta (assembly GCA_949987655.1). NCBI lineage: Eukaryota > Metazoa > Arthropoda > Insecta > Lepidoptera > Noctuidae > Polymixis > Polymixis flavicincta. The sequence continues at coordinate 4,089,940 of OX465183.1, read as the reverse complement.
AATACTACCACAGAATTTGCTCCCTACCTATTATAGAATCAAGTTCTTCCAACTTATCAGACAGCTAAGCTGCTGGGGAGTTTGTTGCGCCACTTCTTCTTCCCAGCTAAAGCACTAGGAAGTGTCGAAGGGTGGGCGTTTTTGAGGGACTGTCTTATGTAATTTTGACGTTAGAAAAGTGCGGACTCTCAGCCTAGTTTGAATAAATGACTTTTGATTTTGATAACCTTCAGATCCGAAACGTGTACACTCAAAGTACGGCAAGTGCATAGATTGAGGTTCACTCAGCGAGCAATGGGACGAGTAATGGTTGGAGTGTCTCTGAGGGATTGAATGTTGGAATGTGAGTGTAGCACTCCCCGTCAAGACCCCGTCACCGAACTACATCTTATAGAGGCCGCAGGGTACGCCTGCATATATACTACCAACCAAGTGAAGCAAAGCATAACGTAATTTGTTTTGCGGTCTTCGCATGCATTTCAAGATCATCTGATGATCATGCAGCGCGTGCGAGCGCGTTTGGACACTCACACAAGTTGCACACCATGCGATGTGGCAGCAGCTGGCTAAACATGTCTCGTCGCAGCATTACTTATGTAGCTGTTATGTATTCTTAATGGCTGAGTTCATTTACAAGGTCGCCATGATGGAATACGAGATTATACCATTAGCGCATCCGACCCGTTGAGCTATCTCACAACAAGCAAGTCCGTGTTCCAGGATCTTAACTGCTCTTATTACACCGCTCGTCCTCCGCAAAATGAAACAATCTAGAAAAGTACTGTTTCAAACGTTTAAAAGTATTAGACTTAATTTTTAATTATTGTGACATGAATCAATGCTCTTTAATAGGCTTAAACCTCCAGGATACGCACTTCGATTCCCCTGAAGTAATCGTGTCCGTCCGTTAACATAGTAATGAGCCACCCACACAGTGGCTCCGGCGGCGGCAGTCTGTGCCTAATAGCCTGGTGTCCGTGCTGATGACTATCGAATAGAGATTTTGAATTCTTATTTGCTTTTACTAAAACAACCTAAGAATAATGTTAAAGCCAATAAAACGTTGTTAAAGCCAATTACTTTTAAAAGAGTAACCGTGGAGTTTCTTGCCAGCTCTTCTACATAGGGAACAACAATTTGGAACCGTGCACCTAGCTTCTGACGTTTCATAAGTGCCCATGCAGCATGCATGCATGCCCATTATATGAAATAAAATATTTTGAAAAGTTTATGGAGTACAAAGATCAGGGGGCTTACTCTTGAAACTAATTTTAATTTCAATCTAAACCCAATACAATTCCAATGTCAATTTTGCAGTCACGAGATTCGGTACTCTTGAACACAATAGTGTCAACATTGGATTGAAATTGGGATTGCCCCGCCATTATTTTATTCAACGTGAAGTTAGCTACGTTACGGGCCGCAATAGTGTTGTTCGACTCATTACAATAAACCGGTAAAAGAGAATTAAAATGCTTTATCCTTTAAATAACGCGGCCAATAAATAAATATCTTATAGATAGTTGCTTAATTGAGTAATTGTGACGTAATCAATTCATTTGGGCGTAAGAAAATGATTAAAATCATAAAATTAACCATGACTTTGGCTGCATGCGGTAGGATCGTTGCCATGCCCTACACTATCTACTAATAAAAAAGACGGCGTAGAAGGTCTCAATTTTCTATACCTAGTAAAAGTAGTCAAGTTTTAGTTTGTTTAGAACAGTTAGATATTGGTGCCGATTCTGTTGTCACAAAATTCTCTAAACTAGACTAAAAATCACCAAAATTTAGTTTATTCCTGTCAAACGACGATTTCCTATTCTGAAATTGACTAAAGTGACACAACTTAACTATATTTTAGTTTGACAGCACTAAGATTGCACTGAATTATTAGTTTAGTGAAAATGGTAATTTTGCTATTCTGTTGTTGTCAATTTCATTATTATATTCAACCTAAAATTTTGGTTGTCTAACTAAATCTGACTATTTTTAATCGCTATTAAATAGGTGTGGAATAAAATTAGTTGTCAAGAACTAAAATTCACACCGACACCTCGACTTCTGGTGCAAAAATAGTACTGTATTTTTTTTCTTTTCTTTTGCTTATATCTCGAAAACGGTGTGTCCTATCGCAAAAATAATGAAAATTTCGACCCCCTTTAGGAACCCCCCAAACACCTCCAAAACTAACATGTGGATAATAATTTTTCATATTTTCCATGAAAAAAGTGAAAATTCCATATAAATCACGTCGAGGCTGCCGACCCCGGCGCGCTGCTGGCTCTAAAAAAAATCACGGGGTAGGGCAAACAAGTACCACGTTGCGAAGCCAAAACATACCACGTGCGAGTCGCGATTGTCAAATTCGATTTTAGTTGTGTCAAAATAGTTTTTAAATTTAGAGATATTTTTTTGCAGAATAGCGTTTAGATTCTCATAGTAAAAAGTAAGGAATTTTAGTTATAGTTTAGTTAGTTTAGTTCGGTATACAACAGAATCGGCACCATTGTTCGCGTTTGGTTACTTTGTAGTAAGAAATACCCAATGGCGTTCTTTATTTATGTAAAATAACAATATTGAGTGTGTCTAGTAATAATAATAAAAACCTAGAAGAAAACCAATGAAAATGTAGTGTGGTATATTTTCTCTTACATTAAATCTTGAATATCTTTGGAACCCGTGGTACGCTTTACATAATTCCAACTGTAAAAATGGTTTTATCCATAGATCTATCGTTTAAAACCAAAATAAATAAAAACTGTACCTACATAAATAAGAAATCTCATTTTCAACTTACGTAATTATACGAGAACCTTACATTATTTTCAAATATTCCGTATAAAACTCAAATAAGTACAACTGGATTTTATTATGAAAACTATGTAGATAGTAATGAGATCAAATTAAATTAACTAGTTAATTAGAAACCTATACCTACATTGAGTTGAGCCAAAATCTCTTAACATTTATCGTCTTTGTTTCCATTCTTTTTTAGGGAATTACGTAAAACACTGTTTAATACTGCTAATCGTGCCATATTAAACTCCTTTTACTTGTTTAAAACCACCTAAAATGCAAAACAATTTCAAAAAAGTTACACTTTTGCTATTGGAAAAATCACAAACTACAAACAATCCCAGCGTAATATTGATGCAATACACAGCTGTCAAAAAAACTCAAGAGTAGCGATTACCGCGCGCCAAGCCCGATCCCGATTTCATTTAGTTCTCCAAAAAGACACGCAATTTAAACACGATTTGGCGCTAGCGTCGAACTCAAGAGTACGAAAAGTCACAATTCCAATGTCGATCGATCGGAATTGAACTCAAGAGTAAGCACACTGATCTTGTGTAGGTAATAGTGTGCGCATCAGATTCTGGGACAAAAAAATAATAGAAACAAGATTTTCCAGAAATTTTGTTTCTATTTTTTTCAAGAGTGTCGTCATCGAGAGACAAAGGAGAAAGATGTGGTTTTCTTAAAACAATAAAGCTTGTAAAAAAGCATGCAGCTATGGGGCGAATTGTGAAATCCTTTGTAAGAGTGACCGAAGTAAATATGTGCAACAAACAACATATTTTTTTAATAAAATATATCTGGACTTTATGAAATATAATTCGATTAATTGAATCAAAACTGCGTGTTTGACAACGGTAATTGTAAACGGAAGTTAGCAAACTTCCATAGATTAAAAATCTAGAATATAGCACTGACTCTCGAGTGTTAATAACCTATTTTAACTACCCACTGAATTTTGTAAAAATATACAAATAAAAATGTACTGAACACAATCATAGTGAACGTTATATTATGTACATTCAGCAAACAGTTGCACCGCAAAACGATACACCAGGGGCCTAAGTCTACTAATTTATAAACGTCACAATGGTCTCTCAATGGTAAGTTTTTGACAGATTTGCCATACAAAAACTGTCAAAAACACACCATTGAGAGACCATTGTAACGTTTATAAATTAGTAGACTTAGGCCCCACGTTATGAATATATCCATTTATTCTGATGCATTTAGTATAAGAACAGAGTGAGCAAAGTTGCCTTCCTAAACGCTTCTTCTTCTTTACGTGTCTGTGTATTAAACAAAGATCTAATTACACTGTTTACATAACCGAAAAATCGATATTTTATTAAAAAGTGTTCCCGACGGCACAGCAGTGTCACAAACCGGGCCACGTTTGAACGAGGCAATGAGTGCCGAACAGTTGTTTGCTCACAATAGCCGTGCTCCAGTTTTCCTTATTGTCGTGCTACTTGCTAATTTCGGGTCCCGACTCCCTTTTCAAAAGAACAACTATTTCAACAACTTTGTGGGGTGATTTTGAATACTTTTTTCTGTTTGTAACATTTTTTAAGCACGGTCTTAGTAAAAATGCTGAATATATGCCATCCGTAAGTTAATGTAACTAGTTTAAAACCACCATAGATACGTAATGCCAAAGCCGTTACGTCTTTTGTCATACAAAACTTACCCGCATTTAAGATACCTGTATCTATTATTGTCTAGGGAGCACAGACATGGCCATGCATGCTACCTTTTGTCATTTATGAATGACGCAATCGTCTATCAAAATATGCAAAGCAATTAGTGCTAAGAATTTATCACTTTTTTTTGTTTATTTGGGAAAATAAACAATAACACATTGCAATATTACATAAAATTTGAGCAGAAAATATTTTCGACATTTATAAAACAAGTTATACAATTCATGCGATGTGCGCTGTGTGTAGTAGTTTATATCCGCATTATTCGCTTATTTTACAGACGTTGACCCTACAGACGTTGTCCTGTCCAAAACAAAAATCCGATGACCATCCGGTTAGACGTGTTCTTGAATGGAGACTCCGAACTGGCAAATGTAGGGTAGATACGGTCAGGCAAGATGGAACGAAGATCGTCGCCGAGTGCATGATAGCAGCTGTATGAGAGTTACCGATAATCGAGCTGAATCGCGTGCATCTAGAAAAGCCTATGTCCAGCAGTGGAATGCTGTAGTAGAGATGCGCAAAATGTGGCAGTAAAAAGAAATGAATGAAGTATTTCTTTTCGCTTAACGAAGTCTTAATGAATCCACTCATTAACTTCAGTCTTTCAGTTAGCTCAGCAAATCACATATGAATGATATCGACAGTGATTGACAAGTTACGACAAATGATGCACTTCAGTAGTTCAGTTTTATACGTGCCACGATTTTCCGCTTAGAACAGTCAAGGCTCAATGTAAGTGTGAATGTTGTACAGAGGCCAGCACATCAAGCTACCCCAATCCGTCAAATTTCTTTGATAGTTTTTCAACTTTATTACAAAGGAATAAGGTTTATGTTCAATTGGGAAAATTTGACAGTTTGGTATAGCTTGACCTGCTGGCGACTGTACCGTCAGCAGGTTGATGTGTAGAAGAGGTGCATGTGAGGTTCGATCGTCAGTCTCTGTGCACTTGTCGATTTGGGTGATTATATTTCAACTTTCGGGATCTTGAAATAAATAAAAGAATAATTGTGCTGGTAATAGAATTTTGCAGAGACTCCAAAAAAGTGGCCATAGAGTCTTACAAAATATTTAAATAAAAATCACGTCAAAAATTTGAATTTGTTCCATTACGCTAGCCAAAAAAATGTAAAAATAATAATAATAAAATCACGCTTTTGTAGTTAGCCCAACTAAAAACTAGAAAATATTTTTTTACCAATTTTTAGTTTGTTTTTTAAAGCGTGTTTTTAGTTTTTAAACTATTATTAATTTTGCAATTGAATAATAGTATTATTATCAGATACCTACGCTATTACCATTTAGCTTGTAGGAAGATGCAAAAGATGCATTTGAATAATAAAAGAAAAACTTAACTTTTACGAATTTATTAAAACTATGATTCATTTAACATTACAAGACCGGACAGCGTAATCTGAATCACGCATTTAAGTATACAGGATAAGGTTTTTGCCAGTGCTGCGTGGGTATTGCACTTTTCTATTCAACAGCTGACTTTTTTGTATAACCGACGAAAAATTTCTACTCTAGGGGGTCTAGAACGATAGGCTGAATTCATGTTTACAGTTTGCGCACTAGTTTTGGCACATACATTTTTCGTCGGTTATACAAAAAAAAAAACAACTGTTTCATAAAAAAGTGCAATACCTACTCGGTCAAAATGTATGGAACAGCTTTATTTTTTAATATAACCGACATTAAAATTCTGCACTGGGGGTCTAAAATTATACACTGAAATCATGGTTACAGTTTGCGTACTGGTTAAAAAAAAAATCCTATAATACTGGCTTTGATGAGAATCCGTTAACATTAGCTGCAGATCAGCGCGGGCCGGTGCGTTCACTCGGGTGTCGCGCTGGTGCGACAGCGGGCGGCAGCAGGTGCGGGTCGTCGGTGTAGTCGTGCTGTGTCATGCGGAACTTGTAGTCACGCGCAGGATACGCGCGAACCGGCACGGTGGCGCGGCACCAATCCCCCGCCGCCCCACACCGTGTTGCCACACACCCCACCCCGCCAGCACAGGACACTTGCACGCACACGTATCCCTCCACTGGCGCGGCCTGCCATCTGCGAGCACACACAAGCTTCTATAGAAAGACAACATTCCAGGGTTCCATCGTCTATTTTCAGCAGAACTGAAAAGTGAGCAAAAAGTGAGTGATCCAAAAAGGGAGCGAAGCAAAAAATCAAGGTTGTATAATTTAGGTAAGACAATAAAATGATTTGTATTATTCCATTCATATTTTATTGAAATGGTGGTTCTGCCGAAGATAGGCGTGGAACTTTTGAACCGTGTCAAACGACTACTACTTCTATGAATAGAGATGTCTATCAACATGGGTTTGCCCATCATGAACGTTCACAACGTAGAGCGGACATTTCAGCAAAACACCCTCACTGCACGAGGTATGGCTCACGACATGATGACACACATCCGATACTTTCCAAGTCCCCACGGATGAAGAATACTATAAAACAAGATCTCACACGGCGGTGTACTGCACGTACACGTTGGCGCTGTCTCCAGGGGCTATCCGTAAAAATGGCGGCCAGATCTTAAACTCTTTGCCGCCGATCCACATTGTGGCTATTTCCAGAGTTACAGTGCCTGCGACAGAATAAAAAAAATACATACATTATTTGTTGTCTCTGCCTCGCTGGTCGCTGATCTACTGATTGAACGTGCTTTGTCTAGTTGACATTAACGTTGAACTTGTTTAATGGCATGGCCTTTCATGAAATAATGGAAATCTGTTTTATTTCATTGTCAGAGTCAGAATTTGTCAATGTCAAATTCTTTATTCTCTCTTATGTATAAAAAGTGGTTGATTGTTATACTGTAACAATTAAACTGTTATTCATAGTAATGAAGGTACGAAAGGGCAATATAGAACCAACCTTGTATCACTTTGTAAATTAATGAAATAATTATTTAATTCTCTTTGACATATCTAGGGACCCTGGGACTCCAGACCTTTGGAAGGCATACGAGGAACCGAGGCCAACTGGCAGAGACCCCTTGGACAATTTCAAATAATGAGGAGGCACCAACCGATGATTATCCCTGTATCCACTATGCAAGGGCACCCAAGGACAACCTCCGGTTGTCTCAGGACTTTCGCAAAACGTGGAAACAAAATATACTGAACTATGGGTTTGATAACCTATTACTATGGAAGGAATATGTCTTCTGCCTGATCAATGTTATGCTATACACGGATAGAATGGCAGGGGGTGACTTGTACATTCAATAATGGGATCCCAAAAACGTTCGCTAGCACATAGTGACGTAGCAACAAGGGGGTAAGACTTCCTGAGGTTCTTGAGGAGTGGAGAGGTATTCCACGGCTATCAGGACCATCCCGAAATTACGGTAAAGATCCCTACCAGCATCCTACTGGAATATTTCCTTCCTCTGACCGCGTTTGCTCTTGCGGATCTATACTTAAGCCGACCAATAAAAGCAAGAATGAGGTGGGAGCTATATTTCTCGTCATTGTTTACTCCAGCTGGCGAATAAAGGCAAGCTAGAGGTGAGGAACAACACTTCTCCCAGGAGATAGGGTTCGTGGGGTCGCTACTGCCCGACAGCTCGCCACATGGTGCCAAGTAGGTCTCTGTATCTCTCTTGGTCTAGCTCCTCACTCTAGACCAGCCAAAGTAATCTCTACCGGTACAGACTCAGGTCTGGTCCAGAAACGTGCAAGCCGCACCACGACGTCAACGTAGAGATACGCCGGTGGGGAAAAATTCTTATATCCTTTATTGCAAAATGAATTGACGTTTGTTAGTCTCATAAAAACTTGAGAACAGCTGGACCGATTAATTTTGGTTTGAAATATATGTAGAAGTCCAAGGAGCGTTTAGAAAGTGAGAAAATATAAAGAAAATGTATACCACTATGTCGGACTTATTGGCAACAATAGTCCTGTCAGTGAAGATAGATCGATTCTATTTTCGAGGGCAAAATGAAAATCAATATTATTATTACCTACCATAACAACAAAACTGTAGCTATTGGACTACACTTGACCGTATTACTTCAAAAGAATATATACCTACTTTTCTTTATCATCATCATCATCATGTCAGCCGAAAGACGTCCACTGCTGGACATAGGCCTCCCCCAGTCTCCTCCACTTCGACCGGTCTTGTGCTTTCCACATCCAGCGGATACCCGCGGCCTTCACGAGGTCATCGGTTCACCTTGTGGGAGGCCTTCTCACTGTACGTCTATTCTTTATAGTTAATTATATTAAATAAATAATCCCTCTTACCTCACACCACCGATATTATCGTCGCGGTAAAGGAATGTGACTTACGGCTGGAGTGAGACACGCTGAAGTAACCCTTGCGCGTATCGCCGTCCGTGACGACGCGGAAGTCAAGCACCGGCGGCGACACGCGCAACGTCGGGAACTCCAGCTCCAGCAGCAGCGGCACCGTCTGAGTGACACACGGGTACAGTGTGATTCATGCACATTACAATAAAGTAGCCAGAATTACGTTTTCATACAAAACGACCGAAACGACGCGCTTCCAAATCTCGCTGTACGTAGATCAGTAATCATCAGTGGTGAGTGCACCACAGTTAAGGACGCGACCCTTGCACGCTCCCGCATATTCAGTTCAAGAAACATGGCACGAAGTCATCGACTGTATAATTTCAGTGTTGTTTCTGGAAAAATGTTATTTCTGGTTTCGATATTGTTTCCTATGTTAAAAAAGTGTTAGAAGGACGTCCATGCCTCAAGCTTTAAAAATAGTTATAACGATCTATGTGAACGTTAGATTCATTTAGTACTATTACTTCATTAAAAACTTGTTTTTACCTAAATTTTAGTTTGTACTTTCCAGCATCATTTATTTAATTAAATATCCTTTCACTTGAAAGCAATCAAGTGTAAAGCCAATCAAGTTGCACTATCACTATCCAAGTTATGCCATACTTTAGAAAGGGCTATCATAATTTAATGAGTACTTCTAAAAACTGTTAAGCCTGTGCTGTTGACTGTTGACGGGTTCTCTCGACTGAAGGCAATCCTGTGTGCAGCAGCGAGATCATGGTGGACTTTAAAACGGACCATAATAAGTCTAAGGTACTGTTCACCGTTAAGGAATTGTTTCGTCTGGAGCGAATACTGAGTCTCATCAAGAATAAGGTAAGAATCAGGGCACATGCATTATAAAAATGCCTGAATGTATAAATTTAATAAATGTATAAATACTCGCATTGTTTGAGTAAAGCACTACACAAGCCTTAGTCTGCAATGACTGTGATGCTAGTGACGCTATGATGGCGTCGAGCTTAGATTTGCAACGCTCTCGGCCTTCAGGCATGGTAATTATGGCAGCCCTTGCTGTCTGCGGTATCAAGCGTTTATTCCAGCTCTTCCATCAAGGGATGCAATGCTGTCCGCGCTGTGTTGGCCTGGAACTGCACCACGCTGCGCTACGCTTTGCTTTCGGCCATCATCAGTGCTGCCAGCAAGCATTCATTACAGATCGCGGCAGTAATATACTTAATTATTAATGTTTTGTGTCTCGTAATGTTAATTACTTTGCATACCTGCAAATCAGGTTTTTCTAACTGAACAGATAGCTGTGCTCCAGCAGCACAACTATCTGTTCAGTTAGAAAAACTTGATTCGATACATTGGCAGGTAGAAAATTTATTGTGCCACTTCTTGTTTCCATCTAAGTGCTGAAGGGTGGGCATTTTGGAGGGCCTGTCTTATGTAATTCAGCCTAATTTGAATAGATTATTTTTGATTTTGTAATGATTGATGAAGAAAAATTAGGTTGTTTATCCGTTTAAAACCGTTAGAAGAAAATCACTTAAGTGAATGCAGTGGTTACGGTCGACACGGTACATGGCTTAGTCGTATTTTAACAAAATTATAGATATTGGATAACTACATTAATGTCACTAAATCAGAAGTTGGCAAAATATCTGTATCTAAATACAAATACAAAAATAACAAGTAATAACAATGTACGAGTAAGTCACATGAATTACTTTGAGTATATTGTCATCGTCGAAGATGTACAGCGATGTCGTGGACAGCGTGCGCGGCGGGTAGGCGGGCGCTGTGAAATGCCCGCGCGCTGGCTCGTGCACTGCCTCCGCCGCCGGCCACGCCTCCTCCGCACTCACGCGCACCTCCACGCACATCTGAGTGACAAGTGGCGTGCGGTGAGCATATTATACTGAAATATGGCGTTATGACTGCTTCAAATGTAGCATATTAGCTACACTTACCTTTTACAATGTAATATAATCATAGTGAAGTCAGAAATGTAGGACATTTAATGACTTTTTTAAAGTAATTTTTACGAAGTCTAGACTGCATTTGAAATCAGATTAAACATTTAAATAAACCTCTTTTACAGCCAGTTTATTTGATTTTAACTTCTACTCCGTGCGCATGGCATTAAGGCCCTGGTAATTTTGAATGTACGCATCGCATTGTCGTTATGAGCGATAATAGTTCTTACTGCATACGGGTTAAAATCTGTTGTAATAAATTCGAATAATAAATGAGCAAGCATTGTCGTAAAAATGCAAATAAAATCGTATAAAATTAGATATAAAACTATTTGATAAAAATGATCCATCACTAGGTGCAGTTTGGCATTTGAAATTTTATGGTATATTTTTAATTACAATAATAATTGTTATTGAAGGGATAAACTGGTTATAAAGAAAATTAAGAGGTGACCTTGATAATTTTTTTGATGCATTAAAGCATGTTTAATTATGTTTTGAGTTCTTGAAAATATCCAATATTTTTTTGTTTTCAAAATTATTTACGGTTAAAGAGAAACAGGTTTAAAAAACCACGTTTTTGAGCTTTTTCAAGAAATCATCGCCTTAAAAGCGAAAAAGTGGTTACTATACCAACTGTTTACTGCAGATGCCATTTATCATGCTACCTACGCAATAGAGGTCAAAATCAGTTGAACGGACTGTATTTTTACAGTCCGATATTCAAATGTCTAAGCGAACATGAATTTGCGATCTCGAAAAATCATGTTAATTTACGCAAATGACATAATATTATATTCCCCTCATTCAACTTTGACGTGCTCAGATCTCTTATGCATTTCAAAGGGCAAACTATTACTGTGATATTTTCAGCCAGTATTAAATTCTTGTTCAAACTAGTGTCACCGCCCCGCCCGTAATATAATCCATACTTCCCTACTAATATTTTAATATTTTATATAATTTATAAAAATGCGAAAGTAACTGTCTGTCTGTCACGCTTTCACACCTAAACCGCTGAACCGATCGTCATGAAATTTGGCAGAGATATAGCCTGGGATATGGAGAAGGACATAGGCTACTTTTTTACGCGATAACCGACATCTACGCGGGCGGAGCCGCTGGCATAAAAGCTAGTAGTATAATATGTAGTATGAATTAGACTATAGGATAGCGTCACCTCGGTGGAGCTCCGCGGTTCGAGGTGCAGCGGTACACTGTGAAGGCGGGTGGCGCCGCGTGTGTCGTAGCCACAGGCGGTGGCTGGTGGCACCAGGCCATCCTTCACCCCATCGGTGTCTTCGTCCCCACCGACACCCGCGTGCTCGCACACCACGCACCAGGGCGCCGTCGTCTCCATGCCCAGCTTCAACACGCCGTTGCCCACGTTCAGCACTTGGAAGCGTTTGCGCACCCTAAATCACAACATTAATCCACAAATACTTCCATTCCAGCATGAAACTAATGCACCGGCACCAATGCACACGTAGATTTGTTTCCTTATGCAATTGTATGTATGTTTAAATTTCCTTGAATGTGTAAGCCAAGTATGGTGTGTCAAGCTGCAACTACATAATTAAGCTGTAAAACATTTGATAAAACACCCAAACCTTAAAACTACATAGTAAATCTCTGTATGTATGATTACCTAACCACTTCACCGTAGGGCAGATGCAGCGCGCACAGTCGCACGCGTAGCTCGCGACAGGACACCTGCAGGCGGGGCACGCGCGGTGCCTGCCGCAGCCGCACCACCTGCACCGGCGGCTCACCCCGCTGCCAGCACGGTCTGCATAACAAACGCTCTCAGTACATACACTCGCTTAGAGTTGGGTTAAAATCCATAAACAGCATACCTGTATCAGTGATACCAGTACCGTACCCACCATACCCTGAAACCGGTAATGGCGGGGTTTTCAAGACGGCGTCGTTCATTGTTTCATCATGAGTTTTAGCCAAACCCTTCAACATTTATATTATGTAGGAATGTTTGCCTATTTTTTATACTATAGTGCGTGTGGTGTATTGTATAAAATAAAGTAAATTATAATAATAGCCCACCACTGTATCTCTACCGCGTTGGCGTCGTCGTGATGCTTGCGTGCTCCTAAACCATGTATATATATGGTATATGCTGGCAGAGATTACTTTGCCGAAACAGGTCCAAGGTGAGGAGGCAGACCAAGGGAGTTACATAAAGCAGGGTAGCATGTGGTGAGCTTTTGGGCGATCCCCACTGATCATACCTTGCGGGAGAAGTCTTGTTCCTCATCACTAGCTGGCATGGCTTCGGCACCTCGTACGCCTTCCAAAGGCCCGGAATTCTCCTTTCGTTTATCCCATAATGAATTTGGTCAAGTTCTGATTAGTGTTTTTGTGTAAGCTTCAATAATACGTATTTTTTCCACATAATGTATGTTGATGGAGAGCAGTGGTGGCCCAGTGGTAACGGCCGCGACTTACGAGTTGTAGGTCGTGCGTTCGAACCCATCCAGGCGCATTACTTTGTGTAAATAATTTCATCACCACTGCTCTCAAAACGGTGAAGGAAAAAAACATCGTGAGGAAACCGGCATGTCCTAGAACCAAAAATTCGAAGACATGTGACATCTACCAACCCGCACTGGGCCCACGTGGTGGATTATGGCCCACTCCCTCTCACGGAGAGGAGGCCTGTGTCCCAGCAGTGGGAACGTTATAGGTTGAGTATGTGTGTATGTATGTTGATGAAGTTCTAATACTTCCTGTCACTTATTTACTTAGCACGTCCAGGTATACGAATTTGGGTGGCGTAGGTACCACAAAAACAAGTAGGTATTTAGAACCGGAAAAAACTAACGACTTCCAAAAAAAAGGGAAATATAACTTTCGGTTGTCTTTCGGAAGTCGGTTGTTTTTTTTTAAGTGCAATCATGTGTGCACCTATTAGCGGATTGGCTTTCTTTGCGTAGTTTTGGATTGTGTGTCCTCCTTCATTAATGCCCACATGTGGAGGCCATTATTTTGCATGTTTTAGCCGCTTGACCGTACCTACTGCTGGTACTTGTAACTGATAAATGATTATATTTATTTCTGTAAGTAGGTTTCTGCAAAAACGTATACTTGTCAATCATTTTAATAAACTAGACGAAGTCGGCGTTTCCTAGATAACGCCTAGTAAACGCCTTATCTGAGAAGAAAGACCGAAACAAAGTCAGAGGTCACAGTCGCTTTTAAACTCCAGACATAATCCTGGTCGGATCGTGTGAAGACCATAAATATGTTGGTATCTGACATAGTCTTTTGAGGAAAGAACTTCACAGATTGAGTGGACCTGTCCAGCCAGATCGTGATTACAACTAATTGATAAAGAAAGAGCCCAAAAAAGAAAAATTGTGTCGCATCAGTCAAACCAAATTTATACCTGAATTAACTGATGTATCAAGCAGCAAAAAAGTGCCCAGATTGCCAGAGTGCATGAAACCGAATATGTACTTATATCACTCATTACCGGTCAGAATATCGCTTAATACAAATAGCGATATGCAAACGTCAACTTTTTTATTGATTTTAAAAATGCATTGATGAGCACGTCTGTAAGCTATGAATGCTTATGAATAAATCAGGCTTTCTCCCTCCAGGATTGTGACCAGTGGTCTACTTTACCCCTTGTTATCCATAGGCAGCAGACGCAGCAACAGCGTGACGTCAGGCGCCACCTCGGTCTCGTGATCAGGCGCCGCGAGCGACACGCGCCACTCCGCCACGCCGCCTGCCTGAACCGTCTGCACGTCGGGCGATACCTGTGACACGCCTGGCTTACCACGGAGGACACACTACAGAATCATCGTCAAAAACATGAAGACATACATGGACAAGGATTCACATTAGTGTCCACAACCTTCGTTCCAAAATACTGAATCAACATTGATTGATTGTGCTGATGTGTCCTTAGTCAACCAGGAACTCTTTTAGTCTAGCTATGTCCGTCCATTTGTCTGTCTGTCCGTGGCTTATCTCTGATACACTCAGTTGATACTAAAAAGCTGTTTTTTGGCTTAAGTATAAAATTATATTACTATAAATTTCAATCAATTCGACGTTGTAAGATCGTGTTAACACTATGGGACACAAATGAAGAAATGAAAATGAAAACATAATTTGATCATCATCATTCAGCTGCTGACATCCGCTGCTGGACATAAGCGTATCCCAAGCACAGCCACAGCGACCGCTCCCGAGCTTCTCGCAGCCAGCAGATCCAAACGTGAATTTAATATCCAGAAACAAAGATAAGGAATATTGTTTAGATAGGAAGCCAACTCGTACGGTATAGAAGGTATCGTCCTGCACGCCGTGGTCGGGCGCCAGGTAGACGTCGAAGCCTGTGTCCACCTCTTCCACAATAGAGCACGACTCGGACTCCTCGACCGACAGCTCCGCTACAGGACACAATCTTACATTATGTTGCACGTCATGGCACAAAACTAATTATTTCGACAACTCGGTCAGTTACAATAAATCAGTGTGCATGAACAAAACATGACAATGAAACATGATTAATGGTCGTGTTTTGTGATCAAAAACGGCAATAAAATAAAATATTGAGAACACTCAACTTAGCACAAAGTCAGAGAGCTCGAGTTAAAGTTGGCAAGTCGCTCCCCGCCGACAGTTACTGTAAATACGCTACTTGAAATCATCGGTGGTGTGTTCAGTTACTTTTGCCACCAAGAGGCACTATTGCGAGCGTGAAGATCCTTAGTAAATTACGCCTTCAAAATTATTAGTAACAACAATATATACAATGATACTGCGTTAAAGATATGTGAAAACATATACAAGAGTAAAAAATGAAGCAGGTACGGACAGTTGTGGGCGGTGACGCAGGGGCAGGTGCGCGCCGGCGTGTCGTAGTAGCGCAGATACAGGCGAAACGGCAGCGCGCTCTGCGGGTACTCTGCACAAAACACATATAGTGCACAGCCTGATGCACCCGTTGTTCTGCAAGCTCAAGGAAGAGTGTCTCCCTTGAAAAATTATTAGCATAAAAAAAAGCACCCAAAACCAGAGAAATGATTCAAATTCTGGTTTCTTGGAAAAGTTCAAAATTTTGTTAAGTAATTACTCCATTGTCAAAATTCCGTGTCGCAATAAATTCGGCGGGATAAGGACAGGAAACTAAAGCGTGATTGGTATTACTGCGACACTCTCATAATGATAAAGTGTCGTCGCGCTCGATGAAACATTTCATATTATTTCCTCTCCTCAGGGCTCGTCTCCACTCAGTTTACTCATGATCACACTCCTCGTATTATGAGATTCCTATTTTATTCAAAGGAGTGTAATTTCCTTTTCATCTAAGTACAAAGATATTTTAATTAAAACTCTCCCTAGCGGACAATATTTTTCTTGATCAATTACGAGATTAAACGCAACAATTGTCAATCCTAATAAAAACGAAAAATACGTTTTTTTTTACCAAATAGATAAGAATAAATAAAATAAAATTGTGGATTTAAATTATTTTCTAAATTTTCATTTTTACTCCGCATTTCGAGGCAGACTCTTCATGTTAATCAAACGAATCTAATGTAATTCAGTAAAAGCTTAACTTTTGTTAATATCACGTGTGTGTGTGTGTGTGCTCTCACCATAGACAAGGGCTGTATAGGTGTGCACAGTAAGCGGCGCGCGCGACACGTTGGTAGCGCGCAGCACGCGCTCGCTGTCAGACGATGACGTCCTGCAAGCAGCACACTATTACTTACGAAATTCATAATGTTTTACATATTTCGCAATTTCCATGTCTGTGTCAGGGTTACTTATGTATGTTGATCAAAATATCATTCACGAAAATCATTTTAATTTCAATAACAGGATCACGTAGGCTGACTTTTTTAATTTTGGAGAATTAGCCGAATGTTACGCTTATTGCAAGCGAGCGGAGAAATGAAACTAATACATCAGGAGTTTTCCTTTTTTTCGATCGGTCAAAGAAATTGTGAAAGTAATAAAACGAAATAACATTGAAGAGCGTAAGAGCGGTCCAATAAAAGAAACAACAATCCAACAATAACATGTAGTGCGAGAGCGGACGTGACGTATATCAGAGAGTGATTTCCGAGAGCGGGTATCTTTATATACGTACTTAAGTAGTGAACCGTCTAAAATAAACATAACCAAAGAATAACCAATACAATAAGAAAAGCTATGAATTTAAATGTTCTTTTGTTTTTCTTATTTCTGTATTCTGTTGTGTATTTGAATTTATTTGCATTTATTTTTTAGGCAAATGCCTAGTTTGGGGGTCACCGCCCACTCTTTTTGTACACTATTATTTACATTAGTAAATATAATTTGAATTATTTATAGTTAGTTAGTAATTTAATTTTTATTATTCAATTGATTTTTATTAATTAATTCAATAATATTAAAAAAACATAAAAGTAAATATAACTTCACACGTGTCATTTTACATGACGCTTAGAATAGATTTTTCAAATATTAATGACCTAGACAATGTACGTTGAATATATTTAGCAAACGGTAACTTCAAAAACTAAAACCCGACTCCTGAAAATCACGATCTAAAAAGTATGAAAAAAGTAAATATTCTTATGTGAAAGGCATAGGCGTATGAGAATCTCTGACAGACGGTGTCAGTTTTAATAATATAAAAATACACTTTGTTTTAATAAGAAATTGTAGGTATAATATTTTCATCAAGCATCGTCGCGTCGGGGACGGCTAATGAAAATGTTATCCATTGTTCAATAACACACATTCATTATTGCTGGGATTCGTCTGTTTCGCGTTTCCAATTACCGACCCCTGACGCGACGATGCTTTAATCAAAATATTACCTACAACCTATTATTAAACTTAAAGAGGCAATACATCTTATTTTCTTTCTTTTAATCAATAGAATTAGAAGCTTTGAGACTGCTGACCATCAGTAGGTATTATTTAGAAGCGTTTCGTTCAGTAGAAGATGTAAACTATGTACAGTCGACAAGTTATATGGTATACAGATCGTTCCACTACTAATTTTATTGTGTGCGTAATAATGTTTCAAGAATATGGCTGACATAACAGTAGAGTAGAAGAACTGACTACTTAGCACACTAACAACATTGTTTAAAAGTAGTTGCTACCTGTAAACTAAATAGTTTGGTGGACTATACAGTGTACAGTGAACATTGAAAGACGCCTTATCATCTTGTACAGGTGCTTACACTCCTACTGTTGCTATAGAGACCTCGGTCCTATGGAGCTCAGTGCTCGCACTAAGATAAACTGTTTGGGACAGTACTAAACGAGTATACAAACCCACATGTTATTGCTAGTGTTCACATATTTCACAGTCACTTTTATAACTTTTCATAATAAAATTTCAGCTACGCTACTTTAAACGCAAAAACTTTGCACATTTATTCATGGTCCTAATGAATTAACGACTTAAGTCGATACTGTTAGTAGGTACTTAAAATTCTTCGTGAGCATCATTAATAATCTTGCGTTAAATTTGAACGTAGACAGTTGAAGATTTATGGAAAGTCAAAACGGCTCTTTCAGTAAACTGCTGTAATGATAACAGAGCCGGCAATGGTTGGAGAAAACTAACTATGAACGGTCTACAGTGTACGCAAGCTACATAGAAAATGTAAGTGAAATCGGTTGAAAAAGGGATTTGTGGCTAAGTAGCATAAGCCGCACGGGTCGATCGATCAGGTTAAGCTACGCTTGCCGCGGTTGGTCCGTGGATGGGTGACCATCTTTACATACCTAGACCCCTCCGTGCCTCGGAAAGCACGTTAAGCCGTTGGTCTCGGCTGTCATTTGTGGATCTTTGACAGTCGTTACGGGTCGTCAGAAGCCCGAAAGTCTGACAACCAGTCTTACCAAGGGGTATCGTATTACCCAGTAACTGGGTTGTGGAGTTCAGATAGGCAGTCGCTCCATGTAAAATACTGGTATTCAGCTGCATCCGGTTGGACTGGAAGCCGACCATAACGTGATTGGGAAAAGGCTAGGCAGATGACGATGGTTGATAAAAAATTCGTTGAAAGATCTGTCGTTACCTTTTACATTGTTCGATATGCGTTTCCTTTATCAACGTTAAATAATTTATAAAGTGTTTGTTTCGACGAAATAAGTTTTTTTTGTTGTAAATACACAATTGCGTGGATTGAACAAACTTGAGTAGAAACTAATGAAGATTGGCAGCCGACGTTGATACTCGATACACTCGCCAATTAAGAGAGCGGAGGTGCGGGGCGTGGAGGCAACGGGGGGGCGTGAGGTGGGGACAAGCGACGAGACAGGACGAGAGTGGTGATGTGGTAATTAATGATACATTTACATTAGCAGGAACCGCCGCGCTAATGTAATTGAATCAATTGGAATAAAATTAGCTACCGTTCCGACTCGAGGCGCGTCATCTCATAAACACAAGATATTTCGAATGCCGATAGTTGGCGCGTTTAAGCATCGCGATAGCAGTCATTGCCTTATCCCTAATACCTGTCCATAGGAACCCAATCAACTATGTATAGTTTTCCGTTATTGGAACATGTTAGATATCGATTCAGGATGTTTCTCTGATAAAGCCGTTATCATTTGCACTCCCCTGATAAAGTTGATATCATATGCACTCCTCTGATAAAGCCATTATCATTTGCGTTTCCCTGATAAAGTTGATAGCAAATATGCACTTCCCTGATAAAGCTGTTTTCATTTGCGTTTTCCTGATAAAGTTGATATCGATGGAGCTTCCCTGATGGAGCTTTCCCTCAGCCACATTAGTGGCCACTAGCCCACTAATGTGGCTGACTAATCACAGATTAGTTTCTCCGTGTGCTCACCATCATCATTTCAGCCGAGAGACGTTCACTTCTGGACATAGGCATCCCCCAGGTTTTCTCCACTTCAACCGGTCTTGTGCTTTCCTTATCCAGAGGATTCCCGCGGCCTTCACAAGGTCATTGGTGCACCTTGTGGGAGGCCTTCCCACTCTACGTCTTCCGGTACGCGGTCGCCACTCCAGTACCTTTCGGCCCCATCGGCCATCTGTTCTACAAGCAATGTGCCCTGCACACTGCCACTTAAGTGTGGCAATTCTTCGGGCTACGTCGGTTGTCTTGGTTCTACTGCGGATTTCTTTATTCCTGATTCAATCACGTAGGGACACTCGGTGATTGGTTACTCAATACTAAAACAGACACAGAATGACCAGGGCCGCCAATCAGTGTATTTTATTTCCATCATTTCTAGGATTGAAACTATACTCATCGCAGATTGTTTACTTTTGTATGTATTTCTTACGTATGTTAAGTATGAAATGTTACTTCTGTACGATAAGATTATGTAATAGTTTTATCTGTAAAAGATAAAATACAGAGGCATGGCATCTGTGAGCTGGCAGCGCGCCGGGACTGTACCGGGAATGTATTGGGAATGTACCGGCACTGTACCGGGAATGTACCGGAATGCGGAGACATTTCAGTGGCGTGCCGTCAGGGACGGGAGCGAGGTGGTGCGTTTAGCTGCAGATAAAGGTTTTGCTATAGATATGTCGCTTTAAGAACTCTAATACATTATACATAATTTACATTAAATATATATGGCGTTACAAAATTGATTCAAAAAAAGTTGAACGCGCTTAAATTTAAATAATTTCATTTCGGATGCTTAGAAATGAGTGACCTTAGTTGTGAGTGGTCCTGGGTTCGATGCCCAGGTCGGACAAAGTGTTATTGGGATTTTCTATCTGTAATTTCTAAGTAGTGACCCGGAATCTGGATTTGTGCCTGGTTGATGGCAATAGGTTCGCCCCTATTACATGCGACTTAAATATAACTGGCGAAATGTGGATGTGTGTGGTGGTACGAGGTGTACCTATAATACATCCACATTTGTGTCCAACTCTTCGGGGAAACATGGCGTGATGTTATCTTGTGTTTTTAGAAACGAGTGATTTGTATATAAAAGCTGAGATTGAGTGACAGCTTTCACTGAGTTTTGAAGACTGAAGTAACTTACTACAGGATAAATTTTTAACCAGTGCGCAAACTGTAACCATGAATGTAGTATAGCATTCTAGATCCGCTAGCGTAGAATGTTTTTCGTCGGTTATAAAAACAATCTGCTGTTCCATACATTTTGGCCGCGTAGGTGTTGCACTTTTCTATGAAACAGCTGATTGTTTTTTGTATAACCGACGAAAAATGTCTACTCTAATGGGTTGAAAATGATATGCTGAATTCATGGTTACAGTTTGCGCATTGGTTAAAAAGTTATCCTGTATACATGTACTATATATGAGGTAGTCATTCGATACTGAAAGCACCGCTCTGTCCAATCTCGTCACATTGATGCCTACTTCGTACACACATCACGGGAAACCACAACCTTATTGGTACGTAGTTTGTACATCAGTCCGTTTATATCCACCGGATATCTTCCATTTCTGTATAATGTACAAAAATGTACCTAATTTATCGGTTACCGCTTAGATGGAATTACTATATAGTAGCCTATTTATGCATGCGGAAAAGCTCCAAAATGCGGGTCACACTTTAGTTTAAATTTTTCAAAATCAAATGAACCAGAGGTTATTACAGCGGTTGTGGAACTGCTCAGCGCATTGTGCATTTTATTGATAGCCACGGGCATAGCCAGGTTTTAGTATTGGGGGGGGGGGGGGTTAGAGAAAATAATACGACTAAAAGTACATACAATAACCCTTAACCCCTCAAGTGTCAAAGGAACACCAAGTGTGCATAAGAAAAAGTGCTCGAAGTGTCGACGGAACACCATGTAAGAAAAATATTAAAAGGAATTGGAAATAACATTCCAAAAGTATATGCCGCACGCCTGTTCTTATTTTAATTATATTCTTTTGATATCTGAACTTTTCGGGGGGGGGGGGGTCCAACCCCCAAAACCCTACCCCTGGCTACGCCCGTGTTGATAGCTAAGTACATAAAAACATATAAAATACTAAATGATAAATGATTTTATTTCTGTAAGTAGGTTTGTACAAACACTTTTACACGTCAATCATTTTATTTTTTTAAACTAGATGAGGTCGGCTAGGTGACCCGACAGACGTTGTTCTGACTTAACTATAAATATTGAATTCGTAACTTTATTAATATTTTCTTTCATTAGAACGTTCTCCTGAAAATAAAAAACACAACAAAAAAAGAATTAGCAAAATAGGGATTCATTGTTAAATATAAGATATATAAAACCTATATAAATAAAAAGAAAAGTCCTGACTGACTGACTGACTCATCAACCCTAGAAAGCTGCAGTTTTACACAGAGGTTCCCTTTATAATGTAGACAAGGAATAAGGAAGGATTTTTCGAAAATTCAACCCCTAAGGGAGTCAAATAGGAGAAGAAAGTTCCGCGCGGGCGAAGCCGCTGGCAAAACCTAGTTATAAATATAAATACCGGATCACAGCAGGCGATGACAAGTGACTCGGAACCGAACCAGCTGTTGATTAAATAAAAGAGGTTGGATTGGGCTGTCAAACGAGTCGATACCAACCGCACCCATATCAACCTAGTGATGCCAACCGCACCGATACCAATCGAAACAAATGATACGCATAAAATAGGACACCCACAAATGGTGAATAAAAGTTAAATTTCTGTTGGAAACTGAAGTTGGAATCTCTCAAGCTATTAATTATGATGAGTTGTACAAGTATTTCAACGGAATTTGAAAAGTTCAATGTTGACAGTACAGGTTAGACAAGATCGATGACGTCACTGTTTTCCGAGGGCTACCCGGTATAAGGACGCCGGTGTCGCGCAGAGGCAACCCCGAACCCCCAGACGTCATAAGCACCCACAGCTCCCGTACCCCCAGCTGTGTGTACAAGCACGAAATTGAAGCCCCGCTCATTATATTTCCAATTATTATCGACTGGCCTCGGTATTGGTTCTCCTTACTGTCACGTTCACTTACTTTTTACGCGTCAGATGTTTTTCTATTCATTTATAAAAATTATAAGTGATTTTATTGAAGGTGGTGGGTTTTATGGGAGCGATGATTAAGTGTACCATATCATCGTATCACAACACTTCACAACAGGAGCGCGCAGTCACGAAAAAACTATTCGCTTGAAAAGAATTGCCATTTCAAGCCATTTTTTATCGAGTAGACTCAACCTCAATATCAAGGAGCAATAATTCCAGAATTTTGATATTTTGATAAAGAGACAATTATATTTTGACAAGGTTCTGATTTTTTAGATTACCTATAATGTAAGTCGCCATCTGTTATCTGTGATTTGAAATATTCGTCGCGCGTGTGATTATTATTGCTATGCTATTTATACCGTCTTGCACGAACTCCTAGTACGTTTTGGGCTACGTCGTAGCAAGCCGCTACGGCGTAGCGGGCTGCTACGGCGTAGAGCACTGCTACGCCAACAGCGGTTTATAATTTAAAAGCTGCTTTAGTTTACTATAATATGTCATTATGTCGTAATTAGCGTTCCATGCCGTGGTAAAAATAGAGGGTGACAGAGACATCGACGCACAACCTGGTACCATTGATTCTGTAGAACCCATGCGTTTAATTTTTGCGTCCGTTATTGAAAAGAAAATTGCCCTCGTGTGAATTTATCGCGTAGGTTTATCGCAATTTACATAAAACAGCGGATTTGTTTTTTTATGACCAACGAAAAATTTCTAAACAAAAATTTCAAAACTGAAACTGTGAATTCGGCACATAATTTAAGAAAATTATATGCCGAATTCACAGTTTCAGTTTGCACATTGATGTCCGTGCCACCTTTTACAAACCTGTGAATGAGACGATACGTCACAGATAATATTTGGGGCACATTGTAAGTGTCGTTTCTTAAATAAAATGAGTGTGTACCACATGACGGGCATGACGTCCGACCCATCCTGCCGGTCACCCGGTGCGATGGCAAGCTGCAGCGGCGCGCCCACCACCTCCACCCACACGTCCAGCACAATTGGCTCCACGTCCTGGATCTACACAACAATATACGGTTTAAGACAATGTATTTCTCTCAAAAAGAAAACAATATTCACTACTATGAGGATAAACATAATGCTTGAGTTAGGCAACGGTTTCGATGTGTTAAAAACTAGAATTAAGGTGAAACAAGTCCACATTTTTCCCATACAAACTTCGGGAGTGTATTAGTCCAATGTTTGACAATGTACATTAAAAAGTATACATGGTTTGGGTTTGTCTTATTATTAATATTGTCTGTACGGAAACCATTAAAAAGTTAGGAGCCAACAAAGATTCCTTTTTCTTGCTAATTTAACCAAACTTTGGGCGTGTTTAAGTAATAAAAGATGTGTAAAATCTCCAAAACTAAGTCGGTACCGACAAAGCTCAATTATCGAAAAGTTCTAAAAACTTTATTGGTCATTGATTTATTCAGAAAACCCGATCTCCCGAAGGACTTTTCGTAATTTTTTACGCGCATGTTTTACTTTAACCGATCCTGCACCACACTGAATAATGTTGTGCGTGTAGACTAGCGTCTAACTACTCATCACGGGTGCTACCTCTGTCAGACACGAAGCCTGGTAAGACAGCGTGCTTTTCAGCCAGGCCCACCAGTGAGTTCGAGCCCGCGACTAGGTTCCCCTTAAGTTATAAAATCAAAGTATTTGAGACATGGTGTTTTAATTGACTTTTAAAAGTTGGAAGTGATTTTGATTCCTTAATTACTATGGGTATAGCGTTTTAGAGTTATATATAGGTTATGATTGGGGAATTAAAGTGAAACAAACGTGTAGCTTATTTTATTCGTAGTTTGTTCAAAATTTAAATGAAAATGCGCCACCTGTGACAGCCCGCTTAAACTTGACAATCAATATCAAAATTTTATTCCATATCACAGACCTACCGGAGCACATATGAATCGTCAGAAGCCAGGTGCTTGGTTCCAATTGGTTGTTTTCTATGGAGAAGAGCCGGCAAGAAACTCCACGGTCACTCTCTTTTAAAAATAATTGGTGTGTACAATGTTTTTAAATTACAGTGTTATTAGGTACGGGAGGACAGTGAAGACCAATGACAGATGATACAAACGGTCACATAATAACGGTTGTCGAAATACAGAGCGTTTTTTGACTACTTAATGTCAAATGTAGTAAAATTACAGAATTGTATGGCGGCGTGTGTGACGGACATATGACGGAATCACTTTCCAAGCAAACCAAAGCTTTTCTTACATTACAGAGGCCTTAGCGTGAATTTCATTTAACCATCTCGATCAAACGCATCGAGCGCGTTTGGCGCTCCGATTGGCCTTGGATTGGTGACGGACCAAACGGAGAGCCGAACGCGCTCGATGCGTTTGATCGAGATAGTTAAATGAAACTCACAGTAGGGCCACCGAACCGTTCCCGAACCGAACATGTGTCTAGTCATACTGTGAGAGAGAACAG
The DNA here is from genome assembly GCA_949987655.1 of Polymixis flavicincta. Lineage (NCBI taxonomy): Eukaryota > Metazoa > Arthropoda > Insecta > Lepidoptera > Noctuidae > Polymixis > Polymixis flavicincta. The sequence continues at coordinate 4,064,727 of OX465183.1, read as the reverse complement.
ATTTACAACGTTAATCTATTATAGACAAACAATCAGCTAGCTCACACCAGCAGGTTCAACTTTAATTACAGTCTATATAGTTATTATAGGTTTAGTCTGTGGAACAGATTATGGAACAATTTGGGAAGTTATTTATATGGAATAGCTCCTGGAAGCCAGGGTGATCATTGTCTTACTCTTACGTAAAATGTAAGATGTTATTCAGAATATTTAACTTATCCAAAACATATTATTATTATTATATATTTATTACACACAACTATTACAGAGTCACATAAATTATTCAAGCGGTAGAACGACACCGTCCCACAGTGTTTTGTGAAGCCCGATTTTCGGACATCCTATTTTTATTAAAGTGGCCGACAGAAATAATTATTTAAATGCGAGATTTATCATCCCCATTGAGTTACCAAGTCTAGTTTTTGAGTTATCGTTTTTTGAAAATCGTATTTTTTCCATCCGGATTTTAAGAAAAAAATTAATTACGGTTAAACTAAGCATGATACGAAATAATGATGTTAGGTGCATTGATGGCGTATCTTATGCCGAGTATTTCAGTCCACAAATTAACCTCACAACTTTGTTAGATCCAGATTTATACGAGTTTTTTGGTTTTTAGTTTATATTTTTTTTCTCGAAAATTCTGCCATTTCGGGAAAAGTTATTAATACAAAAATAATTCTATTTACTTCCCCAATACACCACATAATTATGACATCCCAAATCCATGGAACTTAGAAGTTGTGCCCATTTAACTACTTTTGTTAGGGTTGGCAAATTTTTATCCTTATTTTGTGGATCATATTTTTCGTAAAAGTACCACAAAAATACTTAAATAACACAAAATGCCTGACTTTACCTTTTAATGTACAGAGGCCAGCACATCAAGCTACCTCAAACTGTAAAATTTTCCCAATTGAACATGAACCTTATACATTTGTGATCAAGTTGAAAATCTATCAAAGAAATTTGACAGTTTGGGATAGCTTGACCTACTGGCGTCTGTACATCGATGAATAATATTTTATTTAGATACCAAGCTGGTATCCTGGCGTCTTCACATTAGATAATCTAAACCACCAATTTTACTACCAGGTAGATATATTTATGACAAAGTTATATAAAATCCGGATATAAATAATTATCTGAGATTTTGACAACCCTGACGACGTAAAATCCGGATAAAATTTAAAATCGTTGTGGTTTCCAAGTTCCATGGAATTGGGATGTGAAATTTATGTGGTGTGTTGGAGAAGTTATCAAAATCATTTCTGTATAAATAACTTTTCCCGATTTGGTGGAATTATCGAGAAAATTAAGAAAAATTAAAAACCGAAAAACTCGTATATTTCTGGATGTAACAAAGTTACAAGGTTCATTTGTGTACTAAAATACTCGGCATAAGATACGCCATCAAGGTACTGAACATCATTGTTTCGTATCATGCTTAGTTTAAATGTAATAATTTTTTTTCTAAATATCGAGATAAAAATTGGTCGATTTTCAAAAAACTATAACTCAAAAACTAGACTTTGTAGCCAAATGGGGATACGAAATCTTGCATTTAAATGATTATTTTTGTCAGCTTTTTCAATAAAAATGGGATGTCCGAAAATCGGGCTTCATATACACTGTGCGTCCATTAATTGTTGTAACTTTAATAGTGTATAAGAATAATGTGGCCGTACACTGTTTCTCAAAATACAGTTTTATAACCTAGTTCAAGAGACAGGGTTATAAAGAAAAAACCGGCCAAGTGCGAGTCCGACTCGCGCACCGAGGGTTCCGTACAGACCTGTAGGTATATGAGTAAAAAATATTATTATATAACTAAAAATGTATGCTTTTCGAAATTTTTCCTGTATCTGTGCTATAAGACGTTGCTTCGTACTACATTTAAAGATTCTGAGTTCACGGGAAGTACCCTGTAGGTTTTGATTCCCTTGCGAGTGTCGAAAATTTGCGGCATAAACGGCTGTATCTTTTGATTGCTTTGGCTTAGAAGTTCACAGTCACAGCTTCAAGGGACAGTAGATTTGAGTATTTGATATGAATTTCAGATTGATACCTTCACGCGTTCCTGAGAAAAACGGTCGTGACAGACGTCTGTCTGTCACGACCGTTTTTCTCAGGAACGCGACGGATAACAAAGTGATCGTTTAAGGGTTCCGTTTTTTCCTTTTGAGGTACGGAAACCTAACAATTTACAGATTTAACAACAAAACAAAACTATCTACAACTATCTACTATCTGTAATTTTTGATGAAAAAATACATATTATATATTGTAAATATATTATTATTTAACTTAAACAAAAGTCTAAAAGCGTGATTTGTTTGTAAATTTCATTTAATTTATTTTATTCATAAAACAATTCACATTGTGTTGAACATATATACACATGCGATTTTCTTATAAATACGGAGAACAGCTATGAAATATTAATTAACCTCCCAATGAAGTTCAAGTACAGTGCTAAAAAGTTTTGAATATACTAAAATGAAATAGTTTTAAATATAATGTCAAAAAGGTTTTAAATATAATGTCAAAAAGGATTAAAATAAATATAACGTTAAACAGTTTCAATAATAATGTCAAAGATTCTAAAATTATAAATAAATGATATCAACGAGTGCGTTCAGAAAGCAGAACCGGTGTCAAGAGTCTCGGGTTGATTGTGTTGGCGTGCTTGAGACATGATTGTGTGCGAGACAATGCTTAGCTTTCACGTGGGTTCGATTAGTTCTATGACGGGCTAATAGCGTAGCATGTTGAGACTAGACTGTCACTCGCAGAGTTCTCGTCGACAGCCACACTGATCTCATCTACTTGAATATACAACAGCAGTAAATCTTTTGTCATTATTTTAGTAGCAATAACAGCTTAGCAATTAAATAGCGAGCACTGGTGGCCCAGTGGTAACGGCCGCGACTTACGAGTCGTAGGTCGTGCGTTCGAACCCAGCCAGGTGCATTACTTTGTGTAAATAATTTCATCACCACTGCCCTCAAACAGTGACGGAAAACATCGTGAGGAAACGGGCATGTCCTAGAACCAAAAATTCGAAGACATGTGACATCTACCAACCCGCACTGGGCCCGAGTGGTAGATTACGGCCCACACTCTCTCACTGAGAGGAGGCCTGTGTCCCAGCAGTGGGAACGTTATAGGCTGAGTATGTATGTATGTAATTAAATAGCAATCCATATGGTCTACGGCCACAGTCAAACCGTTTGTGGATAAACGCTATTTACACATTTTACCCTTTTAGTATCTTTGAGAGCAAGTTCAGCCATTAGTTTTGACCTTTCAAAATATTGAAAGTATCGCCATGAACGCTGATCTCAACATTCTGATCAACATTAAACGAAGTTTAACATTGCATCCTCATCAAATTGATAAATTAAGTGGATGTAGAAAACGTGAGGTGGATATTGAAAATTTGACGGAGTATTTATAGAAACAACACATTGCAGTGCTTGCTTGCTGGCGCGGCTACCCGTGCAAATGGGCCGCAAGTACCTACCCAATGCTGGAGAATCTGAGCTTGGCCCGAATGTAAATGTCGACACGCTCTCTAATAATCTCGTGACGTCATGTCATCTCGTGTCTGACTGTGGGCTGACGCAATAAGAAAATACCTCATATTCAGCTTTTGTTGCGAAAAAAAAAAATCGTATCACTACTATACAAGATAAAAATTTAACCAGTGCGCAAACTGTAACCATGAATTCAGCATCCATTCATTCTAGACCCGCTAGCATAGAAATTTTTCGTCGGTTATAAAAAAAAAAACTGCTGTTCCATAAATTTTGACCGCGTAGGTATTGCAATTTTCTATGAAACAACTGATTCCTTTGTACAAGCGACGAACAATTTAATCGCTGAGTCTAGAATGATATGTTGAATTCATGGTTGCAGTTTGCACACTGGTTAAAATTGTATATCCTGTATATACATTTATAGTGTTTATTTATTTAAGAAATGAGGGATTCTCATCAAAATTAAAAGCTATATTTTACTAGAAAGTGTCCTATTTTTTCTTCAACGCAAAATTACCCACAGCTACATAATTGGTCTTGGGAGACAAAGCAAGAATTGAAACGGTCGCCAATAAGTATCGTATATTTCCTTTCACCGTTCTGTGTTAGAAAGCAGGCGAGGTCAAGCGGGGACACGTTGTTATGAGCTGTTACAATCAGGTCGCTTCAACGATGTGAGCACGAGAGCTACGAGAGCTACGTTTAGCGAAACGAGAGAAGCAACTGAAACCAACTGCGCTCGAGACAATTAAAAAGATTTTTGAGAGCACTTTTTATCTCGAATAAAAGTAAGATTCAATACCAACTAATCGACTCAAGACTTAGGCTCCATACCGCGGTTGTTATGCCCGAAGCTATATGAATCTTATGAATAATTGTTGTTCCAGAGGTTCACATCTAATTTTTAAACAATTTCAAGTTTATGCACAAAAATATTGCTTTTCAGTTTCTGTTTCATCGTTTATTTTTTTGTTTATAGTTTTTTTTTTTTTGATATTTTCTACAATTAGGGGTAGATTTTCTGCTTTTCAATTAAACTTCAAATTATACCCTATTAAAGAAAAAAGTTTTTTCATAATCGGACTACTCAGTACAAGTTACGCGGGGTCATACATAAAAAAAAATGTAAGCAACATTACTTTTAATATATGCGAAACCTGAATATATTTTGTTCAGTATAAGTAACTGAATCGATTCCAATAATCTTTTCATCATATTATATTTTTTCTAATTTGTTTAATTATTTCAGTTTTCACCAGTTAATTACAATACAATTGCCATACGGTTAGGTACCTACTACCTAAATTTATTATCAATGAGCGCAATACGACGCCAGGGCTGAGCGGGGGCGCCGCGTGACCATGTTTTTGTACGGACAACCAGGTAACATAACACGCTCATATGTGCTTCCCGCATCCAGCGGACTCCAACCTGCGCCTTCAGCTTCCAACGTCTTCCAGTATGCGGGCGCCATTCTTGAACCTTTCGGCCCATCGGCCATATGTTCTGCGAGAAATGTGCCCTGCCCACTGCCACTTAAGTTTGGCGATTCCCGACAAATTGACAAACTTAAATGTCGGTTACCTTAGTTCTCCTACGGATCTCTTCATTCCTGATTCGGTCACGTAGGGAACCTCCAAGCATGGCCCTCTCAATTGCCCTTTCGATGACTTTAAGCCTTCTTATGAGGCCATCACTGGCAACACGCGATTATACTAAATACCTTTCATTATATACCTATCGTATCACACCCGTGGGACTTACGACCACTATGAAGCCATTTCGAATATTTATTTATTATTACATTAAGAAACATTCGCCGACTGACAGAGCGTCCTGCGTAGTCTGTATTGTTAACATTTTAATAATTTGGCGTACGAGAAACTAAGGTCAATTAAAGCCCAGGTAATAGGATTGCGGTCTGTGGTCTCGAAACTTCACTACAATAGTGACAAAAAAAAAACTAAAATACAAAAATACATAAAAGGAAGGCCTTTTTAAAAGGAATTGCTCCTTTTAAAAAAGGTCTTCCCTTTGTGTGTGGTGGTGTAGATAAAGTGAGCGGTTGCGAGTGATGGCCGCGCGTGTCAGAGCCGCTCACTTTGTCAATTGAGGGTCGCAGACATGCGCCACCGCCGCCGTCGCCTGTGACGGACACAACTAGTCAAATTAACTTCCTACATGAAAGCACCATTTCGAGAGTTATGTTCGCTGCGAACTATTAAAGTGTGAAAGTGGGGCAGCATGTGAGGAATGAGCAGGCGTGTCGCTGTGCTCGGCTCTCTTCAAGCAAGGGAAATGTGGCGTATATTACGGTTTGTGTCGTTATTGAAAAAAAACAAACTACTAGAGAACTTACCTCTATTTGATGAAACAATGCTTGCTCGTTGCAAAAATGCTTCTAGCTCCATATCCAATGTACTAACGTGAGTGGTTATTATTGTTCCAAGGCCAGCCAAGACAATTACGAAAGCTCGCTACTCGCATTATATATTCTCAATTATTTCAAGAGACTCTTTTTCGAACTCAAAGAGATGCTTAAATATCTGGCACAATCCTCAAAAATCCAATATCGTTACAAATAATAATATTTAAGAAAGCAGAACTGGCACCATAAGCATTTCAATTTATTTCTCCGATAAATAAGTGCTTACTGAATGTTCTGCAGAATTTCTGAACACTGCACTACAACAAAGAATTTGCTTCAGTTTGTATTGTATACTTTCGTTTTACTCAATATCGTCTCAACTTTACTTCAAACCAATTCTGGCATCTACCAAATACTCAGACAGTTTTGTTGTATCTTCGTTGGTTCTATTCAGCAGAAATGTTTACCGACCGCAAAATAATGTTAGTGCCACAGAAAAGTTGTTTTTAAATTCAATCTTCGCTCATCACAGGCACGTTATAACAAAATTTAGATTTCATTATCATTTATTTTGTGATTTCATCAGCCAGCTTATTATTTGATGCCTAGTCAAATAATAGCTGGCTGAGTGAAAGTAATTTTAGGATTGTAATAGGCTGAAAATAGCCTGTTATCGCTGGTTGAATATAGCCACTTTAGTTCTTTTTAACGTACGTGTGTAAGTAGGTGTCACTTCAGATGGCGCGAGGGAAGTAACTCTTGTCCACCAATTAGGGTTGGCCGAGGAGTTCTAGATTGAAATAATTTGGTTGTTTGTATTGACTGCGTCTAATTGAATCGAAATAACCGATATTCTCAAAATACTACGAAAATTTCTAAAACTGAAAATTGGACGATCGAATAGAATATAATAATAGGTCTTTACCTATGAAATTGCCGTTTTGTATGAAAAAATTTAAACGAATTTTTTTCATGAATTTTTTATTTGTATTAATCGAAGTAATCACCCATGCAATCAATGCATCTTTGCCATCGCAGTGGCAGTTTATTGATGCCCTTCTTAAAGAAATCAGCTGGACGGGAGGCAACAAATTCTTCAAAGGCATTTTGTACTGCCTCTCGGGTATTAAATTTTTTCCCGCCAAGAAGTTATCCAAATTCTGGAAAAAGTAGTAGTCTGTAGGCGCAAGGTCTGGTGAGTAGGGCGGATGACGGAGAGCTTCCAACCCCAGTTCTTGCAACTTGGAGACCGTCTGCTGTGCAGTATGAGGTCGCGCGTTGTCGTGCAGGAGCAGCGGAGACGAGCGATTGACCAATGCTGGTTGGAGATGCGCCAGCTTCTCCATCATTGTGTTCAGTTCTTCACAGTACACATCTGCAGTAATGCTCACCCCGTTTGGTAAGAAGCTGTGATGAATCACACCGGCGCTAGACCACCAAACAGTGACCATCACTTTTCTAGGGGTAAGTTTTCGTTTAGGGCATTGTTTAGGTGCTGAACCAGGATCCAACCAACTTGCTGAGCGCTTACGGTTATCAAACAGAATCCATTTTTCATCGCAGGTAACAATGCGGTTCAAAATTCCTTCATTTGTGTGTCTGTTGAGCAGTGCAAGGCACGTCTCGACGCGTACTTCGCGCTGGCGATCATTGAGTTCGTGGGGCACCCATTTGTCAAGCTTTTTTACCTTGCCAATTTGACGCAAATGGACCAATATTGTTTTGACGCTAACGTCGAAAGCTGCTGCTAATTCAGCCGTAGATTGTGTATCATCAGCTTCCACAATCGCCTTTAATTCGTCATTGTCGACCAAAGTCTTCGGACGACCGCGAGGTTCATTTTTCAGGTCGAAATTTCCAGAACGGAAGCGAGCAAACCAATAACAGGTGGTGCGTTGGTTTGTAGTGTTAGCTCCGTAAACGTCGTTGATGTTGCGTGCCGCTTGTGCCGCGTTGCTGCCACGACGGTACTCATATTCCATAATTACTCGAATTTTTAACGTATCCATGATGACGAAAAAGATTGAAATGCGATGAAAATGTAACACTAATCAATAAAGAAATGACTACATTTAGAAAAAAAAATCCATGTTTTTAAAATAAAATTAATTTGAAATTAGAATTCTTAGCCAAACAAAAATTATTTTGATTTGAAATGGCCAGTACTGCAGAACGGCAATTTCATAGGTAAAGACCTAAAGAATATATTTTTTGTCAAACATAGGTAATACTCGTAACATACGGAGATCTTAAAATAAGGTGCGCGTTAGCCAATATTGGCATACAAATGATAAGAACGATTAAAATAAGAACTTAGGATTAAATTACAACATAATTAGAATTAGTGGAGTAGCTAATTGTTCATGCAAGCAAATTTATCTAATTTAATTACAATTCAAAGTCAATTTCACGAAGGACTTCACGAAGGATACCTTTATTCGTAAGGTTAAGTTAAGGTTAATCTTTCACCCGTTTTAGGAGTGTATGATAATTTGGCGTGTAAATTCAATATTTTTCGATTGTGATAAGTTCTTTACGTAATATTTATTTTAGTATTTGGTATGAAGTGCCTTACTTGGCACCAATGTTACCGACGAAAATTTGAGATATACCTACTGGGATATCTCAAATTTTCGTCGGTAACATTTTTATTTCTGCTCGGGTTGAGCGAAGAAATATTGTTGGCGTAATAAATTAAATATAATACGATGTAGATTGAGGGGCGTCGTGTCGTTGACAATGTGCTGGTACTTGATAAACCAAGTTATTACATTGACGTGCGACGTGGATGAACGTGCGACGAATCGCGCTTCGGGATAACGTGATCCATAACATACTTTACTATTTTATACCGCTTCTTTTTCAAATAACTAATTCATTTAGTTACCATAACAGTTAATTACGTTCCTATGACAACCTAAGCCATAAATACTCCAAGCTCGATGAAATACAATAAGGTTTGTGTGTTCTTTAATTTCAGATAGTAACCATAAATAATGTTGATATTTACAAACCTTAAGCGTTGGGTCCTTAACAAAATTTATTACCCTATAACTCGAGTAACGAAGTTGTTTTCACCAACTTTAAATTGTGATTTTAACAGTTTCTATTCCAACGAATCTTATTTATTGTGAAAACACTGTTGGGGATGTTCAGTGTTCTATCTTGGGCTCACGGACTGATCAACAGGGGCAGCCGTTCCAGACCAGCTCACTGTATTCTTTGGCATGACAGGTGTTGTTTCACTGACGTCGGTTGTATCCGCCATAAACAGCTCGTAAACGTCCTTTGTTCAACACGGAGCTTCGCGTAGATACAATGTGAGCAGTCATCGTGCATAATGTACGGCAAGCTATGTAAGTGTGCGCTCTACTTATTATCGCAACTATAACGTTGCTAATGCACTGCTCATCATTTATTTCAATAAGGACACTATCTACGCGAGGTCCCCACACTATCGCCAACGTGCCCCAGTAAGCACCCACTGAAGCTTTCAACCTAACCTTTCACCGTTAGGTGAAAGAACAATGTAAGTGTTGATTTATGTTCGCCCTAGGGGCGAGCTTATTTATTTATTGGATCTCCGACAGAGGTTAAACAATTACATGAAAGTGTTCATAGAACAGGGACAAAAACAAGTGTGCATTTCCAATGATAAGAGACCTCATTTACTCATAATCTAGGTGTGTCTATTTGCCATCAACTATGAAAAAAAAAGTAGACCGATTTTGATAATTCTTTTTTTATTGGAAAGGGTATACCCCGAAGTTGGTCCCATATAAATTTTGAAGAAAAATTCCAACCCTGAGGGTAAGAAAACAGGGGATGATTGATTCTTTACTCACAGATTTTAATACTGAGATGTGTAATTACAAAACTAATCAAAAATTAAGCATGTAGTAATTAGTAGATTATAGCCACAAAAAATATAAAATAAAAACTTTTGAATAAAAAATTAAACCGCCGAAAAACCGAAAAGTAAAAAATTATAAACCTGCTTTGTCCAACCCCAATAACTAAGTTCGGAAGGCGGTGACTTATAATTAAATACATATCCAAAGTCACCGTCTTCCGAACTTAGTTATTGGGGTTGGACAAAGCAGGTTTATAATTTTTTACTTTTCTGTTTTTCGGCGGTTTAATTTTTTATTAAAAAGTTTTTTAGCACTATTTTTATTATTTTTAATTTTCTTTAATAACATGTGTATTTTAACTAACGTAATATTGTACGTCCTGTAAATTGCTCTGCTAGTGCTGTGCACTTTTTTCAATTCACAATTACTAAAACTGCATGTGATCATTGTTTGTGTATTGTCTTAGTGAATAAGTCGTTTAAGTGTCTTATCAATTAATTAATAAATTAAGTACCATGTAATTGGTTACATAATGGTTATGTAACATAACTGAAGTATGAGGTGGTATGAGTGCTGTAAACTCCGCTGCCCAACAATTCGGGTAATATAGGCGTGATGTTAAGTATTACGTTTTAGGTTAGAGGTAATTTCCGCAAGATAAATATGTACATATATAACCACCGACCGACCTCCTGGACACGGCTACTTGTAATTTCCGCTCTGATATTAGGGGTAGTTAAGACAGAAGACAGTTTAGCGATTATATAGATGCCTCCAACATTTTACTCAATAAGGTGAATCTTATGATTGACACGTTTGGCGCAGTGGTTAAGCGATTGACTGCTGCGCTACGTGTCGCGGGTTCGATTCCCGCACGGAACAAATATTTGTATGAACTACAAGTAGTTGTTCCGGGTCCGGCTGTTTGTGTATGTGAATTTAAATGTTTGTAAACGCACCCACAATACAGGAGAAATTCCTAGTGTGAGGCAACGTTTAAAAAAAAAAAAAAACTAGTCGACATTTTTTCCATACAAACTTGGAGAGTGTATTACTTCACTGTTCGAAAATACACATCAAAAATTAAACGTGCTATGGTTTTGTTTCATTATTAATATTGTCTGTACGGAAACAGAATACTAAAATAAAAAGGCATGAACAAGTTAGGAGCCAACAAAGATTCGTTTTTCTTGCTAATTTAACCTAACTTTGGCCGTGTTTAAGTAATAAAAGAAGTGTAAAATCTCCAAAACCAAGTCGGTACCGACAAACCACAAATATCTAAAAGTTTAGAAAACTTTTTGATTTATGTGGTGGTTTTTTCATAAGACCCGATCTTCCGAAGGACTTTTCTTAATTTTTTACGCGCCTGATTTACTTTAAATGATCCTGCATCTCACTTAATAATGTTGTGCGTGTAGACTAGCGTCTAACTGCTCATTACTGGTGCTACCTCTGTCGGAAACGATGCCTGGTGAGACGGCGTGCTTTTTAGCCAGGCCCACCAGTGAGTTTGAGCCCGCGACTAGTTCCCCTTAAACCTCAATGTTCTATGGTATCTAACAAGTCATAAGGTGCAATTAAATATTTGAATAATTATGTATGTTTATTTATAAACTTACTACAAGTCGCTAGGTGGTGAGTTATTTTAAAACTTGAACATGTAGTATCAAGTACAGTACGCAGTCATTAATAGGTCTTTACCTATGAAATTGCCGTTTTGTATGAAAAAATTTAAACGAATTTTTTTCATGAATTTTTTATTTGTATTAATCGAAGTAATCACCCATGCAATCAATGCATCTTTGCCATCGCAGTGGCAGTTTATTGATGCCCTTCTTAAAGAAATCAGCTGGACGGGAGGCAACAAATTCTTCAAAGGCATTTTGTACTGCCTCTCGGGTATTAAATTTTTTTCCCGCCAAGAAGTTATCCAAATTCTGGAAAAAGTAGTAGTCTGTAGGCGCAAGGTCTGGTGAGTAGGGCGGATGACGGAGAGCTTCCAACCCCAGTTCTTGCAACTTGGAGACCGTCTGCTGTGCAGTATGAGGTCGCGCGTTGTCGTGCAGGAGCAGCGGAGACGAGCGATTGACCAATGCTGGTTGGAGATGCGCCAGCTTCTCCATCATTGTGTTCAGTTCTTCACAGTACACATCTGCAGTAATGCTCACCCCGTTTGGTAAGAAGCTGTGATGAATCACACCGGCGCTAGACCACCAAACAGTGACCATCACTTTTCTAGGGGTAAGTTTTCGTTTAGGGCATTGTTTAGGTGCTGAACCAGGATCCAACCAACTTGCTGAGCGCTTACGGTTATCAAACAGAATCCATTTTTCATCGCAGGTAACAATGCGGTTCAAAATTCCTTCATTTGTGTGTCTGTTGAGCAGTGCAAGGCACGTCTCGACGCGTACTTCGCGCTGGCGATCATTGAGTTCGTGGGGCACCCATTTGTCAAGCTTTTTTACCTTGCCAATTTGACGCAAATGGACCAATATTGTTTTGACGCTTACGTCGAAAGCTGCTGCTAATTCAGCCGTAGATTGTGTATCATCAGCTTCCACAATCGCCTTTAATTCGTCGTTGTCGACCAAAGTCTTCGGACGACCGCGAGGTTCATTTTTCAGGTCGAAATTTCCAGAACGGAAGCGAGCAAACCAATAACAGGTGGTGCGTTGGTTTGTAGTGTTAGCTCCGTAAACGTCGTTGATGTTGCGTGCCGCTTGTGCCGCGTTGCTGCCACGACGGTACTCATATTCCATAATTACTCGAATTTTTAACGTATCCATGATGACGAAAAAGATTGAAATGCGATGAAAATGTAACACTAATCAATAAAGAAATGACTACTTTTAGAAAAAAAAATCCATGTTTTTAAAATAAAATTAATTTGAAATTAGAATTCTTAGCCAAACAAAAATTATTTTGATTTGAAATGGCCAGTACTGCAGAACGGCAATTTCATAGGTAAAGACCTAATATTAGGCCACTAGAGAGAGACACAGAGTTTCCAAAAGTTCTAACACACTGCACAAAGGACTGTTATTTTTGTCATTCATTCAAACCACGGAGCTAAACGGAAGTGTCTTTTTAAAGTTGAATGAATCATATTCACAACCGGGAAGATGTAGTCCTACGATGGTTATTTGGCGCTCCAATGACGTTAAAAAGGCGCCGTTGAGAACATTTATGCAATTGTTTTTGTTGAATACATAAAAAAAAAACAAGATGACTTATTTCCGATTTTGTCCAAGCGCCAAAGATTCTTGTATAAATATAGACAGTTAGGTGTGACATCACGCATAGCGGTACCTGTATGAGCAGCTGGTCGTAGTACAGCCCCCAGCAGTCGGCGTATACTTTCAGGTTGAGCGGCACTTGCGCGTTCGCCGCCAGCACGCCACCCGGCGGCGCGCACGCCAGCGCCACGCCCGGCTCCGCCACGTCACGCGCCCACTGGTCTGTGACAAACACACGTTACCACGCTTTGCGATTTGCAAGTTTCCAGCGAGGCAATTGTTAAATGCGCTGGTCGCGTATGCGTAGCGAGCACGTCATGTCTGCGCAACCTGTTCATCGCGTTTGTGTAATGGGAGCGATTGACGTGAGTGTACAAGAGAGTTAAGACATGCTAGCGTAAAATTTTGTGAAAATGTGGAAAGTCCGCGGGAGTACCCTGGCAAATTTGTTAGATTGAAAACATTCTTAGACGCTATCTCCAAGGGTGAGAGTATCTCGGTGATAGTGCTTTTAAATACAATTTAAATTTTATGAAGCAATCTCCACAAGCCAATAGGCATCATCGTGGCGAGATTGTGAAGGCGATACTCTCATGAAGCTCGATGGCACTGGCGATAGAACTATTAATTGTGTAACTAATATTAGTTAAAATATGACTACTTTTGTCACTGTGTTTTTCTTATTCTACTATGTCAATAAGCTTTGCCGACGATGCTTCACTTCTATTTTACAATATACTCAGATAACAATGCCTAAATAATACACAAAAAGCAAACATTGCCAACACCAGCAAATATACCGCATACCGTTTCAACAACTGCGCAGTTTATTTCACTACAAAACTATTATTGCATTGAAGTGAAGCTACACACTCTGAGCTACTTATTTTATGAAATTGAAACTAAAGCAAAGCAAATAGAGTTAGAGAATCATAAAGTGGAACGATTGCACACGCTAACGAGGTTCCACTCGAGTCGAGATTTAACTTAGTACGGGGCGCGATGCACTCGGACCCCGCCACCCCTCGGCTACCTCTCGCCGCACGCGGATGACTTTATATGCACATATTCATACAGACGGACCGAGAGGCTGTGGCTTAACATTGTAAGCCATTCTAATGTATGGAGACATGTTTACTGTTTAGCTTGGAACATCACGCTTTACTTCTTCGTGAAGTAAAGCGTGATGTTCCAAGCTGTTTTATTGCCTGTTTGTACTAGGTGGCCTCAGAAAGAATCTGTACTTTTTGAAGCCCCACCGTTGATGTCTAGAGCAAAGGTGGAGCTATAGTGTCAGTTTAACGCTAGATTTCAACCAGAAGAATTATGCATGCGCGAGACATCTGGCGTGCCTAAGTTGGATAACATTAGAGTTTTGCTCTACTTTCCACATGCTAGCGACTGAAACTAGCAAGTCATTTCTAATAAACAGTATCCGCTTCTATAACAAGTTGCCAAAGTCGGTTACAGAACTTAGCGATGGAAAGTTTAAAACCCACATCAAACGTGTCCTTATCAAAAAAGCATATTATGACTACGTTAAAAAAAGGATGTTTGGCATTAATTCCTTCTGCACATGTGGCTTCCCTGGTACCTCATTAACAGCATAACTATGTGAAAGTCTATTAACTGCTCCCAAATTACAATGTTCTTTTTTATTCTTTTATTTTTACAATGCTGACATATTCTGGGCATTATTTGACATTATACATCAATTTTAATATTGATTATGTTTTAGTGATTGTCATGGAAATAATGTCACTGTGTTTAAATAGGTTCATTTTATTTATGTAGATTATTTTACATAATGTGAATGAGAGAACGTTGTAGGCCTTACATACTGTAGATTTGTAGACGATTTTCTATTATGTATTTTCATTCCTCTAAGTACCTGGTACTTATTGACAGGCCTGCACTGTCCTTCCATACCTTTTATCAGTGTAATTTTAAAACATTAAAACAAGCTAATTATTTTTAAAAGAGTAACCGTGGAGTTTCTTGCCGGATCTTCTCCATAGGAAGCGACAATTTGGAACCGTGCACCTAGCTTCTGACGTTTTATAAGTGCCCTTGCAGGTTTATATGAAATAAAATATTTTGATTTGATTGATTTGAGCGAGTTTTCCAGAGTAACAACATCATGGGCACATGATGGGAACGTTCAACACACTTTGAATTGGCTTATTTATTGTGGTAATAACGAATAAACCGATTTCCGTAGCGAATACATCAGATTGCATGCTATTAACCCAAATATGAAATTCTGTCTGTTCTCGTGAGATACATTCGGCGCGTGCCGAGCGCACTCACGACACACTACAGCGATATATTAACTAATATTTGCAATAAGCTTGCGATATGGAAACCGCATCCTTAGTCTACCACGCCACCTACCTGCAACATTACAATAATAACGACGCCATTCACAGCTAAACAAAACTCATAATAAATGAATGGAGCAATCACGAGGATCATTTCAAATTTAACATCGTATCGAATGGATCGAGGAGGCACGTGCTACACTCTAAGGGCCCGTTTATTTGATGGAAAACGTAATGTTCTCGCTTCTTATAACTGTAGCCTTACGAACTGACGAGGGCTGCTTTAACACGTTTTATTCAGAGAACGTTAATATTCAGATTACATTGACATCTGAATATGCGGACATTACAGGAATACGAAGCAGAGCGGTTGATGTAATCAATTTGTGTGCAGTCCACGCGGCGGCGGCGGGCGCCACTCTCTCAGTGATGTGCAGGGAGCGGATAACTCGATATTGCGCCTCGCTCTCATTGTATCGCCAACTGGGGCAACTGGCCACTCGGAACTGGGAACAGGGAACTGACACATGAAATTTCCTTAAAACGACATATTCAGAAGCGGAATTACAGTAGTAAGATTATTGGCAACGACGAGTCGACGTTGGAATAACTTATTCATCTTGGGATTGGGGCCGTCAGCCGCGAAACGTGCGCTCGGCAATATTATGTTATTGTATCTATGGGGGCAATAATAATTAGGCTGAACATCTTACAAACAAGCTTCATATATTATTTCTGTATTCAAAATTAATTCTTGAAGCAGGCTAATAGAATTTTTCACTTTCTAGTGTTTTTCCGGAAGTCGGTATTTTTTTTTGGAAAACGTTTTCATTTTTCAGTTTTTAGTTATAGTACCCACTCCATACCAATTCATCATCCTTGGGGTCAAAACAATGCATATTTATGCGATAGCAGCAATCGCGGTTGATTTGCTGTCATTTTTTGAAGAGTTCCGTTGTCTGTCTCCGAAACTCATCTTCAGATCTATATGGAATTTAAATGGGACCGTTTCGGAATAAACCGCTTTCCAAAAAAAAAAAAAAATTTTGCAAATCGGTCTATATATGACGGAGTCATGCCCGAACCGAATCAGCACCTAACTCCCAACCGTTAAAGAGTTGTACCTTCCTTCATCAGCTCAGCGTCATGAGATGATGATGACCATACGCAAATGTCTCAATAGCTTTAGAAAACCTGAAAAACATTGTTAATACCTATAAGATTTGAGGGTTGCCCTCGATTTCCTTGGGATTCCATCATCAGATCCTGACTTGGTGCTAATGGGACCACCTTAGGAGTATACTCTTTCAAACAAATTTTTTTATTGAGAATCGGTCCACATTGGGGGAGAACACGATGAACATACATTAAAAAAACATACAGTGGAACAAATAATCTTCTCCTTTTTTGGAAGTCGCTTAAAAATCGTGGGTATTGTTAAAAAAAAAAGAATAATATAAGATGTTATGTGTGAATAATCCGTACCTAGTCAAGTTGGCAGGTCAGTGGCGCATGAAACACGATCGATCTCGACATGAGGATAGCGTAGTGGGCGAGTGGGCAAGTGGACACGTCCTTGACACCACAGCGTTGCTTGCTATGACCGTGATAAAATATGGCTTTATTTTATATTTTTCAACCATGCATTGATATTGTTTCCGATTCAATAAAGCACTAGTTTACTTAGGGGTAGCTTTATTAAATAAAAGGTAAAAACTTGAACATAATTTAATGTCATGTTGTTTCTATCTCAATCGATCAGCTCTGTCAATACCATTACCGCAAACACGTACAAATACCTATCGGATACTTTTATGTAAATCTAGAATATTGTCACTATCTCACCGCACATGATAGCTAGTTATATAGATGCAAAAATGACTAACCACAAGGACCGCAATGTATATAATATATTAAATAAATGGTTGTTGATTGTCAATTGGTGATTTAGTTTGATGGTCAGCTTGGTAGGTTTGACAAGTTCCATTCCGTGAAAGAGTTGTAACAAATGAATCGTGCGCGACTATTCGTATAACCAATGTGCCGGTCGCCACATGGTGGGGCGTCCGAGCTCTCCCCGATAGGGCTGGCGATTAGAACTAAATTAAGTTACGCAAAAAAAAAAAAACAGATACGTAAATGGCTAATTCGGTCGAAAACTGTCTTAAGGCTAAAACGAAATGCTCGAACTTTAGCAGCGGGCAAAACGCAAGGAAATAGAATGCAACAAAACAAAATACACGCCTTATCCATACGGGCAAGGCATTGCATAACTGTACCTACTGTTTTATAACGCTTATTTAAAATAAATAGCAAAAATGTCGCACAACTTGAGCTCAAATTTATTAAATAAGTTAACTAACAAATTAACGACGACAATCACAACGTTGAACGTTTGTGTTGTTTTCTCGTTTTCTCCGAAAGAAGTTAGGTATATTAGTTGCAGTCGCTGAAAGTAGTTTTGGTTTCGGCTTGCAGTAAGTCAAATAAATATAAATATTACGCGTACTTACTAATAAATTGTCGGCGCGGTTGTCGCAGTGGTTAAGCGATTGACTGCTGCGCTGCGTATCGCGGGTTCGATTCCCGCACGGATCAAAAATTTGTATGACCTACAATTTGTTGTTCCGGGTCTGGCTGTTTGTTTATGTGAGTTCAAATGTTTGTAAACGCACCCACAATACAGGAGAAATTCCTAGTGTGGGGCAACGTTTAAAAAAATAAATAAAATATTACATAATTTTACTTAAAAAGCTAAGACGCAGACACGATACATACTCCAATTTATTCAGACGGTGAATGAGAGACACAAATTCCGCGCCGAAAAGTAAGCAATTGGCTAGCAACCACGATATCATCAAAAGTTATATATTGTATGTAAATTACTATTTAAACCTTATGAAATCCTGTGCCTGCAACCACGAGTTTGGCACTCTAGTCCAACTGTGAAAACATCAGAGACAAAAGAGAGACGGAAGAGTTTACCTAAGCTGACGGTTTTTAGTAAAAAAAAAAAAATTGTTTCAAAAAGGACTTGGACTGAAAATAACTTGTTCCAAAATTCTATCCGCGCAATATTCATCAAAGATCTGCACTATCAATTCTGTAAGTAATTCTTCTGCTAAAGTGTGACTTGAAGTTTAATCTGACATCGAAGACGTCAGTCCAATATTCGATAAGTTATGTTCGCACCGTCAACATCTCAGAGGCAACGACGTCGCGTCAGTCAGGTGAAGTTTAAGTGCTAACAAGACTAGACAGGCGCCGCTGAACGCACGAATCTAATTATAATTTTATAAGATTCAGTAAAGTTTCGAGACGCGTCAGGTGTCAAGTGTCAAGGCGAGAGACGCGCGAATAAAGCCCTGCACGCGTTGCGTTGTTTTGTACCTACTCTAACTTTAGGGTAATGGAGAGAGAAATTCTATAACTGTTTGTTTAAAGTTAGTTTTCTATGTCTTCAATTAAACACGATGCGTTAACATCTTTATGTATATTCGCTACTATCTACTTGCAACAAACAATTTGATATGTCATTGAGTTAATGTTAAAAATTAAACCGTCGTGGGAAAATTTGCATGAAAGGATGGTGTATTATTGAAGTATGGCACAATGCAAAAATTAAAGTTTTATTAAAGAAAAACATATCTCGCAGAGGTACATAGCGGCAATACAATACAATACAATACATAGTACATACCCGCTACTGGCAACAGCATAGCGATGCTGTTGCCAGTAGCGGGTCTGACCCGCTGAATTAGATATTTCAGATCGAAAATAATAATTACGAGTAATGAAACAACGCTATCAAATTCCTGTCTCTTTAGAGGAAATGTATTTTCAAAAATGCAAATTTTATTAAGTACAGGGAATTTGAATAAATCTATACATATAAAAAGAGAAACTGACTGACTGATCAATCAACGCACAGCCGAAACTACTAGAACTAGGAACGTGAAATTTTGCACACGGCTTCCTTTTATAATGTAGGGGAGCACTAAGAAATGGTTTTTAAAAATTCGACCTGTAAGGGGGTGAAAAGGGGGCATTTTGTTTGCATGAAAAATCTTATTCCTTGAGTTAATAAACTTGAAACTTGGTACAAATACTTATCTAAGTAAGTTATAAAGTTGGTCATTTATTGTTTTTCTAAACTACACCCTAAAGGGGGATTGGGGGCTGTCAAAGTTTGTATGGAAGAATTTTAACGCGCGGTCTGATTAACTCGAAACTCAGTATTTAGACCAAAAAAATTTATACTAAAACCAAAAATAAAGAATAACGTGTATCAGGACGTCCCCGGCGTCTCAATAACACAGGGAAGCAAAAGGTATGAGAATAATACGAAGGCAATTTTTTTCCGCCCACAATAACGTTTTTAACATGCACGTATTTCCACACATTTTATGGACGTTGAAATAGACGTCATCGATAATAATCGTCACGTTAGAAAATAATAAAAGCACACATTAGAGGAAATGATGAAATCCAATATTTACGTTTCAAAACTGACAGGTAGGAAGGAATCTTATTTTGTGCATGCAATCTCAAGTGAATAAATCCAGTATCCAAATACCACTTACATTATTTGTAAAAATAAAACGATTTTTGCTCAAAATGCTCTTTCTTCGGGACAGCCCTATTAAATAGGGTCTCATTTGCATCGCTCCCCATGTCACGTGCACAGCCATGCAAGTAAACATTTAAGATGGTAGGCGACAAAGTGACACCATCGAATAATATACATTTTCAATACATAGGTACCTCCTACATACAATATTCATGCTAACATCATTAGCAATCTGAATTCTTTTATGTAACTTGCTTCATCATTTCAGCCGAGAAACATCCACTGCTGGACATAGGCCTCCCCCAAGCTCCTCCACTTCGACCGGTTTTGTGCTTCCCACATCCAGCCAATTCCCGCGGCCTTTACAAGGTCATCGGTCCACCTTTTGGGAGGCCTTCTCACGCTACGTCTTCTGGTACGCGGCCGCCACTCCAAAACCTTTCGGCCCCATCGGCCATCTGTTCTGCGAGCAATGTGCCCTGTCCGCTGCCACTTGTTTAGCAATTCTTCGGGCTATGTCGGTTGCTTTGGTTCCTGATTCGCTCACGTAGTTAAACTCAAAGCATGGCCCTCTCCATTGCCCTTTGGGTGACTTTAAGCCTTCTGATAAGGCCCATTGTGAGCGACCACGTTTCAGTGCCATAGGTCATCACTGGCAACGTCAAAGACTTGCTAACATGTTAATTATCTCGCTGAGTTCTAATTACTACAATTGTAGTACTAGTTAGGAACCTGTTGGCTTTGTCAAACGAATTTTAATAATAACTAGCTGACCCGGCGAACTTCGTACCGCCATATTTTATTTCTCCAGTCGCGACTGACGAAAAACCCTTCCGGTAAAATCAAATCAGTTGGATTATCAATAATCCAACTGATTTGATCAAATCTAAATATTTTTTTGTAGTTTTCTTATATACAAACCTTGTCCTGACAATTAGGAACACATAACAAAAAGAATCATCCAATTTGGTGCAGTCGTTCGGAAGTTATGCGCGTACATACATTTCGGCGATTCATTTTTATATACAGGTTGAAATTAAAAACATGCGACAAACCGAAATGGGAGATCGTACTCATCATTATGAACAACTTTTACTATGGGACCAAACCTGAAATCGCAAAAAAAAGAAACAGCTGTTCCCTACATTTATGTTCGCATAACTCGTCAAAATGTAGAGAACCGCTGTGTTTTTTTCGCGAATGCATCTTTGGTCTCTTAGTAAAAGTTCTTCATAACGATGAGTACAATCTCCCATTTCGGTTTGTCGCATGTTTTCAATTTCAACCTGTATATAGATAGATCGATAGATAGATATAGATAAGTAGTAGAAAATCTTCACTATGCCAAGTGACATGACAACGCGTGAACTTGCAGCTAGTAAGTGCTACTTGTATGAGCTACAGAAAGACTTGTGTGAATTACCTATCATATTTCCTCTTGTGTAATGTTTTGTATTATTACGTTCATTAATTCATTCCACTGTGAATATGTGTAATGCTGCAGATTATCAGTGAGTATTTGTCCTACCAGAACGTGTGTGTGTGTGCATCCCGGTGCCGGCGGGAGTAACGCGATAATCAAATTACTGACGAATTAATTACGGATTAATGACCGGTTAACTGGCTCTAGTTATTAATCTGAGTGCGTTAATTTTGCTGCTTATTAAGATTAATTTGACAGTTCACTTAAAGTAGTTTAGTTATGAGAAGCATTCAATTTTGTTGAGAACACTCCCCTCGGGTGTCGCGGAAGTACTATTAATTAATAACATTGTTTTGGAACAAGAAACATTATTAATAGTATCCAACCTATGGCCTAATTTGTTTAAGAAGATACCCAAGACGTATTAATTTAAGCAACATATAAATGACTCTGTCAGAAAAAATATTCTCTCAGAACTTTATTGTCATGAGACATTAGCACTCTTCAAATGACTCCGTACGTAAAGATTTTCTGCAAATTAGAATTTATGTAGTCCAGACAATAACTCTAGTAGTCCAGCAAAATTTAGAATGACTTTAAATTTTTTCGGTAAATAACTAAGTTTTTGTTTGGGCAAACGAATGAAAATATAGGCGGGTTGATGTAAACACGAATAAATGTAATAATTTTAATGTACTTTTAATTGAATCAACCCGGTACTTTGAGAGGACCTTAAGCTCTCATAGTACCTACTAAGCTACATTGACTATTTTAATTGTAATAAGTACCTAATAACGTTGGAGGAATACGTAAATAAACTTAATAGTACACTTTGATGAAACACAAGGAATCACAACAAAAAAAAGGTTCACAACAACAAAACGTAGCTCTGAGTGTACTCCAGTACATTAACTTGGGTACAAACAGTAGTACATAAAACGAAGGAAACGGAAAAGTTTCATAGGTGAATGTACTAAGGACCTCTGATATTAGTTTGGAAGAACAACACTACCTCACGTTATGTCGAGAACTACGAGGAAAATATATATAAATATAAAGTTTAGATGTAGTTTACAGTCACATAAACTTAATTACAAATTTGTCGTATTGTAGCCATTCGTACAACTTATTGTCAAAGAATGGTTGTGATTTGAATATACTGATAATTTTAAACTTAATTGGTCGCGTCTAAAGACTTAAGTCAATAGCCGCATGGGGTGTGTCACGGTGTGTCATCATCATCATCATTTCAGCCGAAAGACGTCCACTGCTGGACATAGGCCTCCCCCAGGCTCCTCCACTTCGACCGGTCTTGTGGTTCCCACATCCAGTGGATACACGCGGCCTTCACAAGGTCATCGGTCCACCTTGTGGGAGGCCTTCCCACTCTTCGTCTTCACGGTGTGTGACTCCCCTCAAAACTAATTGATTAAAATATTTCGACTTTAGAACATATTAAGTAATAAACGTTTATTCATAAACATTTTTTTCCCAATAAACAATAACACAAAACATTTCAATTGATTCTTTTATTCAGGAAATTGATTTTGACAACATCTATTTGGCCGTTTTCGATGCTTTTGTTAAGTTCAAGTTATTTGCTAGATCCCAATTTTGGATTTGGTTTGTCGACATCTGACTACTTCAGAAATATCCTTCACAATACTGTAAATTAAATTTTAATTTCTTTTAAGACATAAGAGTCGATACCACAAGATATTGAATTAATTACCTAACACAAAATCGGGCTGTCATAACATTATCATAAAATTATATGTAATAAATAGGTTTCAGTATAACACTCTAAATCTATTTTTAATAACAACAATATACAATAGTGCATACAGATAAAACAATAAAATACACGACTATTCAACGCCAACCCGCCTGCCAAGCTTTTAAACGTTTTATACCATTTGGTTTTAAACAATATTTTTGGTTTAAAACGATTGTATGGTTTTCAGTCTGCACATCTTAAAAAAGTAGTATAAGTATGATTCATCATTCAGCCGAAAGACGTCCACTGCTGGACAAAGGCCTACCCCAGGCTCTTCCACTTCGACCGGTCTTCTGCTTCCCACATATAGCGGATTCCTGCGGCCTTCACAAGAGGTCATCGGTCCACTTTGTGGGAGGCCTTCCCACAAGATGGACCGATGGCCCCATCGGCCATCTGTTATGCGAGCAATGTGCCCTGCCCACTGCCACTTAAGTTTGGCAATTCTTCGGGCTTTGTCGGTTGCCTTGGTTCTCCTGCGGATCTCTTCATTTCTGATTCGATCACGTAGCGAAACTCCAAGCATAGCCCTCTCCATTGCCCTTTGAGTGACTTTAAGCCGACCACCATAAGTATGATTATAACTTCATATTAACCTGCCAAGTTGGTGTAGTGGTCGCAAGGTCTACTGTTGAGCATGAGGTCCTGGGTTCGATACCCAGTTCGGGGAAAGTGTTACTGGGTTTTTCTATCTGAAATTTTTCAGTTACAGCCCGGAATTTTGACTTGGCCGGTTGATGACCACAGGCTTGCCCCATTTTACATGGGACGCAATTATAACTGGCAAAATGTGGGACCTTTGCCCCATTCTTTATGGAAAAAAGGTGTGATTTTGTCTATACTAATAATAAAGAGAAAATATTTGATTGCTTGTTTGTTTGCATTGAATAGGCTCCGAAACTACTGAAACGATTTGAAAAATTCTTTCACTATTGGGAAGCTACACTATCCCCGGGTGACATAGGCTATATTTTACCCTCGTATTCCTACGGGAAAGGGAACTACGTGGGTGAAACGCGGAGCACTGCTAGTGTTTATATAAATAAAAATGGTGAATGATACAAATAGCCTCTTTTTTATTTTTTAGTAATCCATAATCAATGTATGTCTCACGTGGACGTTGTTTTCAAAACGACGATTTAGTCTTTGGTAGAAAAAAAATAGCACTTTGATATAAACTTAATAAGATAATCACGTAAAAGATAGCACCATCCCATTGCTTCGCGTGGGTGTCGTAGAATGCTACTAAGGGACTTACTAGATAATGGGCAGCAGCGTTCTCTGTATATTTTACCACCATACTGCGATCGCCAACGCGCCTGCCAAGCGTGGCGATTATGGCAAAACCCCCCTACGGCTTATGTCCAAGTAGTGGACGTCTTTCGGCTGAAATGATGAAGAAAATCACGAAAATCTACTAAAATGCGACTATGCCAGCCCGCGCCTAATGAACGCTCTTGCGGGGTTACGTAACTATTGCCAAGAAATTATCACAAGAACTTGTGGTAAGAATAATACAAACTAATACATACATACATATAACGAACTTTTACTCGCTCGTTAAACAATATATCATCTAACATATTAGTGTAAGTTATCAAAATTATAAATAACATATGTAAATAAATAAAAGCTTCATTCCGTTCAAGCCTTTAGGTATTAGATGTTTATAAATGCCCTGGACACCACACTAGGCTTCCCTGTGTTGTGAGGTCCAGTCTCTTCTCAAGTAATACAAACATTTCGATGACAAGAGGATTTTGGGTGTGAGTGTGTGTGGGGGTGTTGAAGTGTATGCTCTCCTTTACACTATTGTGTATGTATGCTCCGTTATAATTGTGTATCAAGTTAATGCTTGATTAGCGTTTTATGTTACTTTACTTGATTCTTATGAAATATAGATATTATACTTTTGGCAGCCAATCTGAGTTGTTCTTTCTAAATATCGTTACAACCCTTAACATCTCATGGCGACCCTGCCTAGGGCTGTCCTTGGGTTTCGGCAGTGTAAATTGAAAGTTTAAAGTATAATCACCTTGCCAAACTGCATTTTATGTAAATCATCGGAGTAACCGTAGAAGATGTGCCGCTCAACGGTCGAAAAAGATGAGGGATTCATCACCCAAAACGCTGCGGGTGGCAACGAGGCCACTTTGAAGGGCATTGGTCAGCACATGGAGCAGATGAATATTGTTATGTTCGTACTGCTGGCTGTATTCACCATAACCATTGCCTACTTTATGGTGCGGCTATACAAAAGGTGCCATCGTCAGTGGATCCAGGAGGAGATTGGTCGTAATGCCATGCAGCGCATCCGGGCTTCAATCCGAGGACACAATAACGCCGAAACTTCAGCCTAAAGAACCGTGAGTAACGAGCATAAACTATATTAAAAGTGTGTGTCGTGTGTGCGGTTAAATCTCTCGCGAGTGCTAAAATAAGTTAACAAGGACAATTTAAGGACAATAAAAATAGGTACCTAACACTAAAAACTAAAAATAGAATTGTTATTTATCCATAATATTTCATAATTCTGTGTCAAAACAAAAGCGTTAAGTTACTCGTCGCACGGCGAAAGAATGCCTAACGTTACAATTTTGCGACTGAGTATCGAATTACGTGAACTAAAGTGCACGATTATAGAATAATTAACTTAGAATGTAATGAAATGTAATACCTACTATGGTTTTAGAGTATGATTGATACATTAATTGACAATTATGTTTTATTAGAGAATATAAGAAAATATTTAGTAAAAAAGGGAAAGTCTAGATATTTAGGTAAAACTATTGAAATTAAATTAAATGAAGCGACAAATATTTTTGATAAATGCAAAGAATTATTTTTACTTTTAAAGTCTAAGGAGGACCCGCAGATTATTTCGTCTGCGACAGAAATTTTACAAAATATAACAAAACTTTATGAAAGTATTAAAACTTTATGTACTTTTCCTAAAACCGAGTCTGTCAAAATGGATTTCGATTTGAAAACTGCTTGTAATTTGTTGCCTGTTATGGACAATACAGAAAATGTGACGAAACGATTAATAGACGGTATTGAAATGTATTCAGATATGATTATCAAAACGGATACGGAATTATTAATTACATTTATTTTGAAAAGTAGACTTACCGAAAACGCGAAATTACGAATGGCTTCGAAGTATTCATCTGTGAAAGAACTTGTCAAGGACATGCGCACGCATCTTTTAACGAAAAAGTCATTTACGGCAATTCAATCGCGACTACAAAATGTTACACAAGGTCACCGTTCGATTGAAGGATATGCTTCTGAAATTGAAAAATTATTCACAGACTTGACAATTACTCAAGCAGATGGCGAGTGTAGTAAATATGATATTCTGCAGCCATTAAATGAAAAATTGGCGATCAGAAAATTTTCAGAGGGTTTGAAAAATTCAAAACTTAGCACAATTGTTGCAGCTCGTAATTATAGCCTACTGAAGGACGCTATCCAGGCAGCTAAGGATGAGGAGTGTTTCATGTCACCGAGTGCGAGTACAAGCAACGGCAATGTCATGTATTGTTCTGGTAAGTCTTCTTCTTACTAAAGAGGAAAGAGAGTTACGTATAACAATTATTTTAATGGTCATAGAAATGAAGGATATCGAGGACGAGGTGCACAAGGACGAGGAGCACAAGGACGAGCTCAGTCATCATATAGGTACGTAAGTGGAAATAATTTTAGCAACCGGGGTAACAATTCACGTTGTTACCACAATCCGGGTTACTCTAGAGGCGGAAAGTTTAGTAATAACAATTATCAGTCTCATAATCGGGGATATTCGCGTCAGGTTTATTCAGCTCAAGCAACTGAGGCGCGTGATAATAGCGTCCAAGCCCACACAACCCCAGGGGTAGACCAGGCTGATAAGTTTTTTCGTGACCAACCCAGGAATATTAGCTTTTAATGGACAAACAAAATTAGTTTCATTTAATTTAGATAATAATCAATATTATTGGCTGTTGGATACGGGAGCTTCTTTGTCAGTTGTAAGGACAGAATGCTTACCGCCAGATTTGATATTTAGCACCACTAACACGAAAAACAACCGATAAAGAGCCAGAAAACTAAAAACTGGCTCAAAGAAGTAAGTATCAATTTTTGGAAAAGAAATTTTAGTCAACGGCATAGGTGGACAAATTCGTTCACTAGGTCAAGTTTGTCTTGCATTGTCATCACCGACGGGTGAAGTACTTCAACATAATTTTCACGTGTTTAATAACTTAGCTATCAAGGCCGATGGAATAATCGGTTTGGACTTTTTAAGTAAATATTCATCGAATATCAATTTAGAGACAAATATTTTGACTTTAAATATGAATGAAAAGGAAATTAGCACTAAAATATTTGATAGAACGGAATGCAATACAGAAATTTTGACTATTCCGGCGCGAAGCGAGTCTCTTCACTATGTAAATTTAAATTCAAGCATAAAAGAAGATTGTGTTGTTTTTGCATGTGAATTAGGGAAAGATTTGTTTTTAGCTGGAGCTATTGTAAGAGAAAATAAAAGTAAAATACCATTAAAAAATTTAATTGTAAGTGAAAAGCACATTCGTATTCCTGTCTTTACTCCAGTAGTGAAACCGTTATCAGAATATGAATGCTATACATTCGATAAACATAATGCTGATGCAAGTAGAGCTCAGACTTTAAAAAGACTATTGAAACTACAACATCTTCATTCCGAAGAGAAATCGTCTATTGAAGATATTTGCAAAAAATATTCCGATATTTTTCACTTACCAAACGATAAACTATCGGTAACAAATATTTATGAGCAAACAATAACGCTTAAACCTAATACTAATCCAATTTATACAAAACCTTATAGACTACCACAAAAATTAAAACAAGAATTAAATAAACAAATTGAAACTATGATAAATAATGATATTATAGAAGACACAAAGCGAATGGTCTAGTCCAGTTTTACTAGTACCCAAGAAAAGTGACGACAATAATGAAAGGAAGTGGCGCTTGGTAGTTGATTATCGCAAACTAAATGAAAAAATACAGCATGATAGGTTTCCTCTACCAAATATTACTGAAATCTTAGATTCTCTTTCAGGAGCTGTTTTATTCAGCCATCTAGATTTACATTCTGGTTACTATCAAGTTGCATTAAATGCAGAAAGCAGAAAATGCACAGCGTTTTGTACTAATTCAGGTCAGTTTCAGATGAAACGTCTGCCTATGGGATTAACTATTTCGCCAAGTGCTTTTAGTAGAGTAATGACGGTAGCAATGTCTGGTTTAACCTTTGACAAATGTTTCGTTTATTTAGACGATTTAATTATATTTGGTCGTAATTTAGAGGCTCATAATCGTAATTTAATGGACATATTTGAAAGACTAAGGAAGGCAAATTTAAAATTAAATCCTGAAAAATGTCAATTTTTGAAGAAAGAACTTTTATATCTTGGGCATGTTGTTTCTGCGCAAGGTGTCAGTCCAGATCCAGAAAAAATTAAAGTCTTAAAAAATTATCCAATACCCAAAAATTCAGACGAGGTTAAACGTTTTGTTGCCTTTTGCAATTATTATAGAAAATTTATACCTTCATTTGCTGATATTACAGTGCCATTAAATAAATTTACCAGGAGAAACGAATCTTTTATGTGGTCAGAAAGTTGCCAAAAATCATTTGAAAATTTAAAACATTTAATGACAAACCCACCAATTTTACAATACCCAGATTTCTCAGAAAATAGTAATTTTGTATTAAAAACTGATGCTTCAGGAATAGCTATTGGTTCTGTTTTATGTAATAAAAATATGAAACCTGTTGCGTATGCAAGTCGTCCATTAAACAAAGCCGAGAGAAATTACCCAACAATTCAAAAGGAATTGTTAGCCATTGTGTGGTCAGTCAAGTATTTTAGACCATACTTGTACGGTAGAAAATTCCTCATAGAAACAGACCATAAACCATTAATATATTTATTTGGGATGAAAGATCCGTCAAGTCGTCTATTAAAATTTAGATTAACTCTAGAGGAATATGACTATGAGATAGTGTATGTGAAAGGAAAATCGAATGTCGCTGCAGATGCATTATCTAGGATTGTGATAACATCGGATGAACTGAAGAGTATAAATAATGATGTAGTGGCTGTATTAACAAGAGCTCAAAAGAAGAGGATGAATGATATGAATGATGCAAGTAATAACGATTTGTTTAATAGATCCGCAGACACAAGGACTGATCAGCCAAGGGTTGCGGAAATATTAAAGAAACCAAATGATTCAGTAGAAATGATTTTAATAAAAGGTGAAGATTTAAATAAACTAAATATTATAAAAATAATAGGATATCCTTAAAAGAAAAATGTTTTGCATATGAAGAAAAGATAAAGAATTTATTCATAAATCTCGATTATCATTCACATTTTACGCGAGCCGAATTTGTGTCGATATTGAGTAAATTCTGTAAGAAACTAAATATAAACGAGATATGCATAATAAAAGATATAAATAATGCTAGCTTTCTTAAAGACTTAAGTCAAGAAATTGAATCAATGAAAACTTGGTCCGGACCACGATTTCATATTTTAAGAGGTGTCAAGAGAATTACTAATGATGAAGATATTAAATTTATTTTACATGATTTTCATTTACTGCCAACCAGTGGGCATGCTGGTGTGCGCAGAATGATCAATAACGTTAAAAGACAATTTTACTGGCCAGGTCTTAAAACGGATGTCAAGGATTTTATATCAAAATGTGAGAAATGTCAAAAGATGAAGCATGGTAAGCCTATTAAGGAACCCATGTGTATAACAACTACAGCATCTTATGCCTTTGAAAAAATATTTTTAGATATTGTAGGCCCATTGCCTAAAGATTATGAAGGTAATGTATATATACTGAGTCTCCAGTGCGAGCTAAGTAAATTTGTGGAAGCATATCCACTTAGAACTAAGGACGCTGTAACTGTAAGTAAAGCTTTAGTAGATAACTTTATTCTTAGATTTGGACTACCAAAAACATTAGCAACTGATCGAGGTGCTGAATTTATGTCATCAACAATGGAACAGGTTTGTAAGCTTTTAAACATTGAAAAAATATCATCAACTGCGTACCATCACCAATCTATTGGTTCGTTAGAAAATACACACAAAAATTTAGGAGCTTTTCTCAGAATTCAATGCAACAATAACCCACAAACTTGGTCACAATGGTTAGCTTATTGGTGTTTCAGTTATAATACCACTGTCCATTCAGCAACAAAATACCAGCCGTTTGAACTTGTATTTGGTAGGCCATGTATTATTCCTTCTAGAATATGTAATGATGTTGAACCGCTATATAATCCAGAAAATTATTGTAATAGTTTTAAGTATAGCTTCAATTAGCTAATAAAGATGCTAGAAATAATTTAATATTAAGCAAATGTAATCGTAAAGACAACTATTATGATAAATATTTGAACCCAACTCATTATAATAAAGATGATTTGATATTGATTAAAAATGAAACTGGTCAGAAATTAGACCCTTTATTTGATGGACCATTTACTGTTTTAGAAGATTTGGGATGTAATGTTAAAATTTTAAAAAACAATAACAAAATTGATATTGTTCACAAAAACCGAACTAAACTATTTGTATCCTGACTGTCTTGTGAAATCTAAAAAAAAAAAAAGTTATGTTTTTTTTTTTTCTTAATTACCGGAGGTGAAGTGTATGCTCTCCTTTACACTATTGTGTATGTATGCTCCGTTATAATTGTGTATCAAGTTAATGCTTGATTAGCGTTTTATGTTACTTTACTTGATTCTTAAGAAATATAGATATTATACTTTTGGCAGCCAATCTGAGTTGTTCTTTCTAAATATCCTTACAACCCTTAACATCTCAGTGTATTTGGTCAAAATGAGTGGTTTGGCGTGTGCATATCTTTTTTTTCTTGTTATGTCAGATAGATATGACTCTGTGTAAAAATGAAATTTAAAAATCTTCCGACCCAAACAATACACTAAAATGTAAAAAATATTATTTATAGGCCTTTTAAATTGAATGTTACATTTTTATCAAGATATCGTCAAATCTGGGGACGGCTAATAAAAATGCTAGGCCCCTGTTAGGCGTTTTCTGTAACCTATTCATTGAGACCTTTTCAATGAGCCCAAAACACGATACTTCTGCTGTTTGTTGGTGAGTAACTTGGGTATCCTGGAAATTCCAGGTGCTACTCCAGCATCAGTTCAAGGTTACTTTGTTCGTCTAATATCATTGAACTAATGGAATACCAAATTTCGAGTTGATCAGACCCGTGGAAGATGCACAAATCCCTTCATCAACCAGAAAAGAGCTGATAATCTTCAAACGACTGAACTGATTTTGATGAAACATGTCTAAGAACACTCCTAACTAATTCAGCTTTCAAAAAAACAAAATCAGATCGGTTCATCCGTTCGGGAGCTACGTTTCCTCAGACCGACACACACACACACACACAAAGACACGTCAAATTTATAACACCCCGTCTTTTTGCGTCGGGGGGTAAAAAAGGTTTCGTTATTATAGTCTTGCGATTTCATTATCAGATGGCTGGCTGGTCTGTAATGATTTCAGTTGATGTTTGATGTTCACAATAAACGTGAACATTCTTTGTAGAGCTGATATCTATGGAGCCTAGTGTTCGTCACAAAAATTTAATAAAAACAAAGATTAATGAGTTTTTGCTCATTACTTTTAAAATTGCGGTCCCATTTTACTATACGTTGAGCGGTGCCGGAAAGCTGTCCGGTACGGCGCCAGCGTAGGTCAAGGCGAATTGCCGCCATGCGACTCGGGTGGGTGCCTACGTCGCAAGGATCTAATGGAGCTAGCGTAAAGGCTTCCACCTCGTAAATAACAATATTTTCGTAATATTTCACGATGGCCAATGTAAGGGCGCTGTCACACAAGCGCGTCACGAACACTCGGAGAACAAATAAGTTTGATGAAGGTCGACGGCAGGTGTTGCTGTGTACAAAGATGAGTGTCATAAGATTATTGATTTGTTTGTTGAAATGCCAAAAATCCAACTTCACAAGCTAAGCATAAGAAGTTAACGGAAGCTACTCTCATAATTCACGTCACTTATAGAATTCCATTTAACAATATACAGGTTTGTTTGAACGTAGCATAACGAAGCAGAGGGACTTATATGCTTCCGTTCATTCCAATCTAATTTAATTCAAAGTTTAGACATTTTGAACGTTATTTTGCGCACAGTAGTAGAGGTAAAATTCGCAATCGCAAATCGTCTCTTATTGGAAATATGTAATGGGATTAGCAGTGAATACGATGTGGTTGTGATCAAGCAATGAGATTTGGTTACAAATTTGTGAATATGTATTTTGCCACGTTGCCTCTACACTTCTTACGTTTATCAATTTTCAAATACTTATGTATGCAGTTGCAGTATTATTGATATTTGTTGAAAAATAGTTTTGATTAGCTTGCACAATACCGGATTTTTTCATGGATCACATAGATAGACTCATAGATTAACTCCAATGACCAACCACAGATATGTCCATGTTGTGAACTGTTCCGATGGATCACGGACGCGGCCGTGTGAACCGATCCCAAAGCGGATCATTTAATAAATAGGAACATTCTCTTACGTTAGGGAAGTTTCCTGACATAAATATAACAAATGTTGTTGTTTCTATATTCCGCCGCCAGTGACCGGAATACCTCGCTCAAAATAGTCTGAAATACAACTGTAATATTTTTGTTCATAATATAATAAGACGTTACAATGAGTTGTATAATAGCAAGCGTGCTCGTTCGAATGTAATGTAATCGTCAATTCAACAGCGCTCATCTTCTTCTTATATATAAAAATGAATCCCTATTTCTCTTGGTCACGGCATCACACATGAACGGCTGGACCAATTTGGGTAGTTCTCTTTTTTAAACCCCGACGCAAAAACGACGGGGTGTTATAAGTTTGACGTGTCTGTGTGTGTTTGTGTATGTTTGTGTGTGTCTGTCTGAGGCAACGTAGCTCCCGAACGGATGAACTGATTTTGATATTGTTTTTTTTGTTTGAAAGGTGTATTAGTCGGGAGTGTTCTTAGACATGTTTCATCAAAATCGGTTCAGCCATTTGAAGATTATCAGCTCTTTTCTGGTTGATGAAGTGATTTGAGCATCTTCCACGGGGCTGATCAACTCGAAATTTTATATTCTATTACTTCAATGATATCTGACGAACAAGGTAACATTGAAATGATGCTGCAGTAACACCTGAAATTTCACGCCACAAACACGCCCAACAGAGGCCTAGCATTTTCATTAGCCGTCCCCCGCCTTTACAATGCCTTGATCAAAATATTATCTTCATATTAAAAGGCCTATACATATTATTATTTTTACTTTTTAGAGTTTTTGTTAGGGTCGGGGGTTTTTTAAATTTAATTTTTATGTTGTGTTTTTTATTGCTAGGAGAAGGTTCTTATGGAAGAAAAAAATAAGAAAGTTGCGAATTCAATATTCATAGTTAAGACAAGACGTCTGTCGGGTCAGCTAGTTTTAAATATTGATGAGTTATCTACCCCCGCACCTTGCGTTCCGTCGCAGTCGGACAAATTGTCCAACAAACTGACAACACACAGAGTTATTAAGTTCCTTAATAAAGTTTAATAGCTGCAATAATTCCCAGGAATCTGACTTGCAGAGGGAGCCACTCATAAATTGACAATTTATTTGCATAATTGGCCCCATGGGCCACGCCTCCTGCCTCCTCGGCCCCCTGTCCGCATGATCTCCGACCTCTAAGTTAAAATGTAGGAGCACAACGTCTCCTGGATTGTGATTTGTGTTTGAATTAAGATTATTAATAAGGAAATAACGTTGTCGGCTTTTCATTCTGTACAATGAGGATTTTATGTTCAGACAATCTTATGAATATTTATCCCAGTAGGCTGATTTTGAATGGGACAAATTTGGTAAATACATTTAAATTTTAGGAGCTTTTGTATTTGGAACGTGAAACGATTTATTAATTACGATATTAAAGTTCAGAAGTGTTTCCTTTAAACAAATCCACGTATTATTTTTAGGTTTAGGTACGCTACGTGAGCCGCCCCACAATCTGTAGTGTCTATCGCGCAGTATACGTATCGCTGTGTTGTCTACGCTACGCAGGCTTTAAGGCACGAAATGTGGGTGTATCTGACCTGTGTATAGTGGCCTGTGGTGTCTCTGCGGCCAGCCACGCACAGCGGCGCTCCAGTGCGCTATAATCACGGACTTATTACGCAGGAGCAACGTGCATGATGATTTAAGTATCTGACCTGCTTCTAGTGTCCTTTGGTGTCTCCGCGGCCAGCGACGCACGACGGCGTTCCAGTGCGCTGTTATCACGGATTCGTTGCGCAGGAGCAGTGTGCGAGTCCGAACTGCAGACAACAATATTATACAGTTACAGAATTTTATCTTTTAGCAGATTAATTCATTTCGTATAACCGAGCTATAGCCATTTCCTAGTTATAACAGGTAAACAGACACTTGTGATTTGAATAATTGATTTTGGATGATTGATCTGAAGTCTCCCAAATTGATTCACAGTCTATTTGGGAGACCTCCGTGTCTATCGTCATAATCATAATTTCAGCCGAA
This sequence comes from Polymixis flavicincta, assembly GCA_949987655.1. Taxonomy (NCBI): domain Eukaryota; kingdom Metazoa; phylum Arthropoda; class Insecta; order Lepidoptera; family Noctuidae; genus Polymixis; species Polymixis flavicincta. The sequence continues at coordinate 4,029,988 of OX465183.1, read as the reverse complement.
AGACGTCCACTGCTGGATATAGGCCTCCCCCTAGCTCCGCCACTTAGACCAGTTCTGTGCTTCCTGCATCCAGCGGACTCCTGAGGCCCTCACAAGGTCTTCGGTCCACCTTGCGGGAGGCCTTCCAACTTTACGCCATTCCAGAGCCTTCCGGCCCCATCAGCCATCTGTTCTGCGAGCAATGTGCCCTGCCCACTGCCACTTAAGTTAGGCAGTTCTTCGGGCTATGTCGGTCTATATAAAACAGAAATCCATATCTCCATTAGTATGCTACTCCATAATAGATTATGATAAATTAATGTTTAGTCAAATAATTAGAACGGTACTGACTAATTGTTCAAGTTCAAAGTTTACCACTAATTAATTCAGTGAAACATTAAACAATTATTTATTGAGAACGATAATTTGTTTATTGCCAAAGTTTGTGTGAGCCTCGAATACTCATATAACTCAAGCATTGTATGCGCATTGTTTTGTTTATTTATCTAGATGTTCCATGTGACATATTGTAATAACATATTTTGCAAATATCTGTCTTGATGGAGGGTTATACAGGAAAAGTTTTTATCCAGTGCGCAAATTCTAACCATGAATTCAGCATATCATTCTAGACCCCCTAGCACATAAATTTTTCGCCGGATACACAAAAAAAAAAATCACCTGTTCCATTCATTTTGACCGCGTAGGTATTGCACTTTTCTATGAAACAGCTGATTTTTTTTGTGTATTCGGCGAAAAATTTATACGTTAGGGGTTCTAGAATGATATGCTGAATTCATGGTTACAATTTGCGCACTGGATAAAAACTTACCCTGTATAATAAATCGAAATTATAAGGAAATCTATGTAAGATTTACCAAAATTGAAAATAATGGCTATAAAAATCCAATCTTCTTTAAGAGCGCTGTCACTGGTCCGCAAGCGCCACTCCTATAAAAATAATATTATCTCGTGACTGAAAAGGAATTATGAAAAACGGCTCAATCAGCTGTCTCGGTAAGTGAAGAAGAATTTGTTTTTGATTTTACTGAACCCAGTATTTATTTTATTAACAAAAAATTCAATAGATGTAAAATATTTTTCTTTCTTTTTGGAAGTCATATTTTATTAATTTCTCAAATACATTGAAACTACAGTTTTGTATAATTTAGAAACATTTTGTAAAAAAATTGTAAATGTGAGTACCATACAGTCTTATTATATGATGTTTTGATGTACGTCGACTTGAAAAAGCGTGGTAGTTGAGAGTATGTCATGCTCACTTAAATGTCTCATTGATGGTGGCGCGTGTGTTGGATCATTCAGTTCGCTAGAAAATGGTTGAGCTGGATAGTGCTGATCCACGCGTCAAGTTCGTGAACGGGCGCCGTCGTTGAGACTAATCATCTCCTAACTGCCATGGCTTATTTTGAATCTTACATTTTTTTTTTACATTGTTCTCACATATAGAAGCACCAAGAATAAAGTTCCCAAGATTTTGTAATACCCATGATTTAAAAGAGTGTCCTTGGAGGATTTTCTTGCCCGTTCTTCTCCATAGAGATCAACGTTTTGGAATGGGCACCTAGCTTCAACTTCGATTTTTTTTTGACAATTCAAAAGTGCCTGTAAAAGGTTTAATTGAAATAAATGCTTTGTGTTTGAGTTTGAGTTTGAGTGTGTCTAGAATTTTCTAAACCCTTTTATAAAGTTTCATATTGAGACACGAAGCAACAAAGTTCGATCTAAAGAAAAGCGGCCACATTCTTCTAGATCGTACACACCTACCGAGACAGCTGGTTGAGCCGTTTTTCATAATTCCTTTTCAGTCACGAGATAACATTTTTCTACAGGAGTGGCGCTAGTAGACCTGTGAATGCGCTCTTAATCGCTCAAAATCGGCTAATGAGACACAATTGATTTTCTATTGTAATGGAGCCCCAAGGCTCCGCGCCGATGTCAACCGATTAAAGAAACAGTGCATGTTTTCGAATAAAATGTAATTTAATTAATAGACAACAAACAGTTCGTTTATCGAATTTAACTTCACTCGAAGACATCCATTGGTTTCTTACTAAACTTCAACCATATCCGACGACCCTGGTTTTGAGTGTGGGAAATCATCAAATAACTTCTCCCGCTCTAGGTGGAGCAGGAGGGCGTGTCAGAATTTTACTGACTAGAACCCACCCGTGTTCAATCAGTAGCCTGTGTTACTTTTCTCTTTTGGTAACTGTACGTGTACAACATACGTGGACATGTAGACGTCATTATGTTGCTAAAATTGAATAAAAACAAAAAGGGACAAATCTGCATATAAAACGAGCTATGCCTTGGAAACCGTATAATGTTATTATTTACACATACGAACTTGTGTGGATCCTAATTGCCTTATCAATCCTCCTCAACTCCTTTGAAATGACGATCTCTTTCATTTCAACAATTCCGCAAAATGTGATGCGTTATTTTTGCTGTCAGGTTATTGTTTCTGTTGTCCAGTCAAGTCTTTTATATCTACGTTGGTTAACAAATCGTATCCTCATCAAGATGTGACCTGAATACTTTCAAGTTACAGCATAGTGCAGACTATTGCATAGAAAAGTAACATTATCTGCCTAGCCTTTTTCTAACTATATTGGGGTCGGCTTCCAGTCTAATCAGAGGCAGCTGAATACCAGTATTTTACATAGAGCGAATGCCTATCTGACGGCCACAACCCAGTTACTGGGTAATACGATAGAAAAGAAAGAAAATTAAAATATTGTAACAAAGATCAAATAGCATACGCCTTTGACCAATATCGAGTCAACTTAGCCTTTTATTGGTCTAGGCATTTTGTGTAATACTTTTTTATTTAACTGTCAGAGTCTGTCAATTTTTTGACACGACGCTCGATTTTGCAGACGACATTCAGGGTGAATAAAATTTATTTTGTGCAATAGTGTTACATGTCATGATAGTGATTATACGTATAATTATCTGGTGGATTTACGGTGCCTTTTGGGAAATATGATGATTCAGAAAAGTAGTTATAATTTTGCATCTCTAAATGGACGAACCAACTAGCTTTGATTGATATTTGAAATTAAAGCTGTCTCCTTTGTGAAGATTTTTTGGATTCAGAAGGTAGAAAATATCAAACACTTAAGCTAATGAATAAAGTTAAATGGCAAAATTAAATCATCGTCCGATTACATATTAACAATGTTGATTATTTAAACATTTTACCTAGACACTAAGCAGACCAATTATTTTATAAACATCTTCATCTTAGGGTATCCAACGAGCTATACATAAAAAAAAAAAACGATTGAGAGATGCCCGTCAACTATTTCATAAAGCTGGCAAAGATAGAAAGCCATACTAACTAAAATTAACGAAAACATTAAACCAACGATTTGCTACAGCATAACACTTGAAGATTTGTTAGGACTCAGAAGTTAGAAAAAATCAAACACTTTAAGTAAAAAATTTAGCCTATTCACTCACACAAATTTAGCCCCTTGATAACTTTATCGATCCATCTGAGAGGCTTCCGCCTGGGCACGCATTACCGTGGCCGACTTGAAAATTTCTAAATAGACTTCGAACCCCAGCTGGCCGGAGCAAAGACAATCTCGACAGATGGTGGTTCACGGATGGCTCAGATCTCAAGTGCGTATGCGGCACCTTCCCACAGACAATGACTCACTTTCCATCCTGCGCCGTTTGCCCTGTTACTTGTGCAATTGACGATCTTATGACTGCGTCAGAAGCGAGTAGAATTTGCGCAGCCGAATTTAGGGCCAACGGTGTTTGTTTTTTTACCATCGATACGCTAAGAAGAAGCATAACACTATTCAAGGTTTTTTTTTATAATTACGGACCTCTGTACTCGATATCGTTACTGATATCGCCCCCCAACTCTATACATATACATAAATATTATAAATAGGGAGGAAAGTGTTAATAATTTTAACTTAATAAAATAATATTTTTGCAACTATCAGTGTTTTCCCTGTCATATGCTGATCTTACTTTAGGCCTAAGAATGATGTGTTGTCAATTTTAGCAATCGTATTATCTTTAAATAGAATATTATGTACAAAAATAGATTTAGATCGTTTATTCAAATTCATGATATGGGTTTTTCCTCAATTGATTTTCAAGTTGTTATCGATTAACCATTGAATAGGGTATTTTCCAATTTATTAAAAACTATTCTAAATTGAAGATTGGGACGAAATATGTAACAGAAAAATAAAAGTAAATTGATTTAAATCCATTTTCTCAATTAAAAACGATTTAAACCAAATTTATTTTTCGTTGTTTTGAATTTACCGCCAAAACGCTCCTTACGATGACTTTTTATCACGTGACGTCAACTTTGTGTAAACTAAAGTAGTAAGTAAACAACTTGTGCGTGATTTTTTATGGATAGAACGTGAAATCACTGGTATGCGGTGCCTCTGTGCACAAATACTTCTAAAACTGCGCCAAGCAAAGTATTTGTACTGGTGCTGTTTACACAAAGCTGACGTCACGATGTCACGTGATAAGAAGTCATCGTAAGGAGCGTTTTGGCGGTAAATTCAAAACAACGAAAAGGAAATTTGATTTTAATAGTTTTTAATGGAGAATATGGATATAAATAAATTTATTTTTATTTTTCTGTTAAATATATCGTCCCAATCTTCAAATTTAAATAGTTTTTATCAAATTGGAAAATACCCTATTATGAAGTCTAACCAATTGTTTATTTAGTGTCAATTCATCCAGTATACATATATGAATGTCACGTTGTTCGCTGTACGTACCCGTTCTGAGCGGCACGGCGGTGAATTGCAGACAGATGGGCTGCTCGAGCTGCGGCAGCAGTGGTTTGTTGCAGTACGTGCAGGCGCACACGCGCGTCAGCGACGGAGGATACGACACTGAGGACAAAGTGTGTAGCGCAAATATGTTAAATAGGTTCCTGAATTCTTACCTTTTTACTCCTGTATTTGTTGGCAACCCAACTTTTTGTGTTAATGATAAATCGTTTTAATTACCGGAAACATAGTCTGTCACTCTCACTATGTAAACAACGAACTATATGTGCGTGCAATGAACATCGCCAACAGTTTTCCCAAAATCGTTGCCCTATCCTGCGAGTTTTCATGTATTTATAGGTAGTTAAATTAATCACAAATCTCTGTTACAGCATAAGGGGCAATATTTGAAAAAAAAAAATCGAAAAATACGGGTTCTAATGATACACGCTTTTTTTAAATAATAAAGCCCGAACCACGCGCAAGACGTGTTATTAGAGAATAAATTAAATACAAGCCCAACATAAGCATAAGTATGTACTCAAAACATTACGAAGCTAAATGACGTGCTAATCATAACTCACTCCAAGAAGATTATGTAGGCTTTGGCTGGCCTTTGAGATAAGAGAAAAACTATCACACACTTTAAAATTTTAATTAAATATAAATAATCTGATGAAACAATAGTTTAATTATTAGCCAGTCACGATCTAGAGTTTTAATTTTAAGTGCGCTTTCACATTTTTTCTTGAATTTGAGCGTTTAACTCAAGATTTGATGAGTGATTATGGGTTAATATAGCCACAAAAATAAAAAATAAAAAAAGTCCGAGAAAATTTCATAACTTGTCTAGGGAGTGTTCTAAAAAAATATTTTAATTTGTAAACATAAGTCAGTAAAAATCTTGTCTCGGCAAAGGATGTTTCATAAAATGTTACTTTTGGGCATCTTTTGATGCTTTGTTACATGGAACATATAATAGTTTAGTAATTTATAATAAATGTCTATGGTAGAACTGTACGTTGTTCTTTGGAATGCCTTATTCAATTTTTTATGTTTCACACATTAATACACCAAAAATAATTCCGTAAAATAGAGTATTCATGAATTTTTTTCGTCTGAAATTATATTTTTATTATCTATGTATATAATGCAATCGAAATTCCAACAAAAAGTATTTAATAAATAAGGTTCTTAATTCAGCTTGCTTAAAAAAGAAACAGTCTATTTAAAAGTAAAATAATGTTTTTAAACAATTGTTGAATGCAACGCTATAAATCAGTAATAAATCTCGAGACGGGCTGGTTTGTTCCTGAGCGTCAGCGGTTAGCGTGTGTGCCTAGCTTACTTCACTAGACTCACACGCGTGATCGGCTACCACGCGCCGATAAATTTACCTAAAACTGAACCAATCGATTTGTAAAAACCCTTTTAAAGCAAAATGAAATGCTTATTCGTATATTTAATCTCGTTCACCGTGGGCGTTACCTCTCATATTGTATTCTAGACGAACATTTGTGGTGTACTGATGTCAGATGCAATATGATGTAACATTTACGTGCGAACATTCATTGATATACAAGCTTCATATAGCGCCGACATTTCAATAATGAAATAACTTTAATATTCAGCGCTGCTCTCATAAAAACTGAATTAACTACGTCAAAGAGAATATTCCATAAACCATAGAGTTGGACTGAGTCGTTGTGTGGGCATCGACAAGACTCTTTTAAGCTTAATGTTATTTATCGAGGCCCATAAAGGCATTACCATAATTTTTTCTTGTGACTGTTTTGACATAAATAATAAGAGACGAGGGAAGCGTAACAACGCTTCCCTCGTCTAAAAAATATATTTTTTGCTAACAAGATAAAAATAATTTTGTGAACCGACGCATGGTGTTTATTTAAAAGGTACTTTTGATTCTTACTAACGGAAATATGACCTATTTGTGACAGTGAAGGCAAAGGTTTGTCTGAAAGGGTTGCTCGTCCTAGATCGCACGCCGCCGCCGGCAGTCAGTCGCGCCTCCCCCATGCCTCATGAGGCATTAGAATGCGCTAAGCCTTCCGCCGCCTACAATTCAAGTGGGCCAAGACGAGGAAATGCCACGCGTGACCGTTACGAGAAAGTAGTAACATAGTACTTTTAAAACTTAGATTTCTTTGTATTTCAAGATTGCTCTCTATATTGTTCCATACCATGACAGAAAATATTTTCACTTAGAATAATAAACCTAACAGCGTACTTGGTAAGTATAAATTTCTTGTCGTATTTAGGCCTTTAGTGATAGACCTCTGTTTGACTCATGCTTAGCAGATTTCTTTAAACGAACAACTTTATATCGAAATCTTAATTCAAATGAGCACTTAAACAAAGTTATTTTAACTAAGTTAGTCTTTTTACTTCAATCTTTAGACTGGACTAGAAATTTAGATTTTTATATTGTTTGATTAAATAAGTACCTACTAAAAATCTTAAAGTTAGTTGATTTAACTTTTTTATTCCAGTTCTGATTAATAATTGTGGACTTTGAAAGTTCAATAAACTTTTTTACGGTATATTTCTGCCTTTTTAACAAAAATTTTGATCCTTTCTTCATCTGTTTGCTTATTTATTGTGTGTGTCATGTCTCATCAGGTTTCACTCAATTATCGATACAGTCATATTGTGGATGACTGACGTTTAGAGTAGCACAGTTAAGGAAAAATTTACCTAGATCGTGATATTGTATTATTATAACAAAAGTGAAAGGTTATATTTAAGTGAACGTAATTAACTTGAGGCTTAGCTTACGGTGAACGCCCGCACGCCACCGCCGCCGGTAGCACTAATCTCTGTATTTAATGCCTGACGACGTTGGTACATAACATTCTAAAATGACTAAGCCGCATCATTCACAGTACCTGGCTCCTATTACTTATGACAAGTCCAATTTCTGAAAAAGATTGTCTCCAAGTAAGTACGGTTGGTACCTACTGTCGTATGACAACAGTGACGATATTCTCAAAAGCCAAATAAAAAAAAAACCCATTAACGATGCTCATCATGAATCATGCTCGATGAACATCCTGGTAGGTACTGTATAAAAAATATGTTACTGTATAAAAACTAAAGGTTTAAATCGTAAGAATAGCCCTGAAGCGTCAAAACATCGTTTCTGCTTCACTGCGGATTGTGTGAGCTAACTTTATTCAATATTGACACTGTTTGTACGATGAGGGCAAAGTTAAGGATATAAATCTTACACTTGAACCCTATTAATACGTATGTATATTTAGTTAATTAGCCTACCATTCAGTTTTGTTTAATCCTAATCGGAACTTGCTTCAATTTGCCCAGAACGGAAGCGTGCACAAACAAACATGAAACGTTGATACTGTTTGGTTTTAATCATTGGCTTTGACTAATAGTCACTGTGGTCATAGTATACTGCGTAGACTTTGAGGCCGTTACATTCACTCACAGCACAGCTTTTAGACAGTTGAGGCGAATCGGAAGATACATCTGTCATGACGTGACTTAAAACATGTACGATGCGGCTGTTGACGTGCGCTTCACGAAGTCATGAAATAGCTTGTCTTGATGATTATTATTCCATTATAATTATGTGTATGTCGCAGGCAATTTATATAATTCCGCGTTTTACAAACGGCGTCGTCCGTTTATAAACGCTCGCTGTTTTAAAATATTCCAAAGGCAAATTGGCGACTCGTTCGATTGTTAATTTCGATATTGATTGTTATAGTAGCGTGACCATCTCATAAAACACTGGTGGGACAAATTAGAATTTATTTCAGAAATCAGGTACCTATTCTAAAGTAATTAAGTAATAAAAACAACACTAAACTAATTTAAACTGATGGTTTGTTCCCGCTAGTTCGATTCATTAGTAGAGTAACTGCCACTAACTTGGAAGTAGCGCTTGCCGGCCGCTCCCGCGGCACCGTTCACTTTGCTCGCTCGGCTCGCGCGCGGTTGTTCACAATTCTAACCTAACCTAACCTAACCTATTACCTCCCTGATGAACCTTGTTGGCGAAGAGTCCCGTCGAACTAATTTTAATAGACGCATTTAGTAAATATTAAAATTAATACCTAACAATACATCATAATATTCTTCTAAATGTATTACACGGACCGTCTGACTCTCAGGGCTGTCTTTTTTCAGAATAAGATAGTCCAAAGAATCAGAATAACTCACTGACTGACTAACTAATTGACTTATTTTTTTTTTCGTGATAGGTATATGTCATATACATATTCATGTAACTTCATCATCACCCATATCCATTTTCATACCGGTTTTACGTCAGTCAGTTATTTTAACGTATCTTCATTATCTTTGATCTTTCCATTATTATGACAGTAATTAATTAGATGTTATTTGAAACAAGACTATGACATGGCATATAGGGCGATACTAAAAATAATTGTCACGAAGTGCTGTCATGAAAAACGCCTAACATATTCGTCGGTCAGCTCCGCTTCACAACTGCCGGCTCCAGGTGCGTGTCCAGTGGTACAGACTACAGTTGTATCGAACTTGCGATGAATACTTCTCGCCACCTTCGACACCACCACTAGTATGTTGACGCGAAAGAGGCCGTCCACCGGCCAGTTTTATACTAATCATATTTCGCAGGAGTCCTCCGAGCACCAGATTCCATGGACACCTTAGCGTTTTTTACGTGCCGGATAACCTCACTTCAATTTGCTGCCGCATTTTGTAAACAGCGATTAAATTGTTTATCAAATGCTGTGGCATATTATAAAGTGACAAGGCAATTTACATTTTGCCTTCGGCATATTTTAAAACAGCGAGCGTTTATAAACGAACGACGCCGTTTGTAAAACGCGGAATCATACAAATTGCCTGCGGCATATATAACATAAGGTTTTACCCCGCTATACAAGACACCGCAACAACGATTAATGTCTCTTCAAAGAGAAACACTGACCGTTGACTAGTTACACGTACCTACATTATGCTATAGTAACATTGTATATTATGTGTCGTAAGACTTGTAAGCATGCGTATTATGTTACTGTATGTCAGGGTGGATATTCCAAGCTTCGTCTAAAGCAATATAATAGTAAACGATTAATTGTTTCAGTATAACTGTAGCGAGATGCAAGGCTGCAGTGTTAAGTGGAGGTACTGATAGTTTTAGGGGTATTTCGATCACATGTGCAACTTTAGCTGTAGAATCAGACTAAAGAATATGCGATCATTAATTTAAATTCAATTCCGACATAGCAATTATATTGACCTAAATGGGTTGCACATTACAGTTCTGTGCCCAGTTGTAGTGACATCAGAAGGCCGATTCTCGTTATTAAAATCATTCAAAATCTGATCGCAGTCTCATCTTGGCGACAATCAATTGTCAAAAATGTATGGAAACAGGAGGTATTGTTGACAGATTGAGATTGACATCAGACTATGAACGTTCTTAAAATTACGAGAATTGCCCCTCTGGTGTGTGGTGGCGTGGTTGGTAATGAGATGAGAGTTAGTAAAGAAAGAAACAACTATACCGATTTCAATGGGCGTTTGCTCCTCGTTGAGGCTAGGCGGCTGCGGCGGCGGGGGTGGCGGCGGGATGTACACCATTTCGAACGCGCAGTGGCATTGGTTCTCTGCAACAAGACAACCAAACGAGTTTAACCAACGATTTTTTACTGTGACTGTAATCTTATCTTATGCCTGTTATATTATAAAAGCCCCATAAAATAAGACGCGAAACATCATCGATTGGAAATGAATCTAAATTTCAGGCTACTGAGGATATCAAATTGAAAATCAAGTAATGTTTAGTATTTATTTCTAAACAAAATTTGTAATCTTTAGAAATAAATGAATTCAAACCGTAAAAATCCAATAACACTATGTCAAGGCAGTCTATATTTTAAATGTAGGAGTAAAATGTTGGAACTTTTCATTAACGAGAACTTTTAGTTGAAAATGTGTGTTCAATATTGTTATGTCTGCGGCTTGCGGCTAAATGTATATCTATCTGTCTATATTAATAAAAAGAAAAGTCGTGACTGACTGACTGACTCATCAAAGTCCAGCCCAAACCCTTAGACTTAAAAAGCTGAAATTTTGCGTAGAGGTTCCCTTTATAATGTAGACAAGGAAAAAGGAAGGATTTTTCAAAATTCAACCCCTAAGGAAGTTAAACAGGGGATGAAAGTTCCGCGCGGGCAAAGCCGCTGGCAAAAGATAGTGTTCAATATATTTGCGGCTCGCGGCTGCTTGCTCGGAATACACTTCATTCACAACATGACTTCACTCACTACCGGGTATAGGTTTCTTTTCTTCTGCCAATTCCCATGCTCCTGTGTCAGCCTCATCCAAGTTTTGCTCGTGATGGCAACAATGTTGTCTGTCCGACGACCAACATCTCGTCTTCAAGTCCTTGGGAGCCACACCGTCACAGCTTTACTTCACCTATCTTCACTGCGCTTGGCCCCGGCGACCTGTGTCCAACTCCATTCGAGTTTCATGATAGGTCCGCTTTCCGATATCGAAGACCTTCGTTCGTCTTCGCATCTCAACGTTTGGAACTCTCTCTATTAGCCTGAAGCCAAGCATGGGTCAGTCCATGGCTCTCTACGTAACTGACTTGCACAGAGGAACACAATACAATACAATATTAATGATTTCTTACCACAAATTATAGAGAAAGTAATTAAATAGTCTACATACACAATTTTTATAATTAATTTGTGGAAAACTGGTGGCTAAACTAAGTTTTTTACAAAATCTGTATGCCAGGTCACCAGGCGCCCCCTGCACAATGTTTTACACACTTACTACTTTAATAACTAAGAGTAATGTCCTTAGTAATTATGAAGTTATCTTTCTCTTTGACTAAGTACTTGTTACTTCATTATAACGGCTTGATAAATGATTTAGTTCTATTCTTCTTGAACAAGTGCTCCTAAGTCCTCCAAAGTAAGCAATTAGTACGAAGGATAAGAAAACTGACAAGTCGTATCTACTCACAAAGTTAGTAATCAGACGGACTTAGTTAGTACTTAGTAGCACTACAAAAAACCTAAAGCCGCTCTGGGAACTAGTTCATCTGTGAAGAACATAACATTACGGCAAATCCCGTTTTAGAATAATTTTCGGTGATTGGTTCTTGGTTCTGTTAATGTTTGCGCTAGTGACAAAAGTAAACAATTATTTGTGTTATTTAATTAGTTAATTGAATGCACGGGTCGATCGATCAGGTTAAGCTACGCTTGCCGCGGTTGGTCCGTGGATGGGCGATCATCTTTACATACCAAGACCCCTCCGTGCCTCGGAAAGCACGTTAATCCGTTGGTCCGGCTGTCATTTGTGGATCTTTGACAGTCGTTACGGGTCGTCAGAAGCCCGAAAGTCTGACAACCAGTCTTACCAAGGGGTATCGTATTACCCAGTAACTGGGTTGTGGAGGTCAGATAGGCAGTCGCTCCATGTAAAATACTGGTATTCAGCTGCATCCGTTTAGACTGGAAGCCGTCCCCAACATAGTTGGGAAAAGGCTAGGCAGATGTGAGTTGAATGTTATACAAATAATAATATCCACATTTTACTTACAAGCAAGATAACAAACGGTGAAATTATGAAACAGTCAGTATTTAACTGTTTATGCATCGTTTAAATCAGTGACGCCTGCGGTGGACGACACATTCATGTTTTATTCAAGCCAAGCGTGTTTGAGTCACATTTACATTAACTGTATGAAAAGTTAATTCATTTAATTTTTCGTTCACTCAATATTGTTTGTGTCTAAATAGTTTTATCTGCGAGGTTAGACTGTATAGGTCGCGGTCTTTCCGAGGATGGGTGACCAGCTTTTATTATATTTGAGCCTCCGTTAACCATCGGTCCTGGTTATCATACGAATATGATTTATTGAAGTCGTTGCTGGTGTGCGGTGTTCAGAATCCATGAAAGTTTGAAAACGGCTCTATACGTGGAATTTCAATATTGCTCAACGATCGACTTGTGGATATTAATGTTCAGTTACGTCTGACAAGATTGGAACCCAAACCCAACGTAATTGGGACAGAGGCTAGACGGATGACGATTGAGACTATCTATATATATATATATAAAAACTTTTTTCAAAAAAATATCAACCGACTTCCAAAAAAACACTACAAAGTGCAAAATAACTTTAATTTCGGAAGTCGGTGACTTTGGACGTGTAGGTATTTTAATTCCTTGTCACCGCCTTCCGAAATTAAAGTTATTTTGCACTTTGTAGTGTTTTTTTGGAAGTCGGTTGATATTTTTTTGGAAAAAGTTTTTATTTTTCACTTTTTAGTTACCTACGCCACACCAATTCGAAATTTCATCATCCTCAGGGTCAAAACAATGCATATTTATGCGATAGCCGCATTCGCGGTTGATTTGCTGCAAAGTTTTGAAGAGTTCCGTTGTCTGTCTCCAAAACGCATCATCAGATCTATATGAAATTTATATGGGACCATTTCGGAACAAACCCCTTTCGAACAAAAAAATAATTTTGTAAATCTGTCTATATACGACGGAGTTATGCCCGAACATACATAAAAAAAAAAAAATATAAACATGTCGAATTGATAACCTCCTTCTTTTTGAAGTCGGTTAAAAAAGAAAAGTCCTGACTGACTGACTGACTCATCAACGCCCAGCCCAAACCCTTAGACCTAGAAAGCTGAAATTTTGCTCAGATGTTCTCTTTATAATGTAGAGAAGGAATAAGGGAGGATTTTTGGAAATTCAACCCCTAAAGGAGTTAAATAGGGGATGAAAGTTCCACGCGGGCGAAGCCGCTGGCAAAAGCTAGTAGTAGATATAATTTACTGGTTCCTTGAACATTAGGCAAAGTGAATTTAAATGTGCTTCTCTTTCGATATGGGTCGGCCCAACCGCTAAATTAGTTCCTTAGTTTTTCAATATCATCATCATCTGCCCAGCCTTTTCCCAACTATGTTGGGGTTGGCTTCCAGTCTAACCGATTGCAGCTGAATACCAGTATTTAACATGGAGCGACTGGCTATCTGACCTCCACAACCCAGTTCCTGGGTAATACGATACCCCTTAGTAAGACTGGTTGTCACACTTTCGGGCTTCTGACGACCCGTAACGACTGTCAAAGATCGACATGTGACAGCCAGAACCAACGGCTTAACGTGCTTTCTGAGGCACGGAGGGGTCTTGGTATGTAAAGATGGTCACCCATCCACGAACCAATCGCGACAAGCGTAGCTTTTAGTTTTAGTTTTTCAATAGAATTCACATATTTCATTCTCAATAGTGAATTAGCCTAAACCTACATAGAACAAAGTTTTATATTCCACAACACAAACTATATCGACATAGAATGTTGTGCGCATAGTTTGAAATGTCTGCACAGTCACGTCTCAGAACATCGCACATCGCCGGACAGTCGTGCGACACTGGCGACAAACTGCAACAATACCGAACTTACACACCGCAAAGCTTATACGATACCGCGCGGCGCGGTAGTGGCTCGGAATGCCGAACAAAGTACACACAAGATTACTTGGAGATAAAGATGCTATGAGAGTTAGGAAAGTAGAACATGGCAAAAGTGTCTTACAAGCGTAAAAGTAAGTTTGTATTTTTAGCTAATCAGAGATATATTGATCTTAAGAGGGGCTTGAGATACATAGCTTCTTTAGCTTTGTTCCTGATAAGGCAAAATCGAAATCAAAATATTTTATTTCACACAAACCTGCATGGGCACTTATGAAACGTCAGAAGCTAGGTGCACGGTTCCAAATTGTTGTTTCCTATGGAGAAGAGCCGGCAACAAACTCCACGGTTATTCTTTAAAAAAATTGGCTTAAACAATGTCTCCAAATCACAGAGATAAAATGTATGGGAGGACAGTGCAGGCCTGTCAAGAAGTACCAGGTACTTAGACGAATACAGAATAGAAAATCGTCTACAAATCTACAGTCTGTAAGGCCTACAACGTTCTCTCATTCACAATATGAAAAATAATCTACGTAAATAAAATGAACCCATTTAAACATAGTGACATGATTTCCATGGCTGTATTGTATATTGCAGAACTGTCGTGGAAGTGTGACACGCATTCACTGAATATATAATTGCACTAGCTTTTGACCGTGACTCCGGAGTTACTTTCTCATTTATAATTTATATTATTATAATAGTAGGGATTAAGTATTGAAACTTCACTTAGGTTGAATGAAAATATCTGTCACATAGATAAATAGTACTGAGTCCTTTTCTGACGTTAGTGACACTAAACTTTAGTGTGGAAAGGTTACGAAGGGATGTGTCTGACCTTATGACTCACAAGCGTGGCACTAGATGTAACACACGGGTATTAGGAGCACTTTGCCTTAATGTACTGAGCACAATACTGCCGTGATGACTTGCAGCACAAAGGCGACCCGACAAGTAAGCTGTGCTCTACAGTGGAGCAGCTCTGTGATTAGAGACACGCGCCGGCGAGGAATGCCTTCTTTATTTGTAATACAGGTTCATTGCTACACTTGCACTGCGCATTGTATGAACATTCGACGTTTTCTATCGGACGAAAGAAACGTACTAAAATCACAGTAGTTTATTGTCATTTTTAGGTATTAATCGTCTGAGTAATATATGAATAAAATTATTATTTATTTATTTCGATAGCAACAGCTAACATGACATTTAATATTGGGGTTCTGATCGAAAATATTTTTAATAATGGACAAGAAAAAGTCATAAAACACCGTAGAGTGTTTCTTGGTTTCGTTTTGCCCATTCCTATATCAATTATCAGTCTTGTGACTTCAGTCAAATACTTGTTCAGTCATTCATACATTCAGAGACCTCGTTATAAACCTAAAATAGTCCAAATATTCAGTTTGTGTCCCAAAAAGAAGCTTCCCTAAAAGTGTTGAGTGTCAAGCGCGCGCCGGCGACGCAGAATAATGACGTCATCACGGACACACTTCCGACAGACGACGACGTGACGTGACGTCATTACCGGCGGTATATAGCGTGCCGAAAACTTGTGAATACATCGCTTACTAACTGTTAGTATTACGGTTTTAGGCACTATAGATAGCTACAAGATTATCAATTTTATCGAATTCAATACGAAATGCTTTTTCGATCAATGTTATAACAATTTATTTCTCAGTATGTACGAGACTACTGCCACTTTGTGCGAAACAATTCCAAAGCCAGATGTTGCTTACATGGAAATTCGATTAAATATCGACATGGGATGTCGACGTACATGCTAAAAGGAAAAATCTGTATCGAGACAAGACAGTTCTTTTATTATTACAAAATTTTGTATAAAAACCGGAAAGGAATACGTTCCATTGTGCGCGCTGTTACACAAAAATAATTTCCTTTCTTAGCAAGAACTTTTTTTGACAAAAGTGGCGAATGACACGTTGTTGGCCCACACAGCTCGTCTAAACACAATTGGATAGTATACGAAAAACACTATGAAACAGAAGGACCATTAACATTGTTAGCAACTCATTTAAATAAACAACAAATGCTAATTCCAAACAAGATTGTCACTTATTATTAGCAACGATGCGATGTCCTAATAATTTCGATGCACAAAATATTTTAATCTCATCCCAAACCATTCTGCCAAAAGATACACACATACATAAATAAAACCTTCCTTCGTCGCCTTCGTCGGTTCAGCCGTTTTGGAGCTAGGAAGCCAGACGGACACAAATAGACAGATACACGATAAATTTAAAACGCCGAGGAGTGTTTTAAGTTTGGGGTTTTGTATGAATTCAAAAATTGTCTTAGTTTTTCGCTATGATTGATGAATATAAAGTAAATTAATTAATAATTTTCTGGTGATGCACAGGCAATTTAATTTATTACCGACCACGTTCCATGGCAACAGGTATGTATTACCAACGTCAATAAGTATTGAACGAAACGGAACTTCTGTGAAGTTTATTACAAACGTCTGAGTGGAACGTAGAGATAGCGTACACATTGGAGATTTGAAAAGCCGGGGGCTGTAGCGGGTCGTAGGCTCGTAGCGCTACGTTGCTACGCCGTGGCGTATCGTAGCATCGCGTGACGCCTAGAGATATTGCGCTTAGTTGCGGTTTGCTGTTCCAATAAATTATTGTTCCGAGTAAAATATTTCCCGTGACATAATGTATTTAGGGCTGTGAAAAAAATATTTACTTTTTAATAGTTTCGAACAATAAAATGGTGGGGGAAATAAATACGGAATTTAATAGTAAAAATGATTTGAAGTCTACAAACTAATAGGTATCTACGACTACATTCTAGAGCTCAGGATATTAATGGTCTGACACTGATGAGCTCTCAGCGTTACAGGAGAGTATTATGAGTAAACTTTCTGTTTACTTCAGCGATCACTCAACACTTGACGCCGGCAGTGTTGTAACTTTTATTTTTGATTGATCGACTACGCACACCAATATCAGGCGAATATTTAGAAGTATTCGTAATCTTTAATATTTTATGTCATGCGTGTTTTTAGAAAGAAGAGATTTTTGGAATTAAGTTCTTTAACGCAGATTGCGATAGGAGTAAAATTGTAGAAATCGTCACGTAACGAAAAAGCGTTATGCCTCCTCCATGTTACTTTTACTGTACATAATAGAAAGGGACAAAGAGGGTGTGAGATAGATTTAATTATTTTCTAGGGTGCTGAAGCCAAAACCGAGCAGGTTTCAAAATGAAAATCAAAGGTGTCGGCTGCGAAGATTTTAAAGTTTTTTGTCATGGGAGTCGTTTTAATAGTTTTTGAGGGTGCTGTAGCCGTTAGTGATGGAAGACGCAGACGAAAACGATTCATCAGATTCATCTTGGTTTTGAGTGTCGAGTAAATGACATAAAATTCGGGGTTGAAGAAAAAACGTAAGGTAATTCGTTCCTGACGGGGTCCTCCCGACACCATTTTTTTTTTAAATAAAGACAGAGATTGTATGAACCTTTTGAAAAGTAAAGCGGTTTCAAGCTGACTAATTTCCAGACTGACAGGAACGATGGTCAGCAATGACGTCAGGTAAAACGATGAGCGTTGTACGTACAGTCCCCGGTCATTAAATAGCACATAAAGTTAAATAAAAGACCGTCACACAGGTACGTAGTACATGTCACAGTTGCCACATCGTACTAGTTTATTGATAATGGTTTCTGAAAGCCAATTAATTTCAAATTAATCCGTTTAAAATTTGATCGGTAGTTATCGGTTTACCAATTACAAGCGGCTATAAGATTATTAGAATTAAATATTTAGTACCTAGCTTCAAAACCGGGAATATAACTATTAAAAAAAACATAATCAAATATGTTTTTTTTTAAATTTATTTATTTATTTAAAAAAGCACAGCCACATCACATACATTGAAATTATGCTAGAATAGTCTTAATAAATAAGGAACTAATGTATATGACAATTACGGCTAACATACGTCTGCGGTCGCGAAGGGATATCATCTTAAAAAAAATTAACCGTTCCATATATGGTTTTCTGTGGGAAAAGCCTCTAGCAGAGAAAGCAAGATGTCTCGTGAAAGCTCGCTGTATGCTTTCCACACGTTGCGAGTGCACTGCATAAAAAGGGGTCCATACACTGCTAGCATACTCAAGATGACTGCGCACTAAGGCATTGTAGAGTAACACCTTGGTCCTCTGGTATTTAAACCCTCTGGAATTGCGCTTCAAAAATCCTAGCATTTGGGCGGCCTTTGTTACTGCTTTATCAATGTGTGTAGCAAACTTCAGCTTACTGTCTACGATCACACCTAGATCTCGAATGTCATTCACTTGTTTCAGTGTTACGCCACCGATGTCGTACCTTGTTTGAATTGATATCATTTTCCGTGTGAATTTTATATGATGACATTTTTCAGCGTTTAGTCTCATATTATTTACGTTGCACCAATGTAAAATATTATTTAAATCGGTCTGAATCGAGACAGCATCATCAAGGGAGTTCACCACTTTATATATTTTTAAATCGTCTGCAAATAGGGAAATTCTACAATGTCGTACATGATTAGTTATGTCATTGATGAAGATAAGGAAGAGGAGTGGTCCTAAATGAGATCCCTGAGGAACACCTGAGTTTGCATAATATACCTCAGATCTGAAGCCACCTACCACTACAGATTGTGGTCTTTTTGATAGATATGATCTAAACCACTCCAGCAGTTCGCCACCAATACCAAACCATCTTAGTTTTTCAACGAGTAAAAGATGATTTACTTTATCAAAGGCGCTGCTGAAGTCGGTATATATTGCATCTATCTGCATTCCCTTATCAACCTCACATGATATTTCAGCGACAAAGGGGACCAAGTTTGTTACAGTTGAACGCCCACGTCTGAAGCCATGCTGAAAGTCTGAGATATTTACATCCACCATTTGTGATATAATGGGACACAACATTGATTCAAACAGTTTCGAAAAACATGAAAGTATCGAAATAGGGCGGTAATTAGCTGCGTTTACTGGATCTCCCTTTTTGAATATAGGAACAATACGAGCTTTCTTCCATTCTTCAGGGAATTTGCCTTCTACTAAGGAACGGTTAAATATCAGCTTTAGTGGAAGCGCCAGAGCCGAACAGCATCTCTTAACGAACACTGGTGGAATAAGGTCAGGTCCCGCACCTTTTGTTGGATCAATTTTCTTAATTGCTTTTAGAACATCAGATTCGTCAAATTTCAAGCTCGAGATGAAATTCGAAGTCCGATACTGTGGTTGATGGTCAAGTGATTGAGCAGAACGAGGTGAAGTTGTGGACTGAGTGGTAACATTTGCCGTGTACACGGAAGAAAATTTACTAGCAAATAGGTTTGCAATTTCGGGGCCAGCCATAGCGGTTTCGTCTCCGAGCATTATTTTTGTAGGAATTGATGATTTACCACCTCGTTTGTTTTTGATACAACTCCAAAAAGCTTTTGGGTTTCTAGGAATGTTGGTCTCTATTTTTTCTTTATACTTGGAGTAACATTCATCGTAAAGCCTGTGACAGCGAGAGCGGAGCAATTGATATTCAATTTTTAATAGTTTGTTTCCAACAAGAAATTTCTGTTCCTAATTAAGTGAACAATAACTACATTCATATTATTTTGGGGTAACTATAAGAGCAAACCAGGAAATAAAGTTTAACTTCGAACAATTAAATGAGTATTAAACTTTTTTATATTAATAGTTACAAACAATTATACTACATACTCCAATAAAAGATTTCCTTTCACTTGTTTATCCTTTTATATTGCTGTTTACTGTGTTGTCTTAGATACTTCGAACTATCTATATAATTAATGTTGGCCTCAGTTTGCGATAAGGCGGTACTTTGTTTAAGAGCCAAAAAGAGTCAAGAAACATTATCATAACCATTAAGTGTAATGATCACAAACTAAGAGTTTTTTGTAGAAACCAGATAAGATTCTACAGCCGAACAATTAAAGAGAGTGCTTCGAAATGTTTCCATAAATAGGACGGAGATGTGGATGTAGCAATTACAATTTGCATGAAAACGTTTTATAAAACAAGCGATGTAAAGTAATGAGAGTGCCGGTCGATCGAGCACGCGAGTGCACGCGCCCGCCGGTCCAATATATCGGGAGTACGAAAAGCAAGCGAAACATTACAATCTCAACCAATTCGAATTTAAATATTTGTACATATAGGTATAATTGAAAAGCACTCCTACATGCACTGCCAGATTAACGGGGAATCAATGTATATTTCAATTCGTGTTGATGGATGAAGTCAGTAAGTAACACACAATTTTATAATGTCAACATGCGCAAGCTGGCCCCCCGGGAGCGCACTGTTACATATTTATTGAAATAACACAAAACGGTGCGGGAAACATAGTGACCTTTTAATATTTATCAGTTTGTAAGAGAAAATGTAAATTTGTGTAAGGATAAAATAAGGAATTGCAGCAAGGCACCACGGCATCCGGGTTTTAAATTTTATACGGTTATATTTTCGTCGAACTCATATTTTTAATTCATTTTTGTAAGTCCTCAACCAGTTTTAAATTTTGTATCGTAACTTTTTTAATAGAAGCAACGGTCAGACAGTAACAAATTTTCCGTCTGACCGTGGTTTCATAATAAAGCTTTAAAATGAAGTTATGTGTTGGGACTGTAAATTAGTAAGTAACATAATTTCCTAAAAAATCATCTATACCTACATACGCCAACACTAAATGTCAGCAATATTGGCTGTTTTAAATTAAATCAGTTCCGACACGTGTCTATGTGAACGACATCCATCATCGTCATACATCACTATATCACAGCGATACCACGTCAAAATGTATTACAACAGCGTATTTCGTTATCTGTAAACTAAATAATAAGGAACACAACACACTTCTCCACATTTAATATGCACACAACCAAAGTATGGAACTCTCTGCCTGCGTCTGTGTTCCCTCCCACATTACCCGTCTACCTTCAAAACAAGAGTGAACAGGCATCTTCTGGGTACGGTCGATCAATCATAGACCTCATTAATCGGTTTTCATCGGTGAAGAGCCTACACTGTTCCACTGCTCAGCAAAATCCTTCCAGGCACATTTAGTATTTTTATTTTATACGAATAAATAGGTATACTATAATAGGTTTCAAGCGAGTTAACTTTAAAAGTTTAGTTATCTGTAGCACACGTAACGTGAGTAGTACTTTTATTTCCCTCTACTTGGTGACCGAACGACACTTCGTCATGTATACCACCCACACAGTTGTTACACGCTGGTTCGACTCCAGCTCTTATCGACGGCAAGCTTTAATTCATTACACAGTACACGCTCTGCTGAGCCTGCCATAACGCCATGTTTACAGCGGACGGGAATGCCAGCACTCCGCGATAACCAGGGAACCTATTAAATTACAAATTGTTTGCATGACGTCGGAGCTCCAAATTGAACGATACCATTTCCGCGAACCGATATTAAGCAACGAACATATTTACATACATTTCCAGTATTTAATGCTACCGACTTAATTACGAAAACTTGTTTCAACAAGAGATTTAAATCTTTGGTTTCGACGTTATTATTAATTTGCAAGAAGATTAGCAGCTCGTTTAAAGAATAAATTACAAATTAGGAGCTCGTATTTAAACATTTTCTACTTCCTCCTACAGTGCTTAAGCCATAAAAAAAGGCCGTAAGTCAAGTTAATAGGAGGCAGCGCGCGGCGAGCGTGCGGCTGCGGTGCGGTCGCGGTGCGGTTGCGGTGCGTTGCGGCTAGAAGCGATCCGACTGCGCGGCACGTAGCTGATTTATGGTGAGACTTATAGCTGAACTTACTATGATAAATGTTATAAAAAGGCTTGTGTTGGTAACCAAATTAATAAAGAGACTGGAAAATAATGAGCATTTAACTTGGCCTGCATGTAAGTTATGAGAACTTATTAAACACATAAATTGCGATAAAGGTCTATGTTTAAATAAATATCTTTTATACTATGACGGGGACGCGACACGCGAGAGAAGAATGCTGAGATTGCGAGTGGCTTATGAAGTTACTTCGTCCCCCGCGACTCGTGACGACAGCGAGTACGGGACGTAATGCGCTCATAGAATATAAGTTGTCATTAAGTGACACTCACTTACTCGCTCACCTCCATCGCTTGCAATCGTAAAAGCAGCCCACATACCAGCAAATACATAATTTATACAATTATTTCTTAAGTAATGTTTGCAATGAAACATTTTGGTTACCTAACAAACAGTTATTGAATGTATTGCATGTTCTGTAACCGTAATCGGAATGATCACAAAAGCTAAATGATTACCATTTAATCGAATGACTGTTAACGTTCAGTTCATGTTTCAGATTTTCGCAATTCGTGTGTCATGCGAGTCGAACTTCAATCACATTAACCAATGTTTGAAACACGATGTTAAAGTAATTTCATTCGAATTATTGTAAAATCGATCACATCAATTTTGAGTTAAATTGTGTTACAATCTGTGGATCGAAATAGAATAAAAATTGTTAAACTATAAAATGTAAAGTAAGCAATCTGTGGCGGGTATCGACTGCCGAGCTCGAGCTACCGGGACGGCGCGGCGGTAAAGTAATGGAACTTATGTAAGTGAAGTTCATTTGTGTGGGACGGCTCATGTTTATTACTTAGCATTTAGTTTTGGTATACTTTAGTGATATAAAGCGCGCCGGTTTCATTGTGGGAAACCCACGTTGTCTTCTAATGTATTTAGTTTGAATGAATCGTGTAAATAGTTGCAAATCAGCCCTCATTATTGTAGACTTATTTAAATATATTTATTTAGGTGTCTGAGATACATTATAAACTACAAGGCTAGTTCTTGCCTGCCTAAATCAAAGTTCAACTGTTACTACTTTACGTAAAATGGGTATTCTTTGCGCTATTGTTACGTACAATAGCGCAAACAATACCTATTTGACATAAGATATTATTGAATCTTTTGAAGAAAATCTGCCAAAAGGGCACTCAACTGATGGTATTAGAGTTCGTTCTGCCTTATGTTCACGGCACATTAATAACTACAGTTTTGTACTCGTAGCAACAACACTTCCATCCTCTTCACATTCACACTGCTCAAAGAGCGTTGCGCAAAACCTCAGTATCGAATCCAATCCCAGTGATTGAATAAGGCCGACTACACACGGTCGCACGCATGACGCGCTTCTCACGGCAGTCGCTCCGTTTCCACAAACCCAATAAAGTGATTGCACGGTGCACAATGTGCACCACGAGGGATTAAATGCATCTCCTTTATTTAGAGCAACCCTCTCTTAGGTCTGTAGCATACCTGCGTTGATATTTTTCGACTTTACGGACCAAAAAACGTTCTGTTTACATACTAAAAATAAAATAAATTATTAGAATAATTGTGATTGCATCGATGTTGTACTTCGTGTTAACATCACTTAACTCAATATCTTAGCGCGCCCGTGACGAAATGTCATTAATACCCATTGTAATATTTTCAAAAGTTCAACATCACAACATAAACATCCAACTGGCGATAGCATCGTGTGTTTTATCAGCCTTATATTGCAATACCTGTATGTTAGCAACCAATAAGCTATCCCCAGGTTGGCATTAGTTTTCAATTCTTTATCTCTAAAATTAACCTGCACGAGACGGAGGTTTGGAGGAAGCCCTTAGTCATTTCAAGAGAGCGCTAACACTTCATTATTCAAAGTTGTTCGTTTGTCCACCGCGACAACACGACTGTCGCTCTTACCTTTCTATAAGCGTGTCTGTTTGTTATTCTCATTCCGACGACCTCAATTCGTGGGCGTCCCTAACGTACTTCGAACCGTAAAACCTTCATCGCGACTTTTTCAATACAAAAAACGGCAGAATCGTGTTTTCCTTACAAAGTTAAACTAAGTCAGTGCTTAAATGATCCAGACGTTCAGGCGTCTTTCTTGAATTCAGTTAATTCTCGAAACTAATGAGCAGTACCACCACGGTGATTTCTCAAGATATCTAAAAGATCTTCAAAGTTTGTGCGTCAAGTGCCAACAGAATACTAAGAAAGAACGTAAAAATCTAACGACGCATTCACGTTCGAGACAGCTTCCAATGTCCTAGTTCCCAACTATGTCAGATCTATAATGAAGATAATGTAGTAAGAAGATAGTTTTAAGAGCTCAACAAAACAGGTTTAACTGTAATTTGGTGGAAACTTGCGGCCACCGAGAACACTCAGACAATCGCAAAGTTTGCACGTGCTGTCTCACGGCGCAATAATTGCATTAAGTGCTGAGCAATGATAGCGGCCGCCACACGACGCGGCGGTGTCTGTTTATAAAGTCGGTCGCTGTGTGGACGTAATGAACTGAATCACAAATTTGTCTGTATAAAAGAATGGCAAATTAAGGTCGAAGTCTTAAATAGAATTTCGCGTAAAAAAGACAATCTACCAGCAAAAAATGCTGGAGACGTACTCTTTGTAATACCCAGTAGTTTTAGTAAATGTTTGATAGTAAGCTCCAAGTCAGATTTTTTTCACTGGGCTTTTAGTCCGTGTTCCTTGTGAGAGGGGTTCGCGTGAAATAACTCGGCCAGAGTTATAAGCAGTTTCCATGATACTCATCAGTGCAGTACTCCCAGTTTACTATGCGAGTGAGCAGATAACGACATATTTGTGTTGCGCTGCACTCCACTCTTACTTTATTATTAACATAAATAATACAGTGCGGACGTAACGACGCGACTTATATGCAGACAACATATTCTCTATTATATTAAGTCTAGCATATGAGAAAATTATGTGTTTATTTGAAATTGCTGAAGATGCATGCAGATTCTACTCAGACATAAAATTATGTCAATAAATCTGAATATAAGTACCACTTCGCTTGTATTATTAATACTATGTAATATATTTAATGTTTTTGCTATGATGTATCATGAATACGACATGAGCATCATGCATGCCACACAGTCGCTCAGTGTAGGAGGATGCCCACACGTATGTTTGCGCATCTTCCTGCATCGAGCAACTCCGCGACTAGTGAATATTCACTGCGTCATCGGAGTGACATTTAACACTAATTTATTGTGAACGCACAAATTCGCAAACGTGAATAGATTGTACCAAAAACAAGTTAGATACAAATTGCTTTGCAAAACAAACATAATTTTCCAAACGTGTAATATTTAAAAATACAATTTTTCCATTTAGTTCCTGATACAAAAAACCTTTTTTGTGAAGATAGTAATAAATCATATCAAACTACGTTCACTGAAAGTTTCAATGATAACGATCTTATCTGAAAAACAAAGAAACAGGTAAATATCATAAGTTTGTAACAGAGAATGGACTGGCAAACAAAGTATCATTCATACGCGGTAACAAATCCCTGCGCTGACAATACTTTTTCAACTATCTGAAATTCTTAGTCGTTAGAAAGAGCTGCGTCTTCCGCGAAAACAACCGACTGCTGTAAACATCGCTGGGAAGGTAGACGAAGGGTAAATAACACTTTGTTATAAACTAGAAACAATTTTATATTTATGACTTAAATTGTAACGTTGTTTTGAACCCAAGACTGATTTAATGCTTAGAAAACGATATTTACGGAAGAAAAAGTCATGCTCCACTTACCTCTTATAAATTGGGAAAAATGCGAATATTAATTGATAATGCCTACCTTCAGGGAATAGTAATGTGTTAAAAGAATAATAACTTACCCATTACCGTTTTCCTCTTGCGGTCCTCTTCAGCGAAGACCTCCTCATTAGTGCTCGGCTTCGGCTTGCCCCGAGGGAACTCCTCTTTCTGCAACAACGCAATCAATTTCAGCATATTCTACAGACTAAAAAAAAGGAAGAGTTTCTCAATTAGGTTGTATTTTTAACACGCTTTTGTTATACATATTTATATTATATAACCTTCACCTGTATGTTTGTTTGACATCAACTCCTTTGACCCACTTCAAACGGTCAGATTTAATTTGAACTTTGTAGATTTATCGAGGACCGACGAAAATTCAATAATTTTATAAATTTGTTCCACGATGTTAAAAAAAATGTTAAATAAAAACTTTTGTAGTTACCAAAACTAAAAAATAGAAAATAAATCTACTATATAAAAATAAGTCGGGTTTTCCTTCCTGACGCTATAATTCCAGAACGCACGAACCGATTTCCACGGTTTGGCATTCGTTGGAAAGGTCTCGGGCTCCGTGAGGTTTATAGCGTAGGTAGGGTAGGTAGGGTAGGTAGGGTAGGTAGGGTAGGTAGGGTAGGTAGGGTAGGTAGGGTAGGTAGGGTAGGTAGGGTAGGTAGGGTAGGTAGGGTAGGTATGGTAGGTAGGGTAGGTAGGGTAGGTAGGGTAGGTAGGGTAGGTAGGTAGGGTAGGGATTCTGTATGAATGACTATTGGACGGGCAGGACAACGTCTGTCAGGTCAGCTAGTAATAGAATAAAAATCTAAGAAACACGCTTTATTAACTTTAAAACACCGTCATTTATAAATCTAATTCGTTGGAGTATAAAGCCTTTCTGCAATTATAACTTATGCTCCACTCCTGTCGCTAAACCGAATACAAAGCTTTGAGTGCAAATTGCAGAAGGCATGACTTCCCTAGACGCCCCACACATTTGCAGCTATCGCCTCGCATGGTTTGGGAACAGTCAGGCTCTCTGAACGTTTCCTTACGTCTCGACGACGGCCACGGGTTTCAAAAGGAAGCAAGAATTGTTGGGCCCTGAGCCAACTGCAATAATGCAGTTGCTGGCAATCACGTAACGCAATATCGAGCAATCATGATAAAGCGTGTAAAAATTGCTCGCTTTGCGCTTTTAACGCTTTTCTGAAATGTTGCTAAAGGTTATGTGGTAGCATAAGCAAATAATACTAATTGTCTTTATTTGGAAACAAAGGTTTTTACTTTATAAAGAAACTGATCCTTAGTCGGCCAGTACTTGCATTTAGACGCAGGGCTACCACATAAAGATAAATGAGAAGCTGTAGCAACGACTGAATTTATAATTAGCGAACGCTCCATGCGTACTAAGTAGAGCAAAGAGGACGCCATCGAAGCCAGGGGGAATTAAACTCTACTCAAATTTATAAATATGCAGTAGAAAACGAGTGGGGTCAGATAATTTAATTTGTCTAGATTGAACCATTAAATGTATCTACGATATGTAATGAACCTTATACTGAACTGATCCCAATGTACTGGAGGTTAGCACAATATGTTTTTTCTTTCATACTTCTCAGTTAGTGGCTTGTGGCTAAGTAACTAAAGCTGCGCGGGTCGATCGATCAGATTAAGCTACACTTGCCGCGGTTGGTCCGTGGATGGGTGACCATGACCATGTGACGTGCCTCGGAAAGCACGTTAAGCCGTTGGTCACGGCTGTCATTTGTGTATCTTTGACGGTCGTCAGAAACCCGAAAGTCTGACAACCAGTCTTACCAAGGGGTATCGTATTACCCAGTAACTGGGTTGTGGAGGTCAGGCTCCATATAAAAAACTGGTATTCAGCTGCATCCGGTTAGACTGGAAGCCGACCCCTACATTGTTGGGAAAACACTAGGCAGATGCTGACTTCTCAGTTAGTTGTATCTCGATATTCAGCCCTTTCTAGCATTCTAGGTGTGTTTTAAACATTTTATTACTAAATGGGCCTGCTACCTCGATCACGCCTGATGGAAAGCAATTGTGTGTGGAAGGGAACACAGACGCAGACAGAGAGTTTCACACTTTGGCTGTGCTCATAATAAATGTGGAGGAGTAGCGTTGGGTACGACTGGTGGGATATCAACCAAGTGTAGATGGTACCCCGCAGTGCGTCTGGTAGTCCGGTAGTAAAAGAGCGATGGCGAACATATTTTTTGATATCTAAGAATATGTGCGGTCGGGGGACCCCGGTTAGGAACGAAGCTCCTTACACAAAAATCGCACGCACACACACTAGCATATTATATAAATCACGCTATCGGCTTTAGAATCATCAAAATCCAGAAAATCGATACCCGTGACGACTTATTTGAAACTTTTCACAGCCACCACCTTGGATTTTCATTTTGACCTCATTATTGGCCTCAGCACCCTCAAAAACCACAAAAACGATTTCTCCTAAGTGACATAGAGGGGACATACCGCTTTTTTATTCAAATCAAATCAAATCATTTAATTTGTTACAATGCAGGTACATAGTTTATATTAGGTCTTATAATGATAATGTTAGTGCGCTGCATTATACTCGTAAGCATACAAATACTACACACAAGAATAATGAAATATAATATTACAAAAAAATAATTAAATGTCTGTAGGTATAATTAAAATGTCAAACCATAAAATAGAAATACAATTATGTCAAAATTTAAAATATCATTGTCAACAATTATGATTGAGTGATTGAGTAATAACATTTATTAATTAAAAATAGTTTCAGTCGTTTTAAAAAAAAATAACTAAATTAAGATTCTTTATGTCTTGCGGAATTTTATTTTATACCAGTCAACTTTTATCGCAAGCCGTGTTAAAGAACTTTATTCCAAAATACAATATGTTCATTTGTCGATAGGGTTTTTCTATCACTGCTGCCATTTATTGAATCTACTGTTCGGAAACAAAACCGCTGGTTGGTAGTTTGTTATATTAATATTCGCTGCGTTACCGTCGGTTACGTTTTACTTTAATAATATTATATAACATCAATACTACAGCTACTGCTAGCTTTTGCCACCGCCTTCGCCCGCGCGGAACTTTCATCCCGTATTTAACTCCCTTAAGAGTTGAATCTCGAAAAATCCTTCCTTGTTCCTTGTCTACATTATAAAGGTAATCTCTGTGCAAAATTTCAGCTTTCTAGGTCCAAGGGTTTGGGCTGGGAGTTGATGAGTCAGTCAGGTCTTTTATTTTTATTTATACATAGGTAGATAGATTCTATTCAACAGTATGCCTTTACAATCTTTACAGCCTGACCTACAAGCTTTAGTATTTCATTCGCTACCAAAACAGGAACTCGTTGTGAGTTGGGATAAAGCAACGTAATTCTAAAGCAAATGAGGAGTAGTAGGTAGGATAGATCTGACGATATTTCTTCATTAGAGGGCAGCGTGTGATGAATTATTTACGAGCACATACATATGAATGCGGCACATTGTTCACCGGACCTACTGCCAGGATTAGTGGCTTACGAACTCACTAAGCACTTTAAATAGGTTTGTAGTTATTTGCTTGTGTTGGACAGTCAGCTCGAGAGTTGGGCACAAAGCGATACTAATTGAAACATGGGGAGCTTTGTATGCGTCGCTTTGTTAGAATTTGCCGAACACGACATGGTATGACGCGAAATCAATTTCCAATAAATACGTTCAGTGTGTGTTGCTAAAAACTAGGTAACCTATATTGACGTTGCAGCAAAAACACTTTCTAAATGTAACCAGTGAAGCTGTAGACCGTGAAATATATAGTGATCTATGAAGCGTCCAGCGGCAATCGTTTTTTAAGTTGGAGAAATGCGTAAAACGTGCGTCCGCAAGAACTTGTACTCAGCTGAATAGTGTTTCACTCAAGATTTGGGCGATAAGCCGCACGCAATACGTGACTTCACTGCCATCTTAGACTTTTATTCACGAATACAGAGAAACTCTTTTAGTTCAGCACGAAAATAACGGCTTGTGGCTCTGTTCTCGACTATAAAGAGTACTGATCATTCTAGTTCAATGGTTTGTACAGGTCACTGGCTAATTCAACACTATAAAGAAAAATACAAAATAACATTTTTGTATTATCTTCTAAAACTTGCACAGTGTAACTAAATAGTTAGTCAATAGTGTGAGGTCTTTAAATTCGTCACGGCCATTCTTACACGGAATGTTAACATCAAAAGCAATGGCCACCCTCTTTAGATAAGAGAGACTAACACACAGATAATATTAATTAGACCACGATGTCATGTAAAGGGAATATAACAAGGCAGAGTTACGAAACACAAGAGTGCAGGGATACCCTGAAACCTACCTTTGAAAAGTAAATTTTTCATAAACGTTGAACGAAAAAGTTATGTAATCGTACGTAGGTATAGGTGTGGCCAGCAACAATACCAATACAACAGTCAGTTGGACATACACCAAACGATTCGATAAACGACATTTATGGTTTCCACAAAATATCTAAGAGCTTTCAATTTTACTTCTGTTCCAATTTCACATTAACATTTTGTTTCAAAAAACTAAAATGTTAATCAAGTTACAATGTTACATTAAAAAAAAAAAAAACTAGCCGCCGGCACAAACTGATTATAATGAACATATTTACTTTGAAAAGTGGTGGTAGTAGGTACGTAGACCAATTAATAGTTACTATGAACGGTGTATAATACTTTAACAAGTTTCTAGACTTAACGAATAAGCGATTAACTTGTAAGCACTTCACTTAATTGAACTTTGTATTTAATTTCAAGTTTGTCTAAGTTGAAGCCTACAATAATCTATACTAATAATCTATATCTATATCTTATTTATTAATAATAATGCTGAAGAGATTTTTTGGTTTGTTTGAACGCGCTAGTCTCAACTATCAGTCGGATTTGGAAAATTATTTTTTCCTTTGATAGCCCAATTCCTAAGAAGGGTTATTTAATATCACGCTACGACCCTTAGGAACAAAGAAAAGGGATTAAAACAGAAAGAACGAAAGTAGAAACGTGCTGCGAAGCCGAATACCCCGGTGTATATTTCCCGTCTCCACTACACCACCGACGCGGAAGACATCGTGAAGTACGTGCGCCAAAGGCTGAATTACGCACCGAGAGTGCAGCTGCTGGAGTCGCATAGCAACATCAACTTTAAGGCGTTTGTGGTGCGCATACCAACATGCTACCTGAATCTGGTGATGGAAGAAAGCTTTTGGCCACAGGATGTGGTAATTCGTCGCTTTCGCGGACTAGTGCCACCGGAACGCACAAAGACTTAATGCAAAAAAGTGATACTAACATAGTTTTAAGTTTTATTTACTAACATAATTTGTTATTATAATATGTATAAATAGGTTACGGTATTTATCTATGGGTCTTTGTAACCTGAAATAAATGGATTTATTTATTTAATGCGATATGACGGGGTGGGAACATGAAATTTCACGCGAACGCAAACGGGCAGAAGTTAATTACACAATATAACCATTTCTATAATGAACATCTTAGATTTAGCAAAGTCTGCCAAGTAGATGACATAATCGTCTTCCCACAGATAAAAGTAAACCCCGGAGACCTTTTGTTTTACAGACTGATTTCAATAGAAAATGGCTGTCAAGATCAGAACACAGCGTGATAAGTTACAGACACCGACTTGATAGATTTTGTCTTTCTTGCTTCAATTCTTGTAATTCTGTCATGTTATTATATTCAGCGGTTTATAAAAACGTTAAATAAGCGTTTTTATCGAGATTCCACAATTCATGAATGATTCACTCTTTCTCTTTAATTTTACTCGAACCATTACTTTTGAATGTATCGATGATCTTACGAACTAATTTGAATTCCATTAAGAACGACATTTACAATAATTCTTACGAATACAAAGAGAACTCACAACGTTATCTCAAAACTTTGATAAGAATCCATACATTTAAACAAATATCTCGACAATGTTGTCCAACATGATGTATTATGTTTGTCTTAAGAGAAATTTATTTGTATTTAAACTTATCCCATTTCAGCAAGATTCCCATGACCACTGGCTCCCCGAGTAGCAATAGTCTAATAACTTTACTAAAACCACCAAAACACATTACGAAGTCCCGAATAACCCTTATGGGACGATAAATTAACCGATTTAAATATTCAGTTCATTGCCTTCCATGTTTAACGACTTTAGGTAGCAGTTTCTGAAACCGCAATGTGAGGCAAACTCTGCGAAAACATCTGTCGTTATTATCGGGACATGGTGGGTGACTGCTCCTCTGCTAATCCCACGTGGAGTCACACTGGCACTATGCTGGGATACAAATGATCCGGGCCTAGCTGATGTAGACCCCTGCAGTACCAACCGTGTCTAAGGCCCCAGGGCCGCGGCCGAGTCCCGTCAGAGTCCACCGTAGCGTGAAGACAGCAAGCAAGCAGTAGGTAGGTAAACGGTACGTCATCATTCACTTTAGCAAAAAATGTGTTGCGATTTTAATCTTATCTCAACCTTTAGAAATGAGGTCAGTTGTGATATTTTTAGCAACTACGGTGAAAGGTCGCCCGGCTTTACATTCACGGCTCGAAGGGTAATTACACGTGTGATTGCGTTTCCTGGTATGCTGCGAACTCAACAGATTAGTCGGAAATTTAATTCTATCACTTTTTATGTAACACAGGTATGTTTACCCAACTGGATAGATAGATAAAACCTTTATTTAGTGCACACAAAAGATATAACACTACACACAAAATTACAATTTAATGAAAACAAAAATATACATTGAAATAAAAACAAGGGTTAGAATTTTTCTTCGAAATTTATATGGGACCAACTTCGAGGTATACCCTTTCCAATAAAAAAAGAATTATCAAAATAGGACTACTCTGGAAAAAGTTATGCGTGGTCATACATAAAAAAAAAAAAAAAAATATACGCGTCGAATTGAGTAACCTCCTCCGTTTTTTCGTCGGTTCAAAAAGAAAAACATAGGTGCTTGAAATGTAGTGACACTATTACATAAATCAAAACAAATGACATGGTGCGGTGTGCGTCTCAAGGTTTCACCAAATGGGAGTCCAGTTTAGCATGTGTCAGGCAAATATACCTGATGCTGATATTCTGCTGGATCCCTGCAGTGACATACGGAGTTACGGTCGAGTAGAGCAAGGCCTAGAGACAAAAAACATTTCTGTTTGCAGGTAATGTTATTCCCATACATTTTGGCATAGCGTTTGGCGTGAATGCTAACAGAAATGTGTTTTGTCTAGGCCTGCTGATAAATTGGTGTTGACACAATGTGTTATGCGGGGAGTGAAATTATGTAAGTTTACCCACAACTTACGAGTAAATTATGTATTATACAGCAAAGCGTTGTAGTAGGAAAAGTTCTTGTTCTTTGATTGTGTTGACTGTGTTTTGTTGCTTGATTGTTTATAAAGTTAAGTCACTACGGCGAAGCCCAAAAGGAAGGTAGTAGTGCAAGAGTATGTTGTAAATTTCCCGCCAGAACTATCACCTGGAGTAGCACCTGCTCCAGGGCCATGAGCTTGAAACACAATCACAGATAATTGCACAACACCTGTTGTCATTGCTAGCCACTGCCAAGGCCCACACATGTATGTCAACATCGCACGTCGAACTCATTTACATACGCAGAGCTTCTAAAACTTTCTCACACCAACTGCTTTGTGAATTTTGAAAAAGGTTCACCACATTTCCCCACAATTTTGCCCAATTTTGCTCAGTTTGGCTGAGTGTACGACTGGCTTGTTTAGGATATCCTCAATTACGACATAGTTGAGTATTTTCAGAGGACCACGCGCCGATAAAATGTTTGGGCTGGACTTTGAAAGCACATCCCTTTCGGAGTACATTAGGACTCGTTCAGATGATCAGCGTCACACGTGCGATTTTTGTTATTGAATGGAATATATAGAACGTGAACAGGAACTCAACGTGATCGAATTAAGATTTCAAGACTTATTAGAGTGTCTGAAGTCAATTTCTAATACTCACAAAGACTGCTGCTATACTATATGCCAACGCCATCGCACCAGAGTACCAATATAAATAAATAAAAAGAAAAGTCCTGACTGACTGACTGACTCATCAACGCCCAGCCCCCCCGAGTGGGTTCCCGCATTGTCGTTGCGGGGGGGCTCAGTAACCGTGGATTCCGACCACGGTGAAGCCAAGAGGAACCCAAAGGTGGGGCCGCTCGTCAGGGCTTTTGCCTCAAAGCCGACGACGTAGCGGCCAAAAAGTAGGTTGCGGTGAGGTGCACCGCAACTGAGGTGGGCCGCGATGTCGAATGGGAGGCATCGCGGCTGAGGGTTACGGGCTGCGGTAGAGGAGGAGTGCCAGTGCTTCTGAGCAGCGCTCTTCACTTCCGTGGCCTGGACGGGGCCGCCACCGTTTGATGACGGACGCGGTGGGGCTGCAGGTCAAGAGAAGTGTCGGTATAGCGTCAGCCGCTCTCCCTTTCCCCTGCGGCCGAAAAGTGGTAGACGGGACGGCGCGTTGTGTTCCACACGCGCGCCGTCAAAGATGTCAGCAACCACCGGTGGGGTCCGCAAGGGCCGATGCCTGCCAGGGGTGCGGGTTTGTTCGAAAGAGATACCACAGCCCCTGGCATACGGGCTACTGAGGGAACACGGGTGGGTTTTGGTCAGTAAAAGTCTGACACGCCCTCCTGCTCTGCTCAGCAGGAGAAGTCATTTGATGATTTCCCACCCAAAAAAAAAAAAAAAAAAAACGCCCAGCCCAAAACCGTGGACCTAGAAAGCTGAAATTTTGCACAGAGGTTCCCTTTATAGTGTAGACAAGGATTTTTCGAAATTCAACCCCCAAGGCAGTTAAATTGGGGATGAAAGTTCCGAGCGGGCGAAGCCGCTCACAAAAGCTAGTTTCAAATATTTCAGTAGACGGTGGTCCAACACCGGTGTGGAGGCAGCCTTACATAATGTTCGGAAAACATTATTTTATCCTTTCTCTAAATGTGTCTTCATGTGCTGCGTTGTACGGCCAAATTGCTTTGTTATTTCTTTTTACTTCCAATTGTTTATACAACAAAATGCAATTGGGAAGATAATTTAAGTATCTGACTTAAATTGCGATTAAAATGGGCAAGAGAGTAACTTAAATTAAAATATTTTAGAAGGTTGTGATTTTATTAAAATGTTACTTTACTTTAAAATACATGATAATTATTATTCTATTTTAAAAGGGTATGCACCCTTTTAAATGCCGGTCCCCTATTATCCTTCAAAAGAGTTCGCTAAAAACCGTAATTACTTCGTTCCCGACTAGGGGATGAAATATTATAAATTTCGTCCATATCGGCACGTCGCTCGTGAAAATGATCCCGCTCAAAGGGCTGAATATTTTCTACGTACATAATTATAGTCTAGGTGCTTCGTATAGAACATTTTGTGCTAACTTTACGTAGTGACACATGAAATAAGGATTATTTTTGTGGTTGCGTTTTGGTTGGTTCCAACATCAAATACAAACCAGTGCAAAATCCAGTACGTCGATCATGGCTCATCGAAAAATCTAAATAAATGAGTTAAAATTAGGCAGACATATTGTATCATGTCGTAATTCTATTCAGTGAACAGAATCTAGTTATGCAGAACAGGAGCTCAACGCAAAATATTTTCTTCATACATTCTCCCTGCGTATTTTACGAGGTATAGGTACAATTTTCTACTACTTTAATATTTCACCATTTTATTGCTTTTAACGGCTCTATGTTACAGTACTTTTTTATTTAAATACATAATAATTTCAAGACAGATCCAACTCTTAGATGTTGTATAGTCAGCAGGTACAGATTGTGCGCGCAAAATCATTAATTATGTATACCTTTGGAGGTTTGAGCAAGCGCTCGTAACCGCCAATGGCGTGACGCTTGCGGTTGTGTGATAAACCGGCTCGGCTCCGGCACTGGCTCCTCCAATGGCTCCGGCACTGGCTCCGGGACTGGCTCCGGCACGGGCGGCGAACGTTAAAGTTCACAATTGTTTTATGTCGCTATTATACCCGCGTTAACTTACGCGCTACACTTTGATGGCCGCGTAAAGTAGTGGTACCAACCATTCGTGGCTTTTTAGCGTCGCAATTCTGATGAGAATAATAGGTCTTTACCTATGAAATTGCCGTTTTGTATGAAAAAATTTAAACGAATTTTTTTCATGAATTTTTTATTTGTATTAATCGAAGTAATCACCCATGCAATCAATGCATCTTTGCCATCGCAGTGGCAGTTTATTGATGCCCTTCTTAAAGAAATCAGCTGGACGGGAGGCAACAAATTCTTCAAAGGCATTTTGTACTGCCTCTCGGGTATTAAATTTTTTTCCCGCCAAGAAGTTATCCAAATTCTGGAAAAAGTAGTAGTCTGTAGGCGCAAGGTCTGGTGAGTAGGGCGGATGACGGAGAGCTTCCAACCCCAGTTCTTGCAACTTGGAGACCGTCTGCTGTGCAGTATGAGGTCGCGCGTTGTCGTGCAGGAGCAGCGGAGACGAGCGATTGACCAATGCTGGTTGGAGATGCGCCAGCTTCTCCATCATTGTGTTCAGTTCTTCACAGTACACATCTGCAGTAATGCTCACCCCGTTTGGTAAGAAGCTGTGATGAATCACACCGGCGCTAGACCACCAAACAGTGACCATCACTTTTCTAGGGGTAAGTTTTCATTTAGGGCATTGTTTAGGTGCTGAACCAGGATCCAACCAACTTGCTGAGCGCTTACGGTTATCAAACAGAATCCATTTTTCATCGCAGGTAACAATGCGGTTCAAAATTCCTTCATTTGTGTGTCTGTTGAGCAGTGCAAGGCACGTCTCGACGCGTACTTCGCGCTGGCGATCATTGAGTTCGTGGGGCACCCATTTGTCAAGCTTTTTTACCTTGCCAATTTGACGCAAATGGACCAATATTGTTTTGACGCTAACGTCGAAAGCTGCTGCTAATTCAGCCGTAGATTGTGTATCATCAGCTTCCACAATCGCCTTTAATTCGTCATTGTCGACCAAAGTCTTCGGACGACCGCGAGGTTCATTTTTCAGGTCGAAATTTCCAGAACGGAAGCGAGCAAACCAATAACAGGTGGTGCGTTGGTTTGTAGTGTTAGCTCCGTAAACGTCGTTGATGTTGCGTGCCGCTTGTGCCGCGTTGCTGCCACGACGGTACTCATATTCCATAATTACTCGAATTTTTAACGTATCCATGATGACGAAAAAGATTGAAATGCGATGAAAATGTAACACTAATCAATAAAGAAATGACTACTTTTAGAAAAAAAAATCCATGTTTTTAAAATAAAATTAATTTGAAATTAGAATTCTTAGCCAAACAAAAATTATTTTGATTTGAAATGGCCAGTACTGCAGAACGGCAATTTCATAGGTAAAGACCTAATATTATGTACAGTAAAAGTAACATGGAGGAGGCATAACGCTTTTTCGTTACGTGACGATTTCTACAATTTTACTCCTATCGCAATCTGCGTTTAAGAACTTAATTCCAAAAATCTCTTCTTTCTAAAAACACGCATGACATAAAATATTAAAGATTACGAATACTTCTAAATATTCGCCTGATATTGGTGTGCGTAGTCGATCAATCAAAAATAAAAGTTACAACATGGCCGGCGTCAAGTGTTGAGTGATCGCTGAAGTAAACAGAAAGTTTACTCATAATACTCTCCTGTAACGCAGAGAGCTCATCAGTGTCAGACCATTAATATCCTGAGCTCTAGAATGTAGTCGTAGATACCTATTAGTTTGTAGACTTCAAATCATTTTTACTATTAAATTCCGTATTTATTTCCCCCACCATTTTATTGTTCGAAACTATTAAAAAGTATTTTTTTTTTGACAGCCCTAAATACATTATGTCACAGGAAATATTTTACTGGGAACAATAATTTATTGGAACAGCAAACCGCAACTATATATTAAATAATTATTTTATTGGTGAAAACGGGTATTTTCATTAGTCAGTAGAAAACTGGAACGTATTCATTACGCACATAAAATACCGATACGTATGTTACGTATCGGTACTTTATGTGCGTGAAAAAAAGTTAAACTTCTTCATCATCATTTTAGTACCAGTGGGGATGTGCAAATTAAAACCTCCGTTCTGAGCTGCTTGCACACAATTAGATAAAAATGTCTTAACCTCTATTAGAAAGATAGAAAAAAATTACTTTTGTCGTAACCTGTGTAGTTATAACCACGGAGTTAATACAAAGAGGAGCTGTTGTAATCAGATTTCCCTAAGAAACAATGCGTGACATTTTGCGAGGTGAGGGGGTGTTAGATCCCGCCCACTTCTTTATTCCATCTATCAGTCAATTGCAAAACTACTCGCTCGTTCTGTTTATTTTACTTTGAAGTTACGTAACTATCTCACACTAGATGTCACTAAGTGCAGGATGCAACAGGGTCGTAGGTACTCAGAATAGGGTATTAGACCCATTTTTGAAAAGTGTCTTTTATTTAGATTCTAAAATGGTAACAAACCACCAAAAAAAACACAACGTTTTTATTGAATCGATTAGTGCGATAAAAATGCATTTTAATTTTCACTTTTCGCGCGTTATTTGACGAAAACGCTGAACGCAGTGGACGCCATATTGCTCTGAGGGTATGACGTCAGCTTGCTGTGTAAACAAATGCGCTGATATTTTGTATGTTAATTGTTTATAAATTAAAAAAAATGATTTATTATTCTACTTATCGTTGGTTTGCTGTTCCTGAATGTACGATAATATTTCAATAAAGAATACTTTGGCTCCGAAAATAGTAAAAGTACATAGTTGTTCAGTTGATTAGTTTAAACAGCGTTACTACTTAATAGCACGGTGGTTACAATTTTATGGTGTTCAAAAACAGATTAAAAAAACTGAAATCTTTGAATTGAAATTTATTTTGTTATTTCATGAATTAAAACGAACATTTTCGGACTGCTTTTTGCCTAAGCTATCTAATAATATATTTATAGATTTTTTCTCATATAGAGTAAAATACCCTATTGTCGTACCGGGAGTACTTCGGTATTTTTACTAATTTTGCGAACTATCCATATTTGTATTGAAATAGTGATATTAATTTTTGTCATCCATTGCTGTCTTAGATCATATTCGGAAAGAAATCTGAACATACTCGTACATCATTTAAAAACTAAATAAATTAGGTAGGCTTTAAGATCTTTTAATTAAGTAAACAACAACTACCATACTTAGTTGTCTCACGGAGAGAAAGTACTTTAAATACATTTTTGTAGATAGAATATTTCAATACTCAATACTCAATACGTTTATTGCATTCCACAATGTGAACTTAGGTGGTAGGTACATAAAGACATACATTCGTTTTGGAGCATTGTGGGCCCTGTCGGGCATAACAACATAAAAGATTAGGGAGAGGGCTAAATTATAGATATTTGTTAACAATTTTAATATTAAATCTACTCTTTCGTTTTGTGTAGGTAGGTAGGCTGATAACTAATTGTGTACATATAATTTTGACTACTCAAATATTGAATTTATACATTAATATTTATTTAAATTATACATTATATATTATTATTATCATTGGTTTAAATTTAATTATAAATAAATCATTATTGCGTTTTTTTTTTTTTGGTATTATTGTTTATTTAGTAAATTTATCATTTAAATATTCATGTACATTATAATAACATTTACAGATTAGAAATTGTTTTAATTTATTTATAAAGATATTAAATTTTTGTTCATTTTTAATTTCATCAGGTAGTTTATTATGTATTTTAACTGACATTACTAAAGTGCTTGTGGAGTGTATTTTTAGCTTAGAACCTGGTTGGTTTAGTCTATTTTTGTGTCGTAGTGTATAGCGAGTCTGTATGTTTTCGCGTGTAGTAAAGAGTTTTTGATTATTTCTAACAAATTTGCACATTTCCAAGATGTATAATATATGCAAGGTAGGGTTAGAAGTTTATGTTCTTGGAAATGGGGTTTGCAGCTGTCTGTGTTATCTATGTTAACTAGTATTCTAATCAGTCGTTTTTGTAGTATGAATAGTGTTGATGCGTCTGTACTATTTCCCCATAATATTACGCCGTAGTTTAACCATGCGTATGCATAGGCATAATACGTAACCAGAGCAGTGGAGAGATTTGTGGATTTTTTTATTTCACCGAGGGCATATGCAAATTTTGATAGCTTTGACCTGATTTTTTTAATATGTGATTTCCAATTTAAATGTGTATCTATAGATAAGCCGAGTAGGTTGAATTCTTTTACTGTTTCAATTTTTGCGTCGTTGTAAATAAATGTTAAGTCTAAAGGGTTTTTCTGACGTGGATGGAAGGACATGATTTTAGTTTTATTGAAATTTAATTCAAGGTTGTGTTCTGTCATCCAAGTTATTATTTTGTTAAGTATGCTTGAAAGTATTTCGGTTAAGTTGGTATTGTCGTGGCAAGAAGTTAGTACTGAGATATCGTCAGCAAACAGAACACATGATTCATTTATTATTGTAGGGAGGTCATTTATATAGATGATAAATAGGAGGCATCCAATAACACTCCCTTGGGGGATTGAGGAGTTAATTTGCTTATAAATTTAATTTATAGGAGATTGTATTTTTATTAGTAATTCCATATATGAGACAGCCGCGGGACATTTGGTGCACTAATTGGATTCTAATTACGGCCCTGTCTTTTTGTTATGTTTCCGGTTGTCGTTCATAGTTGACGACAAATGGCGGCCTGTTTACAAAATGGTCCATGAACTACAAAAATATAATTTTGGCAACTAAAGGGAATGAATATTGAACAAATCTCAATACATACTCGTATGATTTTAAAATATGTTAACACTGAGCTCTACGTACCTAAATATTTTTATTTCCCATGACACAAAGTGTCGGGTAGAATTATATACTGAAAAGCCCGACGCTTAGAGATTTTTCTAGAACTATGTTGATAAATTACTCATAAAATTACTTAGAAATGAAATGTGATGCCATCCATAGCAACAGAACGTCTATCTGAGTAGTTTTTACAAGATAAAACACAACATTTCATTCTTTTTTTTCTTCTAGTTTGAATATGCTATAAAATGGGAATGTGTACAAAGTTGTGCACAGAACTTGACAGGACGAACGCCAACAATACACTGACTAAGGCCACGCCCACGTGATGACGTCAGGACCTGGTTGAGAATCACAGTGCACAGTTGCTTAGGCCGTCTCTTCTTTGTTTTAACTCCGCGGTTATAACCATATCGTGAATGTTTTTCGACTTAGAAACGAGCTTCAGCTTTCTATTAATAAAGTTGCCCTTTACGAATGAGCTGAAACCTTAAATGAATATTCTCTGAGATAATTTATTTTCGTATACCACCACTGACGTACCTCTGAAGTTGGTAACAAGTTAAACTGTGTGGAGGAATATTTCCATATTCCTACGCCGCTGTCCCAATTTAGAAAGTTTCGTGGCTAGAAATAAATATATGTGAATTCGGTAACTGGAAACTAGTAACATGTCAGTCTGTGGCGTGCTTGCACCGCCACATTTGGGAGTTAACGGCTCACTGTGAGCTTGCCACACAACTCTAACCCCAAGCCTGCAGTGCAACTTCCACACAGATTTTTTTTGAGTCTTAATTCTAAAGAAACAATGCAGCTGTGCTCCGTGTGGTGCCGGAGTTAAAGAATAGCACCAATCCATTTCTTCCCGTGGGTGTCGTAGAAGGCGACTAAGGGACTTACTAGAGAATAGGCAGCAGTGTTCTCTATACCACCACCATACTGCGATCGCCAACCCGCCTGCCAAGCGTGGCGATTATAGCAAACTCCCCCAGTTTTTTGGGGAAGACCTGTGTCAGCAGCACTGTGTGAGCAAACAGTTCACCTAGTGTGACCGCGGCTTTAGAACGTACCCACAATAAACTAGCTACGGAGGTATACTGAAGGGTCCTTAAAAAAATTGGACGATACGATAACGACTGTAAACGATATACAACACGTCACGTCGTAAACGATAACGACATGCTATTACGATGTTCGGGAAATTAAAAGGGAAGCTACTATCTCATATAAATTTGGGCCCCGGTAGATAACGTTTTATGTATGGTTAACGCATCATATCACGGAACATAACAAATTACCCCATTATTTAAAGAGAAGTGTAAAAAAATTGAGTAATTTGTCGCTGAGGCATCTAGAGACAAATAAATGAGGCAATTATTACACAAAACAGGCAAGCCAGTACTTTAGCCCTGCGCTTAACGTGGCTATGTAACTATACACTGAAAGCCAATTCTCGTAATTAAAACCGTTCAAAATCTAGTCGCAGTGTCATCTCAGCGACAAGCAAATGTCAAAAATGTATGAAAAATCGAGGTATTTTTGACAGATTGACACTGAGATCAGACTGTGAACGTTCTTAAAATTAGTAGAATTGCCCCTCAGATGTCTTGCCGTAGCCGCTACGGTCTACGGCGTAGCTAAAAAGCGTAGCTGGTAGCTACGGGGCTACGACGGTATCATACCATACTGACTAATACTCCAGATTATAGATATCAATACGACTGTATTGTATGTGCACTAATATAATGCTTACGACTTTGTCTTTATGATTTATGTCAGATCCCTCAGGCGATAAGGTAACCTCAAAAATTATAAAGCTTGTGCCTTAGATTAAACCTAAACAGAACATCCATATTTTTGTTATAATTTCGAGACA
Source organism: Polymixis flavicincta (assembly GCA_949987655.1). NCBI lineage: Eukaryota > Metazoa > Arthropoda > Insecta > Lepidoptera > Noctuidae > Polymixis > Polymixis flavicincta. Next base: position 3,987,296 of record OX465183.1, on the reverse strand, counting down.
ACAAAAGCCGATCAAAGCCGATTTAAAGCCTGCCTAATGGCTCGAACAAAAAAGGCTCAAATACAACACTCCTATTTGATAGGTGTGTTGTGTTTGAGCCATTTTTGTACTATTGTTTTTTCGGATACGATAAAAAGGTTTTTGGAATTTCGCATGACGGAAAACAAACAGAGCTTTGATTCAAGCGACAATTCGCTGAAAAATAAAACGAGTTCTGCGTATACTGTGAATGTTTTATAAAGCTTGCATGTAAAAGGCAGGTCCAAAGTGAAAAGTGGAGAAACACAAACAACAGCGAGGTACAATCGGGTACAGTGAATACAGTCGCTGTGGTCGGATGTGGGGCAGTGGGCGTGTCTGTTCCTTCTGTTCGGTTTTTAATCTTTTGTTTTGTGTAATATTAGAGATTATGTACTGGCAATATTCTTATTTTAAAACCGTCCATTCAGATGACAATAGAACGTCTGTCATGTTATTTTGACAGCGGGTGCCACCGACTAGAAAAGTGTGCTTGTTCCTGTGCAGTGTTTCGTCAGCATTAAAAAAAAAAAAAAAACTTAGTAAAAATGAAATAAAAAAATTTAACAAAAAATTTAGCCGCCGTAAAAACTGAAAATAAAAAATAATAAACCTTTTTTTGTGGCTATGTAATCTACTAATTACTACATCCTTAATTTTTGATTACTTTTTGTAATACACAACTCAGCATTAAAAAGTCTGTGAGCGAACAATCAATCATCCCCCGTTTTCCTACCCTTAGAGTTGGTTTTCGTGGAAATTTATATGGGACCAACTTTGAAATATACCCTGTCCAATAAAAAATGAATAATCAAAATCAGACTACTCTGAAAAAAGTAATGCGTGGTCATACATAAAAAAAATAAGCGTCGACTTGAGAGCCTCCTCCGTTTTTTTCGTCGGTTAAAAAACCTTTCAGTTTGATTGTTTAGCTATAAAATGAAAAATAAAAACTTTTTTCAAGTTTTTATTTTCATTTTTTAGTTACCTACCCCACACCAATTCGAATTTTCAACATCCTTGGCGTCAAAACAATGCATATTTATGCGATAGCAACATTCGCGGTTGATTTGCTGTAATTTTTTGAAGAGTTCCGTTGTCTGTGTCCGAAACGCATCATCAGATCTATATGAAATTTCAATGACCATTTCGGAGTAAACCCCTTTCGGACAAAAAAAGAATTTTGCAAATCCGTCTATGTAAGTACGACGGAGTTATGCCCGAAAATACATTAAAAAAAAAAAACGTGTCGAATTGATAACCTCCTTCTTTTTGAAGTCGGTTAAAAATTAACGGTGAGGCTCTCCTTTATTATGTTTTCGTAAATTTAAAGAATAATTTAGACCAACTGCGAAAAAGAAGGTGAATAAACCCTGTAAGATTCTCTCTGATCTGTTGAGTAAGATTTTTTTCTTTTTAAAACCCGCTTTTTATGATTACGATTTGGCCAAAGTCAGGATGACTTCTATCCGTGGAATTAAATTTATGTCTGACAGTCCTTGTATGGAAAAAATGACAAAATTCAAATTTTAATCTCGGGGTTAGACTTATTCTAGGTATACTAGGTAAGTTTGGTAAAATTCGCCCTTATTCATAAACAGCGGGTTACACCCTCTTTTTTTCTTTATTGTCGTTAAAGGTAAAACATCATAATACGGCTTATTTTCAATCGGAATATTTTTTGTTATAAATAAAGAATAGAAGCTAGTTTAAATTTTTTTTTTTTTTTTTACTTATTTATGATGTTAAATAACTACTTCACAGACGTAGTATAGAAGGAAGTTTAAAAAATGTGGCTATTATTTTAGGATACTGTGGTGTCTTAAGACTTAAACGCGAATGAAGTCGCAGGCAGAAACTAGTCATATTACAAAAGAAATATGAACTAGCGTCTATTAGTTATGTAACGATAGCTATTGACTGTGTTCTGAAAATTAATTTCTGTATAATTGGAATTCTGCCCACTCTTTATGTACTCGTACCTACGTATAATTAAATTCTTGAACAGACCAGCTGTAAAAAGCAATTATCGTTTATGTGCCTCAACATCCACTTAATCTACAAAGTACATATACCTGACTAACAGATTTTATGTAATATATATATACATACTACATACATACTCAGCCTATTACGTTCCCACTGCTGGGACACAGGCCTCCTCTCCGTGAGAGGGAGTGGGCCGTAATCCACCACGCGGGCCCAGTGCGGGTTGGTTGATGTCACATGTCTTCGAATTTTTTGTTCTAGGATATGCCGGTTTCCTGACGATGTTTTCCTTTACCGTTTGTTATATATATTAATATATATTTATTATATAATTAAAGAGGAAAGATTTGATTGCTTGTTTGTTTGTGTTTGTTTGCATTGAATAGGCTCCGAAACTACTGAACCGATTTGAAAAATTCTTTCACTGTTGGGAAGCTACACTATCCCCGGGTGACATAAGATATATTTTATCCGCGTATTCCCACGGGAACGGGAACTACGCGGGTGAAACCGCGGAACGCTGCTATTGTAAAATTATTTCAATCAAGCTGGTTCATTTCCTTCCGGATATCAGTTCAAAACACGCGGAAATAAATTGGAAATTGCTCAAACATACTTAATGAAGATACAACACAAAATATATGAAGAGTTACGATGTTTATCGTACATACAAATAAACATTGATTGTAACTCAATCTAACAAGCAGCGGAAACACGGAAGTAAACATACGCATGCACACATTATGGTTAAGTATGATAAATTATCAATCAGAGTAAGTACGCTGTTTGTGTAAGAGATGCCGATAATTTGCGGTAATGAGACGCTAAGAGTTCTATATTGTTGTTGCCTGTGGCCCGTACTGGGCCGCCCCACCAGCCTCCTGAGGCTCCCACGCGCGTGATTATTAGGAGTGTTTGTTTTGGCACACGTTTACTTTTACATTAGGTTTAACGGGGGGTTGTCCCAAATTGCCTGTTTCAGAATCAAGATTAAATGATCAAATTCGTGTATTTAGGCCCTGAAAAAAACATATGTCATAGATAGATCCTTGTTTGAGGGAAATTAAAGGTTCAAAACACGATTAATTGTAATTTGCTCGATGAAAAAAAAAAATCCGAAACAGGGTCGATTTCAAAACCAGTTTCCGTCTCATTTCCTAATAAGAGCACAAAATTATGTGAAAATTGCATGTACGATGAGGGAATCGTATTTAAGAGGGAATTTAAAGGTTAATTTTTTTAGTTTAGTACATTTTTAGGGTTCCGTACCTCTAAAGGAAAAAACGGAACCCTTATAAGATCACTTTGTTGTCCGTCCGTCCGTCCGTCCGTCCGTCCGTCCGTCTGTCAAGACCGTTTTTCTCAAGAACGCGTGGAGGTATCAAACTGAAATTTCTATATGATACTTAGTTCTACTGTCCCTGGAAGATGTAGAAAAATCAACCTTCTAAGTCAATGCAATCAAAAGATACAGCCATTTAGGCCGCAAAATTCCGCAAATTTTCGAAACTCGCACGGGAATCAAAACCTACAGAGTACTTCCCGTGAACTTAGAATCTTGAAATTTTGTACGAAGTCACGTCTTATAGTACAGATATAGGAAAAATTACGAAAACCGTAAATTTTTAGTTTCGTCATATAAAAAAAAATATTTTTGACAATTTTGAACTTTTACTTATATACCCACAGGTTTGTACGGAACCCTCGGTGCGCGAGTCCAACTCGCACTTGACCGGTTTTTTTTTGAATAAACACAAAAAGATCTAAATCCGGCTAAATCGGCTCACGCTCAGAGTCCTGCGGGACGTCATCGAGGTCCACCTGTGTCAAAATTTTCAAAAACTCGCTCATTCTGCGCCTGTACAAAAAATCTAGTAAAATAATAACTAATTAATTTATGAAATTGCGATAGCTCAGAAAAAATATCTTGTAATTATAATAGTTTTAATTCATAAAATTGTTTTCGAAAATGTGATTATTTCTAGGCAACATGATGACATTTAATTGTCATCTTAAAATAGTGTTGACACATTACAAATTATTATCGATGAAATAATAGTCAAGTGAGAGTCGTATTCGTCGTTTATGAAGAAGTTTGTACAAATCACAGTTTTCTAAGATTCTTTTAATCAGTTTCATCCATATCAATTATGATATTTCCTCTGCACCGAACTGTGTTCGCTACTATCATATCCTACATTAATATTACATATTATACAATATGTCTGGTTGTCGGTTGTATACTAATAATATGAAGAACTTTCAGTCTGACACCAACAGAGAAAATAGGAAAAAATTTGCTCAGACAAAAGTGCTATAGGGTACACGACCAATTGGAAGGAACACGATAACGACTTTATTGATATTTCTCGAATAGCGGAGCTAGCAATACAAGACTTTTTCTCGAATCCGTGATTTTAAAATATTAATGTTGATGTCCTAAAATAATAGTTTCGATAAGTTATAGCTGGAGCAGTAGGTACGTCACTAGACAATAAAGTACGGCAAATGTAGCTCACAATATTTACGGTTCTTTCTGAGCGATGGCAAACACCAAAAACAAAAGAATATGGTTACAGTGTAACCGAAACAGTATGACCATTTAAGCGTATTCTACTTGATAAAAATCTGAAAATCAGGATCTTTGAAACCTCTGCCACCAAAGATGTAAATAAAATAGTGGATGATTTGTGTGGAAATCTACCATTTTGAAGAAGAGAAATACCGTCGGACACAGTTTGTCTACTTTATAAATTCCTGAATTCACTGACAACTTACGCTTAGCTTAATATGAAAACGCTCAATAGGTAACTTACAGGTCACTTACCCTACACAGGGAACTCTAAGTAATATTTTTAGTTTTACCATACCGTAAACTAAGGAAAAAATTTCGAACCTAAGCAAAAATAATTCAGTTGATCAACTGCAATATGTTATACTATGGCATGGATTTTCTTCTAAATGGTTGACAGTTCATCGTAAATAAATACGTCATGCCGCATTTGGGGGAGGTGGAGGTAGCGTTTCAAAGGCCCACATGCCGGAACAACCTAGCCTTAAACTAGATAAATTTTCTTTTGTATTTTAAATCGTTTTGATTTTGTGGCATTTAGCAAGATAACTGTAGATAGCAGACGCCACTATGACCTGTGGTTTCAATCGACCTTTATAGGAAAAAGACGTGAATTTGTCGATGTATCATCATCATCATCATTTCAGCCGATAGACGTCCACTGCAGGATATAGGCCTCCCCCAAAAGGGGGGTTTAGCCATAATCGCCACGCTTGGCAGGTGGGTTGGCGATCGCAGTATGGTGGTAAAATGCATAGAGAACGCTGCTGCCCATTCTCTAGTGAGTCCCTTAGTCGCTACGAAACCCACGGGAAGAAATGGGATGGTGCTATTCTTTACGTCCGGCAGCACACGGTACGATGGTGTCGATGTATGTGTACGTCTAATTGATGTTATTACAATTAAGGGCAATTATGCTGAAAAATGTAAAATAAACATTACAGTTGTAATATCTCGTAAAAAAAATGTATTTACGTCTGTTTTCTGCTAGACCGACGTAATAAATGGATTTGTAGGACTATTTACTGATGATTAGATACGTCAATTGTTTATTTATTTATTTGCTCTCATGCACATCACACATTTTACAATATTATTGTCGGTTTTTGTACATGAACCCTGTCAGGGCACTGCAAAGCACAATGTTGGTTTGCTGTTGAGTATCTGATTATCATAATTATCACTTTAACGAAATCTAATCTTATTATGACGAATTTAAACACATTATGACATAAATATCAGTAATAAAAGATTTAAGAAAAAAATACATGTCGCAAAGTCATTTCGATGTCACAATTTAACAGTAATAAATAATAAACAATAACACACATAAAGTCACATAAAGTCACATTTAGTCAGATTGCAGTAGTACGAGTAGGTAGGTAGTAAAAACAGTAGAATTAAATATTTAAGGAATAGGTAATACATAGTTATAATCATGTCATGTCAAGTTATTAATTGAATTATGGTGTGTAATTATACAATACAAAATAAATAAAAGACTCGATATAATGTCACTGGAATAAACAAAATGCCTTTGATTAGGCCGGATCTAAAAGAGAAGAGGAAGCTCTGAGTACGTAACTCGTACCTATATCTATAACGTTTTATCCGTCATGTATTCGTCAACTGTGTAATAACATTTATCTATTAAAAATAATCTTAGTTTGCTATAGAATGAATTTGCATTATCGTCATCTTTTATATAATTCGGTAATTTATTATAAATGGTTGCGATTCTATAGTTGGGGCTATTTTTCATAATTTTTAATTTTGGTGTCGGTGTAATCAACTTATTTTTGTTTCTTCGGTTATAATTTTGGTTTGCTTCTATGTTTGATTGAAAGTAATCTCTGTGTTTTTTCACGAAGGTAACTATTTGTAATATGTAAAGGGAGGGTAACGTCATTATTTTATTTTTTATGAAATGTGGTTTACAACTTTCCCATGGCTTAATGTTCATAAGGATGCGTATACATTTCTTTTGCATGATGAAAATATCATTAAAATCTGTGCTTTCACCCCACAATATTATGCCATAGTTAAACCATGCATAAGCGTAGGCATAGTATGTTGCGAGCGCGGTTTCATAGTTTGTGTTGCTTTTTAATTTGCTTAATGCATATATAAATTTTGATAACTTAGTCTTCAGACTTTCGATATGCTTTTTCCATGTTAGATTATTGTCCAATGTTAAACCGAGAAGTGTTAAATCGTCTCTTTCTGGGATATTTAATTTAGTACTAAGATTATTTATGTTAAGCGGCTTTCGTTGGTATGTCCTAAATTGTAGTAGATTACTTTTGTTAGCATTAATTTGTAGATTGTGCTTCTCTAGCCACGACTTAACTATTTCATATGTATTTTCAATGTTGGTCAAAGTTTCTGTGTTTTCAGTGCTTCTAAACACTAGTGATACGTCGTCCGCGAATAGAACGCACTTCGAGTCAATTATTTTAGGTAGGTCGTTTATATAAATAATAAATAATATACACCCCAAAACAGTGCCTTGTGGAATGGAGTGGTTAAGAATCTTTGTCCGTGATTTTACAATTTGTATTTCTTTTGCTTCTTTGTCGTAGTATTCTATTTCAACATATTGTTTTCTATTTTTTAGGTAAGATTTTAGCCATTTATAGCCCGTACCCCTAATTCCTATGCCATATAATTTTTGTAACAAAATGTCATGGGAAACCCTATCATATGCTTTAGTCATGTCTAGGAACAGGCCTATGGCATATTGTTTGTCATTGATGAAGTTATATATTTCTTGTACGTAATTATATACCGCGAGTGTGGTCGATCTTTCTTGCCTAAAGCCAAACTGGTTTATGTCCAAGAGATTGAATTTTTCCAAAAACTTGCTAATTCTATTGGCCATTGTTTTCTCGAAAATTTTAGATATAACTGGTAGAAGGGCTATTGGTCGGTAGGAACAGGGATATTGTGGCTTGCCGCCTTTTTTAAATATTGGTCGTAGTTTAGCTTCTTTTAATTTATCCGGAAAGATACCTTCGTCAAAGGATTTATTTATTAGTATAGTTATAGGTGGTGTCAAATCATTCACACATTCTTTGATTAGGAAAGCCGGTATTTCGTCTACTCCGGCACTGCGCTTGTTCTTCATTTTACGTATTATATTATAAATTTCACGCTCCGTGGCGGGTTGGACGAATAGGGAATTTATTGAGGGTGTAAGGACTGGGCATGTATTCGACGTGCTGTTGGGTAACGGTTCGCCGACCGAAGCAAAGAAGTCATTAAAGATATTAGCAACCTTTGTTGGTGTACTTGTGGTTTTATTGTCATCATAACGCAAGGTAACACTTTTAGTATGACACTTGAGGTCTGGTTTAATGTTGTTTTTAATAATGTTCCACATGGTTTTAGATTTATTTTGTGAGCGTTTCATTTCCTTAATATGATTATATTTCTTTGACAGTTTTACACAATTTTTCAATATTTTTTCATAACTTTTGTAGTGTGTTTTTAAAAGTTCGTTATTAGTCTTTTCTATAAACATTTTTAGCAATCTTTTGTGCTCACATGATTTTTTTATACCTACAGTTAAGTAAGGTTTCTTTGTATTATTTTTGATTTTTACACGTTTTTTAGGTATGGTTTTATTTAGTAACACATGCATCTTATTATCAAATTCGGTGTAAATTTCATTAACGTTTTTATTTTTGCATAGTATTTCGTTCCAGTCCATTTGGCTAAGGTTTTTTTTTTTTTTTTTTTGGGTGGGAAATCATCAAATGACTTCTCCTGCTGAGTAGAGCAGGAGGGCGTGTCAGACTTTTACTGACTAAAACCCACCCGTGTTCCCTCAGTAGCCCGTATGCCAGGGGCCGTGGTATCTCTTTCGAACAAACCCGCACCCCTGGCAGGCATCGGCCCTTGCGGACCCCACCTGTGGTTGCTGACATCTTTGACGGCGCGCGTGAGGAACACAACGCGCCGTCCCGTCTACCACTTTTCGGCCGCAGGGGATAGGGAGAGCGGCTGACGCTATACCGACACTCCTCTTCCCCTGCGGCCCCACCGCGTCCGCCATCAAACGGTGGCGGCCCCGTCCAGGCCACGGAAGGGAAGAGCGCTGCTCAGAAGCACCGGCACTCCCCCTCTACCGCAGCCTGTAACCCTCAGCCGCGATGCCTCCCATTCGACATCGCGGCCCACCTCAGTTGCGGTGCACCTCACCGCAACCTACTTTTTGGCCGCTACGTCGTCGGCTTTGAGGCAAAAGCCCTGACGAGCGGCCCCACCGTTGGGTTCCTCTTGGCTTCACCGTGGATGGGAGACCACGGTTACTAAGCCCCCCCGCAACGACAATGCGGGAACCCACTCGGGGGGGATTTGGCTAAGGTTAAGTTTAAACTGTGATATTGATTTTTCATTAAATAATCTTTTCGTCCTGAAGTAAGAAAAAATATGTTTTTCTATTCCCGGTGAGCGTTGCGAATAGTTGAGGCTTTTGTGGTCAGAAATACCAGTATTGTCAATGGTTAGGTTGTATTGTCTTTGATTTGTAAATATTAGGTCTATGCAGGATGACGTAGTCAGTGTCTGTCTAGTTGGTTCGTTGACGATTTGGTGCAGGTTGTGTTCTAACATTATGTTTTGTAGTCGCTGGTAGTCTTTGTTTTTAGATGATTTGTCAATATTAAAGTCGCCGGTCAAAATTATATGGTTTTTGTGAATTTTGGGTTGTACTTTTTTAAGTATTTCTTTAATGACAGCAAAAAAAGTTTCAATGTCGCGATCCGGTCTGTAAATATTAATAATAATTGTATTTTGTGATATGATTTCTACAGCGCAACATTCAATTACACATTCTATAGATAAGTTAGTACAGTCTTCTAGGTGCTCGTATTCTATGCCGTTACGTAAGAGGATAGCTACTCCTCCTCCTCGATGGTTACGTCGGTGATAAGCAGAAGCAAATGTGTACCCGTTTATGGTGACGCTATCCTTTTGGTCTTCACGTATCCATGTTTCTGTCAGGCATATTGATTGGTAGCTCTTGTGTTCTATAAAATCCTCGAGTATGTGTGTTTTATTGTTTATGCTTTGGATATTTTGGATCAATATCTTAAACACGAAAGGGATCCGGTCTGGCTTGGTCAATAGTGGGTGATAGGGTGTGTCTCGTTATGTTTGGGTCATCATATTTCTGTGTTGGAGCTTTCTTTGCGCAATAGTCAAAGGTAGTATTAGCTTTACCGTTTTGTTGTGTTATAGACCGTCCCTCTCTTTGTTGTCTCCGTCTCTGTAATGTTTCTTTATCAAGAAATCCAGATACACATAAACCTAAACCTTTTAAATATCCCGCATTTTCTAGGATATATTTAGTCATCTTTTTACTAATTAATTCTACTCGTAGTGGCCGTCTTAGTCCGTTTCGTCCTATCCGATTAAGCTCTTCGATATAGCCAGTGAGGTCGACATTTAATGTATCTTGGAACGCAAATATTACCCTATCTTCGAGGTCATTTTCTGTTTCTTTATAATATTCATTTAGGCCGTGGATAACAATTATTTTACTGGTATCGCTTGTGGAGGTATCGTTAACGTTCAGATGCATGTTTTTGTTCTGCAGCTCGGCTATTTCTGTCTTAAGTTTTGCATTTTCTAACTCAAGTTTCTGTATTGTTTCGTGTATGTGAATAATATTGGTATTTATTTTTGTTTGTTCACAAGAAAGTTGCTCAGTTTTGTGGCTTATTTCTTGTTGCAGTTTTAGTACAGCTATATTAATTTCGGATTGAATTGTACTTTTGATTTTTGACAAGATAGATAGTTGTTGCAATTCTAATTTTCTATCTAATAATTTGCTAAGATCCTCCAATGTAACCGGCTCTGTCTGTAGTATGATGGGTGATATGATTGTAGCAGTGTCTTCATTTGTTGGTGATATGTCATATTTTTCTGTATCTCCCAGTATACTTTGGTCATATTGTATTTGATCGTCAATGGACATTATGGTGTCGTCAAGTTTCGGTGGGGATTGTTTCCTAACAGGTGTGTCGTCATTTCTAATCTGTTTTACAGTAGTTTTGCATGATGGGCAGCGCCATGAGTTAATTAATTTACTTTTATTTTCCATATAATACGATGAGGTCATGTTAATGCATCGGTAGTGGTAAAGTTTTTGGCAAGTAGTACATCTTAGTAACTCTCCGCGAGCTATTGGGTGTTTACATCCAGCACAATTCATTTTTGTGGGTATATGATCAAAATGTTTCGTGCAGTGATACTTGAATTCGTCGCAAATTTTGTCCGTCACGTGGTGACTCACCTCAGCGAGCTTCGCGCGAGTTGTCGTAGGTCAGGGACACACTTCGTTAGGTTAATTTTTAAAATGTTTTTACTTATAACTTTTTGCTGGTTTAATCTATCACTTTGCACTTTTCACCACTAGTTAGGTTATTCAAATCTCTGCACTTTGATATATAGAACAATAGTAAACAGTAACTTTGAACCTAATTTTGAATTAAAAATCTAGGAGCAACTCGTAACACGTCTTTGTAACTCAACAGCGAATTAGTGTTTGTTTATGTTACTGATTCACTTATCAGAAAACCGAAGAAGAAAAATAATCGATCGATCTTATGATGAATATCATGAATGGCTTAAGAATAGGCATTGATTGAAAACATTTCTTTCGTCTTAATAATTTATTACAGAAAATCTTTTAGCACACAGTCATGTGAAAAAAGGAACTGAGCAAACACAGCCGGGTGCGGACAATAAACAAAACCGAAATATATGAGGCTAAGTACCAAAAGGTTTATTGCGTCGATCAGTATATACCGTACGTATAGCCAGCCCTAGTTTTAGTGTACTAAGTACTCAGACTGCTCTGTGTGCTCATAACCTTGATCCGACGCTTGCGGCCGACGACCGGCGGCGGTCACAACTGCTAACGTTTTAAGATATACCTCGTAGAGGCTTTCAAGATGCCATGGAAACTTACGGCGAGCCGTTCTCGGAAAAGTTATATACCGCTCCGGTCCGGCCTCCGCTCACGCTCCGATCAAATGCCTGGAGGAGATATTAATGTGTATTTTGGCGAATATATACTGCGTAACAATGTTTTCAAGTTAATAAAAAGCTTTCTATTAAATGTAACTTGTAGTGCCTATATCTTAGAATGTAACATTATGTGTGGATTTACTTAGAATTAAAAAAAAAAAGCGAGCATTTTAAACAGATTTTTAGGATTACGTACCTCAAGATACTTTTTCTCATGAACGCGTTGAAGTACCAAGTTAAACTATGGCCCCTTGAAGCTCTTAAAAATCAATCTCCTAAGTAAACTGAATAATAAAATATGATAATTTATGCGACATATTTTAAAACTCGCAAATAAATAAAAACCAAACCACTAGAACCATGCAATTGGCAAGAAGCAAGTAAGAGAAAAGAACAAGTTCAAAAAATGTTAATTCATATTTATTTGTGATTAAAAACTTACATTTGCAGTTGGAGAATTGACCGTGACGTATATGTATAGATGTATGGGAGAACATTTTTTCGACCACAAAGTAAAGTTTGTTCTTGGGACAAATTCATCCCGGCTACAGAACCGTTGCGCGTCCAATACACACTTTGCCGATTTTTTATTTTATGTTCACCTACTAATCCTATACTTTTATTTTATGTTCACCTATTAATACTATATTTTCATTTTATGTTCACCTATTAATCCTATATTTTCATTTTATGTTCACCTACAAATCCTATATTTTAATTTGATGTTCACCTACTAATCCTATATTTTTAGTGACATTAGCTTCATACCTGCGTCCGTGACAGGATGACGAAGGAGTCAGGTTTGAGTCCACTGCCCAGGGGCACCTCGCATGAGATCTTCACTCCCTAAAACAAACATTAAATTATTATGAAAATACGTTTTTTCAGACACTTTTGCGGACGGAATAAGTATATTCATACTATAGTTTTTATTTCGTTGCAGTAAGCGCAGTCTTCTTAGTTCAAGTGTGATTGCAGACGTACGGTCTTGCTGACCGTTAAAATAAATTGGTCTCTTTGAATAAATATATAATCTGTACGGTACAGATTATAATTTTACTTAAAGAGACCATTTTATTTTTATGAACTGCGAACATATCAACTTACAATTTATTACAGTATTTCTTGAAGTAGGTACTCACTTAAATACATACCTACACTATCAGGAAAACCAGATCGAAATATTACAGAAAAAATAACAGAAACGAAATGATAAAGGAACGCGTGACCGCTTTCATAGCTTTCAAGATTATTTGAAAAGTAATTATTGGAGGCCTCTCAAAAAGAAAATACTTTTTCATGATTTTCTCCCAATACATATTTATAGAGAAACGTAAGGAGTTTGTGCGGTTTTCAATCGATTTAAGTATTCATAAAGGATCGAATCTGGGCTTTATCCCTTTTGAGTGAGCAAAGAGCCGCGGGCTCCGTCCCTCGGACTAACAAACTAATAGTTTGTTGAAAAGACTTGCCAAATTACATCGTAGCCAAGCAATCAGTTACACACACACACACACAGGAAACTGGAAACAAGTTGAAGAGAAGTTAATACGTAGCATTCTTTTATTTCTTGTTTTTAGTAACAATCTTCAGTGAGGGGCTTGTGGCTAAGTAACAATAGCTGCGCGGGTCGATCGATCAGGATAAGCTACGCTTGCCGCGGTTGGTCCGTGGATGGGTGACCATCTTTACATACCAAGACCCCTCCGTGCCTCGGAAAGCACGTTAAGCCGTTGGTCCCGGCTGTCATTTGTGGATCTTTGACGGTCGTCAGAAGCCCGAAAGTCTGACAACCAGTCTTCCCAAGGGGTATCGTATTACCCAGTAACTGGGTTGTGGAGGTCAGAAAGGCAGTCGCTCCATGTAAAATACTGGTATTCAGCTGCATCCGGTTAGACTGGAAGCCGACCCCAACATAGTTGGGAAAAGGCTAGGCAGATGATGAGTAACAATCTTCAATGAATAGTATCTAATGGTGTACCTATATTCAGTTGATTTTCGTATTTCAAAGTTGTTGTTATCGTGTAAGTTATTATCTCTGTGGGTCTGGACATTATTTATGTCCTATTTCAGGTTTTATGTAAGACTAAACACTGTTTATGAGTTACAAAACAAACAGCAACCACTGGACAGTGATACATGATTAGATACCTAAGTTAACAAAGCTGTAGCCGACAACTGTTTGGCTTTTCTATTAAACGTGTTGTCTTAGACCGAACAAAAACTCCTTCCTCTTCGCAACGTTTGTTATATTATTTCAGATGAAAACACGAAATGTTATACCAACCGACCCAGTAACCATTCAATTAATTTAATAACGAAACTTCTTCATTAAAACAGCAATTTTCGCCGTTATACTATTAAAACGTTTTAATTACTCGCTCGGCGGCGTCCATCTTAGTTCCACAAACAATCCGTCGCTCACCTGAGGCATGACGTGACGTCACCGGCCTCCCTCACCCCCGCCACTGCCGCCATGCAAAACCCAGATGTTTTGTTAATATCACTTAGGCATCATTTTTGAACGTCGGCTCGTTTATCATCCTAGGCTATCATTTTTCAGGAGGATCCCGCCACGCTGCCGCCGCCCCGGGCTTGTTTCTCTTCAAATATAGATTAAATATCCGAAGGCGTTTAACGGAGATTTTCTGACGGTTTACTAAAGATTTAGGCTTTAAGTAGTTATGAGCAGGTACAGCTTTTTGTCTGCCGATCAATAAGTTATTAACTTTCTAGTAGTTATTGTAGGTAGATATTCACTACAATGTTGCGTAAGTTTTGTTGTAATGCAACTATCACGTCGAAAACGTTCTATAACTATTTTTATTAAAAACCATTTAGGAACAATGTTTGAGAGTTTACTATTAATATTAGTCCAAACACAATTTCCAATATTTTTGTTTTCATATGCTGCAATAGTAGGTACTGCACCAACCGGGGGTTGTCCTTGGGTGAACTTACGTAGTACGTGCAGGGAGGGATAATTGTCGGTCGGTGCCTCATTTCATTCAAAGCGTCTAACGGGCCTCTGTGAGTTGGCTTCGGCCCCTCGTACGCATTCTAAACTTCCTGGACCCAGGTTCCCGAGATATGTCAAAGTCATGACAACAATAATTACAACAAACCATTTATTTTAGGCGACGCAGGCCCATAGATCAATACCTTAACGTAAACTACATATTTTCATTACAAAAACATAAACTATTGTACATGAATGAGGACTGTCCTCACCTTCCGAGAAAACATCGGTACACCTTGTGCACCAATGTTTTCGGGGCAAAATTCTTTCTTCATGAAGGAAGTTTCTAGGTACTTTGTTGGAATTCGCGCCAGAAACGACTTGAACTTTTATGTTGTGGTGTGATTCCAACTACGATGTATTCCACGATGTCTTCAGTCTTCGTGTAGTGATGGAGACGAGACACATACAGCTGCGTCGACGATGTTGCAGGACACAGCAACATATTTGTTCCCGCCAGAGCAGTACCACTTCGATTACGGCAAGTTGTGCTTCCTTCACTGCGGCTCTATCGCCACGAAGCTTCCCTTCTCTGTCTGCTCTTCCTTAGGGTCTGGGGTCACAACGCTGGAATCTGGTACATTGCGGTTCTAATATGAGCCCCTGAACCCTTCAGTTGAACTAAAACTTCAATAAATAAACGAAGTTTAAAAGGTCACGATATTATAACGAAACGCGTGGTAATTTGCTCTACAAGATTTCTGCGATATATTTTTGGAAGATATTTACAGAATTGGAATCGTTAAATTATATTCCGAATCAGAATGATACTTAATGATAATCTACTGGTTCTATTTCAAGAGAGCGTTCCTGCGTGATAATCAATCTGCGACAGACAAAGAGCCATATTGTTTCGTTAATCAATGGCGTCGTATTACATTACCTACTGTAATATTATGCGATCACTGTCTGGTAAATTGATCTAATAACGTCTGTCACACAAAGAACTTCATTACTTGTAAGAACATTAATGAGCACAAGTGGAAGAAATTGACGGAATGTAATACTTATTAAGTTATTATTAACAGTCGGAGATATGTCTACTTAAATGAATTTTGTGTGTTCTGATGAAAACGAATGTACTGGTTGTAACTGGTCATTATATAAAATAAAATAAAGCCGTTTATTTCTTGCAATTTATCCTAATAAATATAGTTACTTAGTCTGAATGCAAATGTTGATGTTGTTTCTTTGTTTAGTATAGTTTGTTTTACCTCGATGTATGTTGTTAGTTTTGTAAGGATTTATATTATATCTCTCTCGTTAGTTTGGAAGAACACCTTTACGGGTAAAGGCCTCCTCCAAAGACGCCCATTTCTTTCAGCCTTGTGCTACTTTGATCCACAATGGGCAGTTATTATTACTATAAGTCATTATTTAGGTCGACGAAAGTGATAATGCAGCCACAACTTGTTTTTGATTTGTGAACACGAGCGACATCTCCCCAGGATTTGGCGTGTCAAGACTCTTCGCCTGTTCAAGACAGATGATGACGTATCGAAGGTTCCCCGAGAGTGATCGCGAGCAAATTGCCGCGGACTCGAACTAATGGCCTTCTCACCTGATCGTTGAAAAACAGCTCTTTTTCAAGCGCAGCCGTCTAACGACCCCCTACATTAGGGACTGCTTGACAATCAATAAAAGTCGGATAAAGTTTTCTGGGCCGTTACCCATGTACCCGAGCAACATATATTTTAAACCGGTTCTAGATAAACGGTAATGACCCAACACGCTGCGGTAAATTACTTTTCTCCTCTCTTAATAAACACTCTTGTGTGGAATAAAGAGTCGGTAGGTAACAAAGATATAATAGTACATTATGGTACAAGTGTGTAACGTTGGTGATTATCGCTGAGGCGCCATTGAGGCCCGAGCCGTCAGGCGAGGGTCTTAAGAGAGCCGAGGACGATAATCATCAATACACACGTGTATCATACGACGTTTTTCAACACACTTGCGAAGAAAATAATACTACAAAATCATCATCATCATCGTCATCGTCATCGTCATCGTCATCGTCATCGCAATCGTCATCGTCATCATCATCGTCGTCATCGTCATGTCATCGTCATGTCATCGTCATCGTCAACGTCATCATCATCGTCATCATCGTCATCGTCATGTCATCGTCATCGTCATCGTCATAGTCATCGTCATCATCTTCGTCATCGTGGTCATCATCATCGTCAATGTCATTGTCATCGTCATCGTAATCGTCATCGTCATCGTCGTCATCGTCAACGTCATCATCATCTTCATCATCATCATCGTCATCATCGTCATCGTCATCATCGTCATCGTCATTTCATGTCAACGTTATGTCATCGTCATCGTCATCGTCACCGTCATCATCATAGTCATCATCACCGTAGTCATCGTCATCATCATCGTTGTTTTTAAGAACAAAGCAACTCAACCAATTAAAAAACAACCTATAACTCACTAAGAACAAAGCAACTCAACCAATTCTATAACTCACTAGTGAATAATAGTAATGAAAAAGTCACAGTTTGATAATAGGTGTCATTATGTGCCTAATTGCAGTGAAATTAGAGCCATTTTATGAGCAAGTGTGTTGAAAAAGATATTAAAGCCTGTTCGTATATACTAAATCCCGTTTGAGTGATGAAATGAGAAAGTAATAAGTAGCCAGCTCTAGAAACGGAATAAGATAGATTATTTTGCTGAATCATCTTGTTTGTAAGGATACAATATAACATTAAAATTAAATATAAAGGGAGCGGGAGATGGATGCTGATATTCCTTAAAAAGGATTTATTGTCGTCAAGTGTATACTGAACGATGTTGAAGTATCAAAAGGCGATAGATTCACAAAGGGGAGTGATAAAATATTTCCACTGAACGATTCCTCCAAGGAAAGCTGTAGTTAGAGTTTGGTCGGTTAACTGCGTATTTGTATAGTTCGTTACTGCTATTTCGCAACCTAGTAAAGTATATTATGAATAGATTTTGCCCGATACTCCCACTGCTGGGACACAGGCCTCCTTTCGATGAGAGGGAGTGGGCCGTAATCCACCACGCGGGCCCATTGCGTGTTGGTAGATGTTACATGTCTTTTTTTTTTGGTTCTAAGCCGTGCTGGTTTCCTCACGATGTTTTCCTTCACCGTTTTGAGAGCAGTGGTGAAGAAATAATTTACAAAAAGTAAAGCGCCTGCCGGGGTTCGAACTTACGACCTACTACTCGTAAGTCGCGGCCATTACCACTAGGCCACCACTGCTCGTATCAACATCTTAGTTATTTTTGAACTTATTGTTATGAAAAAATAAAATAAAAATAGTTTGTAATACGAAGGCAAAGTTCCCAATTCAATTAAGCTATGGCCAGATATTGCAGGAAAACGAGCGAAGTTACAGTAATAACTCTCATAACGTGTGTTTCAGGTGTCGGATAGGAGAGTTTTACGGCGGCATCCAGTTTCAGTACCCTTCCCAGAAACGGACTAACTGTTGTAAAGGTGAAATGATAAATGATTTTATTTCTGTAAGTAGGTTTGTACAAACACTTTTACTACTACACTGGATGTGGGAAGCACAAGACCGGTCGAAGTGGAGGAGCCTGGGGGAGGCCTATGTCCAGCAGTGGACGTCTTTCGGCTGAAATGATGATGATGAAACACTTTTACACGCCAATCATAAATTTTTAAGCAAGTAACGTGGAAAGTTATTGACCTTCGTAGTGCGGTGACACGTTTGTTATGATTTGAA
The DNA here is from genome assembly GCA_949987655.1 of Polymixis flavicincta. Lineage (NCBI taxonomy): Eukaryota > Metazoa > Arthropoda > Insecta > Lepidoptera > Noctuidae > Polymixis > Polymixis flavicincta. The sequence continues at coordinate 3,968,932 of OX465183.1, read as the reverse complement.
TTTAAGAAAATATTTTATTTTGAGCTGAAACTATGTATATATTATTATTATTCTATACTAGCTGTTATCTTTAGTGTTTAAGGATAGAAATAGGGTTTCTGTTACACCCTATATAATAATTATCGAATGTCAAAGAGTAATAAGTTTGCAAAAACAAAAAAAAGAACATTCAGTATGCAAAAATTGGAGCAGGTCAATCCCAAGCTTTTTTGTCCTCAATCTTTAAGGAAAAAAACGCCAGCTAGAAAAAAAAAAAAAAACTGCCTGTTTGTAATCACCTATTGTATAGAATTTAAGTCCTATTATTAAGTACCTTATTAATAATCTGTTTTCCTTTGTCGACTCACGGAGTCAGTATGTACCTTTAAACTGCATGACTTATTTGGATATCTCATATTTTAAATGACCTGTTTGTGTTCTTTATGAGAATAAATTCTTTAAACCGAACGGTATAAAAGGCTTTCAAGGTTTCCTATGTAGCTGTACTAATTGTGAGGTTTCAGGCTCGAAGCATCTCTTAATTATAATTAAAGGGACATAGAATACAGGTTGGTTGTATCTGGTGTCAAAAGGAGCATTTACTTCGTAGGTACCTTTTTATGTGTGCCTGTGTTTCATTTAATATAATGTGATTATTCTCATAATAGATAGCGGAAACTGCCAGTTTAGATAGCTAATATTCCTATCGCAGAAATGGCACCTCTCATGATTAAATATTTACGTTACGATGCTATCTTTTTTTAAAAGAACACGTAAGGTCTCAGAAAATGGCGCAGCTTTTAAGAGATGCCCGCGGTTGCCCTGCGGGTGCGTTGCGGTGCGGTGCGAAACGGTGCGGTGCGAAACGGTGTGGCGCGCTGAGAAGCACTAGTTCCAAGATTATGTTTTAATCTGGCGGCTTGAATGGCACCTGACCTCGTTTGCGAGCTCGACCGCGATAACATGTTAAAATCTCAACTTTCAGGAAAAACACGAAACACATTTTCTCCGACTCAATATTTGCATAAAACTTTTTAATGTATTATGTTTATTCAACTGCGTTGAAATAAGCTCCGGTTGCCGAGATATTCAATACGATAATGATGAGCGTTTCAATGAAACGAAATACCATTTCTGTTTGTTTGCTGTCGTTTGAGAGTCGGGTTGTTTAAACAAGTTTATCGAGCGCAGACGATTACATACATTAATATAAAGTCATCAAAACATATTTGATAGCAACTTAGCACTCACTTCACACGCGAACGAATGAGATGTTCTTATAATAAGTTATCCGTGAGACTAAAACGAGAACGAGAGATTAATATTAGACACTAATCCAAAAAAAAAAAAAACATGGCTATTGAAAAATATAAATACATCGCGTACAAAATGCTCGTATTTAGAAATGATTAATAATCTTTAAAAAAGAACAATATTGTTTCTTAGGGTTCCGTAACCGAAGGGTAACCAACGGGTCCCTATCACTGAGCCTCCGTTGTCTGTCCAGCCGTTCGTCCGACTGTCTGTCGGTGGGCTGTATCTCATGATCCTTAATAGATACAACAAATAATAAAAAATTAAAACAAAGTTGAAACAAAAGGAGTCTCCATACACAAAACTTGATTTTTAGGAGATTATTGTCTTGTATGCTTGGTACGCTTGTACGATTGGCACGGCTTCCTCGCACTTGGCCGTGTTTTGAAGGAAAATTCCATTAAAAGTACCCACTTAGCAAGTCGGGTGTCGTAGAAGGCGACTAAGGGACTTACTAGAGAATGGGCAGCAGTGCATTTCTATGCCTTTTACCACCATACTGCGATCGCCAACCCGCCTGCCAAGCGTGGTGATTATGGAAAAACCCCCATTCTAGGGGAGGCATATGTCCAGCAGTGGACGTCCTTCGGCTGAAATGATGATGATGAATTAGCAAGTCTAGATTTATTTAGTGTAAGTTTGTATATTGTAATAAGGTATAAGTTCGTTTGTTAAATTCTGAATAAACCTACTGAGCAAAAAATGTATGCCTCCATAGCCTTCGCCTTGCTTTCTTGTTGCGACATTCTGAAGCTACAACATCAAACTTGGACGAACATAAAAGTAGTTCAGTTTGTCCATTAATATCATCGCTAGTCTCACTGTAATTAAAATAATCTTAGCCGCTGACCTCATCAACACGAGCTTGCGTTGTTTCAAAGCGACAAATATTTAATTACAGAATTCAAATCAGTCTCGTTGATATTCACTGTTTTGAAGGAAAATTAATTAATAAATATAAAACCATCATCTTGAACGCGAGTCTAGGCTCAAGTTGGCACAAGGCTATTTTATATTCCGCTCGAAGTGGAAGTTTGTGCCGGCGACGTCCAGGACGCGGATTAATTTAAGTTAGTAAACTGCTGGTATCAAGTTCTTTCAGCGGTTATGATATAAAACTTGCCCCACAGCGTCTCGATACATATTGTACATCGACACACAACTACTCGCGGCACCAAACAATGAACGCTCCCAAAGGATCGATGTCATGTTTTCTACTACACCATTATGAATTCTTGTAAAAGTTTTACTGATCGACCAACTTGGCACATATTTTTGATTGCAATGGCTCGTGCGACGAGTTCCGAAGTAAGCCTTTCATAATAAAAGTTGTCTGAAGTCCTGGAAGATCGCCCGACAACTTTGATGGGGTTTATTGAAGAATTTAGAACTTGGGCGTTTTGCACCCTCGACACTTTTATCCCTTTGTTGGCAAGTTCACTTTTAAATTCAGTTCTTATTTCTTCAATGATTTTTTGAATTCCGCCGTTAGTAAAATTTTATAAATTTGTTTATTTCAAAAAACACATTCATGAGGTTCACAAAAACAATATTCAATGTAAAATAAAAATGAACATAACAGAAAAAAGGGAATCGTTGGTGCCTGTACGAATGCCTTCCAAACTAGATTCCAAAAAAGAAAGAAAATTCGAACATGTTTTAAAGTGAGCTCGCAAAAAAATTTAAATAACTAATGATAAAAATAAATCGTTATGGTAATTAACAATAAAAATTAAAACAAATACTAAAGATCAAATTAAGCTACTTATTTACTTATGTTGAAAATATTTTGTGTATGTGCGTGCATCATAGTGCACGGGTGAGTGATTCAGTGTTATCGGGGCGATTACGTCACTATTATCAGTACTGAGTCCAGCTCTCTGATATGCTATCTTTACAAATTATAATCTGATTCGTGTGTTGGTGACACATGAAAGATTCGGCTATCTTCGAATAACCCTCTTCACTCCTACTCATTGATTGCTGGCTACCTAGTACATTCAGCGTCAAAACTACCGGGACGAACAGACTGTTCAAAATGTTGATGAGATCATCAACTAAGAAAATGAAACTTTATCTCAATTGGATAAAGTTCTTGTCAGAATGACAGTTGTCGTGTACTGTCCTCATTCTGAAACATTCCTTGAGTCATTGGGTTATTAAATTTTTCATTGTTGTTTAGATAATTTTGAAGTCTGTTCGTACCGATATTATTGACGCTGGCTGTATCTACCTAGCTGTGCATGTATTGTGTAAGTTCAGTTAATATCCTCACCTCGATGGCGGCGTCGACGAGTAGGTACACGGGCTTGTAGGCGCGCTCCACGACGCCGCGGTACACGAACAGTCGGCGTCCGCACACCTTTCGTGCTTCTAGCATCACCTGAAACAATAGATCGTTGTTACTTACAAGAATATATCGGTGCGTGGCCAAAATTTAAATAAGCGCTACCGTTTTGTTTTTTCAATACATTTGACAAAACTCCGTGTTTGGATTTGTGCCCGGTTGGTGGCATTAAGAATTAAAATCAGGAATGAAATTATCCGGAAAAGAACCGGAGTCACGGACATAGCTTGTAGAGTGAGCAAACTGAAGTGGCAGTGGGCTGGCCATGTTTGTCGAAGGACCGATGGCCGGTGGAGCAGACGAGTCCTGGAGTGGAGACCGCGTCTCGGCAAACGTGTTGTGTGACGCCCCCAGCTAGATGGACCGACGACCTTAAAAAGGTGGCTGGGACAGACTGGATGCGGAAGGCGGATGTCCAGCAGTGGACTGCAATAGGCTGAGGTGATTGATGGCATTAGGATAGCCCCCTATTACATGGGCCTTAAAAAGAAGTGGCAGAATGTAGATTCTGCCACTTCTTTTGAAGAATAACTAAGTTACACGTAGGTGTTACCAGTAACTTATTTTTCAAGCGCTAAAACATCCTTGTAGTAGTGTACCCTGAACTCGCCACACGTTGAGGTAGACGAGTAGTCACATAGTTGTGAGTGACAGATACGACGTGAAACAAAGCCAAACGTTTTCCCAAATTCGATGTGCCATATTTACTGCGAAGATTTATAGCCGGGATTTTCTTCATTTAACCATTAAAAATAATGTGCAAAATGATGTGCACTCAAACAACCTTTGACAAAAATTTAGACATGAAAATTATATCGTTCTGTTTCAAATATATTTGATTTCAAATTCCTTGGTACTTTTGAACAACAAAGAAAAACAGTTTGCAAATTCATAACTCCACGAAACACGAGGCAACGCTGCCTTAACCTCGAACAAACCAAATCATAACAAGATAATTTGGGTACACAGTATACAGGATAAGACGTAATCCCATCAAAAACATTCCATGTAAAAAGTGAAGTGAAGCCAAGCCAAGAGGCTTGACGAGACTGTTACTTGTAAAAATGAAAGAGAGATCTTATAGACCGCCTTTGTTAATATTATGTCAAGCCAAGTCCAATCTAAAAAAATGAATATTGCCTCTCAACTAAAATAATACTATGTTATGTAAATATTATTGTTATTATGATTACATGAGAAAACAAAGTTGTTTCCGTAAAAAATATGTTTTTTTATAGTGGACAGCAGTGCTCCGCGGATTCACCCGCGTAGTTTCCGTTCCCATGGGAATACGAGGATAAAATATAGCCTATGTGACCCGGGGATAGTGTAGCTTCCCAACAGTGAAATAATTTTTCAAATCAGTTCACTAGTTTCGGAGCCTATTCAATGCAAACAAACAAACAAATCTTTCATCTTTATAATATTGTATGATATGATAAGAAGTAAATAACTTATAATTCATAGGAGTTATAGGTTAATTTAAGGTAATCTAATAGTTTTAGTTAAGTTAGGATTTATTTTGTATTATTTTTAAGTCAAAAAAGGGCATCTTAATAATTGCGTAAGTTTAAGAATAACAAAGAAAATTGGGGATCAGGAGCCGACTGCTATAACAAAAGCATATAGGTCACTGATCCTTGGGCTCACTCTGCCAGGTCTCCAGAATTACCATAACGTGGAATCTTCTCATATCGCAAGACGGTCCATTAGCTGAAGATTACACTAAACAGGGTAGATTCAGCGGGGCTCGTTTATTAAACTTGAGCGACGCCACGGAGCAAGAAGATACAGAAGCCTTATTGGACTATAGCAAATATCATTACTGTGAGGGGAAATGGTTTTTTACTAATCTCAGTAATGATACTTTTGTCTATATATACCTACGTACATGTTATAAATTGAAGTCGCTGTTCGTGTCTGTCTGTGTGAGCGCATTGTTCTTCTAAACACGTACCGTTGCAAAATACATAATAATTGCCGTTAGTCAAAGTCAGAAGTCAAAACCAGGCAGTGCATATATTGCGCACTGCACGTGAACTGTTGCTTGATATCCCAATAATATCACTAGATTTTCTGTTTCTCTCTGAATCATGGTCAAAAAAAAAAAAAAAAAAAAAAAAGCGTGCGGTGGCACGTGTTCACGTGACAACGTAATACTGAGCCGTCGCCAATGGTGCTCGGTTATGCACATGACGGTGTGTCCATAGAGGTCTATATCCACAGGGCCACGGTTTATGTAGACCCAATACACACAGACTAGATAAGATGTGATTTCAAAGAAATTTTATTAAAGGTGGTGAATCTAAGAGCCCACTTATTCTTGGTACTTGATACGTCTGGCTGTCTGCTTTATTAAAATCTTGGTTTTATTTCGTGTCTTTAGAATATTGTGTAAAACTGAGAATTGTGTTCTGGGAAAGAGATATTTTAATTAATAATTGCGAAGAACTGTAGAAAACAAAATACTACCGACCTCATTTCTGCGGAATGATTGGGAGTTCAAGAAATTTTTGGTTACTTGATACAGTGGTATTGTAGCTGTTTTCGCAAAGCACATTACGATGGATAAAATTTCAAAGTGAAGGTTTTCATAGAATACGCTAGTAAATATAGCAATTGGAAATATTTCAACGAATATTTATGCTCACATAAAGGAAACGATAAAAGTGGAAAGCAGAAATAAATTATATGTGCAGTTGGCAGTCGGGATGTTTGCCTCGGCGCGGCGGCACAGAGCACTCTCAGAGATACTCCCGAGTGGACGCAAAGAAAATGCAAAACGAATTGACGTTTAAACAATAATGTCGTGAAGGTTCATATAATAAAACCGTGTCTGGGTTTTTTTTTTGTTAGGTGGGAAATCATCAAATAACTTCTCCCGCTCTGGGTGGAGCAGGGGCGTGTCAGACTTTTACTGACTAAAACCCACCCGTGTTCCCTCAGTAGCCCGTATGCCAGGGGCTGTGGTATCTCTTTCGAACAAACCCGCACCCCTGACTGGCATCGGCCCTTGCGGGCCCCTTCGGTTTGTGCTGACATCTCTTTGGGGCGCGCGTGGAACACAACGCGCCATCGACTTGGGCTTGGTCCTTACCGGACAGCGAGCTACCCATTACTCGCCGTCCGCAAGCTCATGCCTACGGTGGCCGGAAATCGGCCTGGGTTTCCCGACGCCCAGGGCGTCTCCGTATCCTGCGGCGGCTAGGGTCGCGAGGGCGCATAGACTGCCTCTCCCTCACGTGCGCCGCCTCCCTCTTCGCGAGCATTACTGCTTCGCTGAAAGAGGTGAGGGCTACCTATGCCCTCTCGCTCCGTACCATGGCCTGGACCAGGGCCGAACGCGAGAGATCACCGCCGCCGATCGCCTCCACGAGGACACGGCGGTGCTCCGCCCAAGCCGGGCAGACCGCCACCGTGTGCTCCACCGTGTCCTCAGGGCGATCTTCGCAGTGGAAACTCCCGAGCGTTTCCTCCCGCCCAATCCGAAACAGGAACCTCCCGAAACAACCGTGCCCGGTGAGGACCTGCGTCAGGCGGAAGGTGAGGATGACATGCAGCCTCTCAAGCCACTCCTCAAAGAGGGGACTTACCGCCACAATCGTGGCGTGCACAAACCGTGTCTGGGTTAAGCTAAAAATGTACGTTGAATACCTATTTTTTTACAGACTGATTCATTTAAATGATTATCTTCCCGCTATAACTTTATCATTAGTTTAGATATAGACATAGAAGATTAGTAAAGATTAGGCGACTGTTAATGAGAAATGCAGTGTATTTACAATCTACTGTCATATTATTTTAGTGACAAGTAGCTGTTCGTCAGGAATAAAATGTAAGAAAGCATCAGTCAGTGTATCAGTGTTGTGCCATTTGGTTGTATCTATCACCGTAAGATTGTGAACACCGTTAGTTTATAATCCATATCGCGAGATTATAAACTGTTGATAAATTGTAAATTGCACCATACTGCTTACAATGTAACGCTTAATTTTTCGGTAGATTATAATCTATCGAAGTGAAACTGTTAAATCACAATCTGTCGCCGTAAGATTGTGCACACCGTTAGTCTATAATCCACCTCGCGAGATTATAAACTGTTGATGAATTATAAAATGCACCATACTGTTTACAATATAACGCGTAATTTTTCGGTAGATTATAATCTATCGAAGTGAAACTGTTAAATCACAATCTGTCGCGTGGTCTTTTACGGTCAGATATAATATCTACAAGAAAGCAGGCACCCAGTAAAAAAAAAAACCTCACCAGCAATGGGATGTTACTACTGAAGTCTGCGGGTGTCTATCTCGGGACGAGCTTGCTGCTTACACAGACAACTGTACGTCGCTTGCAGTCCTGACTTCATATTTTGGCTACTGGGATCAAAACTACAAACACAGTATACAGGAAAGCATTATAAAAATGTCACGAAGTCGCAGGCAGAAGCTAGTTTTGTTATATTTTCGTTTAACATTAAAATAATTAGACGTTATTATCAAATGCATTTCCGATGCCGTCCACATGACCTACTTTTATGAAACGTTCGACAGTTTGGCACGCTGCCTAATTTCTGCGCACTTCATTATTGTCACATTTCCTGGACCAGGTTTAAATACAATTTACTATAATTATTTCATTTGGCTGACAAAATCAGTACGCTAAAGCACTGTTTTATTTTTCGGATAAATACCTCTCCAAAACATTGCAAAATAAAATATTAGAACATCGAGGAATAAACTCGCACATGGCCAAAGTAATGGTATTGTCCGTATTTCATAATTTAGGAATAAAAATAGGTGTAAAAAGTACTGCGTATGTTTGTGCGGACTTCGGTCATAACGTTGGACCCTGAAGGTCGCCACAGATTTTCATTAATTATTATCTGACGACATACATAATTTTATTCACGGTGGCATAAGCTTCTGAGTAAAGGGTTAACTCGGAATTATTTGCGTAGACAGTATAATGTTCTTGTTATTTGCCATGTCTAGGGATGTCACACGGCTCTAACGGCTTATTCAATTCAAAATGTTAGCCTGAAATTCTGAAGCATGGTGGAGGAATCGTCAAGAAGTGATAGTGATTGGCAAGAAATGTTATTAGTATATGAATGTAGGTCGTATTTATTACTTTTGAATAATTTATTTGAAGTAAAAAGATCAATAACAGCCTTTGTTCTTGCAGTCAACGATGTGCCATCGAACCTGAGTAAAAGTAATCATTAACCCTATTATTTATAAACGTTCTTTGAACTTAAGTGATGTTTAAACTTCAAAAAATAATCAGTTGCTAATCATTACTTATTTTTAAGCAACGTTTATAAATGAGGGGGTAAATCGTTTGTTTGCATATGTGTAGATAGCCAGGAGCACTATACGCATCACCTCCGAGTTCTGTAGCAGCAGCGCAAAGAGAGATCAACATATTATTGTGTGTTGTAAACCTCGAATGTTAACAACACACAATATGTTGATCTCTCTTTAATAGTAATGGAAATGTATATGCATTGTTTTACAAACCGCAGCAAACTGTTACACTAATAATTCCAAGTGAGGTAGATAATTAGTGTGCGAGTCAACTTAGATATCCCGACAATTTAGTCAGCGATCTTTAAACCTTTCTCTTTATATTCCTTGAACAAATTAAATGAGCGTTATTAGCGCGATGTTCTGAATAAAATTGAGTTCAATTTGAATAAGCAACCTTTTGTGTTTGCTGAATGAATATTACACCTGGAACTAATTGGGAAGTTAGATACCTGCTCCGGCGGGAAAATGAAGCGAGAGTAATACTCGACTTTATTTCATCAACCAATTGCTGTGCGTGTTAATTGGGCTAAATCATTGAAAATGATCTGAATTATATTGTTTATTTGCGATCACTTCAGTATGTTTGTGTATTTTTGATTAAAATGATAACAATTTTTTGATCTAACTTTTTTATGCCAATCCATAGCACTTGCTTAGTAACGTTATTAACACGCACGTTGTTAAACTCAAAATCCAATCACTTATTCCAAATAAACGAATAACAGGCACTCTTGAATTGTCAAGAGGTCGGTCGGTATTAGGTTCCCATCGAGAAGAACGGGCACAGAACTCCACGGATACCCTTACAAATCAAAATAATGTTACCAAATATTGGTTACATCATGTATGTTGAACTTATACAGATAAAAACAATGTAGAGAAAGACACGCACGATAATAACGTCCATAATAACAAGATAAAAACGAACAAAGAACCATTTGTAAAAAATAAAAGGAATTTCTATCAACAGTCAACCGCTCTTATGCTATTAACATATTTACTCCGGTTACGCTACGCCCCACAATTTTATTTTTTGTCAGATCAATGTCCTAGATTGATGAGGAAAGTGTTGTGATGACTGGTACCTAGGACCTACCGAATTATATTTTAGCTTTAAGTACCTACATGATCTAGGTACATCATTATTTTCATTTAAACCAAAAAAAAATTTGCTTCTTTTATTTTTAAGTTTTTATTTCGTTATTTAATATTTCTCATACATTTTTTTTCATAGTGGACAGTATTTTAATAGTCCAGCCCTTTCATTTGACACCCATATTGGTTGTGAAAAAATATGTAATCCGCCATTTTGTAGCGGCGGCCATCTTGGATTTACAATGATGCTGATTAAATTAAATTGTATTGTTATCAAAACTAAAGGTGTGTACCAAATATCAGATCAATCTGCTTACAGGAAAGGGGTAAAATTTCAAGTACTAAATTTGACCCAAACAAAAAACATCAACAAACAAGACAAAAAACAACAACAAAGGGCAAGCTAAATAAACCCGTTTAAAAAGGGAAAAGTATGTTTTGTTAATGTCACTCTATTTTTAATGCTTAACTGTTTGAGTTAATTTAATTAAGAGTGATGTTATGCCTTGCTGTGTTTAGTCCTACAAACATACAGTGGGCTTAGTGGGAATTATGAGTTTGTTAGCTGATATTTAATGCAGAAACATCCTTGAAAATATAACGTGAGACAATCTGACACTATATTTTCAAATGAATGAACTGTTTATAGATTTAAACAACCTGTGACATCGGTAAGATTACTAATTGACAAAATTGCCAGACAACCAGCTGACCGTTTTGTAATAAGACGACGTTTCAGAGACGGTGATAGATATTGGACAGAATGATTGCATTCCTGTTGATCTTTTGGAAATGAAAGAAAATAACAAATTGACTTTTTCCCGTAACATTGAGTTCAGCTCCTTGATTTAAGGGGGAATCTAGTCGCGGGCTCGAACTCACTGGTGGGTCTGGCTAAAAAGTACGCTGTCTCACCGGGCATCGTGTCCGACAGAGGCCGTTTCATTGTTGAGCTGTTAGACGCTAGTCTACACGCACATATTGAGTGAGATGCAGGATCATTTATAACATGTAACATAGGCTGGTAAAACGTTAAGAAAAGTTCTTCGGAAGATCGGGTTTTATAAAAAAACCACTGCATAAATCAATGACCAATAAAGTTTATTGAAGTTTTCAAAATGTGAGCTTTGTCGGTACTGATTTGGTTTTGGAGATTTTACACTTCTTTTATTATTTAAATACGCCCAAAGTTAGGTTAAATTGAGCAATAAAAATGAATCTTTGTTGGCTCCTAACTTTCTAATGGCTTTTTATTTAAGTATTCTGTTTTCTTATCGATTATATTAATAATGAGAAAAAAACATGCCCTGTTAAATTTTTGATGTACACTGTCGAATAATGGAGTAATACACTCCCGAAGTTTGTATGGGAAAATGTGGACTAGATTCACCTTCAAAGTTATTTGGTATTTAGGTACTTTGGTTATGTTCAAATATTTTGTTTTTTAACCGACGAAAAAACGGAGGAGGTTCTCAAGTCGACGCGTATATTTTTTTTAAATGTATGGCTACGCATAAGTTTTTTCAGAATAGGCCGATTTTGATAATTCTTTTTTTATTGGAAATGGTATACCCCAAAGTTGGTCCCATATAAATTTCGATTTATGTCACCGCCTTCCAAACTCCGTTATTAAGGTTAAACAAAAAAGGTTTATTATTTTTTGCTTTTCAGTTTTTTCGGCGGTTAAATTTTTGGTTAAAAAGTTTTTAAATCTAATTGTCACTGATTTATCTATCAGTAAGTATATTTAAATGAATATGAATGCGTAAAAAGTAATTAACTATTGGCATATTTTTTAGGTTTATTCAAATGTAAATTAATTGGGATTTCCTCTAAAGGTCGGTACAGTAACGCCTTGGGAAATAATTACAGCCCCAATATAATATAGATTTGTAATACGACTGGTATTCTCTAATATTTGTAATGTTGTGAATGTGTAATGAAAAACTGAAAATATCGATTTCACCAGACGAGTACATAGTTTCTAAAAAAAAAAAACATTATGTAATTATATATTCTTCGTAGTAGCTTTCGTAACTTTCCAATAGACAAATTTTAAGGAAAAATAATAAAAGTTAGATACGGCATAATCTTGGAGTGAATAGCATCGTATTTTATACGGGAGTAATTAACTAATGAATTTATGGAAGAAAAAAAGATAGAACAGCTAGAGGGAAAGGAGGCTAAGAGGGAGGACTTATACTTGGACATAGTGATTGCATCAGTAAAACAAATAAGGAAAACATGATAACATTTTCAACAAAATATAGAAGAGAATGACTTGAACACTTGGTATTTACGCTGCATTATGTGTAAATAAAATAAAAAACATTTCTATATCCATTTTCTGCAGGAGTGGCTTTACTACTACAAACTCAGTCTCAAAACATACCAGAGCCATTTAAATTAAAATGCCTGTGAACAGGTTGGAAAATTTGCATTTCCTTTGCAATACTGACCATTCTCTACCTCGGTCTACGAGAACCCCAATGCATGCGTGTTTGACGTTGAGCTACGAAGTAGGTAATTAAGAGATACCAAAGTTGAAATCAGCTAAAAGTTAGCAATGCGTTCGCTTAGTTACGTAAACGTAAACATGAGTAGATATAGGATACAGAATTTGAATAATTACCAACTTTTGTCAGCGGTTTCTCCCACCTGAAGGTCAGTATATTATACATATAAGATTATCTTAAGGTCCGACATCCGTAAAATAACAAAATTGCGTTTCTGTCATAAAGTTATTTTATTGTTAACAAAAGGTTTTTATAAAGTAGGTAAGCACTTACTGCTTTAAAAAATAATACTTTACCTGTAATATAGAACTATTAAATTCACGAATATCGTCTCCTTTACATCCTTGTGATATTTTCTTTATCATAGGTTTTTCATAACCTCACAATAAGAATGACATGCACCACATTGTCATGGCAGTTCTCATTCAGTTGCTCATTCCTACTTTCATACAGTCTATCCTATCGGTGATTCTATAAATCACTCGCGATGGGAGCGCGCGTAAATTTAAATTAGAGAAATTATAGGTAACCTTCTTCTTGAATCACTCTGCATATTGATTTGATGAAAACTGCATTAAAATCCGTTTCGTAGTTGAAAAGATCTAAACGTACCTACAGACACGAAAAGCGACTTTGTTTTAATATAATTATATAAAGACTATGTTCAATTGTAATTAGCTCTGTTGATTGTTTTTGCGCCTGATCTGTAAGTATCATGTTCAAATTGAGTCACTATCAACATCTGCCTAGCCTTTTCCCAACTATGTTGGCTTCCAGTCTAACCGGATGCAGCATGTTCAAATTGAGTATACTTATAAGGTGTAATAATTACCCTGATTTCTGCTTCCCCATAAGGCCGCAACCTGAAGTCATTGGGGTTGAACTTCACTTTCAAGACATCCAAGGCATCTGTAACAAAAACAATAATATCCAAAAACTTTACTTTGACATTTAGAACCAATGAGGGTTTTCTGAAATGACGTTTACTATTAGGTGGTAGCACTGAGACGTCAGGTTCGGCCACCTGTCGAAAGTATCAAAGCACCTACGCACTGAATGGTGAACGACAGAATGAAACGAATGACATTTTAAGTTCATTGTTGAACTGGAAGACCTCTTGTCAAAGTGGCGCTAACTGATGGCATGAATGTGCATGAAAATTAGAGCCATATTTTGAGCCTTAGTATTAAATTAGCTTAATGTGACGGTTGTTATTATAACAGCCAAAAAGCCATCAAAATATCAATTAAAACATCTTCATTTAGTTGAATGTGGCACAAGTTGCGAACAGATCAACAGACGGAAGGCGGCTGTTTTGTCGGTAATAAACTTTTATTCCTCAAAAGTATCCTTGGGCAGCAATAAAGGCCCCGGACGATCCTCTCGAGAGACTCTCCGGGATGAGAAATATAAAAATGTTTAAAGAGAACTCCTCCAAGCAGTGAAATGAAGTGTTAAAAGTGCAATTTGCTATAAAATAAAATGTTATAATGTACAACTGTGCGCTGTGACGTCACAGCGGGCAAGCTCAGCGAATAGCTGACAGATATGATCAGATTTTACTTTTGTTTCGGTTCTTTTCACGTAAATGTACCTTCTTACGTGTGAAATTAATAAATGTAGAAAACGCGGTAAAAGGAATAATGTGCTAATGCAATTTCAAGAAAAAAAAAAAACTTTTTTTAAAAACTCATTTAGTGTTGTTGTTTCAACACAATCTTTTGAATAAAGGTTTACGAAATGGAAAACGTTCTTTATTTAGGTCAAACAAAATAACTTATTTAGGTACACCCACCCAGAATACATAATAAACACGAAAGTATCTTATCAAAGATTAGCTAAAAATGGAGGCAATTTGTTTCACCCAACATGTCGGAACTAGTTAAACAAGAACTGGGAACCTTCCATAAATAATGGGATCCATGAAATATTTGAACGCAGAAGTACCAGCAATGATACAAAGGAAGTTAATGTAGGTGACAGCATAATTATCTATACCTTATATTAGAAAGCCCCGGTCAAGCCCCGGCCGCACCCGATAGGGTACGATACAATAGAAAATCAATTGTGTTCATTAGCCGGACTTGACAGATTAAATTACTCTCAGTTAAGCGCAAAATTAAAATTCAGGTGGGCCGGCCATATAGCGCGGTTAAAAGACAACAGATGGACATACACCATAATCACATGGAACCCGTTGGGAAGTCGACATCAAAAAGATAGCGGGACCACATACAAAAAATAGGGACGAATGGAAGTCTTTGGAGGAGGCCTTCACCTAAGGGTGCATGCATGAAAACAATACTTAATTAAGATTACTCTTTTTAAGATTACTTGAATACTTTTATAAAAAGAAAAAAAAAAAACATTTAGATATAGGTACTTAGAAAAAACAAACTTTAAAAATTATTATGGTCCATGCAAATTAAGTTTTACAAAGCAGTTCTTTGTAAAACTTAATTTGCATGGAATAAAATGCTTTTTTATTTTTGTATTAAAAAGAGGTAAAATTTGTAAGTTTGTATGTAATTTTTTTGTAAGTTTGATCGACTAATCAGATTCCGAAAATTGTTTCACTGATGGGAAGGTACAATATTGCCGAGTGTCATTATGATTATATTTTATGACAATACTAGCTGTCCCGACAGACGTTGTCCTATCCATCCAAAAGTCATTCATACAAAATCTATACCCTACCTACCCTACCTACGCTACCCTACCTACCCTACACTACCCTACACTATCCTACCCTACCCTACACTATCCTACCCTACCTACCTACTCCACCTACGCTGCCCTACCCTACCTACCCTACACTATCCTACCTACCCTACCCTACACTATACTACCCTACCTACCTACCCTACCTACGCTACCCTACCTCCTACACTACACTACCCTACTCTACACTATCCTACCTACCCTACCTACGCTACCCTACCTACCCTACACTACCCTACACTATCCTACCCTACCCTACACTATCCTACCCTACCTACCTACTCCACCTACGCTGCCCTACCCTACCTACCCTACACTATCCTACCTACCCTACCCTACACTATACTACCCTACCTACCTACCCTACCTACGCTACCCTACCTCCTACACTACACTACCCTACTCTACACTATCCTACCTACCCTACCTACGCTACCCTACCTAATACCGGGATAAAAAGTATCCTATGTCCTTCTCCTGGCTCTAAACTACCTCCCTGCCAATTTTCAGCTAAATCGGTTCAGCCGTTCTTGAGTTATAAGTGAAGTAACTAACACGACTTTCTTTTATATATATAGATAGATAATACGGATGAAGACCGATATAAAGTATTAACTTCTGAAAGCAGAAGCTACCAGTTTATATCGCAGTGGCAGAACAATGGAAAGCTTGAAGATAAAACTGCTCGACGCATGTAAATTAATGTTCAAGCGACATGTAGAATGTGTATTATAATCATGAGTTTCCTACAAGTAGTTGAAATGTACTCGGACAAATATTGGTGGGAGTTAGAATTCTGTTATCTTCTATATTGTGGCACAGCCCAGGCAATCCGCCGCTATTGTACGCCAAACAATCTGAGCCGCGCTCATTGTGCGCACAACGCGAGCACGACCAGTCTTTCTTCAATACTTCATGAAAAACGGGAATTATTCGTCAAGACTCGCTCGCTTTTTATTATAATTGGCTTTTATTGAAACGTCGCCGGAGTCCGATAAAAACAGTAACGTGATGTTATTTCATGAAATCACAGCCATTTTCTAACTAACTATGTATAACAAACAGGGAGTTCGCAAACTTAGTAATTAAAGCCAATGTCTAAGGAACATTCAAGAATAAATTGTATTTAAAGTTCAAGTCAGCTGTTCTATTAAAGTTTAACATTAACATTGTCTTGAAATATAATTTTCATCGAGCTTTAACCACTTTAGTCTCAAAGAAAAAAGAAAAATTTACCAGAGGAATAAAAGTAAACAAGATAATGTTGTCATCACATTATAATGTAGGGCAACTCTCTGAGTGTTTCAGTAATAACATGTTGAGCAAAGTAAGAGCAAAAGTTTTATAAAAACCCTCGGGGAATTAGTGTACTTAACAGCTGAGACGGAACACAGACACAGAAACACGCAGACGCGCGGACTATCGCGGCACAGGACCTTCTGTGTTGTACGCTTAGAGGATTACCTACGACTCTAATTGCCAGGAGAAGGGTAGGGTAAATGTGCATGAACAACAAATATTTGCACCGTCCTAATGTTTCTGAAGTAAATGCGAAATGTTTATAACATATCTAATCGGACTGAATTTCTACTGGCATCTGCATTTTGAGTGGTAAAAACTTCGATCAATAATGGTAAAAAGTTTTGTTTTACGCATAAGGCAAATGTTTATGTATCAATATTGTGTGCCATCAGAATCAATAGGTCTGTACAGTCACGAGCTTTTTAAATATGTATACATATAGCGTAATTCAAAAGCGATTTTCTCATAAATAACGATTGCAACCTTGAGATAACCAAGGTATTTTACACAATGTGGGTGTCTAAACCTTATTTTCATAATGACATGAAATTAAAATCAGTACAAGAGGAAAAAATCTCTTCTAAAAGTTGGTAAGCGTACACATTTTAGTGCTCGTGATTGAAGACAATAATAATAAAATTGAGTTGAAGATTCGCGCCCCAGAAGTAATGGAAGTATTCGATTTGTCGCGAACTCGCGCCGCCTGCTAAGCATCGGTAACTCGTGCATACACTGAAGCACTAAGTAGAGAGGTACAGAAGGTCGGCTACAAACAACGAGCAGTGCACGCACACTTAGCCACATAGGCACAGATTGGGCGTTTTTATTAATGTTTTCAGATACTTATATCAATTGCACTGTGTATGTGTGTGCCTGTATTCATTCGTTATATAGAGCCGGCTTTCTGTACCTTTATACTCTGTGTCTGAAGGACCCGCGGAGAAATACAAAGACACAATGTTTTCATTAAAATTCAGCCCTTTACACCTTTGAGTGTTCCGCGTTTTGAGTGTACAAAGCTGTATAAATACTTTGTGTAATTATCCTTGCTTCCGTCTCTGTTTGTCTGCGAATTACCTGCACGTGTTACTTTTATTTAATTTCCTGTTGTGCTTAGGTACATCTAAAGGAAATTTATTTATGTATGTAAAATATTCCTTGCAAGTAAACATTGAGTTTGGAATCAAATTAAGAGGCACTTGAAAGTACCATAATTTTATTTTGAAAATAGAGAATACAGAGTGACAAGGACGTTGACGAAAAACCTTTTGAAGTGGATTCAGTATCTGATTCTGTACCTCCCTGCGTTTTCAAATCAATCAAATCAAATCAAAATATTTTATTTACCTGCATGGGCACTTATGAAACGTCAGAAGCTAGGTGCACGGTTTCAAATTGTCGCTTCTTCAGGAGAAGAGCCGGCACGAAACTCCACGGGTTACTCTTTTAAAAATAATTGGCTTTAACAATGTTTTCAAATTACAGTGATAATAGGTATGGGAGGACAGTGCAGGCCTGTCAATAAGTACCAGGTACTAAGAGGAATGAAAATAGAGAATAGAAAATCGTCTACAAAATTTATCGTCGGTTTTTTAAAATAAAAACTTGGTTGTGGAGGTCAGTCAGACAGTCGCTCCAAATAAAATACTGGTATTCAGCTGCATCTGGTTAGACTGGAAGCCGACCCCAACATAGTTGGGAACGGAATCTCATGGTGACATGGAGTGTGCGGTTGTCGCAACCCAGTGCTGGGCACGCCACGATTGCGGCGGTAAGTCCCCTCTTTGAGGAGTGGCGGCATGGCGTCCTCACTTTCCGCCTGACGCAGGTCCTCACCGGACACGGTTGTTTCGGGAGGTTCCTACTGTTTCGGATTGGGCAGGAGGAAACGCCCGGGTGTTTCCACTGCGAAGATCGCCCTGAGGACGCGGTGGAGCACACGGTGGCGGTCTGCCCGGCTTGGGTGGAGCACAGCCATGTCCTCGTGGAGGCGATCGGCAGCGGCGATCTCTCGCGTCCGGCCCTGGTCCAGGCCATGGTATGGAGCGAGAGTGCATGGGTAGCCGTCACCTCCCTCAGTGAAGCAGTGATGCTCGCGAAAAGGGAGGCGGCGCATTTGAGGGAGAGGCAGCATATGCGCCCTCACGACCCTAGCCGCCGCAGGATATGGAGACGCCCTGGGCGTCGCGTCGGGAATGCCAGGCCAATTTCCGGCCACCGTAGGCATGAGCTTGCGGACGGCGAGTAATGGGTAGCTCGCTGTCCGGTAAGGATCAAGCCCAAGTCGACGGCGCGTTGTGTTCCACGCGCGCCTCAAAGATATGTCAGCACAACAAATGTTGGGGCCCGCAAGGGCCGATGCCTGCCAGGGGTGCGGGTTTGTTCGAAAGAAATACCACAGCCCCTGGCATACGGGCTACTGAAGGAACACGGGTGGGTTTTAGTCAGTAAAAGTCTGACACGCTCTCCTGCTCCACCCAGATCGGGAGAAGTTATTTGATGATTTCCCAACCAAAAAAAAAAACATAGTTGGGAAAAGGCTAGGCAGAAAAAGATTAAAATAAATGTTTGCGTCTTTTTTTTTAACGCTAAGGTATCGCATTTTTCTATGAAACAGCAGATTTGTTTTGGTAACTAACTAATTAGTGGTCTAGAATCATGCATTGATTCGTAGTTGCGTTGCGTAACTCACGATTAGTCATAATCTGTTTCGTTTTGAAACTGATTGTTAAACCATTGCTTCATATGTTCGAAAAATGTGTCTGCTCAGCAACGTAAATAACGCAATGAATATTGTTGAACTGTCAAAACGAAACCGATTATGATTAATCGCTTGTTACGCAATTAGGGTGCTGGCTTCCACTATGGAAAGACTATTTCGATGCATGTATGAAAAGTTTTTTTACGAAATGGCGAAAGCGAAATTTTTTTACGTTAATAGCGAAAGTTGTTTACGTTTAGAATCAACTCCTTGTCGAATACGAGTGACTGACTAAACTGGAGGACAAAAGCTGGACAGAGCTGAATAAGTGTTAGTAGTCCCTAAATCGCCATCCTGTAAATTTTTATATAATACTAGGTTCTGCCCGCAACTTCGTCTGCGTTAAATTTCTTGCTCCCGACCCACCCCGTCGCATCGAATCGCCTAGCCGTGCGAGTACTTCGTATTCGTGACTTTTTTTCTTTTTGCTCGGCTCCTAAGAGCCCTAGCGTGATGATATATAGCCTATAGCCTTCCTCGATAAATGGGATATCTAACAATGAAAATATTTTTCAAATCGGACCAGTAGTTCTTGAGATTAGCACGTTGAAGCAAACAAACAAACTCTTCAGCTTTATAATATGAAATATTGGCTGTCCCGATAGACGTTGTCCTGTCCATCCAAAAGTCATTCATACAAAATCCATACCCTACCTACCCTACCTACTCTACCTACGCTACCCTACCTACCCTACACTATCCTACCCTACCTACCTACTCTACCTACGCTACCCTACCCTACCTACCCTAAACTACCCTACCCTACACTATCCTACCCTACCTACACTACCTACCCCACACTACCCTACACTACCCTACACTATCCTACTCTACCTACCTACCCTACCTACTCTACCTACGCTACCCTACTTACCCTACACTATCCTACCCTACCTACACTACCTACCCTACACTACCCTACACTATCCTACTCTACCTACCTACCCTACCTACCCTACCTACGCTACCCTACCTACCCTACACTACCCTACCCTACTCTACACTATCCTACCTACCCTACCTACGCTACCGTACCTAATACCGGGATAAAAAGATATACTATATCCGTCTCCTGGTTCTAAGCTACCTCCCCACCAATTTTTCAGCCAAATCGCCGTTCAGCCGTTCTTGAGTTATAAATAGTGTAACTAACACGACTTTCTTTTATATATATAGATATATGCAACCACCCGCTTGACCTGATTACGAATTTGAATAGAAAAGGCATCTAGCGAGCTGCTCTTTACTTTTTTAAATTATTATCTTAAGGGTGCGGGTTGTTCGAAAGAGATAACATGCCCCCTGGTACACAGGCAACTGAAGGAACATGCACGTTTTTTTTTTTACTATAACCCACCCGGGGTTATAGTAAAAAAAAAACGTGCATGTATTTACGCAGTTGTTTAACGAATAAACCTAACTGGACTGAATTGTTAACCTTTTTGAGATCATGTTTTTATTAGTGGACTAGCTTTTGCCAGCTTCGCCCGCGCGGAACTTTCATCCCCTATTTAACTCACTTAGGGGTCGAATTTCGAAAAATCCTTCCTTATTCCTTGTCTACATTATAAAGAGAACCTCTGCAAAATTTGAGCTTTCTACGTCCAAGGGTTTGGGGCTGGGCGTTGATGAGTCAGTCATTCAGGACTTTTATTTTTATATATTACTAGCTTTTGCCAGCGGCTTCGCCCGCGCGGAATTTTCATCCCTTATTTAAACTCCCTTAGGGGCCGAATTTCGGAATATCCTTCCTTATTCCTTGTCTACATTATAAAGAGAACCTCTGTGCAAAATTTCAGCTTTCTAGGTCCAAGGGTTTGGGGCTGGGCGTTGATGAGCCAGTCAGTCAGTCAGGACTTTTATTTTTATTTATTTAGATTTTAGTAGAAGCTTTGAGTATTAACTTTACAAGCTACTTGAAACAATCACTGAACCGATGCTAATAGGCTGGACTAAGTCGTTTCTCTATCTGCCGCGGGTTAGTGCTACCTTTATACTCAACTATCTCTTAGTCAGAAAAAATATTTGTTCAGAGAATTGACTTGAATTGTTCGTTTATTCAAATGACAACTGTCTTTCTCGGACAGTTGTTTAAAATGCTATAACACGGCAAATTGACGTGTCAATTTAATAACTGAAAAAGTTTTCTTGGGTGTACCCTTTGTTTTCCGAATCGTCTTACAATACCTAGATAGAAAACCAAAGTTCCATGAACGTTCGCAATAATTTTGATTAGTTATAGTAGGTTTAAAGCTTAAATCAAGTCTAATCTGCTAGCTAGTTCCCAAAAATCAACCAAAGATTGAAGTTCGGTTTAATATTGACTTAATAGATATTCAATTAATGGCATAACTAAATCGTCTATGATATTCATAGATATAGTTTATACTAGCGTTAGATGGGAATTTTTTTTTTAGGTGGGAAATCATCAAATAACTTCTCCTGTTCTGGGTGAAGCAGGAGGGTGTGTCAGACTTTTACTGCCTAAACCCACCCGTGTTCCCTCAGTAGCCTGTGTGCCAGTGGCGGCGGTATCTCTATCGAACAAACCGCACCCCTGGCAGGATGGGCATTTTTTTTTTTTTTTGGTTGGGAAATCATCAAAAATGACTTCTTCTGCTGAGTAGAGCAGGAGGGCGTGTCAGACTTTTACTAACTAAAACCCACCCGTATTCCCTCAGTAGCCCGTATGCCAGGGGCTGTGGTATCTCTTTAGAACAAACCCGCACCCCTGGCAGGAATCGGCCCTTGCGGACCCCATCAGTGGTTGCTGACATCTTTGACGGCGCGCGTGTGGAACACAACGCGCTGTCCCGTCTACCACTTTTCGGCCGCAGGGGATAGGGAGAGCGGCCGACGCTATACCGACACTCCTCTTCCCTTGCGGCCCCACCGCGTCCGCCATCAAACGGTGGCGGCCCCGTCCAGGCCACGGAAGGGAAGAGCGCTGCTCCGAAGCACCGGCATTCCTCCTCTACCGCAGCCCGTAACCCTCAGCCGCGATGCCTCCCATTCGACATCACGGCCCACCTCAGTTGCGGTGCACCTCACCGCAACCTACTTTTTGGCCGCTACGTCAATGGCTTGAAGGCAAAAGCCCTGACGAGCGGCCCCACCTTTGGGTTCCTCTTGGCTTTACCGTGGCCGGAATCCACGGTTACTGAGCCCCCCCGCAACGACAATGCGGGAACCCACTCGGGGGGGAGGATGGGCATTAGGTGGTGATTAGGGCTGGACCAAAAACAAATTACTCAAGTGTGTGTGATGTGCATGTGTACATGACAAATTATAGTGCTGAGCTCACTAGCTGCCAAAACTTCGATATACATATTCGAATACAGATTGCAATGTCGTCGTATCTCTTGATTTGAATAAGGATCTTCAGATGTGGATAAATGAAGGCCATTAAACATTTTACAAGAACAATTAGAAATGTACAGACAAAACGAATTGGATTTTTATTTCCTTCAAAGAGAACTAATTTATTGGAAGCTTTTTAACCGACTTCAAAAAGAAGGAGGTTATCAATTCGACATGTTTATATATTATTATTATTTTATGTATGTTCGGGCATAACTCCGTCGTATATAGACGAATTTGTTCGAAAGGGGTTTATTCCGAGATGGTCCCAAATAAATTTCATATAGATCTGATGATGCGTTTCGGAGGCAGACAACGGCACTCTTCAAAAAATTACAGCAAATCAACCGCGATTGCTGCTATCGCATAAATATGCATTGTTTTGACCCCAAGGAAGATGAAATTTCGAATTGGTGTAGAGTAGGTAGCTAAAAAGTGAAAAATATTTTTTTTTTCAAAATAATAACAACCGACTTCATCCAAACCTACACATCCAAAGTCACCGACTTCCGAAATTGAAGTAATTTTGCACTTTGTACTGTTTTTTTGGAAGTCAGTTGTTATGTTTTTGAAAAAAGTTTTTCTTAAAAGTATTTTGCAATCTTGCTTCATACATTATTCTATTAATAAAATTATGTTCGATTATTAGTTTTAATAATAGGTGTTTGTTGTTGGATAACACTGGCAAATAATACATGAGAATTTCAAGCATGGATAAAAGAGTTTTTACTTTGGACATAAGACATTCGTTTACCATTTATCAAAACATATTTTTCCCTTTTATATCTTTACGGAAAATTAGTTCAGACTGTTTACCTTTGTCATGAATAGCTTGGTATGATGATGAGTGACTGCGTAGATCTTTTAAGCTTAGGTACGCAATAGATTTTGATGCGGTTTACACCATAATTTAGACCAGCACAAACGCCATGTGCACCCGTGTGCCACAGGGACGGCTTGCTGTAACTAGCAAGAAGATTAACATCTTTAATTTTGAAATCATGGTAATACAAGATGGGCAAGTACTTCTATGGTTTTAACAGCTCCGTATTAAATCTCACCATCGCGCGTTTTGTATTTCCGAAGATAGACGATAATTGCCGAATTGCATACTTTTCTTCGGATATGTGTACCTGTGTCGGAGTATGTCCGTACTCTATTACTATGTGAACATATTGAAAGCTGTGCTTACCATGGTCCCTGTCGAAGTGCACAGCAGTGGGCAATGGCGTGATGTTGGTGAGGCGCAGGCGGTAGCACGTGCGGCGCCCGAGCGTGAGCGCCTGGCGCGGCCGCAGCGTGGCGGTGCCGCGCTGGCTGCACATCGCGCCCTCGTCCATTTTGCACCCCGAGCCTGTCGACGTAGTTGTCTTTATTATGATAAATAATGATTCAAAATATTTAATTTTAGCCTGAGAATCAGCATTTAACGTCAATATTATATAAGATAGTAACCCAAAACGCCCACCCTGCACCACTTCCTACTGCTTTAGCTGAGAAAAAGAACTGGTGGAACGAACTTCTCAGCATTTTTCTTGGTGCCAGACTAAAAGCCAATAAAAGTCGTAAAAACACGAATTTACAAAAGATCAGCTCTTCTCCATATTCTCTTATTCCTGGCTCTTCTTCATAGGAAACGACTAATAATAATTGGAACCGTGCACCATATGTAGCTTTAAGTGGGTAGGTGTATAACAAAATATCTTAAATTGAATTGAATTGATTGCGACTGCGCGGTGTTGGAGCCGTGCTCGTACGAAACATTAACGATGGCTTTAAATCAGCGTGATCATATTGTAATGATGCAGTTTATGCTACAACGTATCTTTCTTCCTTAACGCGTTGAATATTTTTGTATTTTAAAGTTCCTCACTGCACTAAAAGTCACTCAAACACTTAACTTCATAACTTTTCTTTTTGAATAATAAAAGACTTTCTTCAAACTGGTAGAACTGTCTACAAACTTCTGTGTTTACAATATACCTATCTTTTTGTTTTTGGGTAGGAAATCATCAAATTACTTCTCCCACTCTGGGTGGAGCAGGAGGGCGTGTCAGACTTTTACTGACTAAAACCCACCCGTGTTCCTTCAGTAGCCCGTAGGCCAGGGGCTGTGGTATCTCTTTCGAACAAACCCACACCCCTGGCAGACCCGCACCCCTGGCAGACAATATACCTATCTTAATTTCAAACTGATTACCTTGGTAAGGAATTTCAAGATTCCCGTTATATGTAGATCAATAATAATCAATTAATTACTAGTTACTACAGACGATATCGTTCGGTAAACTTTCCTCAGACCATTTCTGGATCAAAAATAGATTAAATTTTTAAAATGTTATTTCAATTCTACCTATAAAGAATTGAAATGTTGGTAAGAGACTCTAAATGCTCGGGTCGGTTCACGTCAATATTCTTCGGAGTAGAAATACATTAAATCTTTTACAAGTGGAACACTTACTGGAACACTTACTCGTGAGTAAGCATTTAAATGGACTAGATTCTGGAATATGAAAAGAAAAATAAGTAATATTGATGCAATCTGCTCTTTGTCTGGCAAATATGCTTTTATTTTTTTAGTAAGTAGCGAGATGAGTTGAAGTAGCAATTATTTACTTATGTCGAAACGTCAGTACAAAAGAGTAAATTTTTTACAAGTTATTTTGAACGTACGTTTTTTAAATTGTTTTTACCTATTATGTTGCACTTGCTGACGTTATCACGTGCTTATGTTATACGTCAATGCGGGCTGTCGTTGAAAACCAGCGCTAAATAAAAACACATTGTGTACAATGTGTCAACAATTCTGCCGTCCTTACGAAAAGTGCAATAACTCGAGTTTTGCGCCGAATTGAGATAAGTACATATTCGGAATTTGCAGAACGAGATTTATATATTCTTTTTCGACACTTTTTACGTATCTATGACGTCGCCGGTTTTAATATTAAGCCTAACTGCAAGTTAGGCTTAATATTAAAACCGCGACAATATCTAGGTCGGTGCTTTAACAACTTAAAATCTTTACACGCGTTTTTCCCGATATCAGGTTTAACCTAGTTATTACACTTTTCGTAAAGACGGCAGAATTGTCATCCGTATGACGAAAATTTACTTTTGCGATGTTGCCAAATTACCGTACAAAATACTAAAACTAGACTCTGGATTAGTCTTGATGTGTGTAGGTATCTAAGTTTTATTGATAAATACGAGTAATTCATATTCATTAAAACCAAAAATTAATATTTGAAGCTTAAAAAATGCGACGTTGACATATTTCACGTAAGGGTGTTTTACATGAATGAATAAATTAATTTATTTCAGGTAAATAACACCCATTGCCAAACACAAATTAATTAATTAATAATTGTGACTGTCGAATTATTTTGTACGAAAAATGAAAACAAAAAAGAAATGATAATTGATAAATAATTCATATGCCAGTTGGTTCTTTGATATGGACTTATTCATATCCTTGTGATAAGGGATATTATATAACAAAAAACACCTTGTATATTGCATAGTGACACAGTATAAGGCTGAGCGATGGCCGTTTTGCGTGAATGTGACACATACATTTCCTTAAAAAAAAGTCTGCGTCCCTTTTGTCCAAACAAATACAGAGTATTTTTTCGTTTCTTTCGAACTCGCTATTGAAATAATGCAAATGTAAATAAGATTGAATTACAGTTTAGTATGAAGAGTGACCTACATTCGTTGGAGTCGTGCAGACAGGGCAGTACACGCAGGTAGATGCGCGGCGCGAGCACGCGATAGGCGACCAGCACCGCGCGTGCCTCCGTACCGGGTGCGCCGTGCACCTGCGCCACGTCCGCGCTCGTGCGTCGCACGCGCACCAGCGTCGCCACGCACCCGTCACACTGCACCAAAAAAACTCCAAGATAGACAGCAAAAATACAGAAGTAATTTATAAACAAATAGCCTTAAAAAAATCCCCACCGCCACCTTATCGTTACGTTGACGTCGTGGTCCCATTCGTGGTTTCTATTTACTGTATAAACCCTACTCCAAGCGGGGGTTATTTTTAAGTGCTCTTGCATAGTGCATAATTAGGGATAATCGTCGGTTGGTGCTGCATTTTATTAAAATTGTCTAAGGGGCCCCGTGCAAGTTAGCTTCCACCCCTTGTACGCCTTCCACCGCCTACCCCATTTTCCCAAGATATTTAAAAATATAGAAATTTAACAGTATTATGTCTATGTAAGTTTCCAAAATTAGGCGCCGAGGAAGGAATCAAAGGGGATAAAAAAATTAAAGTAAATAGAAAAAGTGCCGTTAAGTCTGGCAGCATATATTTGCAACGTTGAATGACAATGCAATGTAACCAACAGCTTGGCGTCGTACCGATAAATACGGTAAGCACTCGGACCCCAAGGCGCTAATATTTCATTCACAAGATAGATATTTGCTTCTACTAAACAGCGACTATACATAACGGTTCAGCCGTGGTCTTCGAAACTGTAACCGCGTCAATGTAAGCGTCGGTCACACTAAGCACAGACGAGTTCTGAATAAACCTCGAGGCACTTTTGCGATACTTCTACCTTCTTCAAAGACAACGGAAATACAAACAACTTTCTTTGAGGTGACAAGATGCTTTTCAAACTCTTGATGATTCAAAGTCAAGTGATGTTTGTTTTCGTGCTAAAAAAACAAAGATCCGTTTGTTGACACTGACGAGTGTGTAAAACCCCAATTGATAAAAAGTTTGTTTGAACGCGACGACCAGTCGGATTTTAAGCATTACTAGACTATATAGGCTAAACGTCATGCAAGGACTCGTAGGAGCAGAGAGAAAATAAAAAAAAAAGTTAGATACAACGCTAATTGAAAATGAAGTAATAACGCCAGGCATGGCGATGCGATACGAGTGTGTCGGTTGCAACTTCGTCCAGCATGAAATTTCATGTTCCTACAAGAGATTCATGATGACGAAATCGCAGGTAAAAGCTTGAAATAATAAAATCATCATCTGCCTAGCCTTTTCTCAATGTTGGGGTCGGCTTCCAGTCTAACCGGATGCAGCTGAATACCAGTATTTTACATGGAGTGACTGCCCATCTGACCTCCACAACCCAGTTACTGGGTAAGACGATACCCCTTGGTAAAGACTGGTTGTCAGAATTTCGGGCTTCTGACGACCCGTAACGACTGTCAAAGATCCACAAATGACAGCCGGGACCAACGGCTTAACGTGCTTTCCGAGGCACGGAGGGGTCTTGGTATGTAAAGATGGTCACCCATCCACGGACCAACCGCGGCAAGCGTAGCTTCACCTGATCGATCGACCCGCGCAGCTATTGTTACTTGGCCACAAGCCCCTCCTTGAAATAATAAAAGATATCTTAAATAATTGGTATTTAATTTGAGCACATGACATTACGGAAACATTTGAAAGTTAAAAAAAAAAAACACTTTTAAATGGCTATTGAAATATACGGAAGGACGGTGTATGTTGTTTCAACAACTTTTCGTTGCGAACCGTTTCCCCGGAGGAACGTAAACTTGTTCAAGTGGGTTGGTCCCGCCACTTGTTTGCAAACGCTGACCGTTATAAATCTTCTTTTAAACGAGAAACTTTAAACTTTTAAGTGGAATACGCTCAGCACCCGATTTTACCGGTGACTGGATATCCGGCGTTTTAGCATTATCCTAATGAGAATTTAAGAGTCACGCCTTAAGCTTCGAAGGTGGAAACCCAGGTATGTCTGAGTATTTTTTCCCCGAAAAGGTAACATCAGTATTTAAAACCTTTTTGCCCCTCCGCTCTTGAATGATTAATGTACCAAAACCATTGAGGCTTTTGTCGGTGTTAAATAGGTATGAGAATTTTCTCTCCGTACTAACTGCAAATCAAAGAATGGAAGTAATTTGTTCTGTAGGTAATTTTTGCCCGGTGGAGAAGAAAATTTAAGAGTCATCGTAAAAAGCGGTCCCGGTGTTCCTATTGGTTCTGACTTATATTAGGATTTTATTGCGATTACGCCCGTATTGCTTCAAGTAAATTACTTTGGATTCAATTTCCTTCTTGACATTTGAACTGCTTCGTAAACAAAACACTGTTCGTAAGATTTATCTTGACCTCTGAGACAGAAAATGAACTGTTCTTCCGAACGGATGGTTCCATTTGGAACAACAGTTCATTTTCTGTAATGAAAACTCTGTGGCGAAAATTACATTAGCGTTAATGAATTTATAAGAATCATTATCAGGTTTACTTTCAAAATCTAGCTATCAGGAGTCACAAACCTCAGGTGCGTTGACGTTGTAGCAAATGTCGGCGCGCGCGCCGTGGTACAGCGCACCGCGCGTGGGCTGCAGCAGGCCGCACGAGCACGCGCGCTCGTGGCACGTGTCGCACGGAATGCGGCCCTTGCACGCCGGGGACGGCTGGTTCTCGCCCCACCAGCGAAACGGCTCCGCCCACCAGCAAATCTGCCACAGGTACTGCCTTCAATATTGTCACGTGATGGATCATGTCAATTCAATGATTTTTACTGTAACTGATTATTGTGGACTCAAGAATAAGGGCTATCTACAAAAAACGATGTGACCAGAGTCCTGAAATAAAGCCATAAATTAAAGCGAATAAATGTATCACGAAAATGTAAGCTGAGTCGCAATCATAGCGCTGATAACACTAATGCCACGTCGGGAATAAAAATGCGGACAAAACAAATGCGTAAAAAATAAATTGTGTGGAAAATGGAATCAGCATTCATCCAGAACCTGCCTTTGACATGGTGATAACTTGACAACAATAGTAATTAGTTATAGTTTGTTGGTGTATTGGACATTCTTTTAGTTGCAATCTTTTTTTTAAGTTATTGAATGACGTAATGGAACGCAAAATAGATTATCATCCCATGTCAGCTGTAAATAATACTTGTGATACGTTCACACGTATTCTTTCAAGAGGCCTTGAACTATAAATGGAAATAATACTACTAATTTTAATAAAAAAATACCATTTGCCTTTTTTTTTTTTTTTTGAGTGGGAACTCATCAAATGACTTCTCCTGCTGAGTAAAACAGGAGGGCGTGTCAGACTTTTACTGACAAAAACCCACCCGTGTTCCCTCAGTAGCCCGTATGCAAGGGGCTGTGGTATCCCTTTCGAACAAACCCGCACCCCTGGCAGGCATCGGCCCTTGCGGACCCCACCTGTGGTTGCTGACATCTTTGACGGCGCGCGTGTGGAACACAACGCGCCGTCCCGCTACCACTTTTCGGCCGCAGGGGATAGGGAGAGCAGAGCGGCTGACGCTATACCGACACTCCTCTTCCCCTGCGGCCCCACCGCGTCCGCCATCAAACGGTGGCGGCCCCGTCCAGGCCACGGAAGGGAAGAGCGCTGCTTAGAAGCACCGGCACTCCTCCTCTACCGCAGCCCGTAACCCTCAGCCGCGATGCCTCCCATTCGACATCGCGGCCCACCTCAATTGCGGTGCACCTCACCGCAACCTACTTTTTGGCCGCTACGTCGTCGGCTTTGAGGCAAAAGCCCTGACGAGCGGCCCCACCCTTGGGTTCCTCTTGGCTTCACTGTGGCCGGAATCCACGGTTACTGAGCCCCCCCGCAACGACAATGCGGGAACCCACTCGGGGGGGACCATTTGCCTTGTCATGGTTTTGCAGACTTGCTGTCCTTGTTGCCTGTTACTTGGAGTCGGCGAAATGCATTTTCTTCTTCCTTTCTCCCCTAGCAACCATCACACTGGCATTCACTCCTTTTTTTCGGACAATGTCTCACACAATCCATGCTTAGTAATAGATAAAGGTTTGTAAAGAATAAAAGGTTTACATGTTGGTATGTCTCGTTGAAGATCTGGAAGTTGGTGTGCATGTGCGTGCCGGGCACGACCACGCCGAGCCACGCGCGCTCCGGCAGCAGGCCGGGGTGGCGCGTTGCGCACTGCCGCGTGATCACGCACTGCGACCGCCACTCCTCGTTTGCAGCTACCATTCTATCGTGATAAAATTATTGAAGACTCACAGGCAGTCGCGACACGAAAGCGCGATGCGACTATAAAAATAAAATAAAATCATCATCATTTCAGCCGAAAGACGTCCACTGCTGGACATAGGCCTCCCCCAAGCTCCACCACTTCGACCGGTTCTGTGCTTCCTGCATCCAGCGGACTCCTGCGGCCCTCACAACGTCATCGGTCCACCTTGTGGGAGGCCTTCCAACTTTACGTCTTCCGGTACGCGGTCGCCACTCCAAAATAAAATATTAAAAACTTTATGGAAATTGATCTACTGGAGCCGTGTCGCACCGGTCTGTCTTTCCTGAATCACTTCTTGACAACCCTGAGTGGGAACTAGGGTAAATTAAATTAGCTGGCAAAACTTTGCAGATCAATGACCTATGGTAGTTTAGTTAATTGAAATTTAGGTTAAAAACTCTTTTTTGTTTTATTGTGATCAAGTCTACGAGGTTGACAAAAAAAGTGTTTTAAAAAAAAAATGATATTTCATGTAACTACACTACCTACGGTCATTGACCCAAAAAAAAAAAGAATCCATGCCATATTTTTATTGGTATTATCATGTTTAGATATCGATAGCCATAACGATTTGCCTGTTTTATTAATAAAATTTGTCCCTGTGGAACACGGATTGAACATGTTTGACCACTAATACTGTGCAATTGTGCATGCTTAAATGGAAGTAAGCAACCCTTGAAATTAAACGTACAAAAAGTTACTTCATTTAAGCTGCACGGTCGAAGAAAGTTGCGTTAACATCTAAAAGGTTTGCCAACAGAACAGGAAATTGTGTTCGCGGCAGTTAATTAAAGTAGGTCACCGTGCACCAGCTTCAACGTACAACTTAGTAAAGCTGCTAACTTACCGAAATATGCAGGAAGTAAATAATCTTAATTCAATATTTGCTGGCTAAGACCCTAAGAGGGTCACCAAAATTGGACGAGTTGAAAATAAGGTTGATATTGCAACCGCTTTAAATTTTGAAAAATTTGCTTAGAAAATTGATCAAGTTTTGACCGAAACTGGCGGCCAAAGTTTTGATGTTGGGAGGCTTTTTACGAAATTATGTTGTTCATTAAATATCCTCTTTGTTACGCAACAAAAAGGATATCTGTGTATTATTTAGTACTCTGGGCCAGAACGACGCTTTTGATTTAAATTAATGCTGAACAGAATCAAGGGATTATTTCATGTAATCCAATGATCAACAAATAACAATAATCCCGCAGATCCCACAAACTTCGTACCTATGTCAATTCGACACACTAAATTGATTTGTCATGTTGTGGCGGAGAGGGTTACAATTCCGTAGACCTACATTTTTTTAATAATTTGTCATAATTGTAGCACTTACGTGATAACATCAGTTTCTGGGAAGTGGTTGGGCAGGCTGGGCAGTGGGTAGTCCAGCGTGGTGGTGCAGGTGTGTGCGGGGGCGAGGCACAGCGGCGCGGGAAGCGGCACGCGCGCTGGCACACCCCATTCCACGCGCGCGCCCTCGCATCCGAACAGCTGCGTCGCTTTTATATCCACCAGCAGAGAATCCAGTCTACAACAATATAACTCTCACTGTCTGTACCGTTTCGATGCAAAGAATGTACAATATTCACCTAATGCGAAGGTAAAAGTTTTCTGCCATATTTTACTAGCCATTTTGCATTGCAAAAAGTTGTTAATGACTCAGAGTAACAAAAAGGAAAATACTGCCAAAGACCGGCAAAGTCTTCTTGCTGATCTCACTCACTGGTGATCAGTTATTTTGTCTTCTTGAGATTCATACTTAAGCATCAAATTGTTGAGAGCAGTAGCAAACTCAAGTATCACAACCAGTACGCGTAGCATGGTCACCGTAGAAACGGAAAATATGGATAAAATGGCAAGCTGTAGAAGAGTTTACTGAGCGGTGTCAAAAATCAAGAATAAATATCATGTCACTTTGTAAAAAAGGGGAAATGACTAAGCTTCTAGAAGGGATAGTCATACTACGCAAACAATTGAAAAGATAAAGAGCTGCCGATCTATGCAATAAAAATCTCCGCGTGAAAACTTGGGTGTAATGGCCTATCATTTCACCTAATGTTAGGGATTGACACTATCGAGAGATCGAAAGCTCTACACCTTAGTTTTCACGGTTACATTTATAGCTGTATTGGTACAGGTTGGCCGTACCTTCTAGAATGTTGGAGCGAGAGAGCAGGCGGGTCGAGCACGAAGCGCACGGGCACCACGTCCCACCACACCTCCATCTGCGCGCACACGATCTCACACACCTCGTGGACCGATCCCTGAACACGATACAGTTACTAGAATTGTGGGCCCATAACTCACACTCATAATTTCAGATAATTTATTGTGATGCCGAATATTGAGGAAAATTTCGTGAAGAAGAAGTTTTGATTATTATTGTTGGCTATTTGGCTATTAAAAGTAGGAGCAGACCAAAGAAACGATGATATAGCTAGAACGGGAAGATATGTTGCGCCGACTGGCAACCCCAAATTAATTCGTAATTAATGCTTGATTAAGTCTACTGACATATTATTGTTTACTGACCATTGTGTACTTGGAATGAAGTGCCTTTACTAATTTACTTTGTAATTTTTTTATTTTTTTGTAAATTTCATAAATTTGTACGCCATACGGGTGAAACAACTACGCACGAAACATTATTATTGTGACATCCTGCATGCTTAATTTGCATGTATACACATGTTTTTGACAAATAAAATTATCTTTATCTTTATCAGATAAATTGAATTGAGGGAAAGAGAAAGATGATTAACTTTCAGATAGTTAATTAATAAACAGTAACAGTTATGACAGTTATTGAAAGCTTTATTATTATAAGCGTGAGCGAGAACGCAGACATTTTCCTCGACCGATCATTATAGTTCTAGTACAGAAGATGCACTCCGCAAAATCATCTATACTATTTTTTTTTAGGGGAAAGATTTGATTGTTTGTTTGTTTGCATTGAATAGGCTCCGAAACTACTGAACCGATTTGAAAAATTCATTCACTGTTGGGAAGCTACACCATCCTCGAGCGACATAGGCTATATTTTATCCCCGTATTCCCACGGGAACGGGAAATACGCGGTTGAAACCGCGGAGCGCTGCTAGTTTGTAATAAATAGTGTCTCTTGCCACACAATAAAGAGCAATTCATGTCCCACAGCGCTAATTGCCCACAGTTACTCGTGTTTTTAGCTAGAAATTCCCTCTCTTTCTATGGCGTAACTTTTGTTTCTTCTGACTCGGAACCGATTTTACCTACTACAAGGCCTCAGCTGTTGCCCACCAGACACAATACCCGTCTGGTCGGAGGATCTTCCTTTACCAACATAGGTATGAGTGAACTTTACACCCTGTTCCTCATACCTATATAACAACAACAACGCCAATTCACCTTCTAAATCAGAAAAAAAAAACAGTGGCATTCTGAGAGTGCCGATAGAAGTGGAAACTTGAACAATTACGTGTGTATTTTTTGAATCGAAAGAATTTTTTTTGAATCATCAGATTTATCTACGTTCAACGTATGTTCAACGTTGTTCGTTTGTCAGTGGTCTCGGTCACGGTGTCGCGAGTTCAATTATTTTATCCCCATCTCAAAAAATGCCCAACGCGCCTAAAGAAGTTTTCACTTCAATCAAATTTATAACTCTACACGACTTTAGACAAATTTTCGGAAAGTGAAGAAAATGCAGCACTATGTAACTTTCGATTGAAGAAAACCTCGCATCCTTTTAACCGATTGCGTCGTATATCGGTCCCATGACGGCACTCGTTAAATCGACCACTTTATGGTGCTGTATGCCTATAATGGTGCACATTTCGTCGCAATCACGGCGTTTGTATCGAACGCGAGGAAACAGGTAACGTCCTTTATTTATGAGAGTTCCGTGTTATTACTGTGTTGTCTGAACTGCAAATAGAAACTTCTATATAATAGGACTCTTCGTTTTAAGTCATTATAGGAAGTATGGACAAAAGTATTGTTCAAACACTAAGAAAAAAAAAAATAGATCAGAGGGGCAATTCTGGTAATTTTAAGAACGTTCACAGTCTGATCTCAGCATAGACATATAAAATATGGACTGGAAATACCTACAAAAAAAAGGTGCATACCTACAACTCATAATGTCTCTTAAAATGGCTGCCGTTGCTAGGCAACGGTACAACATTATTATGACATATTTTTGTAAACAAAACGAAGTAGGTAATAATAAATTCCTTAAAGGTCTGTTATACGGAAATGAATCCAAATATCTATATTTTACACATAAATTCATGATTGCGTAACAATTTTACCAACGAATGTGTATTTAATATTGTACAATTGCATGAAAACCGGCTACTAACCTGTGTAAAGACAAATTAAGGTTGATTTTTATTCTTTCTTGCACTACACTTCATAATACAAGACACAGGCATGTTGAATTGTTGTTTTCCAACATTTACATGCACTTTATATTGGTAAACTTCTCATAATTTTCTCGCAAATCTCATTAACACAAAACATAAACAATCATTTGAGCAGCAAAACTACCACGAAACTTGTCGCTAAAGATGGCCGAAACAGCACTTACCTACAACTGTCCATACGTCATGAGAAAATGTTGCAATAATAAGCAACAACTTAAATATTGTTGTCTCTTTTGTCAAATACGATTATTGTATTAGAAAGAAAGAGCCAAAACGATATTTCACATTCTGTATCGTATTTCACTCATATTTGACTAAGCAAATGTATGTATAGAATAACGCGGCATCTCCATGTTTTTCCTACCTCAATGGATCTCAGTGTCAATCTGTCAAAAGTTCCTCGAGTTTCCATACATTTTTGACAAATTTTTGAAATTCGATTGTCGCCGAGATGACTCTGCGACTTTTTAATTACGAGAATTGGCGTTCTGGTAATCTTCGTAAATTCATCATTCAAATGCTTAGATTTTTTATTGGAGGTTCCACGTCATTCAAACAGCTACAATCATACTAATATTATAAATGTGGAAGTTTGTTTGTTTGGATATTTAGATGTTTGTGTGTTACTCAATCACGCAACAACGGATGAACGGATTTAGATGACATTTGGCGATGAGTTTGTAACCTGGAATAACACATAAGATACTTTTTATCCTGATAGTACCTACGTTCCCGTAGGATAATTTTAAACTTCCACGCGAGCGAAGCCGCTGGCAAAAGTTAGTCTTTAATAAACAAAAGTTCAGCAGGTAATAATTTCCCGCTATTTTATCAAGATACTGAAGTGTCAATCGTACTTTATTAAAGGGTCCTTGAACCGCAGCTTCTAGCACCACATTACCTCGACTCCTGGTATCGGGTCCGAAACAGTCTCCACCGAGCTGACGATCATTGGATTGTAATCTGGCGGGAAGCTCTTCTTCGGGATATCCTTCAGAATCAACCTAGAACATATACTTTGTTTTAACAATTAGTACAAATTCCGTTTGGTGCCGGACGTAAAAGAATAGCACCATACATTTCCCACACAAAAAAAAAAAAAAAAAATGAATTTTCTGAAATCTTTCGTCTGAAATGATGATGACAAATTCCTAAAAAAGCTAAGTACCAAATAAATGACTGATAGTTTTAAATACACCTGCATTGTCCGAAGTGGATGGCACAGAGTTATTTCAAGTTCACCCGCATTTCGCCTGTTAGACATGATTAATTTTCGTATGCGAGCCTATTATTGCACTCAACTGGGCACCAATCCAGACTTCCTTCCGAGAAATCCTATTGGAAAATTCTAAATAACATCTTGCCCAAACTTGGAATCGTATTCACACCTCTAAGCAATCGCGCTTGCGACCACTTACGAATTATCGAAGAGAAAAGTGAACGCGCCAAATTTTTGGATTCTATTCATATATGTATTCAATGAAATCCAATAAATCCTTACACACTTATCCACTTCGAGTCGTACGAATCACCAGAAGAATTCGGACGGGACCCAAATCCCAGACGAATAGGGTATTTTCCAAATTAATAAAAACTATTTTAATTTGAAGTTTGGGTCGATATATTTAACAGAAAAATAAAATAAAGTTTATTAATATCCATTTTCTCAGTTAAAAACTATTAAAATCAAATGTATGTTTCGTTGTTTTTAATTTACCGCCAAAACGCTCCTTACGATGACTTTTATAACGTGACATCGTGACGTCAGCTTTGTGTAAACGGAACTGGTACAAATACTTAGTTTGGCGCAGCTTTGGAAGTATTTGTGCACAGAGGCACCGTACACCAGTAATTCCACTTGCTATCCATTAAAAATCTTGTTAACAACAAACTCGACATTCGCTTGTTTACTTACTAACTACTTTAGTTTACACAAAGTTGACGTTACGTGATAAAAAGTCATCGTAAGGAGCGTTTTGGCGGTAAATTCAAAACAACGAAAAATAAATTTGATTTAAATCGTTTTTAAATGAGAAAATGGATATAAATAAACTTTATTTTTCTGTTAAATATATCGACCCAAACTTCAAATTAAAATAGTTTTTATTAATTTGGAAAATACCCTATTCCGATGACTTCACCAGCTTGGGCGCGGATTAATCGGCTGATTCAGACAAAATCTGAGTCTCACCCACTTTAACAGAAGATAAAGCTAGGGGTACTGACATGAGTACGGCGCGTTGCACGCCGAGGCGCGCACCCACGTCGGGCACGTGCACGTGCAATGAGCACGACGAGCGCGCCACCACCTGCCCGCGCGCTGGGTCCACGCGCACCAGCTCCACGTTCTCGCTGCGGCTCGCGTATTGCTTTGGATCCTGCGCAGAAGATGATTTCTCGAATCATTTCGCATTTTTCTCGCTTTTTCTGAACCCACTAAGTACTGTTAAATAATAAATTACTTTATTTCTGTAAGTAGGTTTGTACAAACACTTTTACACGTAAATCATTTTTTTTTAAACTAGATGAGATCGGCGTTTCCTATCTGACTACTCTGAGAAGAAAGGCCGAAACAAACTAAGAGGTCACAATCTCTTTAGAAGTCCAAACATAATCTTGGTCAGATCATGTGAAGACCATGTGGATTGGTGTCTGAAATGGTCTTTTGAGGAAAGAACCACACAGATTGAGTGGACCTGTCCAATCAGCGCACGCATTTATCAGTAATCATGCAGCTCAACTCAGAACTTGAGGAGCTCAACGATTTGACGAACAATACCAAAGAAAGGACATTTGGGTAGGCCGCATAAAGTACTCGAACTGCCAGATAAACATTAAAAACGAACTGAGAAAGACATTAAAAACTAAAAAAAAACATAACCCACATAGCATTCACAATAGTAAAAAAAAAAAAAAATACTTCTCAAAGTAAATATTCATGTCAAAGTGTATTTTAATAATTTTCAAATGTCAAAGAGTTTGCAAAAACAAAAAAAAGAACATTCAGCATGGAAAAATTTGAGCAGGCCAAGCTTTTTTGTCCTCAATATAATCTGTAACGGTTTAAAAGACTTTCAGGCACCCGAACAACTTACGTTTAATGAATGATTTAAATTTATTGAGACTTAGATCTTGAACATGGCTTGGAAGTTTATTATAAAAGCGTACACATTGACATCTGAATGACGCAGCAATTTTCTTGAGCCTTGTTGATAGTACAACAAATTTGTGTTTGTTCCTAGTATTTATACTATGTGTATCACTGTATTTGTTTTTACAATTTAATATATTTATGAGCATATAAAAGATTTTCATAAATATACTGTGAAGGAAGGAAGATTAATTTAATGATTGTGTCATTAAATTAATGTCCTTAAATTTCTCTCTGAGAGAGTGTCTTGGACTTAATTTATAAATTGATCGAACAGCTCTTTCTGCAAGACAAATGTTGGATTGGTTATTCGAAATAAAGATTTTTTTGCAAGCGCAGAAACCAGGGGCAACTTACTAATAACTACTCTACTCCGTGCCGGTAGCCAGGACTAGCCTCCTGGCCATTAACCCCAATCTCCCGAACCATCGGCTTTCAATTCATAACGTGTCATCAAGTTGCACGGTGTCACCGGTGTACACTTAACCACCTTACGTGTATGAACTGATGTATGAAAGTAAACGAGACTAAAAGGGTATGTAAGGGTCGGACCAGGTGGCAGGTGAACAACATACATTATTTTGCAGCTGGAGAATTTACCGTGACGTATATCGATGTATGAGGGAACATTATTTCAACAACAAAGTTAAGTTTGTTCTTGGAACGATTTCTCCTAACTACGAAACCCTTCATTGTGCGTGGTCCGACACGCACTTGGCCGTTTTCGAATAAGTATTTGTGTTAAATAATTATATCTGATATAATATTTATCCCCGCCCCGTATGTGTCGCCGGGCGTAAAAGAATAGCACCATCGCATTTCTTCCAGTGGGTGTCGTAGAAGGCGACTAAGGGACTTACTAGAGAATGGGCAGCAGCGTTCTCTATGCATTTTACCACCATACTGCGATCGCCAACCCGCCTGCCAAGCGTGGCGATTATGGCAAAACCCCCCAAATTGGGGGAGGCCATGTCCAGTAGTGGACGTCTTTCGGCTGAAATGATGATGATGATGATAATATTTATAATAATTGAAAACCCACTATTTTATTCAGGTCGAGGATCTGCAAAGATAGTTGTAAAACACTCGCGCTAATTACAGCACAGACTCCACCAGCCACTACCTAGCTCATAGATGGTTTAGAATAATATCTGTGCTTTTATCAATCATCATCATCATCATCATAGGCCTGCCCCAAGCTCCGCCACTTCGAACGGTTCTGGGCTTCGCGCATTCAGTGGATTCCTGCGGCCTTCACAAGGTCATTGGTCCACCTTGTGGGATGCCCTCCAACTCAACGTGTTCCGGTACGCGGTCGCTTTTATAAATAACAGATAATAAATGAAAAGTACGGTTTGGCTTACAAAAATAACAAAGAACACACATACATAATTATAAAAATACACTCAATTATTTGAGAATACAAGGTTTGTACTTTTTTATTCTACGTAATATTCTACTTCTTTCTTCAAAGAAAATCTAGTCTGAAAATAATAAATAGGGAAAATGTGCAAAAAGAAGTATAAGTTATTATATCATTAACATTGTCTTGTACAAAACATTTACTTCAGTGTTACCAGTCTCTACCTTTTTTAATGCGCCATTTTTAGTAATTAAAAACAAAACTTCGGACGCGAGTTTCTTTGAAGTACATTAGCACTCATTATTTCAGCAACTTTTCTAATTAAGGGTGTTCATTCGACGCGGGCTGGCAACAATGCATTTATAGTAGATTTTTGTGATAATTTCATTTAGAAAAAAAGTAGGTACAAGTTTTGTTTTCAGCCAAGCACTAGATCGTTGATAACTATAATTATTTTAATATATTCTATTTAATAAATCATTTAAACGTACTAAGTCTACAAATTGAAAATAATTGACGGTATGTCGATTTTTATAAGTAAATAACAAAATAACTGAAAAAAATATCATACAAACGTGAAAATACCAACGGTCTAGTGCATGGCTGAAAAAATATTTAAATAATCACGAAAAACCACTATAAATTCGTCATCGCCAGCCCGCGTGGGGAGAACGCTCTTAAGAGAAGCTCTTTAAGGCGCGGTAAGAAGCCATTTTTTTAGGAATCTGACAATAGAGCATCGTGGTAACAAATAACGTTCAAAATAGCTATCTATGCTTTTGATGTTAGTTGAATCAAATCACCAAAATAATACATTTTGCAATTTTAATAAAATGAAAAACATAACACACGGCTCAGTGGAAGAATTTTTACGTTTTTCTTTATTTAATTGAATTCCCATTAAATAAAATTAATAGTTTTCTGCTCAAAATTTTGCGAATGAAACCGAGCTCATAAAAATATCTGTCCTCATGTACGACAAGTATTTTTTTGAACACTGTTTTAAAGATCTTTTTAACATGATACTATTTAATTTTGGAAATGTTTTTGAATAAGTATTTACATTGAACATTTGACAATACACTATTTTTTTCTGATTTATAATTTCTACCAATACGTCTAATTGTGCGACAAAAACCTAAACGTTTTAACGTTAGCGTTTTAAGCGTCCTACTATCTATGAAGGAAGGGCGTAATTTTTTTTTGCGGAAATAACATTAAAAAATAATAAAATGAAATTTCTCAAATATGAATGTCGACGATTTAGATTATCGTCCAGCTTCGATCGTGAAACTTACTCAGTCTCATCTTACAAGTATAACTATTATAGACTAATTCAGTTTTACGGTCACGTACCAAGTTTAGTTGGAACCTAAGAATGTTTAAATCCCTTACATTCTTTGATAGTACTCGTATTATTGCTGAAAGTCTATTTATCCCCTCAGACTGTAGACTTTAGGCAATTTAAATCTTTCTTGGAAGGATGCTTGGTTATGTGTGTAATTATAATTAGGTTCTATAAACTATTTAATAGTTAACAAAGTTTCTGATATTTGAGCCGATATTCTAGGAAAATATAAATTGATTTCCAACTTACAAGAGTTACGGTCTATCGTTTCGTTCAAAACTAACGGTCCAGATATTGCTTATTGCGTGTCGCCAGTGGTGGCCAAGTGGTAACGGCCGCGACTTACGAGTTGTAGTTCGTGAGTTCGAACCCAGTCAGGCGCTTTACTTTGTGTAAATTATTTCATTACTACTGCTCTCAAAACGGTGAAGGAAAACATCGTGAGGAAACCGGCATGTCCTAGAACAAAAAATTCGGAAGACACGTGACATCTACCAACCCGCACTGGGCCCGCGTGGTGGATTACGGCCCAATCCCTCTCACAGAGAGGAGGCCCGTGTCCCAGCAGTGGGAACATTATAGGCTGATGATGATGAATGCCAAATCGACTTTATTCATCAACACTAAGATTAGACATACAAAATTGAAATTTGGATTGATGGTAGTCAAAATACATAGTTGTTGGTATGATGCCCCCGTGCCTCGGAAAATACGCAGCGTCATTGGTCCTGCACATGATCTTTACCCGGTCGTGTTAGAATCCCTTCCCAATTTGTCCCATTGGAATATCGGAGTGAAGGAAAAACAGTGCATCTGTGTTTTCGTACATATTTAAAGCACTGTAACATCTTTTGCGTACCTGGCTAATCTCTGTTGCAATTGCTGTCACCGAAATACGGTTTGGAGGATAAATTGGACTTACATCTTGCGCCATGGCCCCTGCCTCCTTAGCACCGACGCACAGTCGCTCATTGTCATCTTCGGGCCCCAGCAAGCCCACAGAACTCTCGTCCTCTAAGCACGAGCACACCCCCCACGGGCGCACGCTCCAGTAGTACGAATACACAACAGGACTGAAAAAAAATGCACAATCTAGAAACTAACTTCTTCATAGCGTATCGATTGCAATGTAAATTAAATCAGCCTAGAATTCCAGTGGCACAGTATAATAAAGTAAGCAGTAATACAAATCGGCTGAAACGACGCACTTCAAAATGGTGTCAGTACACCAGTACACAACGGTTTCAAGTGCGCCGCAGTTACGTACGGAGGCGGAAGGAAATATGGCACGAAGTTGTCGACTATATTGTTCAGTGTATGGATGTATGAATGGGTCTAAATTGAAAGCAGCAATAACATTTTATGAATTACCAACTGTATCGGCAAGGTTAACCTATCAACATAACATAATTTTTATTTATTTCTGAGTTAAATATGTTGGTATTTGTAAATCTACAGGAAAAGTTTTTATCCAGTGCGCAAATTGTAACAATGAATTCAGCATATCATTCTAGACCCCCGCAGAAATTTTTAAGTGATGCGGGGGCGCAGAAATTTTTCGCCGGATACACAAAAAAATAATGAGCATACATAGCATACATAGCATACAATAGCATACATTTTGACCGCGTAGGTATTGCACTTTTCTATAAAACAGCAGATTTTTTTTTGCGAAAAATTTCTGCGCTAGGGCTCTAGAATAATATGCTGAACTCATGGTTACAATTTGCGCACTGGATGAAAACTTACCCTGTATTGAAGAGTAGTGAGCATAACTTCCTAAACAGGTACCTAGTAGTTGAGTATCTCTCTTTATTCACGCAAGCGATATATAGCGGTGGTCATGCTACGCGTGCTGGTAAATGAATAAAATATACCAATACTAGCTTCAGCTAGCGGCTTCGTCCGCGTGGAACTCGAGTCTTTATCGTGCAACCCGCGAACAAAGACACGTTCGTGTAATGTAAATGATTGATCCGCCAAATGATTGTGCATCCCTGATTTCGCGTGTCTGCGGCAGTACCAACAGTGTTCTCAGTGTATTCGCAGATCGGTGGGATTCCCCGATTTTGCGAAGGTGGATGCAGCTCTACGCTGAAATTTAAGTTTAAATTGTTTTTAATCTGTATTT
The DNA here is from genome assembly GCA_949987655.1 of Polymixis flavicincta. Lineage (NCBI taxonomy): Eukaryota > Metazoa > Arthropoda > Insecta > Lepidoptera > Noctuidae > Polymixis > Polymixis flavicincta. Next base: position 3,925,796 of record OX465183.1, on the reverse strand, counting down.
GCACTAACACTAGAGTGTAAGCAAAATTGTTGCTAACCTTATGTACTTTCTGAAATAAAAATATTCTATTCTATGAATTTGTGAGCAAATCGATAAATCTACACCAAAAAATACCATTACTGGTATTAAAACTGCAATGAAACAACGAATTGGAAGAGAATTTGGAAAATGTTTGTAATCATTAGCTCGTAACGATAATCAGATTTACACGAATATTGAATTTTGCTATTTACAGTTCTAAACAATATGAAAACTACTTGCGAATATTGAAATAGTTGTTAGTTAATAACGCAGTTCCATGTGGAGCATTCATCGGAGCGTATAATTGCTTTAAAGTACGATTCGATGAAATGTAAAATTGGAAATTAATATCGTGTACCTATTAATAAAATTTAATCTTTGAATATTAACATTTTTCAATTGACGTTATTTTATAATAATAAGTTATATGTGTACATTAATTTGAATAACTAATACTTAAGTACACTCGGTCATTTCGCCGCTGTGCCGAGATTTTGTAAGATGTTAGTCAAAACTATTAATTTAGACATCTGCGAGTCTCTGTATCTCTAAATGTTTTATTTTATTTTATTTTGTATGTCCTTTCAAAATTTATTAACTGTTTCAATTTTACCTAAAATTAATATTCTTACTTTGTTAGCTTAGTTGTTAATTCTATTGTGCATGCTGTGGTCTCCTATAAGTGAAGGAGTACACCTACTTTGTGCCTGATGTTACCCTTTATTTATGTGTCATGAATTGTGTACATCTTTTGCTGGAGGTCCTAAATAAAAAGGTAATATTAAAGCTGAAGAATCAAAACTTGATGTGTAATCGAGAAGAGGTCCAGTTGTGGGAGTATGATTGGTCGCTATGAGGGCGCGTGAGTGAGTATATGATTGATGTGGTACCTGTGGTTGATGAGCTGTACTGTGGCGGAGAGGGAGCGGTGCGGGAAGCCAGTGCCGAGGTGCACGTAGTACTGGCACGCCGGCTCACCCTCGCCACAGATGTCGTAGTCTTTCTCTTGAGCCTGGAGTTGGAGCATCAGTGAGTGCAATCTCAAATATTACTCAGTGAACAACTTTTAAAATTATATGAATTTATCCTATGATTGTTAAAATTAATTTAAAAAATTACCAATTATGACTTATGTACCTACCTGACTATAATAATATTAATTGACTTTACTTTAATTTTTGTTTTGTTTTGCTGACATTATTTAATATGTATTAACAGTTTAATTTATGTAAACATTTGCACGTCGTAAGGTAGACTGTAGCCAATCTCATTAATTTATGTACAACATCTTATACCTGTACCTAGATTCATAGTAAAAAGTTCTGATTCTGATTCTAAATCGTTACGACAAAACAAATAAACGTTTTAGGAAAACATTCATTGTGTGTAGGTACTAACTAAGGAGTACAACACAGATGTAACAAATTTTCCGTGAGTAACATTTTGCTCGTCTAAGGCGCAGGCCAGACAGAACAGACGTAAGACGAAGACGGGGCGCGGGCGCAACGCGTTGCACCCGCGCCCCGTCTCTTTTGTATGTTTTGCGTCGCGACGCTTCTATATATTTTGTATGAAAGGGACGCGGTAGAGACAAATGTCCGCGCCCCGTCTGCGTCTTACGTCTCTTCTGTCTGGCCTGCGCTATAATACACTTCCTTCCGCAATCGTACCTATTTCATATTTATCGCACTTCCAAAAAAAATCTTTATGGAATTATTTTTCAAACGATGTCATGAATACTGGATTGAATCATGATAACGGAATTATTGAATAATGAGAGACAGTGGTAGTCTACGCAGGATAACACGTTGAGCATTTCCAGCTTAGTTTTGATGTCATCATCATCATCATTTCAGCCGAAAGACGTCCACTACTGGACATAGGCCTCCCCCTGGCTCCTCCACTTCGACCGGTCTTGTGCTTCCCACATCCAGCGGATACCCGCAGCCTTCACAAGGTTATCGGTCCACCTTTTGGGAGGCCTTCCCACTGTACGTCTTCCGGTTTACGGTCGCCACTCCAGAACCTTTCGGCCCCATCGGCCATCTATTCTGCGAGCAATGTGCACTGCCCACTGCCACTTAAGTTTGGCAATTCTTCGGGCTATGTCGGTTACCTTGGTTCTCCTGCGGATCTCTTCATTTCTGATTCGATCGCGTAGGGAAACGTCGAGTTTCGATAGATATTTAAAAATCTTAAACTTTCCAATAGGGTCTTTAATCTCTTGCGCAGTTTTAAATCTCGACCTACTACGTGCAGCGTCGTGCACACTGTAACTCATGGAACTTTCGTCTTACTGCTCCGTTGAGTGATAAAACGCGGGATATAGGTATTACTCGTATCGTATGATTTATTCGCGCTGTTGATAGTTAAAATTTAATACATGTGGAAGTTGTAAGTGTTGCGGAATACCGCACAGTAAACGGTGACTAAAATAATCAGTTTATTTTGGCAGATGGTGACTTACTAAACCAGATTTCAAAGTACTAAAACTCCATATTGTTTCTACTTTTCTTTGCATGCAGTACCACAATGAGCTGACAACTGTCCTTTAAACTATTGTAGCCCACCTGTGTCTCGCAATACCTGCAAACTCAACAAAGAGTTTAACTCAAGTTTCGAGAACATTACGTGGTGTTTGAGAACCTTAAAATACCACGTAATGGTCGAAAAAGAGAGGAGGGTCGAAAAACATTTGAGAATTACTGAAATATTATCAAACTTCCCGAACTACTATTCGTAGGACTGAAAGCCGCAATCATAACTACTGTGCTTATAATGCAATTTGAAATAACGGACTGGAAAATCCCCGGAATCTCAACTGCACAGTTGGAATTAATAATTTATCGCCGCATATTATATTCTACCTGGTACGTGGCGGTATGCCTATCGTTTCAAACAGGAGGAATGCACAAGTTATGCGAACACATGCATGGCACAATCTATATAAATAAAAAGAAAAGTCCTTACTGACTGACTCATCAACACCCAGCCCTAATCCTTGGACCTAGAAAGCTGCAATTTTGCACAGAGGTTCTCTTTAGAATGTAGACAAGGAATAAGGAAGGCTTTTCGAAATTCAACCCCTAAGGGAGTTAAATAGGGGATGAAAGTTCCGCGCGGGTGAAGCCGCTGGCAAAAGCTAGTATGTAATGTATTCAGAGAACACAGATATTGCAAAAATAATAATCAAATTAATGTTATTATGAGTTCACTCATAATTAGGTATATTGATTTTTGTACGTTTGTAATACGATGATAATCATTCGTTATTATGATCAGTCGTTATTTATCACATACTAGCTTTTGCTAGCGGCTTCGCGCGCGCAGAAATTTCATCCCCTATTTAATTCCCTTAGGGGTTGAATTTCGAAAAATCCTTCCTTATTCCTTGTCTATATTATAAAGGGAACCTCTGTGCAAAATTTCAGCTTTCTAGGTCCAAGGATTTGGGCTGGGTGTTGATGAGTCCGTCAGTCAGTCAGGACTTCTCTTTTTATTTTTAAAGATAGATAGATGGCTAAAATTTATCAAAAACAAAACATCAATGTATCTCTTTATTCTGAGATGCAATCTAGCGTGTGTACAGTTGACAGCACGTCGGTGGTCAAACTTTGACCTTCAGCTGGCCTAGCGTATTACAGAGTTTCAATGCTTTTACTGGTTTTTGTACTACTGAGGGAAGCCTACTTACTGTACCATAACTGAGTAAGTCTTTTAAACTGCCTTACCGATTCCACTGTATACTTGCATTCCCATTCGATGTTCAATTTTTGAGCAAACCAAGTGTCACGCATGTGGCCCGGGCTTTAGTTGGTAAGTAAATCTTACGACCGCCACCGCACGTGTGTGTAAGCACAACATTTGGAACAACATACGATAGTTGGAATTAGCTAGTTACAGATAATGTGTGTGTTGATGGGTTTTATTCTATAATTCTGTAGAGATTGTACAGAAATCAAGGTAAATACACCGTTAGTTTAATTTAACATTGTGAAGGTAAATGGTAAAAAATTATAATGATGTTAAATGTGCTTCAATTAACTAATTATAATTGAACTAGCAGCGCTCCGCGGTTTCACCCGTGCAGTTCCCGTTCCCGTGGGAATACGGGGATAAAATAAACGCCTACGTCACCCGGGGATAGTGAAGCTTCTCAAGAGTGAAATAATTTTTCAAATCGGTTCAGTAGTTTCGGAGCCTATTCAATGCGAACAAACAAACAGTTAAATCTTTCCTCTTTATAATATTAGTGTAGACGAGGTTTCAGGGTGTACCAAATTCAGCTTTTGTTAATTAATAAAATTATAAGTACTCTATTTATGAATACATATAATTATGCACTGTAACATTTTAGCCGTCTTACAACGGCAGCCCACTTCATGTACCCGATGACTACAATACATTTAAATAAAATAAATAAAAAAGATTCACTTTCTAAAATGCATGACGTAGTTTGAGACACCCTGATATGGAGATGGAATAAATGATGGAATGTTGTGGTATAGATATCTTCTACCCTTTGATACGTAAACATTATTAACAGGGTGTTTCATAATGCTAAAGCATTATTTATTATTATTTGTACTGTTATCTTAATGGTAACAATTTTTTAATCACGCCTTTAGGTATTTTATGTCGGATATATTGAGCGGACCATCTTTGTAAGACGACAAAAATGTCACGGTGTATATTTGACAACAAAATTCATGGTCTCGTCCTAAAACAATGCTTGCAACGCGTCCAATATAACAATGCTTTCAGGATGTTGTTGAGGCTGCCTCGTTACTGTAGCGCGTCGGAAATGTTTGCGCAAGCGCGTACCGACGGCTTCCATGCAATTATACGCAAAAAAACTGTGTCGCTAGAGGAGAGTGAGGGGTAGTCAAAACAGCATCCTGAAAACTGTAGCCGAGAGCTTCGGCTCTCCGATTGTACAGCAGTTTGTGCGGAGGCTGATTTTTACTAACACTAGGCAATAAGTTTTTATGTTACTAACACTATATGGATATTTTATGTCCGAAATAAAAGTATTCTATTCTATTCTATTCTATTCTATTCTAAAAAACCGAAACCCAATTATTATTGTCGATGAAGAATTTTTTTTAAACATTCATCAATATAAACAAATGTTCACTTTAATTCTAGAAGGTTTGTCTCTCTAATAACGACGGAGCACTTACAATTTTACAGTTACTATTAAAAAATCTGTCCTAGACAATTAACATTAACTGAGAAAGCTTTCAAAGTGTCCTACATCCATAAATTACTAACTACCAATGTAAACTCAATTTCTTTTATTCGCTGCATAAAATTTGTTCAGTTCGACACTTTTATATAAGTTGTGAGCTTCACTGCATAAAATTGATTCTCTAAGACGAGGACCTCGGCTCGATCGACAAATACTCGATCACTTTATGAATTTTGTGAGAGTGGTGTCACTTTTCTTTGAATATTATCGTCTTATCAAAGAGCCGAAGTCAACGTATGTACCCGTAGATGTACATTTGGAAGATCTTTTATGGAACAATTTCTAACTTTACATCAGTTTGCTGCGATATTGTAAGTGTTTCCGCATGTTTCTCGTGCCCATTTCCAATGTTACTGGGGATTGCGCAAAATGTTTGCCTCTTCTAATCTACGCCGTCGACCGTTTTGTCATAATTCATTTTCTTTCCAACCGACTACGGTGAAGCAAAAAGAAAGGTTATGATTTTGTCCGGTATGTAGTATGTATTACAGAGTTGTATGTAGATAGGTTATGTATGTTCATCTGTTCTCTATTAACTTTTAAACTTCTTATCATAATTTGACGCATGAGGTATTGTTGGTATCGCAGTTTGATCGACTGCTAGTTATAGGCTATGTGGCGTTACGTTTAATTGAAAATGGCGACCTCTAAAGGACATAAAGTGACGAACTATTTTTTTTTTGTTCATCTATGCCATTTCGGGTCTCAAATGGCAAAGTCAAATTAGCACATTGAAAATATATTATACTGTGAGCTTACCCCAAAAAACTTTTATATCTATACATATGTCTTCTTATATAAAAAAAAAATCCTTTTTCCCTTGGTCACGGCATCACACGTGAACGGCTGGACAAATTTTGTTAATTCTTTTTTGTTGTGTTTGTTATTGTCAGGAGAAAGCTCTTGTGAAAGAAAAAGTAAGAAAGTTGCGTGTAACATATATTCATAGTTAAGACAAGACAACGTCTATCGGGTCAGCTAGTAAAAATCATTATTGATTCCATTAATACCTCCGGCCAAAAATACAAATAAAAATCAATGCCTTACCACTATAGTAAGATGATCAGGTCTGAAAAGCAGCGAGTCAGCGATGATGTTCAGATGGCGCACCACGGCCGTGGAGCTGACCACGCGCAGTGAAGCCGTGTGCAGCCCCGCGACCTCCGCGTGGCACCATGCGCACCCGCGAACCGCACCCCCGCCGCCCCACCACGCCGGCCACAGCACGAACGGGCCAGCCTCCACCGAGCCACGTGTCGTGAGACACTACAACAACAACAGCATTTTTATTCTGCAAAAATCTCCCCATGAAAACTAAGCTGAAGTGAGCTGTAAGCTTTCACATGTCAGCACAAAATGATGGGACCCACAAGGACCGATGCTTGCCTGGGGTGCGGGTTGTTCGAAAGAGATACCGCCGCCCCTGGCACACAGGCTACTGAGGGAACACGGGTGGGGTTTAGTCAGTAAAAGTCTGACACGCCCTCCTGCTCCACCCAGAGCGGGAGAAGTTGTTTGTTGATTTTCCACCCAAAAAAAATAAATCTAAGCTTTCACGGTGACATTTTTACAAAATACCACTACTGATCTCAGTTAAGTGGTTAGCGTGGCTAAAAATGCTTTGGTCTATAATGAGCCTAGTAGAATTCCAGAATGGTGTATTAAATCTTAGCCAATTGTGGTGTAGCAAATCCTAAAAATAGCTTTTACAACGAGGAAGAAGTAGTTTTTTTAGTGTACTATGTAGGATTTGTGGAAAATGGAGCAGAAAGTGCCACTTTTAATAACTAACAATGCCGTCTACGTCTACGACGCATATGCATTTTAATGACATAAAGGTCGTTTTGTTGTACAAATGCCTGGCTTAGGATTGTTTTCTACGTTATGTACATTTTATTGCATTGCTCCTGTCCTATTTGGAATATCCTGTATATTGCAAATAGGACAGGAACAATGGGTTTTAATTACACTAATGCCTTCCAAGACGTTATTCTATGACCTCTGTGTAACATTTAAGCACCCCATTTAGCCCTAGGCGAGATACCATGGGATTCGAGAAAATTTCAAGATTTGCGTTTCCAAATTTCGACATAAAATTTCGTTTTTCTTTAAACTTTCAAGTTAAATGGCAATGAATGCCATTTTTTTTGGTAATTAATGTGTAACAAGGCTTTAGATGTAATCAGAATGTTCAGCAACATAACAATATTCGACAGTTAAATAATTAACGACTTTTAGGCATCTCTATATACATGAACTTGGATACCATTTATCTCAAAATTTACTAAGACATTCTCTTAGTAAAATTTTAAGATAAACCGTGTCCAAGTGGAATTCGTCAATTAACTTCTTGTTGCATCTTTTAACTATTTTGTCTTATAAAAAAAAAAAAACATAACAACCGACTTCCGAAAAAAAAACACTACAACGTGCAAAATAACTTTAATTTCGGAAGTCGGCGACTTTGCATGTGTATTTTAATTCTTTGTCACCGTCTTCCGAAATTTATTTTGCACGTTGTAGTTTTTTTGGAAGTCGGTGTTATTTTTTTGAAAAAAGTTTTTATTTTGCACTTTTAGTTACATACCCCACACCAATTCGAAATGTCATCATCCTTGGGGTCAAAACAATGCATATATTTATGCGATAGCAGCATTCGCGGTTGATTTGCTGTAATTTTTTGAAGAGTTCCGTTGTCTGTCTCCGAAATGCATCATCAGATGTATATGTATATAATATGAAATTTAATGGGACCATTTCGGAATAAACCCCTTTCGAACAAAAATTTTACAAAGAATTTTGCAAATCCTATATACGTCGGAGTTATGCCCGAAAATACATAAAAAAATTATAATAGATAAACATGTCGAATTAATAACCTCCTTCTTTTTGAAGTCGGTTAAAAATAATTGCTAACGTCTAAAGCTTTTTAATAATATAAACTACATGAGAGATCAGAGACAAATTATATTATTATTATCTTTCTCTTGGATTTTCTCGAATCCCTCGGATTTTTGGGCTTTATGGGATGCGGAAATGTGCAAAGAGGTTAAACTATAACGTCCGGGAAGGAAAACATCAAATTACAAGTTTTTCACTGTACAATACATGATTATTTATTTATTTATATACGCTTTATTGTACACCAGAAAATGCATGACAAAAATAAAACATTAAACACTAAAAACATACAATGGGCGGCCTTATCACTTTCTGCGATTACAGTCAAAAACACAATTCCATCTGCCAAATTTCGTGACATTCGGTTCAGCGGTTCAGGCGTGAAAGCATAACATACAAAGACAGAGGTACTTTCGCATTTATCATATTAGTATAGGGATTAAGTCATTTGAACACTTACATCAAGACCCAAAGAGAGCCAGGCATCCTCAGTGAGCATGAAGAAGGATGCATGGTCGGCACTGGATTGTAACAGCACGCGCGCGCAGTGCACGTCTCCCAATAGGCGCGCGCCCAGTTCGAGCACATCGGAGCTGTGCATAGGCGCGCACGTAGACTCGTCGCGCGGCGTGCACGACAGGACCGACGACGTTACGCTCGGTATCAGAACTATAAAATTGCTTTTTTTCATTATTTATACACTATGACATTTTAGGCGTCTTACAATGGCAGCCCAGCTCATGTATCCAATGACTACAATACATAAAATAAACAAAAATATGAATAAAAAAAAATATTCACTAAAAAGCATGAAGTAGTTTCAAACACCCTGATAAGGAGATTGAATGAATGGTGGAATGTAATAGTATCTTCTAAACTTTGATACGTAAATATTATTAACAGGCTGTTTCATAATTCTAAAGCATTATTTATTATTCTTTGTACCTAAACTAATGGTAACAATTTTTGATTCCATAAAGTTACCCTGGGACCTTTGTAAGATGATTAAAATGTCACGGTGTATAGGTCATACTTAAGTTTAGAAGTTAAAAAACAATTGCTGTTCAAAATTTCAAAACAATTTTACTGCTGGGAGGAGGCTAGGGAGATTGATTGATTTATTTTACATTTAAAATTCATTATTATACGTTGTTTTTTTTTTATGAAGTGACGTAAAAGCCATGTGAATACATATTGTTTTAACGTTACTACATTATTCTTAGCATATTGCTTAAAATCATAATAAGTCAATAAATACGATTTGGAATGAAGCATCACAAATAATGTTTACTTGGTTTGGGGCTAAAAGAGATTTAAATGTGTATGATGATTTATATGTGGTGGAATTACTATTTTTAGCTTAAAAATTGGAATGTGTCCATCTGGCTGGAGTGGGTAATAATAATGCTTAGTAACATTGCCTCTCACCATGTGGGAAGAGATCGTCCAATCCATTAAACCAAACTCACTATTCAAGACAGGCGGCTGCATATAGCAAGCTATCGGTACCATGAAGTCTCTCCCCATGGAGACACGTATGTACAGCATGTCCCTGACGGTCCTGACGTCACACGGTCGGAAGTGCACGCGGAACTCGGCCGCCGCACCTGAAGTCACGGCCAGCCCCCGAGGGCCGCTGATCTCGACGTCCAACTCCCGCCGCTTCGGAGGACGCACCGACAAACGGATCTCGTATTTTGACACGTTGACTAGCCGAAGACGTTGCTGGGAAGATAATTTAATAGGCAGATGATGACGAAGAAGAAGGAGATGGAAAGCCGCGAATAAGGCTTTTAGTTTTAAGTAAACAGCGTAGTTCTATGTCGTATCGTTGTGGATCTCTGGTACTAGAACAAGCGAACTGCTTTAGTTTCAATAAGCATTCCGATATCGGATTTTGGCATCAAAACATTTATACGGATTAGAATTTATTCCCGACAGTCCCAGATATTTCAATGGTACTAAAATGGAACAGTACTAATTATTTGCACCTAGAATTATGGCAGCTACCCAAATTGCTTTTTAAACAACGGAAGGAATTTGAAGCTATAAATTATTCTGGAAACTCGAAAACTGGCCAGCGAGCGGGCCGATATTAAGGTCGATACAATTTAAACTGTTCTGTAATATCGTTTAACAGACGTTGGGGCTATATATCTTGAATTAGAATTCCCAACTGGATTAATAATGTATTTAATTATGGATTTGTCGTATAACTTTTAGTGCGCAAGTTATAGAAATCAAGTGTCTTTGACGAACAAATGACCTCCCGAAATTAATATATTAATCTTGATCTATTTTCGGTCTGTAAGATCGGCATTTCAATCAGGTTTTTGGGTGAATCTTGACATATTAAATCTACGTAGATATGTACGTACGTACGTTTATGTGGATTTCGGGTCGTATATAGTATATCGGGTCGTAATAGTATATCGGGTCGTATACAGTATATCGGGTCATATGGTCCACAAGACCACGTGGATGAATAACATATGCAGCAGTTAAAGATCGGGATAGAGATTGGACAGAACATAGTAAATACATTATTAATTTCAAGCGTCAAATGTAAAGATTGAACATGAATAAACAATAAAGTGCCAGTTACCGTGTGCAGTTGTCCAATAGTGAAGTTGATGAAGTCGAGTTGTGGCGGCATGCACAGCATGTAGTCAGAATGCGGCAGTGGAATGGGTGACGACGAGAGTGGCGGGAGCAGAACGCGTGTTTCAACTTCGCCCATACTGTGACCACAGATTACTACGTGCTTAAACTCTTACTCATACGATAATCGCTATGTACACAAAGCTCTTTATGTTGCTTGTACACGGCTAAAAATAATGGATAAGTAATATGTTTTTAGCTACTTTATTATCATTAAATTCGAATCATAAAATTCAATGTGAGTATATATTGACATTAATTAATTTCTGAATTGTTATTTTATTTTTGTTTTAATTACGACGCTTTTAATGTGCACATCTTTTGACATCGTTCTCACATTGATAATTTCAACATAATTATGGAACCAACTTTTTGTAACAATATCATGATTTTAAAAGAGTGTCCATGGATTTTCTTGCCCGTTCTTCTCCATAAGTACCTACTACGCTTTGGAATGGGCAACTAGCTTCATCTTTCTAACTCACCGGTCTTGACAATTCAAAAGTGCCTGTAATTGGTTTATTTGAAATAAATGCTTTGAGTTTGAGTCATTCTTTATAAATACAATACCTACCGACATTTTAAAATAGAGTCATAGTCGAACACTTTTTATCTATCAAAATTATCAATTACTTATTTCTACTGGAACGCATAATTATACGGGGCGTGCCATTTTTACAGCACAACAAAACTATTTTTAACTTTTTTAACTTTGATCTTTTATTTTGTAGGTTCAATCCCAATGTATGAGAATAGATAAAGTAGTGTATGAAACTGCACTTGTATGAGACTATAAAAAATCTCGTCACTAGTAATTTAATACCCCTCATTATGCAACAGTATCATAAGGTGAATCTAGTACACATTTTTCCCATCCAAAAACTTTGGGAGTGTACTCGTATTACTCCACTGTTCGACAATGTACACTAGCCCTCACTAATGGTGCCCCAATCTCAAAAAGCAATAGATTGACACTTCGCTTTAACTTACGACCTTCTTATAATAAGCAATTTCTATAGGCTATAATACTATATACACACACACTCTCATACGTTTACGAATGAATGTATTTCCTAAATTCAACCGTTAAAGCAAATGGCATGATAGCTGAGCGGTTACCGCACTTGATTATCGCGTTTGAGCGCAGCGAGTCGCGGTTTCGAATCCCACTCGCTGTGTGATAGTCTTTTTATTGTTTTAAAAATCACTTTTGAGTATAGTTTCTTGTTCTGTTCTTCTTATTCACTAAACTCGTAAAACTTTATCATTATACCCACAGAAACCTAAATAAATTTAAATGATTTACGACTCATTCACCGCGGCTTATAGGACGGTGTTGGTTGATATTGTGTGCTAGTGACGTGTGTTTCATCTATTAGCGTCCTTCTAATTCATTTTAAAATGTAAGCAAATTTAAATATAGAAATGAAAGCGAATATTATTGCGCTGCATAAAAGTGGACTTAATACCTATATCACAAATACCTATGTGATGAAACCGGACTGAGTGTGAGTATTATGATTTAAATATAAATATTAAACATTTATTTAATTAAAGTAAAACTGCTGATCCTTGTAGTTATTTTTAAACGTTTTATAAATATCACAATGTCTAAATAGAATAAAAATATAAAATTTCAATGTAAATTTATTTCCTAGATTATAGAACGATGAAAATAACAATAAACTTAATATCTATGTGAAATTGCCCTTTTAAATAATTTTGTTTCTAAATAGTAGGTAATACATAAAGTGTGTATTTTGCTTAGTAGCCTAACAGTACCCCTTTTTTGTTTTAGTGAAATACTGTGAGTCGGTGGGTGAAAAGATATGAGGAAGGCGGTAGCCTTGCCCGTGGAAAGCAAAGTGGAAGACCCCAGCTCCTATAACAGGCACACGTTCAGCGAATATGAAACAAGTGGTTTCAAAACGACAAGACATTTTGCCGAATTATTCGACACATCTTTACGAACCGTGCGCCGTGCACTCAACGCAGAAGGCCAGCTCGAGAATCTGCTCAAAAAACATAGTTAACGGAAAAAACATTAACATTAAGTTATAAATTACAAATATTTATTTATTTTAGTAATATTCAAATAATATTTTGTCTTATCCGTAATCTGGATTATTTTGAGGTTTAGTTTCAATCTTCTTTTCGGAATGAAAATGAACACTTAAGCTATAACCTCTATAAGTCCTATTAAATACGATTTGTTAACTTTGAGGTTTGAGTTAGAACGAACTCACTCGCAGTAGAATAAAAGTAGTACTACTGAGTCATTTAATTGTATTGTGACAACTTGTCTGCATTTGTTACTTTTACGTGGGTAGATTTTTGTAGAATATTGTGATTTATTTAGAGTACCGACACACAGTAGTAATCAGCACAATATTATTATATTACTAAGATACAATAGCCTGATTATCATAGTTCACCAACTAGCTTATTTACTTCAATAAATTGTTCTTTATGAGAAAATAAACTGTTTTAACAAGAAGTTATTATTAGTTATTTTTATACATTCTTCATGAAGTTATAACGAATAAACATTTTGTAATCATTTATTATTGGTAAACCTTTATTTAAATAACAATACGAGTAATAATAAAAAAATGTTACATTATTATTCTGGTATATTAATAAATCGAATAATAAAAGAACAGATGAAGATGATTGTTGAAAAGAAAAATTAAAGCTTCATCGCGAGATTTGAACCCAGACCTATGAGTTTCTTAATCCAAGACGATACGCTGCACGCTACCGGAACTCAAATTATAAAAGAAAATTTTAGCAATGGTATGAACCGACCAAGGTCATGTCTGTCGTCGCCGACGGTATGTATAAAATACAAAGAGTAACGCCAGTGTGTGAGTGGAGCGGTGAGTTTTGTGTTAATACATCACTTATACACACAGCTGTAGGTACGGCCTGGACCGCCACTTCATAGCAATATAGCCCTTAGTATGCGACTGCATTAGTGAGTCTTGATAGTACATCAAAAATTAATCATGACATGGTTTTGTCTCATTATTAATATTATCTGTACGCAAAGTGAATAATTAAAAAGTTAGGAGCCAACAAAGATTCGTTTTTCTTGCTAATTTAACCTAAATTTGGGCGTGTTTAAGTAATAAAAGAAGTGTAAAATCTCCAAAACTAAGTCGGTATCCACAAAGCTCAAATATCGAAAAGTTCAATAATCTTTATTGGTCATTAATTTATGCAGTGGTTTTTTCATAAAACCCGATCTTCCGCCCGATCGCCTGTTTTACTATAACTGATCTTGCAGCTCACTCAATAAATAATGTTGTGCGTGTAGACTGGTGTCTAACTGCTCATCACGGGTACTACCTCTGTCAGACACGAAGCCTGGTGAGACAGCGTGCATTTCAGCCAGCCTGCGACTATGTTCCCCTTAAGGGTTGATAGTACATAAAAACTTACTCATTATAATAAAAGTTATATATATTAAAGAGTACTAAACCATCCTTTGAAATAATTCGCCCTTTTATGTCTATATGTTAATATTGATGTAGCTTGATACTTGAGAAATACAACGTAAACATGCTAAGCCCAACATGTTATGCCCATAATGAAAGTTCCTATGGTTGTGGTGAAATTACTGTGTAAAATAATAAAATATTTACGTAGGCGTGTGTTTTGGGACGAATATAAGACGTAAAGCCTCGGTACTGTGTTAACTCTACGCCGGTAATAACATACGCCCATCTAAATCATAAAACCAATGTGTTGGATAATACCGAATTCAAGATATTGGTTCCGGTACCTAAGGATACGGCCGCCTCACTGGTTTTCAACTAGAGGCCACTGGCTCGTATCGGGAATGTATCCATCACGTGTCGAGTCATACGCCCAGTAACACAACTAAATTTAACGATCTTGGGTAGCAGTTTAGAACAGAATAAAATAGACTATCATTTATTATTTAGCAGGTGATTAATTTTAATAAAGCTAGGCAAAATTAAAGAACTTACCGTCGTGTAAGGTGTACAATAATATGAAAACAAATTAAAATAATATTCGAACATGCATAAACACGAGAGCAGTGGTGGTCAAGTGGTAACGGCCGCGACTTACCGAGTTGTAGGTCGTGAGTTCGAACCGAGACAGGCGCTTTACTTTGTGTAAATTATTTCATCACCACTGCTCTCAAAATGGTGAAGGGAAACATCGTGAGGAAACCGGCATGTCCTAGAACCAAAAAATTCGAAGACATGTGACATCTACCAACCCGCACTGGGCCCGCGTGGTGGATTACGGCCCAATCCCTCTCACAGAGAGGAGGCCTGTATCCCAGCAGTGGGAACATTATAGGCTGATGATGATGCATAAACAGAAAAGGTGATATACGATATGATGGAAATAGGAATGCATAGATTACGCATAGTTTTAGAAAGCAGATAATTAGAAGTCTATTTTAGGTAGTCTTCAAAATATTCATTAATCATATACATATTAACACTTCAGTAATAGGAAAATCGCAGTTTCTTTAAAAGAAAACTTTTATAGCCTATATTATTGTGTTCTATAACCGACGGCTGGACAAAGACCTCCCCTTATTCCTTCTAAACCTTCCTACCTTGCGCGTTATCTTGCCATGCTAGCCTTGCAAATATTACCAGATCGTCACTCCACCTTCGCCGTGGGTTCGGGAGGTTCCTGTTTTGCATAATGCGGGAGGCCACGCCCGGGTGTTTCTACTACGTAGATTGCCCTGAGGACACGGTGGAGTATACGGTGGAGGTTTGCTCGGCTTTGGCAAAGCACCGCCGTGTCCTCTTGGAGGCGATCGGGGGCGGCAATCTCTCGCGTCTGGCCTTGGTCCAGGCCATGGTACGGTCGATGCATGGGTAGCCGTCTTCTGCGAAGCAGTGATGCTCGAGAAGAGGGAGGCGGTGCACGTGAAGGAGAGTCAGTATATGCGCCCACACGGCCCTAGCCGCCACAGGAGACGCCCTGGGCGTTGGAAATCCCAGGCTGATTCCCGGCCACCGTAGGCATGAGCTTGCGAACGGCGGGTAATAGGTAGCTCGCTGTCCGGTAAGGACTAAGCTCGGGTCGACGGCGCGTTGAGTTCCACGCGCTCCTCAAAGAGATGTCAGCACCATGGTGGGGTCCGCAAGGGCCAGTGCCTGCCAGAGGTGCGGGTTGCTCGAAAGAGATACCGTGGCCCCTGACACACAGGCAACTGAGAGAACACGGGTGGGTTTTAGTCAGTAAAAGTGTGACACCGCTCCACCCAGAGCGGGAGGAGTTAACACCTATGATGCTGCGCTCCATTGCCCGTAGGCAAATCTTGAGTTTGGACTTTTGTTTTTATAAGTGAGGACGGGCAGAATGCACATGGCGTTGAGTTTTCTTTTCACTATAACATAAAACTGTATCTAATATAAATGTTTCTCCTAGTTTAACTGGTACTTTATTATAAACCTGAGGAGCCTTGTATGATTATGATTTTATATATCGGTGTGGTTTGACAAAGGATTTTATTGTACTGCAGAAATCTTGGTCCAAACAAACGACGACTATTTGATTTATACGGCACCTTCCCATCTTGGCACCCATGAATTTATTTATCGATACGGTTTTGTAGATGTGAAAGTTTCGTGGGCATGTTAAATAAATTCACGGGTTCTGGTTGTTGCTCGGATGTAGGAGAGCAATTTAAAGTTTTAAACAAAGTAATAAGCCATTCACCTACTAAAATATTCTAGCTGCATCATAGTTTATAGGAACATCCTAAAACCAGTTCAAACCTTGGCAAAATCCCAGGATTTGCTTTAATAACAACTACTAGCAAGATTAAATTCTGCAAAAAAGAAATGTTTTTTGCTAGTTTAAGACTTTGACCAGCAATATAAAAAGTCCGGGTGACCGATCCTCCGTAAGAGGATCTTATGTCTACAGTGTGCTAGGTAGCTTATACATTCATGAAATAGTATTGAAAATGAACCACTTTTAAAATGGGACCAACTCTTTTGGAAAATTAAACAACGCAGCGGTTCCGTTTAGCGATTGATTGCTGCGCTGCGTGTCATGGGTTCGATTCCCGCACGGAACAAATATTGGTATGACCTACAAGTAGTAGTTCCGGGTTATTTGTTTGTGTATGTGAGTTTAAATGTTTGTAAACGCACCCACAATACAGGAGTAATTCCTAATATAGGGCAACGTGTTTCAAAAATAAATAAAATAATATCGTGGTTTTGCTCACTTCATGAAATTCTCGTCTTCTTCTGATTCTTATATTACAGAAGAAGACGGTCGACGTCAGGTTGACGGAGCCCCACTGCGTGGGGCTTCTATGTCTGCAGGGTTTAAAGGAATCTAACCAAACCGAACGTCGGGGTGCCCCTGACGTCGACCGTCTTCTCGAGAAAAAATTCTCAAGCATTTCATGAAGTGAGCAAATCTACAATATGGCCACGACATTCCATTTTGTTTGCGTTAGTACCTACGTCATCATCATCATCTCAGCCGGAAGACGTCCACTGTTGGACATAGGCCTCCCCCAATTTCGTTGCCTTAATTGCCATGCTTGGCAGGCGGGTTGGCGATCGCAGTATGGTGGTAAAATGCGTAGAGAACGCTGCTGCCCATTCTCTAGTAAGTCCCTTAGTCGCCTTCTACGACATCCACGGGAAGAGATGGGATGATGCTATTCTTTACGTCCGGCACCACACTGTCGCCTATTTCCATATTTTCAAAGATGGTAAATTATTCTCATGAGTACTCCATTTCCTGAAAGTATGACCCCTGTTTAATCTAACACTATATTAATACCATCCAGTCACAATACCGCCGTATGTTCTTAATCAAAGAATCCAACCCATTCAGATTTGCATGTTATCACTTAATGTTCAATAAAACCTGAAAGCCTCTTTCTTTATTACAAACATAGTTAATAATAAAACTTTTTGCCTGTAATATTAGAACATTTACAAAAACGTCGTCAATAAGCTCATTTCCAATATTATATCATAGAGAGATAATGAATGGCCGCGCATGCCCACGCTTTATGGTGACGTATTGCTCACATAAAATTAAAGGAATCGTTATTTTTATTACGGCCGGGCCGTCGCTCGTATGGATTTCCTTAAGATGTTTGCGCCATTTGGCGATACATTCAATTTTACTTGGAATATTATGTTTCTGTTTCATAGTAGTAATTGTTTAACTTTATAACCTCGTCACCTCGTAGACTGATGTGAAAATATTATACCTAGTAAATACAATATAGCTCTTTTTAGTGGGTAATAAATATTGACATATAAGTTGGTCTTTAATTACAATAGCTGCACGGGTCGATCGGCCAGGTTAAGCTACGCTTGCCGCGGTTGGTCCGTGGATGGGTGACCATCGTTACATACCAAGACCCCTCCGTGCCTCGGAAAGTACGTTAAGCCGTTGGTCCCGGCTGTCATTTGTGGATCTTTGACAGTCGTTATGGGTAGGAAGTCCGAAAGTCTGACAACCAGTCTTACCAAGGGGAATCGTATTACCCAGTAACTGGGTTGTGGAGGTCAGATAGGCAGTAGCTCCATGTAAAATACTGGTATTCAGCTGCATCCGGTTAGACTGGAAGCCCACCACAACATAGTTGGGAAAAGGCTAGGCAGATGATGACGAGTATAAAGAACAACCCAAGAGACACAATGAGTGGGCAATCCTAGTGTCCTAGAACGTGTTAAAAATAAGAGGATTGCCACTCTTTATGCTGTGCGTCACCTGATTGACTGAATGGTTACGCCCTCCACGTAGGAATCCAGACGAGATGGTGGCTGACCGACTACCTCCACCGCACTCACGTCGCACGAGCTGCGGTTCAGAATGTTCTTGATCCACAGGCTACCGTCACCTGCATTAAGACGAAGGACTTTTAGACTCGTAATTTTTTTGTGCTACTTACATAATTATCTTGAACAATCTCACGAACAACAGATGGGCTAGATCCCCTCTATTGTCGGTGAATTATTTGGGTTAGATGAGAATGATCTTTCCTGATAATGTATAATAATGTTATGCGTAATATGGGTCAACAAAAGTATGCCCTGTTATATTGTGACTTAAAATTGTATGCAAATGGATAGGGAATCAGTGGGTCCGGTGAGGCGGTTATGCCTCAGAAGAGGTATTTTCCCTCCCCTCAATTCTTCTCTTCCAATAAATCAGGTCACAACTAATTTTTTTTTTATTAAAAATAAGATTTAAAAAAAAAAAACAGCTATGCATTTTCTAAACTTCCCTTGCGGGAGGGCCATATACCCCTATCACTCTAAACTACATAATAATATATATTATGTACCCTTATATAATATTCCTTCCAAGAAAGAAACAAAGCAAGTTGTAAAAGTGGTCGAAAAATATTTAAATATTTTAAAATGTGAGCCGTCATTTATACATAGTAACAATTATTCCACCTCATCCGAGCACAAAGCATACAAAACTTCATTCTCGACTGAGATCACTAAATCTAGTTCAGTGAAATTAGCTCCAACATTAGTACGGAACTAGCTCATTTGTTTCTCGAGCGGAAACGTAACAGACGAGTTCTGCGTGTAACATAAGTGGCTTGAGTACGCCTTTAAGCTGATTGTAATTCTGTGTGTAGTGTTTTAGTTGTTACTAATCATGTGAATACTATGCATGCAAGTTAGAATAAAGCGCGCACGTTCGTGAAATCCTTATGTGAAATGTGTTTGGTTATTTAGATATTTGGATGTTTGTTATATTCAATCACGCAAAAACGGCTGAACGGATTTGAATTAAATTTCCGCACAAATATAAATTGTATCTTGCATTAACACATACGGTACTTTTATTAGAGAGAGCAGTGATGGCCAAGTGGTAACGGCCGCGACTTACCGGCGCTTTACTTTGGGTAAATTATTTCATCACCACTGCTCTCAAAATGGTGAAGAAATACATCGTGAGGAAACTGGCATGTCCTAGAACCAAAAATTCGAAGACCTGTGACATCTACCAACCCGCACTGGGCCCGAGTGGTGAATTATGGCCCAATCCCTCTCACCGAGAGAAGGCCTGTGTCCCAGCAGTGGGAACATTATAGGCTGATGATGATGTACTTTTAATCCCGGTAGTATGTTCCCGTGGGATAATCTCCGACCTCCAAACGAGCGAAGCCGCTGACAAAAGCTAGTGTGCAGTAAATACTTCGTTGTATTAAATCTAGTTTCAGTAATAAATTCAATAAGCGGATTAACTTATCATTTTGATTTGCAATCTCATTATGCTCTATTTAAACAAGATATATTTTTATTAGGATTAAATAATGCTTTAATGAATTGCGGAACATTTAAACCTGTACATTCGTTTCCAAACAAACAATCAAATATGCTTAAAGTTGGATTAAAACTGTCAAAGTGACCACACAGCACTCGACTGCGGATAAACAGAGGTCGGAATTTATAATAACCTCAACGTTTTGTTCAGAACAGTAAAATATTTACGTGTCACTTTTAATTATTTCCTAATCATGAAAAACGTCTGTTTCATTCTCCAAAATTATGTTGAACATAATGAGATATTAAATTGGACCTGAATATTTTATTAAGTATTATAACGAGTTGAATACTTTTAATAAAAATATTATTGCAAAGAAAACTTCTGTGAGCCAAAGTTAAGTGATTGATTATGTAAGTTAGCTGTCAGCTGCCACTACGAGTAATACGAAACTACTAGTGAATGAAGAAGAAGACGGGTAACAAATAACTGAAAATGAATCACAATTCAATAATTATGAAGCTTTTTGTGAAAAAAATAGACATCGGGTCACATACACACACACACACACACACACACTATAACTACTCGATGAACTGGGAATCAACCTGAAACTAGTTGAAAACTTCCTTGAAGAATGATAATCAAGAATCATTCTCCATAAGGGGGTCACATGGGGGTCTTTAGTTCAATACTTACCTAAGCCTGTCAAGTAGATATTAATGGGTTTTCCCGTAAGGCTTTTCTTAGTCGCAGCTTGGATTTTGGATTAATACAGCTGCACATAACTGGCAGGATGTGTGTGAACTACACGGTGGAGGAAAACTTACCACCCTTTCGGGGAATGCAGGTGTGACAATTACGTCTGTTATAATTTGTCTCTAAACTTACGTCCAGCGTTCTGATCGATGCTCGGCACGAGGTCCCTGCGAGCGATGAGTCCCTGGTCGAGTCGCCAGTGGGGCAGGGGCGAGCCAGTACGGGTCAGAGGCGTATCATTGTGGTTAAGAGAAGCGCCGGTGCGGAGCAGAGGCGAGTCGGCCTGTGGCGAAGACAGTTGGTAGATGTTGGGCAGTGGCTCCCGGGATATCCTCGTGGCATGCTGCCGCTTCAGCTCGCCCTCACGCAACCAGACCTCTTTGCGTTCTGATTTGTACTTTTCTATCTGTTGAAAAGAATTTTGGGTAAGTTGGTATGCTTACATAATCCGTAAAATTGTGTATCCCTATACGCGGGAGCAGTGGTGGCCAAGTGGTAACGGCCGCGACTTACAAGTTGTAAGTCGTGAGTTCGAACCCAGACAGGCACTTTACTTTGTGTAAATTATTTCATTACCACTGCTGTCAAAACGGTGAAGGAAAACATCGTGAGGAAACCGGCATGTCCTAGAACAAAAAATTCGAAGACAATGACATGTGACATCTACCAACCCGCACTGGGCCCGCGTGGTGGATTACGGCCCAATCCCTCTCACAGAGAGGAGGCCTGTGTCCCAGCAGTGGGAACATTATAGGCTGATGATGATACGCGGGACATGGACGGATTTTGTACCTAATGTTGTTACACTAGGTACAAAATCCGTAGGTACAAAATCTTACGAGTACTTACAACCTACCCAAGCAGCAAAAACTAGTACTATAAAAAACCATAGAACGTTTTGTAAAAACCTGTCCTTGGTCCTATAAAACCCCAAAGAACGTATCTTTTATTCGGAAGTGGCGCATTTATATCTCTGTTCAGTGACAAAATAATTTTATTGCAGTGTTCCAAATGACGAAACAGTCCATTAAAATCTATGTAACAGCGATGCAGGTCTCAAAATAGTGATGTACTGGCTACTGTAGGACCTTTTAGAGTACTTTTTCATACTATACAAGAGTTTATACAAGAGTTTAGTTTCCTTTACCTCACATTTTTCATTCACCATTCATTATTTTACATTCGTGATAGTGCAGAGTGCAAAAAATAATTAAAATAATTTTACAAAGGATACAAGCAATCTGAGGTGAGTAAGATTTTATTTTGTTATTATAATATTAGTCTATTACGGTGGAAATGATGTGCGACTGCAGCTTTACTGATAAACTAGGGATAGGTTTACCATGAATTTAAAGTGCCCCCCTCGAATTGTTGAGCTTTTACTAAAATATTTATCATATAAAGTGATTTCGATATTCTAAGAGCCATTATAGTACTTGCCGTGATAATGTTTTCACTGTCAGTCAACGTGGATTCAACCAAAAATTAGGGTTCTATGTGAGCATGACTGAATATTAACACAGTGTTTTTTTTACTATTTTTCTGAAACGGAATGACTGCTGAAAACTGCTGTCAACATTGTGTTTTTAGAAGTTTTTTTAAAATATTAACTTGCAATGTATGTATGTTTGTCCAGGTGGATTCTTACAACTCAATTTTGAAGCAGATATCTTAAACCGATTGAGCTGAAATTTTGCATGCATATGTATATCGCGTGACAATGCAATATTATGATAACATGGAGCTGATCTGATGCTGGAGCTGGAAGGTGGCCATAGGAACTCCGCAATGACACGACTCAACCCCAACGAATTTGGCTTCGTTTGATTCGTATTGATGAGTACTTTGATTCTATCTGGTAACCAGGGCCTGATGCTGGAGCTGGAAGGTGACCATTAGAACTCCGCACTAAATCGACACAACCCTATCGAGTTTGGGCTCGTTTGATTCGTATTGACGAGTTCTTTGATCCTATATGGTAACCAGGGTCTCATGCTGGAGCTGGAAGGTGGCCATAGGAACTCCGCAATGACACGACCCAACCCTGTCGAGTTTAGGTTCGTTTGAAAACATTCCCAATCATAACTAAAAAATAAAAAACAAATTAATGGTAAAAAACAATAAAAGTGGCGGTTTGACAGCTTATCTATAGAAAATATGTCAAACCGCTATTTTTATTCCTCAGATAAAAGTTATCTGACTATTGAAAAATCAGCCCTAAGAGTCCTGTTTTATACTAGCTTTAAATTGAATATTCCTGTGAAGAGAATATTCTAAAATTGTATGTTTTTGACATATTTTAGGTACCTGATATTGTATAAGCTGAGTTAATTATGTGGGTTGATTTTAACGTAAGATCAAGACTGATAGAAGAATGAGAAATGAAAGGTTTTTCTTTTTTAGTTCAAAATAAAGAACCATTTAATTAATAAAGATTTTTATTTATATACCATCTGCGTAAATAATCTTAAGAATTAGTAAAATGTCTTTATTATACAGTATGTAATAATAGCACAACATATGTTGATAAGCATAGCAAATGTTGATAAGCATCTGAATGTAATGTATATTTCAAGATTATGAATCCAATCTTTTTCGAATGTTGAATCATTGCTTGAAGATTCAGAAAAATCGCTGGAGTCAGGACTCTCTGTAGAAATCTTTGTAAGACACATTTTGTACGGAACCGTATCCCGTAATTGTGATAGAAACATTTATCTACATGTATGTGCCACTTTTGCGTCATTATAGTGATAGATACCCAATTATAATACTAACAAGCGCATTGCTAGGCACCAAAAAAGTTGTAATACAATAATTCTGCTCTATAATAGTGTCTGTGTGATATGCTTATCGGAAAAATTATAATATGCATCTAAAAACTATTATAGTACACTGACGTTCTATTAGCGTGATCTGAAATTAGCTTACATCACAAAAACACTCTATTGTAAAGTTTTTGTTACTAATACTGCACACGTACTATAACAGCGATCTGAATATCCACAATATCACAATATCGGCCTGTAGTTGCGTGTTCATCACTGCTATAACGAAACTACTATTACAGTTCGTTTAGAACTCTTATTACGCTAATCAGATAAATAGACGCACCTGTTAACAATTTTATAGAACAATATTATTATGTACTAGTTATATTAGAACTTGCTATAGTACTTGACTATAACGGTTGTATAATATGGCGTAGTAAACGTTTACATTCTTTGTTTATAGGTATTTTTAGCTCTCTAAGCATTTAGAGCAATAATGTACTGTCGAACGCTTTTATGCAACACTCTGGCACCGCTAAAACCTTAATAAATCGTTTATAGAGCTTTTTAGAGTTATGAGCTGAAATAATAGGACTGAATTGCTGGTTGGGTATCTTCTTAAAATAAATGAACTTTAGAAACTTCTGCTTGTGACGTTGTAAGCGTTTCTTTTGAGGGTCAAAAATATGTATGGTATCATAATCATCATCATCTGCTTAGCCTTTTCCCAACTATGTTGGAGTCAGCTTCCAGTCTAACCGGATGCAGCTGAATACCAGTATTTTACCTCCACAACCCAGTTACTGGGTAATACGATACCCCAAGACTAATAAGACTGGTTGTCAGACTTTCGGGTTTCTGACGACCCGTAACGACTGTCAAAGATCCACAAATGACAGCCGGGACCAACGGCTTAACGTGCGTTCCGAGGCACGGAGGGGTTTTGGTATGTAAAGATGGCCACCCATCCATGGACCAACCGCGGCAAGCGTAGCTTAACCTGGTCGATCGACCCGTGCAGCTATTGTTATTTAGCCACAAGCCCTTCAAATTTATGTATGGACACGAACATAAAGCAATGAATGAAGTTTTGGATTCTTAGAATATTACAAGCGTTTTCATAATAAATACAACGCAACAAAATGTTAGTACTTGTGTTTCTATACATAAATAAAACAATTTGAAACACTTACATAAGCACCTAATACGAATAATGTATTGTGTAGTTGAATCGGCACTTTACTCGCATTATATTCTTGCGTAAAGCAAATGGGTATTTTACTGCCCTATTTTTTCCGCTAAACAGAGTTATGGATATAACGTGTTCTAAATACATTATTACCCGTGTTCACTGACTGCTTCGAGAAATTTCACTACCTAATATGTTTATGCGCCTAAAATGATAGATCTCTAAAATTATCTTATCTATATAAATAAAAAGATAAGTCCTGACTGACTGACTGACTCATCAACGCCCAGCCCAAACCCTTGGACCTAGAAAGCTGAAATTTTGCACAGAGATTCCCTTTATAATTTAGACAAGGATTTAGAAAGGATTTTTCGAAATTCAACCCCTAAGGGAGTCAAATAGGGGATGAAAGTTCCGCGCGGGCGAAGCCGCTGGCAAAAGCTAGTGTTTGATAAAAGCTAAATGAGTAATATATATCAGTTTCACTAAAGTTGAATTTATAACTTTCCTAATTATCATCTCAAAGGAAAATTTCCTCAAGACAAAGACGCTTAAAGGTTAAAAAAACCACTTGTTTTGTGAAATAGTTTTTAAAACAGGCGCCTCCACTCACTTTTCTTGCTCTTAATACAAAATTCAATTTTAAATAATGTTTCATTCCATGACAAACAAGGTCGTGAACTAAAGGCAAAGTTCGCAATGTTCTGATATTCATCGGAGTGGAAAAGAGCCGTTACTCGTACTTACTCTGCGACTGATCGCACCACTATTGCCAAGTGACCCGATTGTTTAGCGGATAGCCGACCTCACGTACACAACTCCCTCTTACCCGCCCAGATTCAGCGATTTGATGTAATTTAATATTTCCGAGAGATGATGAACGATACAGCCATAACTAGAAGATTGCGGTGAATTTGGGTTGAGTCGTCGTTCGAGCAGTCAGGCTCAAAGTGGTGGCACGCAGTGTGCGAGCCAAGCAGTCATAGGATCGGGCGTACTTGGTGATGGGGCTCGCTAGGCATAGCGAGCTGATATCAGACGGGGATTTCTTTTGGGTGGGATATCATCAAATGACTTCTCCCGGTCTGGGTGGAGCAGGAAGGCGTGTCAGACTTTTACTGTGACTAAAACCCACCCGTGTTCCCTTAGTTGCCCGTGTGCCAGGGGCGACGGTATCTCTTTTGAACAACCCGTACCCCTGGCATGCATCGAACCTTGCGGAACCCTCGGTCACCCTGCGGCGGGTCTGAACAGTGGCCCCGCCGCCTACCATTTTTCGGCCGCAGGGGATAGGGCGAGCAACCAACGCTATACCGACACTCCTCTTCCCCTGCGGCCCCACCGCGTCCGCCATCAAATGGTGGCGGCTCCGTCCAGGCCACGGAAGGGAAGAGCGCTACTCAAAAGTACCGGCACTCCTCCTCCGCCGCAGCCTGTAACCCTCAGCCGCGATGCCTCTCATTCGACATTGCGGCCCACCTCAGTTGCGGTGCACCTCTCCGCAACCTACCCTTTTTGGCCGCTACGTCGTCGGCTTTGAGGCAGAAGCCCTGATGAGCGGCCCCACCTTTGGGTTCCTCTTCGCTTCACCGTGGCTGGGAGACCACGGCTACTGAGCCTCCCCGCAACGACAATGCGGGAACCCACTCGGGGGAATCAGTCGGGGGTGCCGCGAATGTACAAGTATCTCCCGGGCACCTGACACATGGTACTAGAAGGACCAGTGGGGTTTTAGTCGGTAAGCGTCCGACATAACCCTCCGTTTATCCCCGACGGAGGTTATCCATGAGGATTTCCCCAAGGAAAAAAAAAAAACAGATCAGTTTTTGATAGAGGGTAAGTTAATCCTAGTCAAGTAGGAATACAACCTCCTCATCGCCATTCTTCCACCCAGCATCAAAGCTGAAATGGTTTTTTCCTCCAGTGAACATTATGTAAATTATGTAATAAACTCAGGACATATTCAACATTGGATTGCTTGAGTTTCCTTATGTCTCAATACCAAGTAATAAAAAGTCACATTATTTAATTTCGTTCTTTTGACTTTATTTTCAGTATTGTTTATACTATCTATAATATAATATAAGTTTAATACAAGCTTTTTACAACAACTTTTGTTATTGAGAAATTATCGTTTATATTCTGTTAAGTCTTACAAAAACAATGAAATCGAATATTACTAACTTGTAATATATTCTGTTTCATTGATTTGATTAAGAAAAGTAGGAACATTTGGAACATTAAAAAAAACCGGCCAAGTGCGAGTTGGACTCGCACACGAAAGGTTCCATACAACAAGGTAAAACCCCTTTAATTTTCAATTTTGTTTTTATTTTATTATTTCTTGTTATTGTTGGCAACTCCAATAAACTACATTTTTATCCATAATTCATTTCCTGTTCCTTATGTCAAACTAAATTATGTAAATTTCTCGTGTAAGTGAAATGTATTTCTTATGAGAATAAAGATATTTTTAACCTGAAACTATTGCCATTCAGTTCAGTCTGCAATAAAATCCGCTCCACTCACGTAACGCCAAAAAGCCCGCCTTTTTATTTCTGCTTCCACACCATCAAATAATACCTCAAGAACCAGTCCTGCTGCAATACTCCAACAGATAAAGCGGCAGAAATACAATGTGTATTTCTGTTGCCGTTATAACTATTGGAGTGTTGGACTGTGAGAATTTCAACTGTCTGTCTATTACGGATCATGATATATCTCATGATCCGTAATAGACAGACAATTGAAATTCTTTAACAGACAGACGAACAGACAGACAACGGAGGTTTAGTAATAGGGTCTCGTTGGTTACCTTTCCGAGTACGGAACCCTAAAAATATAATTAGACAATTGTTGGAGAGTTTTTAAAATGTAAATGTCGTCTGAAAACTTGTGTTAACTTTATTGACCTTTTAAAATTGAATATTGAAAATATCCTAATATACGGATTTATCTGGAGAGTGTTCGGAAGTATCTCAATTATCCAGACAATAAAATTGACCGTATTATTGTATGCCCAAACTGCACATGACCTCATTCTTCTTTCTCAATTAAGATAGAGAGATATTTCTTCTTTATAGATAAAACGAATGTTCCGGCGAAGGCGAATTTATGTTACAAACAGTCTACTCACAAACATATCTATCATAAACATTGAAGTAGCAAAATGATATAGTACGACATTTATGTTCATTCGATATAAATAATAATTTACCAAATCAAGAAGAATACCTGAATCGAGGCGACTGCCACAAACAACTTTTTTTTAATCCAGATTTATAACTAACTAGCAGCGTTCCGCGGCTTCACCCGTGTAGTTCCCGTTCCCGTGGGAATACGGGGATAAAATATAGCCATGTTACTCAGGTTTCTTTTTTTTGGGTGGGAAATCATCAAATAACTTCTCCCGCTCTGGGTGGAGCAGGAGGGCGAGTCAGAGTTTTACTGATTAAAACCTACCCGTGTTCCCTCAGTAGCCTGTGTGCCAGGGGCGGCGGTATCTCTTTCGAACAAACCCGCACCCCTGGCAGGCATCGGCCCTTGCCCTATGTCACTCGGGTATAGTGTAGCTTCCCAACAGTGAAAGAATTTTGCAAATCGATTCAGTAGTTTCGGAGGCTATTCAATGCAAACAAACAAAGAAACAATCAAATCTTTCGTCTTTATATTATTAGTATAGATTAGTAGTAGATAAGTATAGATTACTAACGGCTACTAACGGAACGGTTTGAACCAGTCATAGAAATGCAAATAAAAAGAACCAAAGAAACATGAAGGAATGAATCAGAACAAATCCGGCCCCAGACTTATCGGAGGGTGAAATATCTCAGCCCCAGAGATTAATGTTGGAATTGTGACTATCCGTTACCTCAGACTAATAGATCTACGGCTACCTTGCATTACTTTTGTAAGAGAATTCGCATTTTTATTCTATCTAATATATTTACCTAATAATAATAATCTATACTAAAGTCGATGTTACCATTCCACATGACCCCCTCTTTGAGGAGTGGTTTGAGAGGCGGCATGGCGTCCTCACCTTCCGCCTGACGCAGGTCCTCACCGGACACGGTTGTTTTGGGAGGTTCCTGTTTCGGATAGGGCGGGAGGAAACGCCCGGGTGTTTCCACTGCGAAGATCGCCCTGAGGACACGGTGGAGCACACGGTGGCGGTCTGCCCTGCTTGGGCGGAGCACCGCCGTGTCCTCGTGGAGGCGATCGGCGGGGGCGATCTCTCGCGTCCGGCCCTGGTCCAGGCCATGGTACGGAGCGAGAGGGCATGGGGAGCCGTCACCTCCTTCAGCGAAGCAGTGATGCTCGCGAAGAGGGAGGCGGCGCACGTGAGGGAGAGGCAGCATATGCGCCCTCGCGACCCTAGCCGCCGCAGGATACGGAGACGCCTTGGGCGTCGGGAATCCCAGGCCGATTTCCGGCCACCGTAGGCATGGGCTTGCGGACGGCAAGTAATGGGTAGCTCGCTGTCCGGTAAGGACCAAGCACAAGTCGACGGCGCGTTGTGTTCCACGCGCGCCTCAAAGAGATGTCAGCACAAAAATGATGGGGCCTGCAAGGGCCGATTCCTGTCAGGGGTGCGGGTTCGTTTGAAAGAGATACCACAGCCCCTGGCATACGGGCTACTGAAGGAACACGGGTGGGTTTTAGTCAGTAAAAGTCTGACACGCCCTCCTGCTCCACCCAGAGCGGGAGAAGTTATTTGATGATTTCCCACCCAAAAAAAAAAAAACCATTCCACATGACGGGAACCTCGTGAAAGCTGAGAAATAGAAACAAATTAAATATCTTGACTTAGCACACGAGGCTGTTGACATGTGGAATGTGAGCTCGGCTGTAATTGTGCCGATAGTCGTATCAGCCAATGGACTGATGGCCGAAAGCGTCCATCAACATCTCTCGGGGCTCTCGTTGGGCGGTTGGATCAAGGGCCTGATTCAGAAGGCAGTACTCCTCGATACGGCTCGCATCGTGAGGAGGTTCCTGTCTCTGGAGCCCTAACCACCGGTAGCCTGGACCCTGCTCTTGTTACCGGCGGACCACTATTTTTATATTTTTAAATGTTTTTTGATAGGTTACTTTTATAAAAATATTTAAAAATGTAGACAATAAGGAATGAAAATAAATAAAGGAAATCTATACTATCTATAGACGAAAGATTTGATTGTTTTTTTTTTTTTTGCATTGAATAGACTCCGAAACTACTGAACCGATTTGAAAAATTCTTTCACTGTTGGTAAAGCTACACTATATTCGGGTGACATAGGCTATATTTTATCCCCGTATTCCCACGGGAACGGGATCTACGTGGGTGAAACCGCGGCGCGCTGCTAGTGTAATATATAATCTTGAGATTGTTACTCGACTCTGATATTGTGGCTGTCATCTTAGTTAGGATTTTGGCTTGTTAAAATTTAATGAGTTTGTTGTTCTTTTTTAATGATTTATATTGTTCAAAAGCAGTCGTTCTCAACTTTATGACGAATTCATAATTATTTCTATTTATGTTAATGCAGCAACAATGTAACTTGGAGTTTACGCAACAATGTTCACCATAAATAAATGAGCATCAAGAAAATCTCAGAATTTCCATTTTCATATTGCAGAAAAGATGAATAAAAGTTTAGAGTTTTCGTGGTTCGAAAGTCATAATTAGCCTTCTTTCGGTAATAACAGCGTTTGCTAGGTACAGACGCCAGCACATCAAGCTACTCCAATCTATCTAATTTTCCCAATTGAACATGAATCTTAAGATTACGTTATAAAGATGAAAATCTATCAAAGTAATTTTACAGATTAGGTAGGTACGGTAGGTTGATACGCTGGCATCTGTACCTATCTATCTGATGTACAGTCAAGAGCATATATACTATGAACAGCTTGGCAATAATATCATTGCATGACCTTTGACTTTGTTTTTGGCCTTTCTTCTGATGAGGTCTGCTTTTCGTATCTTTCACTACTCTAAGTGAGAGATAGGAAAAACAAACCTCATCTTATTTTTAACACATTTGATTGACGCGTAATTGTGTTTATGCAGAACTACTTACAGAATCAAAATATCATAATTCATCCATTAATATATGACTGCAAATGCCTACCTATATTTGAGGTCATAAATTAATATCTTCTCATCTCAAATATCGTGTCTCAAGACGAAAGTCATTGACCTGTGCGTGTGGTCAGTTACGACCTATTGCACTGAAACGTGGTCGCTCACAAAGGGCCTTATCAGAAGGCTAAAATTCACCAAAAGTGCCAATGAAGAGGGCTATGCTCGGAGTTTCGTTACGAAATCGAATCAGAAATAAAGGCATCCGCGGGAGAACCAAAAGCGACCGACATAACTCGAAGAATTGCCAAACTTAAGTGGCAGTAGGCAGGGCACATTGTTCGCAGAATAGATGGCCGATGGGGCCGAAAGATTCTGGAGTGGCGACCGCGTACCGGAAGACGTAGAGTTGGAAAGTTTCCCACAAGGTGGACCGATGACCTTGTGAAGGCTTCAGATATCCGCTGGATGCGAGAAGCACAGAAGCGGACGAAGTGGAGGAGCTTGGAGGAGGCCTATGTCTAACAGTGGATGTCTTTCGGCTGAAATGATTATGCTGAAAGATCACTTTAGCAGCATATTTGACATCTAACAACAGTCAGACGTCTTCGATCACAACATGGTTTCACTTAATTGTACCAATTATTTTATCTTAGCACTTATGTATTAGCTACATCATTGTTAAGCTACCACTCAAGGGAAGACTAATACAACTCCGATACAAGTACTTTTTCATCCCATCGAAATATTCGAAAAGGACGACTTGGTTCGCCTTTAAGTGCACCAAAAGGTGTTGTTTTCTATAAGAAACTTTTAGCGGACCGTAATGAGTTTTGAATCCTCTTTATAAGTGCGCCGCAATTATCTTTGCCGCGGACTTTTTGAATTTGGAACATATTAGTGTTCAGCGCCAAAGAAATCGGACGCAAATATTGTTTGAATAAAGATTGGCTGATACGCACGGCTACACATCAAAATATACATTTCCAGTTTACTGGCACTGCGGCGCACTATACGGAAATCCTATACAATGCGAGATCAGCCTACACTGGAAATGTATAGCTTGATGTGTAGCCATGTGTACGACGGCCCATAGTCGCGCCGCCGGATGAATAAAAAAAAGAAATCAAATTAAAAACG
Source organism: Polymixis flavicincta (assembly GCA_949987655.1). Lineage (NCBI taxonomy): Eukaryota > Metazoa > Arthropoda > Insecta > Lepidoptera > Noctuidae > Polymixis > Polymixis flavicincta. Next base: position 3,893,772 of record OX465183.1, on the reverse strand, counting down.
GGCGAACTACAGCCCGCGTTTTCGTCAAGTTTCACGGATAGTTAGAAATTCATAGTTTTGTTTTGAAAAATATTTCATATTCATTTTTTATTCAAGTACTTGTGAATTATTGCTGCAAGCATCGTCAATATGGGTTGAAAAGATACACAAACGCACTCACACTTTCACACACACTCTTTCACACTATTTTAGAATGTATCTCTAAGTTTCGGTTTATTGTTCTTATATTTAGTTGTAGGTATAATTCAAATCTTGTCTTGTTTTGTTTAAATTTTACTTGTAATTTTTTGTTTACAGCCTGTTTTTTCTTTTTAACCGCCGAAAAAACGGAGGAGGTTCTCAAGTCGACGCGTATACATCTTTTTAATGTATGACCACGCATAACTTTTTCCAGCGTAGTCCGATTTTGATAATTCTTTTTTTATTGGAAAGGGTATACCCCGAAGTTGGTCCCACGTACTAATTTCGACGAAAAATTCCAACCCTAAGGGTAAGAAAACAGGGAATGGCATGTAGTAATTAGTAGATTATAGCCACAAAAAATTATAAAATAAAAACTTTTTAATAAAAAAATTAAACCGCCGAAATTCTGAAAAGTAAAAAATAACAAACCTGCTTTGTCCAACCCCAATAACTAAGTCCGGAAGTCGGTGACTTTGGATATGTGTTTAATTATATGTCACCACCTTCCAAACTTAGTTATTGGGGTTGGACAAAGCAGGTTTGTAATTTTTTACTTTTCGGTTTTTCGGCGGTTTAATTTTTTTATTAAAAAGTTTTTTGTACACCACTTTTACTTTTTATAATTTTGTTATAGGAGAGCGGGATCTCCTAGCACAGGTACATATTTTACTTAAAAGGAGATCCCATTGTAAGATTAAATGTAAATAGTTGCACAAGTTTTTTGTCTACAAGTTTTTGGAGTACCTAATACTCAATGCTAAAATCAACAGTCAGTTCTAATAACGACGTAAAACTGGACACATATTGGAAATTAATAGCGTATATGAAGATCATGTCAGATGGATTTAAACCTAAAAAATCTAAAGTGTTCTCAGTCAAAAACGTGGAGACTTTCCTTAATGAGGCACCCGATCAAGTCTTTCCTGCCGTAATTAAAAGTAAATAACTATTTATATGGTGGACTAATAAAGTATAACCATAGTGTTTTAAAAAGCGCATTTTATTGTAACCTGTACTTCGATAGATACTTGCCTATTCACATTCGGCTTTGTTACAGGTGGCTTTAATTTTCGCTACGTTCAGGATTCTACTAAAGAATCCCTCACTTGGATATGTATTCAAAAAAGCGCCCTCGCTATAAAAATATTATTTTGCTTCCCTAAGAAACAATCTACTATTTTTACTTACTGGGGCAACCTATATGTATGACACAATGTTGAAATAAATATTTTTATATTTCTGTTCATAGGAATATATTTTGTACTAGTGACTGTACGTCTTGTGCTGATGACACAGTAAGTTTATCAGTGCAAACTCACCTATTGAAAACTGTGGCTTCCGTGGAGTGCATTGGTCAGATGGCGGCTGATGACGGTAGCACGGGGGTGAGTGGGGGAATGTAGTCCAGCTCTTGGTCTGCAATGTTCAACAATAAGCTCACCCATTGGTCACCGCAGCTTCTATTGAGTGCGTTGTTAAGGTCGTCACTGCTACCAGTTGCTGGCAGCACGGTGGTGAGGGAGGGGAGGTAGTCCAGCTCTCGAAACACTGTGCGAATGATGGGGTGCACGTCCGCGCATAAAGACCTGAAACGAACGATAGTGTTTGTGGAATTGTAGTAGTTGCAATTGACTGCCTCGTCAACTTGTAGTCAAAAGTAGATATTATGATAAATGACTATGCATTATTATTACAAGCCATGTCCTTCTGTAAGGCAGAGGCATCACTACCCTCAAATATTTATGTTCTGGAAAGATTGAAGACATTTGTACTTTTTATTGTAATAATATCTACTTACCCCTTTGCGGGTATCAAAGGCAAGGTATCACCCATTGCTTCTTCAGATTCCAACACACAAAAACAATAATTATCAAACCGATTCTATTACACAAACCTCTTATACAAAAAAGGTAAACAAATAAAAAGGGCTTTTCTGATATTTTATTTACGCAACTTTCACAAAAGGGACCGTAGTTTGACATTGACGGTTACATTCTGAAAGCGAAAAAAAAAAAACTTTACTCAACACACAAATGAGGTTGGCACATCAAATTATTTGCGGACCAAAGACTTTTTTGGAGTAAAACCTGTATTTCACCGCCTCATTGAAGCCGTGGCTGAGCGTGATGTCGACGTTGTAAATGATTTGGCAGTAATATTAAGTTCCTAAAATTCTTGGTAGCAGATTCAAGTTTGAAATTGATTCCTGGTGATTGATATACTCGCCTTTAATAAAGCGTGGCCTTAATATCGACGTATCCATCAACTGTAAGTACGTTTCTTGGCTTTCTCAGATATTGTTATCATAAATGTTAAGTGCTAAGTGCGTCTTTTGTCTCTGTTTTGCATGGTAAAACGTAAGTAATTTATCATACCCATGTCTCCAAACGAGGACAAAGATTAGCAAGGAGTAATGTAGGTATAGCTATAGAGACAGTTACGTTAAATAGAGCCCCAAAATGTTGGTTGTAAATATATAACTAGCAGCGCTCCGCGGTTTCACCCGCGTAGTTCCCGTTCCCGTGGGAATACGGGGATAAAATATGTCACCCGGGCTTCCCAACAGTGAAAAAATTTTTCAAGTCGGTTCGGTAGTTTCGGAGCCTATTCAATGCAAACAAAGAAACAAACAACCAATCAAATCTTTCCTCTTTGTTAATAGTATAGAATATAGGTAAATTAGAACAAATGTCGGTGAGCATGCAACGTGAAAGTAAGGTGTGACAATGACTAAAGGAATTAAATATGCATCTCATTTAATATTTATTGTATGTTTGTTGATCACTACGTTTCAGATGCAGACACGTGTTCGTATAATAAAACAAGTTAATTTTTGACATTCAAGAATTACATGCAATTGCTTACACATGTATGATTTCCATAAATTGGCATACTTACAATCATTTAATGCAAGGTTTGCCGTTCCATAAAATTGTATGTGTTAGAAAGTGGATCAAAACTTCACAGATACTAACTACTACATTCACAGATTTATTTTCTAGGCATTGACGTCGACTGAATTAGCAAGCTTTGAGTATCAGCATGGTTACTAGAGCAGTGGTGGCCCAGTGGTAACGGCCGCGACTTACGAGTTGTAGGTCGTGCGTTCGAACCCAACCAGGCGCATTACTTTGTGTAAATAATTTCATCACCGCTGCTCTCAAACGGTGAAGGAAAATATCGTGAGGAAACCGGCATGTCCTAGAACAAAAATTCGAAGACAAGTGACATCTACCAACCCGCACTGGGCCCGCGTGGTGGATTACGGCCCACTCTCTCTCACGGAGAGGAGGCCTGTGTCCTAGCAGTGGGAACGTAATAGGCTGAGTGTGTATGTATGTATGTATGGTTACTAGGTAGTGAAAGTAGGGGAGAGGGGGGCACATAAGAACACTTTTTAAATAAAATATTATATTTCTCTTACAGTATTACTTAGCAAGATTTCTTCTGTTTTAATATCAGTAGTGGGGTTTATGCTTCATAAAAAAATGACTTTTTAAAGTAACACAAAATTCAATTTTCAAAAGAACCTATTTTGTTCAAATGTGCCCCATCCGCGGGGCACATTTGAAACCCCTAGGGGCAGTTTTGATAAACCAGGATAAAATTAAAACCATGTAATTTAGAATGTAATCGAAGTTCGTCTCCGTCAGTAATTTTCGTCTCCGTAAAGTAACCGGTTTTTTTTTTCGAAATGGCACTCACATTGACGTTAATTGGGGAGTGACAGATGTGTAGTTCGGTGTTACCAGTAGTAAAAAGGTTATAGAGGTAAAGAAAGATAAAGGATGCGTTAATAAATTAACAAATTCAAAAATGCCCCCCTCTCCCCTACCTATGATTTATAAATACCCTACACACATAAATGTGTGTAGGGTAAGGATTTTATCAAGAAAAGCACAGAAAGACAAGGCTATAGGTATAGGTCCATATAGTAATCAGAGGGCAATTCTCGTAATTTTAATACCGTCCACAGTCTGATTTCAGTCGCAATCTTTCAAAAGTACCGATACGATTTACCTACGATTTTGACAAGTTTTTAACATTTAATTGTTGCCGAGATGAGATTGCGACTAGATTTTGAACATTTTAAATTACGAGAATTTATTGGCCTTCCGATATTCTCCTGTAAATATGAATAATTTCACACATGCGACTTACACAAGATACTTCTCAAGATATTTTTACTTGTTTCTTTCGCGAAAATTTTCACGTCAGAATTGAACGCAGTTTTATTGAACGTACAATTTGATCGTACATGCTGTTTACACCTATACCAGTTTTGAACGGCAACTAACTTGGATGTACTGTGAAACATTTGTACGTGTTATTTATCCAGTGCTAGTTAATTGTTGCTCAATTTTATGGCATGCCACAGACCATAAATTTGCACTGTGTAAATGAAGTTGATTTATTTATTATTATTTATTTATTAACACCAATAAGTACAACATCTAACAGTTACCCAAGACGATGTTATACACACATATTAAACTATTTCAATCCATAAAATACACTTACATAAAATTTAACATTGAACATAATAAAAATTAAATTTAAAATTTAAAAAACCCCCGACCCAAACAAAAACTCTAAAAAGTAAAAAATAATACGAGTATTTATAGGCCTTTTAATTTGAACGTAATATTTTGATCAGGGCATTGTCAAGTCGGGGGACGGCTAGGCCTCTGTTTGGCATTTTCATTGACCGTCCCCCGACTTGACAATGCCCTGATCAAAATATTACGTTCAAATTAAAAGGCCTATAAATACTCGTATTATTTTTTACTTTTTAGAGTTTTTGTTTGGGTCGGGGGTTTTTTAAATTTTAAATTTAATTTTTATTTCTTGCTTTTTAAACTTAATGTCTCCCTTAAATCACCATTTATCTATAATCTATTTATTGAGACCTTTTCAATGAGCCCAAACACGATACTTCTGCTGTTTGTTGGTGAATAACTTGGGTTTCCTGGAAATTCCAGGTGTTGCTCCCGCATCAGTTCAAGGTTATTTTATTCGTCTAATATCATTGAAGTAATAGAATCCCAAATTTTGAGTTGATCAGAGGCTAAAATCCCTTTTTCAACCAGAAAAGATCTGATAATCTTCAAACGGCTGAACCGATTTTGATGAAACATATCTAAGAACACTCCCGACTAATACACCTTTCAAACAAAAAAAACTAAATCAAAATCGGTTCATCCGTTCGGGAGCTACGTTGCCTCAGACAGACACACACACACACACACACACACACACACACACACACACAGACACGTCAAACTTATAACACCCCGTCGTTTTTGCGTCGGGGGTTAAAAACAAATTTAACAAAAATTACAACTATATATGTCTTCTTCGATGCACCTTTGTGCTCCTGATGCAAATTTCGGCAGGTCATCGAAAACATCTTCCGTCGGCATATTATTAATAATATGAGCAGCCCTTGACAAAGGCGCAAACTTTAATAAATTTGTCCTAGCCCATGGCACCTCATGTCACAGCGAGGTGTTACAGCATGACTTCCACTGCCGTAAGTCATTTTCACGTAATAATTATTTAACCTTTTGAAACAATACTAATTAACATCATTAATTCTATCCATTTAGTGGAATATTATTAGCAATGGTTTCAAAACGATATATTAAACAATTTTGGTGAATGATGGCCTATGGGTTCACTACGACCCATATTAGAACATGATGAATGGTTATTATTACGGATGCCGTAATTCTATGGAACAAAACCATTGTCAACTAACATTTGAGTACGTACCCTCTAACATTGACTTAACTGATGACTTGCAATTGTCTCTGCAGATAATATGAGTGATCTAGAATCTAAGATTAATGGCAGTATTAATCTTAGATTAAGAACTTTTGAAAACTGCTTTGGAACAAATAATTTAAAACTGAATGTAAATAAAACAAAATGTTTGTTATTCAAGTGAACGGTACGAAATAACGCTTATAGCGGATGTAACTAAACGTCTCCCTGAACGCATTAGTCGAAGCAATATGCCAGCAAGATATTTAACATACATAATGTGTTTTCGAACGCACCTTCGCGCATGCGCCTCGCGCCGACCTTTAGTAGCGTAGCCGCCGCGAATACCGGCCACTGATTGGCTGATGTTAGGTTGGTAGAAATGAGTTTGGTTGGACGATAGATGACAAGTATGGCGGCATTTGAATTCTAACTCTTGTGTCGTAATGATGTGTTTAGTTATATTTTACACGTACATATATAGACGTATACATATATAGACGGTGACCGAGTTAATAGTGTGGCATTTCTTGAGTTCTCCTTTTAATTGATGAAAATAAACAAATTGAAATAGAAAAATAAATCACAACATTTTTTTCTAATTCAAAATATTATACCTTTACCACAATATTAAATAACAGAAAAGTTAAAGCTGCCTACAATGCTAGGGACGTAGACACTTGCGTTGCGTAACTTCTTGGAAACTCTGTAATTAAATTAAGTCCCGGGAGCTGTGGTGGCAACAAATGGCGTAACATATTATAATTTATGAATAACTAAGTTTCATATAAATGTATTTATATGCGGTACATTTATTATGCACATGGCAAAAGTGTGGAACGACTCTTGCGTCTGTATTTCCCTTCCAGATATAACCTGTCGGCCTCAAAGCAAAACTGATAGGCATCTTCAGGGCAAGCTCATTTCATAGTAAACGTCATCCATCGCTTTATGGCTTTATCGATTTTAGGATACTATTGGGGCTGTTGTGGCGCTGTAGTGCGTCCACAATATTTGCGGAAGACGCGCCTCCGGAAATATTGTGGACGCACTACAGGTGCTTTCTATGCCATAATACGAAAAAGAACCGCCTCCATAGCCGGCCTGCTACGCGCCACCAACGACGGTCTCCTGAGCGTATTCTCAGATCGGTGGGATTCCACTCTGCTGCGTCACTGGGGGAGAATTCATACCAGTTGATTGTTGATCTTATTACTAACACTAGTTATTGAGTTATTTTGTTGCTACTAACACTATGAAGTCTTATCTGAAATAAATAATTTGAATTTATTACTAATATTTAAGTATGTATCTATTTTCCGTTGTCAATAGTTTACTTTTGTTTTTTTTACCTACGTCCGTGTGTCGCTGCGGGGTGCCAACTGAAAACCAGCGCTGGGTGTTTCACACCCAGCAAATGCTGAGATGGTAACCCTTTCGGTATGGACACGCTCAGCACAACTGATACTGAATGTTTTTTGTTATGTTTAACGTTTTCTTTTTTAATGTGTTTGTTGCTGTTGTGTTGTGTCTGTGTCGAATAAATGTTTTCTATTCTATTCTATTCTAATTTATATCAGGCAAGACAGAAGTAAAGAGCAGGCCCATCAATTATTTGTTAATTATCAATTATCAAACAAAAAAAGAACTGAACACGAAAATCTTGAGTAAAGATAATTCTCTCAATATAATAAAAAACGAAAAACTTTAACATTTTATTGGTTTTTCTTCGCAAATAGGTTTATAATCATACTTCCATAAGTCAATTTACCTGACAAAGGCAACAAGTCCTCAACTTTTGTCACAATTTGCTTTCAAGTTCTGTTCATAGGCTGTAATAAGAAGTTAAAACAAATAATACCTTTATAAGAAGGTAAGTGGAACAAATGACTGTCGCATTGTAGTAACGCACAGAAAAACCATTTAAATCGACCGTCCACTGCTACGTAAGATGTGCAAGGGGAATTTTGAATAATGGCTTAACTTATTTATCACAAACCCTTACATATATTAACATATAATCATTGCCTCGCACGCACCATTGTCAAACTTCAAATAATATTATCTTCATTTGCATCATTACGAGGCACATTTCGTACATGTTATCATGTCTAGGTATTTGTTTTTGCTGTTCTATTTTTTCAAAACGTTTTATTTTTTAATTATTTTCGTTTTTGTTTTAACTCTTATTTGCATTTGTATGTAATAAATACATTTTTAATGCAGCATTAACTCCGAAATCTCTTAAGGAATTTACGAGTCAAGCTCAACCGAGTGTGGAAATCCACAAGATTTACGTTTCCTTTTGTAATAATAATTTCGGGTCTGGTTAATTAGTAGGTAATGTTAAGAAAATGTAAGAATGCTTTATTTTTTTATCAAACGAATTGAGTATTATTTTACCGGCAAACAATTTAACTCGAAATGACGAACGTGGTTTATGAAAAGTTACATATTTTAAAGTTTTGATTTAGTTACATAAATGGAACAGAATACGTTCGAACAATAATATCGACTGTTCTGATCGATCCAGTACTGTTCAAAACAATGGAAAAGCAGATAGATTATGGTCAATCGATGTCAACTATCATCATTATACGTGCATCGACAAAAATTGCGGTGTTGATCAAAACATAGCCTGTTCCAAAATGAATACTGATCTTCTTTCTGATTAGTGTTCATAGATTGACAGGTATAGATGGATTTAGTTTTTCTACGATCTGTTTCGTTGCATCTTTCGATATTTAATATGCATGAATTATTGTTTGCGCAAGTCCTGGAGTAGCGGCCGCATACCGGAAGACGTAAAGTCGGAAGGCCTCCCACAAGGTGGACAGATGACCTTGTGAGGGCCGCAGGAGTCCGCTGTATGTGGGAAGCACAGAACCGGTCGAAGTGGCGGAGCTTGGGGGAGATCATGTCCAACAGTGGACGTATTTCGGCTGAAATGATGATTGTTTGCGCTAACAATAGAGTGAACCTTTTGTTCTTAAGTTTTTGTTGTTGTTGTAAGTTTAGAAGATATTACATTATTTATTATTCTCTTTGAAGTTATTTTCTTTGCTTCGATCAAGTTTCATTGACGGTCTTCATTGAACATTTTAAATATTGTTAACAGCTTATTATTCATTGTGTAACAAAAGTTTATTTATAAAAAAATCTACAATTTATTCAAAGTATAAAAATTGGTTCAAATGTTAATATATAATCAGAATATTATTGAAAGCTCAGTGCGGCGATCCAAACACAGGAAAAATATGCTTGAATAAATCTATATGGAGAATGAAATCATAAGAAAAGGGTTTCAATATTTTGAGGACTTAGTAAATAATTTTCCTTAAAGAAAGGTAGAATTGAGTTCAAAAAGAATTACTGTCCATGCTTCTACAAATATTGGCGGATTATGTAAACGTATACAGTCGTCTAGCCTTGTATGTAGACGCGTTTGTACAAAAATCACATAACCTCACCCAGAAGGTTAGAAAACCGCACTCAGCATCGATCTACACAACCGAAATAAGAAGATAAATTGTATTTTATCGACCTTCTATGAAAATATTTTTTAAATCTTTTATATCATTACATAACCAAGCAAAAAGGGGTACGTATCATTAATTATTAAACCCTTCTCACACCCAGTTTAGACTGTTAAATAAATCTCCTAACGACTTAGCATTAATAGCTTTTCACAAATTATTCACCGTACCTCCTCAATCGAGTTCTTCGAGCGAATATCAAGTGCACTTTGGGTCTCGCCGCAAGCAATTACTCTTAAATGCGGGTTTAGTTAAACACGGTGCGATTCACTGCGGCTCTGTGCGATTTCCGGCGTGACGCTGCGATTCCGTGCGTTTCTTATTTTCCTTAATTCTTCCGTTCCAATAAACAGGCTCACAAATGGATTTTACGCAGATTATTTCTTTGTTTGTTTTTTTATTTTTTATTAACTGGCTAATTAACTTAGAGTGAAAAATTAATTGGTTACACATCATCATCATCTGTCTAGCCTTTTCCCAACTATGTTGGGGTCGGCTTCCAGTCTAACCGGATGCAGCTGAATACCAGTATTTTACATGGAGCGACTGCCTATCTGACCTCCACAACCCTGTTACTGGGTAATACGATACCTCTTGGTAAGACTGGTTGTCAGACTTTCGGGCTTCTGACGACCCGTGACGACTGTCAAAGATCTACAAATGACAGCCGGGACCAACGGCTTAACGTGCTTTCCGAGGCATGGAGGAGTCTTGATATGTAAAGATGGTCACCCATCCACGGACCAACCGCGGCAAGCGTAGCTTAACCTAGCCGATCGACCCGTGCAGCTATTGTTATTTAGCCACAAGCCCCTCTAACTGGTTACACATATTGTCTGAAACTTTGTGGTGAATTTTTGTACTAGATAAATTGGTCGTAAGCAAAGCTAATCTAATAAAGTCAATCTGTCTTTAAGTCTTGCGTGTGTTTTATGTATTTACAATATCTACCAATAAATCTCACAAAACAGAATCTCTCATGAAAAACGATTCTTTGTAAATATTTACATTTATAATGTTTTAAGTCATCATCATCATCATTTTAGCCGAAAGACGTCCACTGCTGAACATAGGCCTCCCCCTGGCTCCTCCATTTCGACCGGTCTTGTGCTTCCCACATCCAGCAGATACCCGCGGCCGTCACAAGGTCATCGTTCCACCTTGTGGTAGGCCTTCCTACTCTACATCTTCCGGTACGCTGTCGCCACTCCAGAACCTTTCGGCCCCATCGGCCATCTGTTCTGCGAGCAATGTGCCCTGCCCACTGCCACTTGCTTGGCAATTCTTCGGGCTATGTCGGTTGCTTTGGTTCCTGGTTCGCTCACGTAGTTAAACTCAAAGCATAGCCCTCTCCACTGCCCTTGGGTGACTTTAAGCCTTCTGATAAGGCCCATTGTGAGCGACCACGTTTCAGTGCCATAGTTTCAGCCCCATCGGCCATCTGTTCTGCGAGCAATGTGCCCTGCCCACTGCCACTTAAGTTTGGAAATTCTTGTTTTAAGTGTACGAGATAAATGACAAAATAAAATAAAAGAATGCTTTTAACCATTTTTAAACGGTTAAGTTTCACTGTAACTTTGCTAGAAAGAAATAATTAAAAGAACCTAAGTAGGATTACTTCCACGCCAAGGCCACTAACCTTTTTTATTTTCCGTCTGACTTGTTCTATAGAATTTCATTTAAAACACTTGCTTAAACCTTCATACTCTATTGTGAGAGCTTTGATACTTAATTTTATAAATAATTTATTATTAACCCAGCTAGAAATATGATAAAAATAGTAACTAAGTTTTTAATGTTGATATTTAGCGCTAACGCATTTAATGATTTGTAGTTGGGATTTAGATTAGTTAAGAAACAATGTGAGCCAATAAGACAAGACTACCGAGACATCATCACTTTGCCTGAGCTACGGCGTAGCGGGGTGCTACGAATTTGTAGCTACGCTTTCGTAGCAAATCATGGTCATCGTTTTAAACCGCTGCCGCGCCGTATTGGTAAAGTTGGTCATCCCTTCGTTTTAGGACAAAATACATTTCTTTTTTCAGAAATAATAATCGTTGAATTGCACAGCCGTCTCTTGAGAAATATACCTAACCATTATTTCGTCACTACACCATTTTATTTCATTTCAGTCAGCAGTTACGACGCCTATAAAATGACACAAACTAGATGAGAATCCACTAATCTGGCGTTCAAAATCATCCTATTATTACTTCCATTAAGGCGAAGGCGTCAGGGTAGCCCACAAAATTCCAATTTTCTTACGTTTCCTCGCAATTTTCACGTCATCATCAGGTTTTATATTGATTTAAATAATAATTCGCTGCCGAAAAAACATTTGTTTAAAGAATTATGGTAATAAAAATCATCAGTATAACTTTCTATTACCCTATTGAATGACTGTTTAATGATATCATGATATTTAAGGCTAATTCAAACTTAAGAAGTTATGTTGCTGATTATTACGATTATATTTCTGTAAAGCCATATTCGTTACGAGCGCGAATCACATTTTAATCAACATAAAACCTGGCACAGACCAAGAAATTGCAAAAAACGTAAGAAAATTCTTATAACGCGGGCAATAGCGCATTCACCTTAAAAGCGTAAAGGATTATGGCGTAATTAAAGCTGACAATGATTCAAAATAGCCTATTAAATGAGCGATAGGATTCTATAATAGGATTATACTAAGCTTTGTTTATTCATGAGCTGTCAATGTAGAGGGTATAATAGTTTGTGGTCTATCTTCCTCTATCGTGCGGTGCAATAATATTTCGTATCCAAAATAGAATACAATACAGTACATTCTAAAACTAAATTATCTAGAGAACATTCGCGAACGTGATGGCTGTCAAAAACGAAACGTTATTTGGTATTTAAGAACTATAAAACAAAAAACTCTTCATTTTTGGAGCTGCTACGGCTCAAGAGCCACTGGTATTGTAGTTACTTGAAATTATATGTTAAAAAATCGTATCTATGTTTTTATTTAATTTAATTTTATTTTATTCGGGAAACTTACATCTCACGTAAACATTAAATAACTTCTGAGTTTCGCTGGCTTATTTAATTTGACCCTAGTAGTTTAGTTTACACAAAAAAGATTGTCAAAAATTAAAAAAAAAAAGAAATTTCTACGTAGCAGGTAGCAGGGGCTGCGAGGCCAACTTCCCAGGGTGAGCACGTCATGTTGGACCCATCAGACCCATGTCTCCTTGTAAATTTAACTACATCTGTGGATTTAAAGTAACAAGACAATATACCAAACAGTGTTGCCAGTATTATTATTAGTTTGTAGTCAAATAACTCCATTTCTCTTGATATTCCATTGCTGAAATTGCACCCTTGGGAACAGATTCGTCCTATATTCATAACCTCGACACAGACCATGCATAAATAAAACATAACCTTCTTAGTTTACGTTTCCGATAGACAAATACTCTTGGGTCACACCTGAGTCTTGTTACTCTGTGGGGACTGAACAACGAGCGGTTAACCAAACTAAGTCTAAGTTATACCTTCAGCGTCGAGGGAACTTATTTGTTTGGGCTTGTCATACCATTCCCCATAGGACAAGGGAAGAATTTGCTCAAAAATTTGGGAAGTGATAAACTTTCATACGGTGGTAGCTTCTGAATTTCTATACTGACGGGTGGTAACTAGGGCAGTGGCACTAGGTAAGGTATGTATGTACAGCCTGCTTCATGGAAGGGCTAAACGATCTAAAGTTAGTTCGTTTTTGTGAAAGTTTAATACTAAAAGTCTTTAAACATACCTACAAACAAAATAGCGCACTCAATGCCCAATTCTTGTAAACTACATATGTATAACTCAGCCTATAACGTTCCCACTGCTGGGACACAGGCCTCCTCTCCGTGAGAGGGAGTGGGCCGTAATACATCACGCGGGCCCAGTGCGGTTTGGTAGATGTCACATGTCTTCAAATTTTTGGTTCTAGGACATGCCGGTTTCGTCACGATGTTTTCCGTCGCCGTTTGGGAGCAGTGGTGATGAAATGATTTACACAAAGTAATGTTCCTGGCTGGGTTCGAACGCACGACCAACAACTCGTAAGTCACGGCCGTTACCACTGGGCCACCACTGCTCTCACTTAAGTATATCCCTTCAAAAAAATTACGTAAAAGTACAAGTTTCAAGAGTGATTTTATGACAAACGAAGGCCAAGTTATTCTAATTTTATAGATATCGATACGGTCACTATTAAATGTTGTGAGTAACAATTTACGACAAAGTTGCTGGATAGTAAGTTGCTCCTTTACAAGTAATTTTACAAGACACATTGTAACTACATTTATATTCTATGTTCCATTAGGTAGGTACTTATATTAGGTACCTAGTTTTTAATCGAATGTAATTTATTTAACTTGTATTGTCCGACTGCAGAGCAAACGTCTCCCATTTCCATATAATTCTGACTTATCTATGTAAATATAGGTAGCCCAGGTGATGAATAATTGAACAAACTATGAAATTGTATACTTAAGACCTAACTCTATTTAACCTGTTACAAGATCGCTAAGATTTCAATATCTTTGCTAGCCTTCACCAAGCTGCACGATTTGTAAGTAGGTACCTATAGTATAGATGAGTATATTAAAGGGGTCATCGACTATAACTTACTGTAGGTACCTACCTATATCCACTATTCACCTACTTATCTATCTATAATATTTAGGTTAAACTTAAGTGGCAGTGGGCAGGGCACATTGCTCGCAGAACAGATGGCCGATGGGGCCGAAAAGTTCTGGAGTGGCGACCGCGTACCGGAAGACGTAAAGTTGGAAGGCCTCCCACAAGGTGGACACATGACCTTGTGAGGGCCGCGGGAGTCCGCTGGATGCGAGAAGCACAGAACTGGTCGAAGTGGCGGAGCTTGGGGGAGGCCTATGTCCAGCAGTGGACGTCTTTCGGCTGAAATGATGATGATGATGATGATGATGAATATTTAGGTAGTGTAAGTCTAAACTTTATAATTACATCTATTTATATTAAAGAATTTTGTAATCCAGAATTTACATAAGCAGACGAGACTGAAATTGCGGAATGTTTTAGTTTTTCGATGCTTTATAGACTAAACACGAAATGCCATCAAAAAAGCTTGTATGACTGTAAAAAGTACTTCAGAGTTTTGATAAGGAGCTTACCATAAGGAGCTTTGAACATAAGGAGCTTTGACTTGCAGTATTTCTTTAACTACTGGTTTAAATTGAATTTTATTTATGAATTTTATAGTTATATGAAGCCCTTCTTGATTACTGAAAATTCAGGTATCTAGCTTTATCCTAAAATGTTCTGAATGACTTCGTAAAAAGGATGGTACAATCGACCCATTTGAATTATGACCCACCATAAGCTTATTTTCTTACAAACATTCAAATACAATTAGGTCGACATTCGCGTACACATACATTTCCATGGTAACGACCTTGTTTTCTGCCATATAAATATACCGTAATACACAGAGAATTATCTGTTGCAGTCTCCATCTTTATTAAGAGCTTTTACACACGAGTACGATATAAAGCTGAATGCACACCCAAAATAAATACGACGCGTACGCATTATCGTACTAAAAACAATGTGTTTCTAATCTAATATATCTGATTTATTATTTATTTTAATATGCGTTCAACTTGTGTGCTAGAAAACGAGATTCCGCCATCTTTGCATAAATCTTCACTGAATTTTGCTTGCAATGTGCGTTAAGGCAACAATAAGAAGTGGGGAAATAAAACTCTTGAAAATCTATAAAAATTATAATGGTGAACTCATAATTTTTTAACAATAGTTAATATCGGGTGTAACTACCTAACTACCATTGCTTGCAATAACAGCCAATAGTTTCAAACGCATTGATCCAATAAGGCGACTGCAAACGTCGTAACGTGCCGCAAAATATCGAGTTCCAGTAAACGGATCTTCTTCGTAATGATGACGCATGTCGGTTTTCTGTTGATTCGTGATTTGACGAACGCCATGATTATATCTTCCAGAGTATCCTCTTCTTCATATCGCTTGATCCAGGTGTTTCGAGATATCCACTGTTTCGAGATTATACCTCCCCCTTAACTCTCGAGATATTTCTCGTATACCGTAGCGTTGCTTACTGAGAACTATAATCCGAGGTCTTTGTCTTGCCACTATACGATATAAATAAAAACGAACTATTTTTTATTCTCATAGGAATTATTATTTGACACCAATTTCTGAGTGACTTTTTGATGCTTTGTCATTTCATACTCGAAAGAGTTCGGAACATGGTTTAAAAAAAAAGAAACATTTGTTCTGAACTTCTGAGTAATACCAGTTAATTCCAAAGAGTTTGGATTCAAAAACGATTATGAATGCTTTACCTAAAATATTATCTATTGCAGTGATGACAAAGGTTAAAATTGCATTGATCTTGGACCCGTATTGACATAGCTTGCTTAATATTTAAAACGTCCTAAGTGCGGCATGCACTGTAAAGGAGGGAAATCTTTGTTATTTTGACGGTTTCAAACGATTAATCGGCAAAGTGGGTCATGATTCAAATTCGTCGACTGTACTTCTCTATTTGTGCCTTTGTATATTTGTTTTTGCTGGGGAGTTTGTTGCGCCACTTCTTCTTCCCAGCTAAAGCACTAGGAAGTGTCGAAGGGTGGGCGTTTTTGGGGACTGTTTTATGTAATTTTGACGTTCGAAAAGTGCTGACTCTCAGCCTAGTTTGAATAAATGACTTTTGATTTTGATTTTGCTCGACTTGGCGGCATATTTATATATATTTCCTTAATATTTATTTATTTATTTATATATATATACTTTATTGTACACCACAAAAAAATCATTACAAAAAAGAAACAAGGTACACTACAAAATATACAATGGGCGGCCTTATCGCTTTCCGCGATCTCTTCCAGGCAACCCTGGCATGGACAGCGATTGGTCTGGATATAAAATGGGGATGTTGTTGGCACAAATAATAAATATACAATATAATAAAATAGATACACAGATATATACATATCCTATCCTATATAATAAATACATAGATACATACATATAAATATATAAGGAACGAAAATAAATGAAGACTTTACATCGAAAATTACAGTAAGGTATGAGAACGTGATTACAACGACAGGTAATGATCCTTGACAAGTCTTTTAAACACATAATAGGTCTTTACCTATGAAATTGCCGTTTTGTATGAAAAAATTTAAACGAATTTTTTTCATGAATTTTTTATTTGTATTAATCGAAGTAATCACCCATGCAATCAATGCATCTTTGCCATCGCAGTGGCAGTTTATTGATGCCCTTCTTAAAGAAATCAGCTGGACGGGAGGCAACAAATTCTTCAAAGGCATTTTGTACTGCCTCTCGGGTATTAAATTTTTTTCCCGCCAAGAAGTTATCCAAATTCTGGAAAAAGTAGTAGTCTGTAGGCGCAAGGTCTGGTGAGTAGGGCGGATGACGGAGAGCTTCCAACCCCAGTTCTTGCAACTTGGAGACCGTCTGCTGTGCAGTATGAGGTCGCGCGTTGTCGTGCAGGAGCAGCGGAGACGAGCGATTGACCAATGCTGGTTGGAGATGCGCCAGCTTCTCCATCATTGTGTTCAGTTCTTCACAGTACACATCTGCAGTAATGCTCATCCCGTTTGGTTAGAAGCTGTGATGAATCACACCGGCGCTAGACCACCAAACAGTGACCATCACTTTTCTAGGGGTAAGTTTTCGTTTAGGGCATTGTTTAGGTGCTGAACCAGGATCCAACCAACTTGCTGAGCGCTTACGGTTATCAAACAGAATCCATTTTTCATCGCAGGTAACAATGCGGTTCAAAATTCCTTCATTTGTGTGTTTGTTGAGCAGTGCAAGGCACGTCTCGACGCGTACTTCGCGCTGGCGATCATTGAGTTCGTGGGGCACCCATTTGTCAAGCTTTTTTACCTTGCCAATTTGACGCAAATGGACCAATATTGTTTTGACGCTAACGTCGAAAGCTGCTGCTAATTCAGCCGTAGATTGTGTATCATCAGCTTCCACAATCGCCTTTAATTCGTCATTGTCGACCAAAGTCTTCGGACGACCGCGAGGTTCATTTTTCAGGTCGAAATTTCCAGAACGGAAGCGAGCAAACCAATAACAGATGGTGCGTTGGTTTGTAGTGTTAGCTCCGTAAACGTCGTTGATGTTGCGTGCCGCTTGTGCCGCGTTGCTGCCACGACGGTACTCATATTCCATAATTACTCGAATTTTTAACGTATCCATGATGACGAAAAAGATTGAAATGCGATGAAAATGTAACACTAATCAATAAAGAAATGACTACTTTTAGAAAAAAAAATCCATGTTTTTAAAATAAAATTAATTTGAAATTAGAATTCTTAGCCAAACAAAAATTATTTTGATTTGAAATGGCCAGTACTGCAGAACGGCAATTTCATAGGTAAAGACCTAATATAAAGACTGAGCGCGTTTAATTTCAACAGGCAATGCATTCCACAAACGCGCGGCCTGGACAGTGAAGGAATGGTCGAGGAATGTCGTGGAATGCATAGGCATTTTAAGCTTCAAGTTATCTGATGACCTTAAGAACTTAGTGTGGGAGTCACAAAGAAACTGAAAACGATTTTAGAGATAGCGAGGGGTGGAAGGGGAGAAAAGCACATTATACAAAAGGGAAAGAATGTGAGCATTTCGGCGAAGGCGAATTGGTAACCACTTGAGCTTCACTCGAAATTCGGAAACATGGTCATATTTGCGCAAGCCAAATATAAACCTTATACAAAAATTTTGAAGGCGCTCAAGTTTGTCGAGTTGGTCTTGGGTAAGGTCAAGATAGCTGGCATCAGCATAGTCAAGGATGGGTAGAAGAAGCGATTGTGCAAGCGCAATCTTGGTGGCAATCGGAAGAAAATTACGCAATCTCTTTAATGACGTGGCGGATGCAAATAGCTCGCGGCTAACTTCCTGTAGCTGGGCAGTCCAAGCGAAGTTCTTATCAATAAATATCCCCAAGTTTTTAACTTTCTCACTGAAAGGAACAACTGAGTTGCCAAAAGAAACTTGGGGAAGAGTCGTCCAGTCAATCCTTGAGACCGTCCTTGAACTGCCAACCACCACAACTTGCGTCTTTATAGGGTTAACCATAAGCCCATATCTCTTACTCCAGTCGCATATACGGGCCAGATCACGATTAATCGCTAAGATAGCCTCGGACAGATTTCCCAGAGGAGCTCGCGAGTAAATTTGTAAATCATCTGCATAAAGATGGTAGGAGGAAATTAGTTTGTCGGAGATGGAGTTTATAAAAACTGCGAAAAGTAAAGGAGATAAAACACCACCCTGAGGCACACCGGCAGAAGTATTACTCCAGGAAGACAAGGTCTCTCCAAAGCAAATACGTTGCCGGCGACCAAACAGATAACTGCGAAACCAGTCAACTACCGATGGAGATATATTCAGAGAGCATAGAATCCCAAGCAACACATCAAAATCAACAGTATTAAAAGCATTACTGAAATCAAGTAAAGCTAAAACTGTAAGATTACCGCTTTCCATCGCTGACCTTATATCATCCGTAATGTTCAGAAGCGCTGTGGTGGTGCTATGACCAGGACGGAAGCCTGACTGGAAGGGGTTGAGGAGATTATTTTTAGTAAGGAAACTGCTAATTTGATTGTGAATCAACCGTTCAAGGACTTTAGATAGGAATGGTAAAACGGAAATTGGACGATATTCAGAAAAAGATTTGGGATTTGACTTTTTAGGTAACGGAAGTATTTGAGCATCTTTCCATGAGCATGGAAAGACACCACTAGACGCAGAAAAGTTGAGGATGTGAACAAATATTCACTTTGCTTGAAACTTAAAATGTAACCAAGCTGTCAATCCGCATAATTTTATTTTGGTCTTGTGTATAAAAACTTTTAAGTGTTACATATACACACTTAACACTTTAAACATTAACATACAATAATGGACACTTCAAAACACTTATTGTTGCATTAAATTAAGTTTTAATTACACGTTTTAAAAGATACTAGTAGTGTTAACTAGCAGATGTCGGTAGACCAAAATAAAAAACACTATTATCATTTGAAAAGGACAGCGGAAAACGAACACATATAAAAACTTTTTAACAAAAAATTTAAGTGACGAAAACTGAAACTGAGAAGCATAAATAAACCTTTTTGTCTATCTAAGCTCGTAAATTAATGTAAATTACTAATTTTCAGTCGGCGGCAAACAAACATAAAAGCGCCAAGTAAAATAATGCCAGCTTGATTGATCTGCGTTTGTTTTTCGTGAGTTTAATATTTTGCTAAAAAGTATTTTTTATTCGGAGGCGCTTTTCTGTAAAGTAAATCTTATTGTTCCGTGTGGTGCCGGACGTAAAAAAATAGCACTATCCCATGTCTTCTCGTGGGTGTCATAGAAGGCGACTAAGGGACTTACTAGAGAATGGGCAGCAGCGTTCTCTATGCATTTCACCACCATACTGCGAACGCCAACCCGCCTACCAAGCGTGGCGATTATGGCAAAACCCCCCTTTTGAGGGAGGCTTATGTCCAGCAGTGGACGTCTTTCGGCTGAAATGATGATGATGATGAAATCTTATTTATCGTCTCGCTCGTGTTCCCTTCAAAGTTCTACGTATAATATGTCCCAGCCACGTGGTTGTGTAAAACTCCAACCGATCGCCAATGACCTCTCCGCCCTGTTAAGCATGAGTGACTCCGTTATCATAGCGGGCGATCTCAATGCGAAACACCCCGCGTGGAATAGTTCCGGGGCTTCGCCCAGAGGGAGACACCTGTTCGACCTCTGCTCGACCCTGACCTTCGACGTCATTGCCCCGATGTCGCCGACTCATTTCCCCCACAATGTGGCTCACAGACCTGACGTACTCGATATTGCGATTCTGAAAAGGATCAACCTACGGTTGAATTCCATAGAGGCAATGAACGAGCACACTTCTGACCACCGTCCGGTCGTCGTGCATCTAGCCCCTCGCACGGGTCTCCCAGATACCGACCAACCCCCGCTCACCAAAGTGGTAAGAGACTGGAGGAAAGTAAGCGATTCGCTGAAATCCAACACATCCGCCCACTTAGACGCCATCCCCGATCAATTCAACTCTCTCGCGGACACAACGGCCGCGATCGGCTCATTCACGGGTCACGTACAATCTGTCCTGAACGACTGTTCGAGGCGGGTTCCGGTAGGGGAAGACCCCCGCTGGAAGCTGCCGGACGATGTACGCGAACTGCTGAATGAGAAGAACGCTGCTGTTCGTGCCTACAGCAACTTTCCCTGCGACGCGAACAAAGCTCACATGCACTATTTACAGCGATCTGTAAAGACACGCATGTCGGAGCTACGTGACGCGGGCTGGGACAAGATGCTGAGCGAGTTGGAACACACGCACTTAGCTTTCTGGGAACTTAAGAGGAAACTCAAGTCCCTGACCCGGCCCGATGGCACCGTTGCTTTCGACGACATCGAAAAGGCCGAATGCCTCGCCGATAGTCTAGAGGCCCAATGCGCGCCCAGTTCTCAACCTGTGGACGCTGAAGTCGAACGTAGAACCTCTCTCCCGCCCGTCGAAGACCCTGATGATCCATTACCTCTCGTCACCCCGGACGAAGTTCACGAGATCATCAAAAGTCTGAAACCCCGAAAGGCCCCCGGCGCTGACGGCATCACCAATAGGGTGATCCAGATGCTACCCGCCTACCTGATCATGCTCTTGACCACCATCTTCAATGGAGCCTTGAGCAATAACATCTTCCCCCAAGCTTGGAAGCAAGCCACGGTCATTGGCTTTCCGAAACCCGGCAAACCCAAAACGGAGCCCACGAGCTACCGGCCCATCAGTTTACTGGACAGCCTCGGAAAAATCTATGAGCGACTTATTTATAAGCGTCTCAGGGACTTCGCCGAGACTAAAGGCCTGATACCCAACGAGCAGTTCGGTTTCCGAACCGAGCACAGTTGCGTACAACAGGTACACCGGATCGTAGAGCATATAAGCGTTGGCTTCCAACGCGGCAATGCGACCAGTGCAGTATTTTTCGACATAGCGAAAGCCTTCGACAAGGTCTGGCACAACGGCTTGATATTCAAGCTGTACAAACTCGGCGTGCCGGACCGTCTCGTACTCATCTTACGAGACTTTCTGTCGAACCGCACCTTTCGCTATCGCGTCGAAGGGACCCTCTCATCCCCCCACCCGATTCGCGCCGGCGTCCCCCAGGGCACCGTGCTGTCCCCTCTCATATTCACGCTGTTCACTAGCGATATCCCCAAAAGTAGAAAGGCACAGTTGGCACTGTTCGCAGACGACACAGCCATCTAGCACTCTGGGCGTAGTCATAAAGCGATAGCCTCCTCCCTCCAAACCGCAGTCAACGTACTTGGCGCGTAGTTTAGGAAATGGCGAATCGAACTAAATCCGGACAAAAGTCAGGCGGTTCTCTTTTCGAAACCGCGAAACAACCCCGACCCCCCCGGCCCATCTCCATATTCGGCAAGCCGATCCCTTGGGAAAAGCGAGCCAAATATCTTGGAGTGATTCTAGATCAGCACCTCTCCTTCTCTGAGCATATCAAGAAGGCGCGCTCACGCACCGCCTTCGCTCTCGGAAGGCTGCACTCTGTTCTGAACGCACGTAGCAAATTGTCACTCAAGTGCAAATTGCGGATTTACACGGCGTGCATAAGTCCCATCATGACGTATGCATGTGCAGTCTTTGCACACACGCACCCCCGACACATCTATAGGATGCAGACCCTCCAAAACCGTTTCCTTCGCCAAGCCACAGGCTCCCCATGGTTCGTTCGGAACGAGATCCTCCATCTCGATCTGAAAATGCCCACTATTGCTCAATTTCTGAAACGCAACTCGAAGCGTTTCTTCGATAAAGCCGAGTTACATCGCAATCCCTTGATTGTGAAGGCCGCTAGCTATGTCCCCAGTAGAATCAGTAGAATCCGCCGGCCGAGACATGTCCTTTCCGACCCAGACGACCCCATCACTGTTCTGCAAGAAAAGAATAGGGCCACCAGCACAGCACACAAATACAAACGACCGTCCTTCCGACCTCGCCGCCGAGGTCCTCGCGCCCCGCGAAGACCCCCCCCGAGTAACGATCAGACCCCCGACCGTCCCTTGCTCGTTGATGCGCCAGCCCGCGCCGCCGCTGAACTAGTAGCTTTAAATTCCCCGTCTAATAATCATGAAAATAATATCTTGATCCAGCCTGTCCCTGATAGTACTAGCTGTCCCCCCCCCCGCCAGCGACTCCCTGAGCCGAGGTTCGTACCCCACAGGGGGTGCCCTCAGTGCGCAGTTGTTTTAGGTTTAAGTAGGTTTACGCCCTGGCTGGAGGCTTTTAGATTCCTAAAAACCTTCACAGGAAAGTCCGGTTGAGCAGTCACGGCCTCTCAAGGTCAACTGCGAGATGCCATAAAAAAAAAAAGGCTGTGTAAGCGTAAGTTGTTTGTAAAGGTCGGCTTATCAATAAATCCTTACTTTAATGTACTAGAAGAAAATAAAAAACCTATAAACAACGATTCGTTTATTCTAGCAGTAGTGATCTGACAGCCTACTCAAATATATGTGATGTCAAATCTGTACTGTTATGATTCTGTGCTCAAGGTCTGGTCAAACTTAAGCGAATGCCGTGTGAGATGTGGGACGAAATTCTTTCGCGTTGCTTGTTTCAATTTGAATGGAAGTGATCACACTTGCGCGAACAGTCGTGTTAGGTACTTAATTGTTACTAAAATCCTACTATTCTACTATTTCTTATCCTGCTGATATAATAAAGGTGAAAGTATGGATATTCGTTACTTAATCACGCAAAAACCGCTGCACAGATTTGGATGAAATTTGGCATACAAATAGTTGGAAACTGTATTAACACACAGGATACTTTTATGTCGGCAGTACGTTCCCGTGAGATAATTTTCGACCTACACACGACCGAAGCAGCTGGCTAGAGCTAGTGATCTATATATATATATATTTCCTGATATATTTTTTGGCTCAGAGTCGTCGATCATTCGGGCAATAGAACGGAAAAAATAGAAGCTTTGATGTGGTGTTGGAGAAAAATTCTCCGCATACCATAGACCGCCAAGAGAACGAAAAAATCTATCCTAGAAAAACAACGTATAAGATATATAGACTACCTACCCACGATCAAAGAATTCTCGGTTACTCTGGTCACATTGCTCGTCGGGAGCCAGATAACCTTGAAAAGTTGGTGGTAATGAGCAAGGTAGGTGGGATCAGACCTCGCGGTCGGTTAGCCAACTGCTGGTCCGACCAAACAACAGCCCACACTGGACTCTTTGTTACGAATGCCTTGTGAGAAGCTGAGAATCAAATGAACTGGGAAGAACATCGTACTTATAGCCACGAAGGCCTTTTAGGAACACGACCTTCAGTAACGCGACCAAGAAGACGAAAATAATCGCAGCCGAAGCTATGTGGCCCAGAGCTTTTTATTAGTAAACCGACTGAATCAATCACAGCGGGTTATATGAGATTTGGCAGCAGAATACCTGATTTTAGTAACAGGGGAAAAAATGACACGTTTTCAAGAAAACAGTTTTATTACCTAAAGAAATTTCAGCAAAGAAAATTGCCTATTTACCGCATATGACCATTATCTCGAAGTCCTAACTATCAAGGTGAGGTGAGGTGAACTATCAAGGTCGATCACAAACGACGGTAGGTGATCGACCTTGATAGATCAAAGCCTTAATATCGGTAAAGGGTAAAAGTGCAAATGGGACCAAAAGAATATAAACAACTACCGTAAAGCCACTAAAACGACTCGTTCTCATTTACATGTGAGAACGAGTCGTTTTAGTGTTTATATCTATCCTTTATTTGATATTGATTGTGCCGTTATGAGGTTAACGCTCATTCTGGTATTTACCACGAAGTACATACTTAGAAGACGATTTGATCTTGCTTTTTCTGTTATAAAAGACTATCAAAATCTTTTGTGTTACTTGCTAAAGTAGATAAAAGCAGTTACATGAATTCATAAAGTAAGTTTTGTACTTAAAAGGAATTTTATCGAAATAATGCTTGCAAATACATTTGTAATACCGCGCAAGTCATGTCATTTACTTGGGGAAGTAATTCCTCTGAAGAGAAAGGTAATAGACGTGCACGCATCATGGACTTAAGGAAGGAATTGAGGGGGGTGAGCTGGCAACCTGTCATTGTGTCAGACGGAAACGTTAGGAGTCAAAGCATTGATGTACACATAGGTACAAAAGATCACACGAGTATCTAGTGGATTGAAAGTTGAACAAAAAGCTTGGTATATTTTGTCGTCGGAAAAGTGTAGCAATACGACAAAATAAGTAAGAACGATTTTAAACTGTCATTAGCCTTCACTCACTATGTTTCTACTACAAGTAGCTAAGTACCTGTAACTGTAACTTTTCTAAGCAAATAGGTAAAAAAAAAATTGTTTTGCTCCAATGTCTCGAAGTCTTGCAAAACAAGACAATTTATTGCATAAAAAAGCAGTAAGGAAGAATATAAATAAGCGACATATTTTCGCGGCGCCAGCGGCAATGGATGTCGTCTTCACAAATCACTCGTGGACATCCTGTAACTGACCACTCGGAATAAACTCGTACATCATACTTTGAGAAAATTGCTTTCATATCTCTGATAACCTATTGTGGGATATATCAAAAGTAATCTGGTACGAGTGGCAAATGAAACAGACTATATACAATGTAGTATTGTTGATTTGTTGTTTACTGCGGATAGAAGATCTAGGTCACATTAATAGACATAAAATACTTTCAATGCCAGTAGATATTTTATGCTTGTTATTCGAATTGTGTTCACACCTTAAACTTGGTTTCTTAGTCAGTACTTCTTTTGTGTAGTTTTCTTAACTATCTATCTTCTATCTATCTATATTAATAAAGAGAAAAGTCTTAACTGACTGACTGATTGATTGACTTATCAACGCCCAGCGCAAACCTTTGGACCGAGAAAGCTGAAATTTTGCACAGAGGTTACCTTTATAATGCAGACAAGGAATAAGGAAGGATTTTTGAAAATTCAACCCCTAAGGGAGTTAAATAGGGGATGAAAGTTCCGCGCGCGCGAAGCCGCTGGCCAAAAGATAGTTAAAAATAATTTTACGACAGAAACTGACTTACCATGGTATCAATCAAAACAACATTTTGAACTCTTATTTCAGTTTCGTAACCAATATGGCGATATTTTTCGTAACAAAAAAATATGCTTCGGAAACGTCATACCTACCTACCTATTGTGGTCACTTTTAAAGTGTAGTGAGTTGGTGATTCAAAAGACATTGCTCTTACAAATTGACATGTTCCACCAGGGTTACTGGTCACTGTTCCAATCAACTCGTTGCGGCCCGAGGCGGTGATTGATGGCGCAGACTTCAGCCAGTCACCCCTCACTCCTCCCACCCTCCCTCTCAGCTGCCTTCTTGTTACAAGTGATTAACTTGTAATTAAAGCTGATCGTTCATTTGATTTAGAGATGATTACAGTAACACGATCAGTATTAGCAAGCTTGACAGGTTTCTATCTTGGAAGTAGACACGGAAGTGTTTATATACTATATACCTTCAATATTCAATTATGTGAATTCATCCGAATAACGACGACCTACAACTCGCGACTTACGAGTTGTAGGTCGTAGGTTCGAACCCAGACAGGCGCTTTACTTTGTGTAAATCATTTCATCACTACTGCTATCAAAACGGTGAAGGAAAACATCGTGAGGAAACCGGCATGTCCTAGAACAAAAAATTCGAAGACATGGACATCTACCAACCCGCACTGGGCCCGCATGGTGGATTACGGCCCAATACCTCTCACCGAGAGGAGGCCTGTGTCCCAGCAGTGGGAACATTATAGGCTGATGATGATCCGAATAACATGGTTAGAGCTGGCTCCTAATAGCTACAAAACTAGAAAAATTGTCGATCAAAATAAGTATTTGAACTAGGTGTAGTGATGGGTTGTCAACTCATTGCAAAACGATTGGTGAAATTAATAGCACGTACAATAAAATTACGCAAACAGACATGAGTGCGTTCCGTGTACAAAAAAACGTACAAGGACGTGCAACTCTTTTTTAAGACGAGACAAAACTTACATGCAATAATCGCTTTGCAACAATTGTTCAAAGTAAAGCGCCTGTCCGGATTCGACCGAACGAAATATAGGAATACACCACGAACTTAAGATTAATATTGTGATTACACTAACCAAAAAATAAAAACACTACAGCGAGAATACATACATATCAAATCTTCTTAATTATTACATGTCAAAATATTATTTATGAAATTATTGCAATAGGGAACATTCTAAAACTAATAATTAACCAATAATTACTTTTTTATCCTTACAAAACATTACTTTTGGCCACAGGATGTAGTATTCCGCCGCTTTCGTGGACAAGTGCCACCGGAACGCACAAAGACTTAGTGCAAATAAGTGATACTAACATTGTTATAAGTTATATTTACTAACACAATTTTTTGTTATAATATGTAAATTTAGGTTAAGGTATCTATGGTCTTTGTAACTTGAAAATAAATGGTTTATTATTAAAACGAAACTCCATCTAAAAACCAACCCGCTCTAGGCCCACCTTGTAGATTACGGCCCACCCACTCCCTCTTACCGAGACGAGGTCTGTGTCCCAGCAATCGGAACATTATAGAGTTATTATGATTATGATCATAGTTTCTCCTGTGTTGTCCACAGAAGTCGCATGCAATTATTGTATGCCTTTTTATTAATCCCCGACGCAAAAACGACGGGGTGTTATAAGTTTGACGTGTCTGTGTGTGTGTGTGTGTCTGTCTGAGGCAACGTAGCTCCCGAACGGATGAACCGATTTTGATTTAGTTTTTTTTGTTTGAAAGGTGTATTAGTCGGGAGTGTTCTTAGACATGTTTCATCAAAATCGGTTCAGCCGTTTGAATATTATCAGCTGTTTTCTGGTTGAAAAAGGGATTTTAGCCTCTGATCAACTCAAAATTTGGGATTCTATTACTTCAATGATATTAGACGAATAAAATAACCTTGAACTGATGCTGGAGCAACACCTGGAATTTCCAGGAAACCCAAGTTATTCACCAACAAACAGCAGAAGTATCGTGTTTGGGCTCATTGAAAAGGTCTCAATGAATAGATTATAGATAAATGGTGATTTAAGGGAGACATTAAGTTTAGAAAGCAAGAAATAAAAATTAAATTAAAAATTTAAAAAACCCCCGACCCAAACAAAAACTCAAAAAAGTAAAAAATAATATTTATAGGCCTTTTAATTTGAACGTAATATTTTGATCAGGGCATTGTCAAGTCGGGGGACGGTCAATGAAAACGCCAAACAGAGGCCTAGCCGTCCCCCGACTTGACAATGCCCTGATCAAAATATTACGTTCAAATTAAAAGGCCTATAAATATTATTTTTTACTTTTTTCAGTTTTTGTTTGGGTCGGGGGTTTTTTAAATTTTTAATTTAATTTTTTATCACACAAGCAGCGCTCCGCGGTTTCACCCGCGTAGTTCTCGTTCCCGTGAGAACGGGGATAAAATATAGCCGATGTCACCCGGGAATAGTGTAGCTTCCCAACAGTGAAATAATTTTTCAAATCGGTTCAGTAGTTTCGGAGCCTATTCATTGCAAACAAACAAACATTCAAATCTTTCCTCTTTATAATATTACTAGCTGACCCGGCAAACGTTGTTTTGCAGGTAATTTCTAGTGAACAACCCTTATCACTTAGGGGTATGAAAAATAGACAGTAGCCGATTCTCAGACCTACTGAATACGCATACAAAATTTGGTAAAAATCGGTAAAGCCGTTTCGGAGGAGTACGGTAACTGACATTGTGACATGGAAATTTTATTTATAAGAAGATTAGTATAGACAATTTGAGGCTGTTTTATTAACATAATGCAAACTGATGGATTCTAAAGTTACGTTCTGAAAAAGGCTTTCAAAATATTAATCTTAGCTAACCTTTTAAAGCCTAATAAATATTTAAGACTCGTTCTCACCACCTTAGTAATTAGCGTCATTAGCGTTGCTGATGTTAAATTTTTGAAACGTTATGTGCAATTTTCATTCAAAATATAAATTGCTTCATTACTTTGCATATTTAAAAAAAAAGTATTACCGTACATCTGGGTTTGACGAAACGGCGATAAAGAGTGGTACTCTATCGTTGGATTCATTACGGTAACTGAAGGCAGAAACTATACAAAACCACCTGCTACGCGCACACACTCGTTTTGCCTCGTTTACGTTCGTAAAGTACGGTCTTACACGCACGCCGGTTGCAAGTACTACCTTTCTGACCTTTTTGAAGAACATCACCAATAAGGTCACTAAATGGGCTACTAGGGCGTCCCCACCCCGCGTCTTCACTTATATCTGCCATGTAAATACCTTCTGTTACCCGCCTTTCATTCATCCTCTCACGACCAAACCGTCGCAACATACTCATATAAAAAACCGGTCAAGTGCGAGTCGGACTCGCGCACGAAGGGTTCCGTACCATTATCTATAAAAACGCAAAAAAAAAACACGTTTTCTGTATGTCCCACACAAACAGAATAAATTATTTATTTTATTCTGTTTTTTTTTTTGTTGTTATAGCGGCAATAGAAATACACCAGCTGTGTTTTCAACTGTTCAATTTCAACTGTCTAACTATCACGGTTCATGAGATATAGCCTGGTTATAGACGGACAGACTGACAGACGAACGGACAATGGAGTCTTAAGGGCTTATTACACTTGGCTGAATTTAGTCATCTAACTAGTCATCTAAATTCAGAAGCAACATTAAAAGCTATGGATGCTAGCTTGCTAATTGCGATTACACTTGACTAAATTCAGTAACGACTGAATTTAGATGACTAAATTCAGCCAAGTGTAATAAGCGCTTTAGTACTAGGGTCCCGTTTTACGCTTTGGGTACGGAACCGTTAAAATGAATCAAAGTTATTATTTTCAGATTAGCGTTAGTAAAAATTCCTTCAACAGAGAACTGAAAAGGACATGGGCTTTTTAGTCCAACACCCTATGTGCTCGACCAAGAAGTAGGCACAGTAAAAGAAAGAAAGAAAGAAAAAGTATTTATTGTGACTCGCACAGGAAGATCACAGCGTAGAATAAACACACCTTAGTAAAAAATATATAAAAAAGAACAAATTTCTTGGAAGTGAAAAAATAATTAAAAATAAAACAGAAAGTCCTGCACGAGGCCAAAAGGCTCCTACCTCAGCATAATGCTGCGACATTTAAAATATGTCGCAGCGCTGGTATTCTGGTAGGGCCCGAGCGATGTGATGTCACGGGCAGTTACAGTATAAATAAACAATCAGTATTAAAGTTCCATAAAATCTAAATATGTTAGCGAATAAAACAAAATACCGTCACTATACAGTGACTATACAGTACTCCCCGTGGTCCTTTCCATTTTCATTAAATGAAAAAAGCAAATGCCCATCGTGATTTTGTACGCAGACCTAATCTCGACAATATGGCGGAAGATTCGTGAAGATTTACATCCAGTAAAGTTAACTATCTTACTTGGTCGTAGTTATAGCAGCTTTTGCAGATGACCCTTTGACCTTCATTGTATCTCAGTTTATGTGTAAGAGACCCTTGGCGATTATTACAGACAGGCGTAAGATCTCATTTTCCCTCGTTTTATTTTGTAGTAGATAGTCTTTGATGAAACGAGACCCTTTTGACGTTTGAAGTGTCTACTGTAACTTATAACTTCTATTTACTTCGATTTTTTTTATTATAACGCTTTTATTATAACGCTTTTTTTATTAGCTCGGGTTGTATCTATGTATGTAACGGAATCTTTGAGCCTAATTTTCACTGGTTTCTAGACGTCTGATCAACTTAAAACTTTGCACACGTCTTAAGGGCCGATGACAATGCAATAACCCGATAAACATTTTCAAAATTTCCAAAAAATTAATTAATTAAAAAAAAAAAAAAAAAATCCCGATAAAAATTTGATCGAACTAAAAAATGGAAAATAAATAATAGTTAAAAAAAAAAAAAAACACGCTTTTATTGCTGACCGAACTAAAAAGTAGAAAATATTTTTTAATTACAAAGAGTTTATGTTACAGTAGTAGGAAGTCAATAATTCAATTCAGAGTGAAAAGCGTGGGGTGCATTTTCCTATATTTTCATGACTCTCCTCTCATAGACGTCCCCGTAGATGGAAAACTAAATAACTCTGATTTTGTAGTTCTGAGATAAACGCGATTTAGTGTTTTTTTTTCAGTTAATGTACATTTGTTAAAAAATGTGAGACAATTTACCGTCGGTAATTTTATATTTTGTGGACCTGATTACCTTTCATATTATGCTTCAACAAACTGAACTCTATCTTTAACTAAAACTAAACAAAAAATAAAAAACCAAGTTATCTAATTTTGCCACAACTATTATTTATAACGTAACTACAATTATCTACTTTTTTCGGCTATTTATTTAGTTTTCCTACAAGTTAAATTCATTTGGTAGAGTAAAATTTGGTGAAATAAATGCAGTTATTAAATTTATCAAACTCGAAATGTTTTTAAATGTAAATTTTAGTCGCTTTGTACGTTACATTACTTTGATAAAAAAATTACATTTATTGGTCTCATATTAAATAAAAGCTGTATTATGATATTAATAAAGTTATATTTTGGAAGAAATAGAAAAATCCAATAAAATTTAGAAAAAGTGTATTGCAAACACATACTTATCTTACCACAAACTTAAAAAAATAACAAAATTACACCAGTTATAACAACTGGAAACTTAAAGTATTCTTTCAAATTAAACAGAAAATAACTCAAAAAATTGAGATTGTTTGCACCTAAGCCATAGGTACCTACTCAACTAAAAAATGAACAACAAAACAAAGGTACAGCAATCATTATAAAACTTTAAAACTACTCAATTCAACTAAAACTATTTCACAATTAGGGAAGTAAAACACAACTTAATTAAAACTCAAAACTCAAAAAATAATATGACACTAATCAGGTACATTGAGTACACCAATCAACAACTTCTAATATCAATTTACTTAGAACGTTAATACCTTCGTTACAAAATAAAACAATCTAAATTCAAAATAATTGAAATTACTATACCTAATCAATACTTAAATGGAATTTCAGAGTTTTGAGTTCTCCGAGTCAGTCTCCCTGGTTTACAAAGAGTTTTTAGTATCGAAATCGTAGGTATCTGTATTTAATAAAACCAAGTAATTCGATTTCAAATCTTAGACATTTTATTTTTAACCAGCAAACTTTGGGCACGCCATGATTGCGGGCGGTAAGTCCCCTCTTTGAGGAGTGGCTTGAGAGGCGCCATGGTGTCCTCACCTTCCGCCTGACGCAGGTCCTCACCAGACACTGTTGTTTTGGGAGGTTCCTGTTTCGCATAAGGCGGGAAGAAACGGGTGTTTCGACTGCGAAGATCGCCCTGAGGACACGGTGGAGGTCTGTCCGGCTTGGGCGGAGTACCGCCGTGTCCTCGTGGAGGCGATCGGCGGCGGCGATCTTTCGCGTCCGGCCCTGGTCCAGACCATGGTGCGGAGCGAGAGTGTATGGGTAGCCGTCACCTCCTTCTGCGAAACAGTGATGGTCGCGAAGAGGGAGGCGGCACACGTGAGGGAGAGGCTGTATATGCGCCCTCATGGCCCTAGCCTCCGCAGGAAACGCCGTGGGCGTCGGGAATCCCAGGCTGATTCCCGGCCACCGTAGGCGCGGGGTTGCGGACGGCACGTTATGGGTTGCTCGCTATCCGGTAAGCACCAAGCCCAGGACGACGCCGCGTTGTGTTCCACGCACGCCTCAAAGAGATGTCAGCACAAAGGGCCGATGCCTGCCAGGGGTGCGGGTTGTTCGAAACAGATACCGCCGCCCCTGGCACACAGGCTACTGGGGGAACACGGGTGGGATTTAGACATTAAAAGTCTGACACGCTCTCCTGCTCCACCCAGAGCCGGAGAAGTTATTAGATGATTTCCCACACAAAAAAAACCAGTCCACTTTCTCCCCATGCCCAGCTATAGTTTTATTTTTAATTATTTCCGAAGCAAGTGCTTTTACATCAATCATGTCTTGATATGACAATTCAGTTACATTTTATGGAGTTACATTTTTATTTTGTCGTTTATTTCCGTCCAGCAGGCCTAGACAAAATACATTTCTGTTAGCGTTCACGCTAAACGCTACGCCAAAATGTATGGGAATGACATTCCCTGCAGAAAGGACACGACGTTACCTTTCCGCAGGTAATGTCATTCCCATACATTTTGGCGTAGCGTTTGGCGTGAACGCTAACAGAAATATGCTTTGTCTCTAGGCCCAGCACCCTAATTGCGTAACTCGCGATTCATCATAATCTATTTCGTTTTGAAACGGATTGTTAAATCATTGCTTCATACGAGTATGTCCGAAAAATGTGTCTGCTCAGCAACGTAAATAACGCAATGCAATATTGTTGAACTGTCAAAATGAAACCGATTATGATTAATCGTGAGTTACGCAATTAGGGTGCTGATCATACAGTGAGCGGCGTTCTGTGGAGGTTTAAACTCATAAATAGATAAATTATATAAATTTAATTTTCTGGAATAAAACATCAGACTATTTGCAGTCGATGGAATCTGCAGTCGCCTTTGCAAGGCCATGGTGACACACAAATATGATTCATCTTCTTCCGACTTCTTTTTAACCAGCTCTTTTGATCTATAAGATGCCTATTTATTGGCCTCGCATCTTGTAATTAATCATTACCTAGTATTAGAAGAAATAGATAACACTAAGTATTTATAAATTAATGTACGTTATATTAGAATTCTAAATAGCAGAATTAAATAATAGAGTTATTTAGTTTTCCTAGAATTTAGTTAGTTTTGTGAAAGAATTTTTAAGTTGAGGAAAAATCCAACAACTGATGTTATTTAATTTATTTGACATTTAACTTATCATTGACCACAGTTATTGATTTATTTACTGAGTTATTTATTTTTCCTTCTAAAAATTTGCGTCAGTCTGAAGATATTTATTATTCCATCTGTCTGACAAAAATGGCTATATTTCTGAAACAGAATAAGATACGAAAATGCCTGTAAGGCTGAAATATGCGGCATGTTTCAGGTGTTTTGAAAATAGTGAAAAGTCAAAATCGCCAAAAACGGACTTATTTCATT
Source organism: Polymixis flavicincta (assembly GCA_949987655.1). NCBI lineage: Eukaryota > Metazoa > Arthropoda > Insecta > Lepidoptera > Noctuidae > Polymixis > Polymixis flavicincta. Next base: position 3,859,986 of record OX465183.1, on the reverse strand, counting down.
TTCCAACTACGGGGACGAGATGTTTGCCAATAGAATAGTTGTAATAATTAAAATATCAAGCACCCCACGCTTTTTACTCTGAATTGAATTATTGACTTCCTACTACTGTAACATAAACTCTTTGTAATTAAAAATTATTTTCTACTTTTTAGTTCGGTCAGCAATAAAAGCGTGTTTTTTTAGTTTTTTGAAACTATTATTTATTTTGCATAAATGTTAGGAGGCAATCAATCTCTAATCAGATTCTGAGATTAATAAATATTACACAGTGGTAATCACAACGATTGGCAAACGGATGAAACTGGTTACATACCATATTGCTTTAGTTATGCACTGTCGTAGTTGCGGCTTTGTACGATAGGTACTGTAGGGACTCCGAAGAGTACCGTGTATTTGGGATCGAAGCTAACTAAAATTAAACGCTTATGAGCGTCTGAACTTCACGTTTATTTCAATGATTAGTACTTTACAGTTCCTCGCCTGTCCATCAATTAAATTCTCCCGAAACAAAACCAATACAAAATTATTTGACATATTCCTTCTAGAACTTCCTGACTGTTCGAACATAGACAAAGCCCTTTCGTTGGCTGCCAGTATGTACAAACCCCAGCACATCAAGCTACCCCAAACTGTAAAATTTTCTCAATTGAACATTAACCTTATGCTTGTGTTATGAAGTTGAAAATCTGTCAAAGAAATTTGACAGTTTGGGGTATCTCGATGTGCTGGCGTCAGTACATAAGGTTGTATTCGGTAAGCGACCAACCTTAACAGTACCTATGGTGCTATCAACATCACATCATTGCTTGGCATCGTTTACCCACCATAAAACAAAAGTGATCCATTTAGAAATTCTAATAACTACACTGTATATACATAAATGTTATCACGCTATACACCAACGTTAACATTTCCGCTACACCCAGGCACACTTCACTAACAGTAGTCCATTTGTGAAGAGCATTTAGCAAATTGTTTCCTTTCCACTGTTATCTACAAGATAACTTCGCTAAACGACGGGGAGTAACAAACGAGTATAGTTATAGATATTGGTGTAGATACCGAGACATGACAGGGAAAACGTTATAATACGGGGTAAACGGTAAACAAAATAGGGTAAATGTTTTTTTAGGGTGGCAGTTTTTTGTAAATGCTGCTGTATCTGCATGGTGTTTGATAAGGGGTTTCCATTTGGGATGGTAAGTTATTCATATGCGTAAAATATATCTTACCTAAAGTAGGTAATATTTCCAATAAAACATATTAGCTTCCGCCCGCGGCCTCGCCCGCGTGGAAGTCGGAAATTATCCCGCGGGAACGTACCTACTACCGGGATAAAAAGTATCTCTAGGTTATAAGATTATAACCTAGAGATACTGTGTGCTAAAGTTCATCCAAATCCGTTCAGCTGTGTTTGCGTGAAAGAGTAACAAACATCCATACATCCATACATCTTTTGATCCCGGTAGTACGTTCCCGCGGGATCTTTTCCGACTTCCACGCGGGCAAAACCGCAGGCGGAAGCTAGTTTATAAAATTAGTAGAATTATTATCATTGTCACAATGATCTGAGCCAGAATCATGCTTATGTTTATAGTTGGTAGCTTTTTTACCCAGAAGCTTTGAAAGCTTTAACTAAATGCAAGCTCACCCAGCTTACATACATCCAATCAATCCATAAATTAATTCCTCTACACCTTATCATAGAAACGGTAGACAGTTTTAATATGAACATAATATAATTGACAAAGTAACTCTATCTGTTACCTTTTTTCACCTTAACGGCTGGATGGATTTTGACGGAATTTAGCACACGGGTTGACCATGACTTGGGTTAGGACATAATATACTTCCCGAGATGGCGGCGCGTAGTGTTCCACGCGCGCCTTTCTTTGTTGTGGGGGGGAGTCTAACACCTCACTCCCCCCCTATCGGCACTAGCCGGGGATCGCGGAAGACTTACTAGTTCCCGTGATCCCTGGCGTAAGTGAGAGACGGAACACCGGGGTGGTTTTAGTCAGTAAGAGTCTGACAGACCCCTCCGCCCTCCCCGGGGCGGAGGACATCCATGAGGATTTCCCCCCGTAATCAAAAAAAAAAAAAAAAAAGGACATAATATACTTTCGATCCCGGTTGTAGGTTCAATGAAATAATTTCCGACCTCCACGCGGTGAAACCGCTGCCTAGTCTTTCATACGTCACACCACCCGAGCCGCGCCGAGCTTTACCGAACCGCGACACTGCGTGACACAGGGCACATCCGTCATTGTCCTCACTTCCGACGCCCGCGAGCCGCTAGACCAAAGGGACGCCATTTCCTCCCTTTTGTGATCACATAATATATGGTGTTTACCATTTTGTGTGAGCTTTTGTATTCTAGCCAAAATAAAGTTGATATATTTATGCTTGTCCCCTAAAGTATATGCGACCTAAATTACTATCGCTGCTGGTAAAATGACTACTTCATAAGTTAAATGGATTACTTAGCGTCATTCTGCCTTTTTCATTATTAAAAAATATGTAAACTCCGTTCTTTAGCCAAACGAGCTTGATTTTATCATTTTGACCTATGGCTTTTTACTTTGGCGGTCATAATGGCATAATTTATTTTCAGTTTACGATTACGTGCTGGCATGAAGCTCGAGATACTATGGCTTGAAGTTTCAACAAACTCTTTGAAGGAAATAGGTAGGCCGAGCTCCTATCGAAATCAGAATCTTTATAAGGATATTGAAAATAGGTTCCCTAAAATCAGCTGAAGCGTATGAAGCGAAAACAATCTTACATAAGTTCATATGATTTCGTCGTAAAATATAGCCGTCTAGTCGGACAAATTGATATAATTTTGTAAATCAAGGACATTATTTTTCTAATTCTGCGTACCAATGTAAGACGTAAAAATATTTTTATGATACTTTCATTAGAATCAATTACGTGATTAGATTCTTGTTTACAAAGAAATAAGAGACGTTGGTTTGTCCATTTTAGGCGGTTCTTATAACCTATTTATAGTTTGATGAGACGGAGACTGATTATTTAACGATTTTATACAGTCAAGGACAAACATTTATCTTAATCAACGACTTTACGGGAAATTCGGGCTAACAATTTGTTCAATGCCTTATCTGTACTATTGAAACCATTTTTGGAAATTTTCTTCCGTCAGCACTGACTAATAGATTCAAAGCCTTGTAGCTCCAAATAGCACGGTTCTGTGACGGGCTATAAATGGCCCGAAGCGCTGAAAATGTGCATATTTACCTTCCGATATTGCGCTGAAATGGTACCTACGGTACTAGGAAACTATTTTATAGTGAATTAGATACAGCTGGCAAATTGTTATTTAGCTTGCGTGGAATAATTCTAACTGTGGTTAGTTTTCTGAAATCATATACGATGAGTGTTTAATTTAATTAATTAATTAACAACGTCATCATCATCATCATTTCAGCCGAAAGACGTCCACTGCTGGACATAGGCCACCCCCAGTCATGGGGGGTTTTGCCATAATCGCCACGCTTGGCAGGCGGGTTGGCGATCGCAGTATGGTGGTAAAATGCATAGAGAACGCTGCTGCCAATTCTCTAGTAAGTCCCTTAGTCGCCTTCTACGACACCCACTGGAAGAAATGGGATGGTGCTATTCTTTTACGCCCGGCGACACATACGGGACGTAACAACGTAGTATTACATACATACAGTAGTAATTTAGTTATTATTAATTTGCTGTCTAAAAACAGATTCACCTGATATTGTATCAGTCAAATGCAAAAAGTAAGTTGGAAATAAGCTGCGGGTGCAATCTTGAGATGTATTGAACCTAAACGAATTTAAAACATCCTTTTGTTTCTGTTAATCGTTTGAAGTTGACAGAGGCAGAATTATATTTAACGCTAAATGAATAAAGCGATGTGAGGTGCGCTTGAATTTGACATAGGCGCCCAAATTCAAGCGTTTTCAATACTTAGGTACTTGGGCGTTAAAGTTGAAATAGCACCTCCAGCGTTAGATTTTCACACAAGTATTAGTGACAGAGACGACGGTCTATCTACATAGTCAAACGTATTCTAATACGACGTACATAGTGGGTCAAATAAATAATTCAATTCTGGACAATTCAAACTCTCAGAAACGGTTTCTACCTGTATCTATTACGTCACGGAGCAGGGACACAAACAACATCCCCCACCTTCAACGGCAAGTTTAAAACAATAACAGCATGAAAATAAGATACCTACGTAAGACACACCGGAGGTATCACATAGCGATCGAAACGGATACCGAACCGCAACTATCGATGAGAAACTATGCTACTCGTACGTACCGCATATTTAGAAATATAGAGCAGGCTTAGCACGAGCACTGATTTGACAACGGAAGCTTAGACACGACTAAATGATGTACAATAGGATAAGATAGCTATGTTTTTCTATTAATTATCACAGTTATGCGTTCTAAACGAATCATGATTTTGTAGGTAGTCATATATATACTTTGTGGTCGTCGAGCAGAAAGTTTGTTGTCAGTTTAGGAAGAAATGTTATTCTGAAATAGTAACATTTATAAGGAGCTAGACAAAGATCGTTAGATACGAAAGACAAAATGACTGATTGTAGAAGGATATCTACGGTGCAATGTCAAAAATGGAGAAACGAATTGTCACTTTGTATTGAAAAAGTACTGTCTATTCTTCGTAGAAATAGAAAACGTCTTTTTTAGCCTGCTGAAGTCATTAGTCGACAAGGAACTTGCTCTGCAGGCTTAGCACGAGCACCGATTTGTCGACGGAAGAATAGACATGACTATTAAATAAATGATGCACAATAGGATAAGATAGCTATGTTTTTCTATTCATTATCACAGTTATGCGTTCTAAACGAATCATGATTTTGTAGATAATCGTATATACTTTGCGGCCGTCGAGTAGAAAGTTTTGTTCTCAGTGTGATTTTGACAGTTTGGGAAGAAATATTCTTCTGAAATAGTCTACATTTATAAGGACCTAGACAAATATCGTTAGAAACGAAAGACAAAATGACAGATTGTAGAAGGATATGTACGGTGCGATAACAAAAATGTAGGAACGAAATGTCACTTTTTTTTTTTTTTTTTTTTTTTGGGTGGGAAATCTTCAAATAACTTCTCCCGCTCTGGGTGGAGCAGGAGGGCGTGTCAGACTTTTACTGACTAAAACCCACCCGTGTTCCTTCAGTAGCCCTTAAGCCAGGGGCTGTGGTGTCTCTTTCGAACAAACCCGCACCCCTGGCAGGCATCGGCCCTTGCGAGCCCCATCATTTTTTGTGCTGACATCTCTTTGAGGCGCGCGTGGAACACAACGCGCCGTCGACTTGGGCTTGGTCCTTACCGGACAGCGAGCTACCCATTACTCGCCGTCCGCAAGCCCATGCCTACGGTGGCCGGAAATCGGCCTGGGATTCCCGACGCCCAGGGCGTCTCCGTATCCTGCGGCGGCTGGGGTCGCGAGGGCGCATATGCTGCCTCTCCCTCACGTGCGCCGCCTCCCTCTTCGCGAGCATCACTGCTTCGCTGAAGGAGGTGACGGCTCCCCATGCCCTCTCGCTCCGTACCATGGCCTGGACCAGGGCCGGACGCGAGAGATCGCCGCCGCCGATCGCCTCCACGAGGACACGGCGGTGCTCCGCCCAAGCAGGGCAGACCGCCACCGTGTGCTCCACCGTGTCCTCAGGGCGATCTTCGCAGTGGAAACACCCGGGCGTTTCCTCCCGCCCTATCCGAAACAGGAACCTCCCGAAACAACCGTGTCTGGTGAGGACCTGCGTCAGGCGGAAGGTGAGGACGCCATGCCGCCTCTCAAACCACTCCTCAAAGAGGGGACTTACCGCCGCAATCGTGGCGTGCCCAGCACTGGGTTGCGACAATCGCTCTCTCCATGTCACCATGAGATCCCGCCGGAGCTCTGTCCGCTGTGCCGCGATTTCCCGCGGCAGCGGAGTTACGCCCCGGCGTTTGGCCTCCTCGCGCCACTCCCATATTTGCGCGAGGACCTTTGCCTCCAGATCCCATGGCGGACGAAATGTCACTTTGTATTGAAAAAGCACTGTCTATTCTTCGTAGAAATACAAAGCGGCATGCTAAGCCCGCTGATGCTGTGATAATCAGGTTAGCTTTATTTACTTTTGCAAAAATACTGTTGGAAAATAACATGCCAAATTTCATTGTCCTGAGATAGACCCTTCTGTAACGTTAGTATTTAATTACGAGTTTCTAATTTACCTAAGAGTCTATTTGGGTAAAGCTTGGTTTTTGTAAAATCTTATTTTGATTTTGTACGGTTTTTGTTTTTTTCAAGATTCCCAAACCCAAAAACCGCCTTTCTTTCAGATGTCTTTACAGACCTGCATAATATAAAGCTGTGGCCTTTCTGTTACTTTTTATTTTGCATTAACACAGTGAATTTTGCACTGAAGTCAGTTGGATCGGTTTCGATTCTTTTGCTACATAAATTTTCAGCCACAATAAAAGTAAAACAAATGGAATTTCCTTTTAAATGGAAACTGAACGTTTTACTGTATTTTAGTAGCAGTTTCCAAACACAGATTGAATGCTCTCAAATTGAACTTTGATACAATATTCAAGCTGTACCAGGGTAAAAATTCTGGTCACCAAATCCGAACACACTGAACAAAGTGAACAATGGATTCAGATCGTAAAATATTTAGGTGGCGTTCCGATAAGGATAACTAATGGTAAGACTCAGCCACAGTTGAAGTTCTATCAATAACAGTTAGTATTCAGGCGATAGTCGTGTACTTTCTGAACGGAACATCAATCTTTAGGCCAGTAAATCCTAGGCATGTGTAAATATCATCGTCATCTTCGTCATTGACGTCATCTTATACTAGAAATTCTCTAGATAGTTTTACGTACCTACTAAGTGACAATTTTTTTAAAGTTTTTGCTATTTCAAGGGTGCAGTTCCTGACAGTCACCTGCACAAATACATACAGAACATAAAGAACATAAAGCAGAACAGAAAAGCAAGTAAGTACCGGACTATCGCCTGCGTACTCGCAGGCGATAGTCCGGTACTTACCGAAAGAAATATCATTCTTCAGGCGAATACATTCTACGCAGACTTTGGAGGCGTACGTAAATCTAGTACCTACTCAAAAGAACTAAGCTGAGAAGCAAATTTTTATTGTTCAATTGTTTCATTGGGGTCGGCTTCCAGTCTAACCGGATGCAGCTGAATACCAGTATTTTACATGGAGCGACTGCCTATCTGACCTCCACAACCAAGTTTCTGGGTAATACGATACCCCTTGGTAAGACTGGTTGTCAGACTTTCGGGCTTCTGACGACCCGTAACGACTGTCAAAGATCCACAAATGTCAGCCGGAACCAACGGCTTAACGTGCTTTCCGAGGCACGGAGGGATCTTGGTATGTAAAGATGGTCACCCATCCACGGACCAACCGCGGCAAGCGTAGCTTAACCTGGCCGATCGACCCGTACAGCTATTGTTATTTAGCCACAAGCCACTCCTCGTCCTCTGTCGTTGTAATATATGTACATAATTTATAAACCTTCCTCTTGAATCACTCTGTCTATTTATGAAAACCGCTATAAAATCCGTTGCGTAGTTTCAAAGATCTAAGCGCACAAACATGAAAAGCAACTTTGTCTTATATTATGTGGAATCATTAAATAACTTCTCCCGCTCTGGGTGGAGCAGGAGGGCGTGTCAGACTTTTACTAACTAAAACCTACACGTGTTCCCTCAGTTGCCTGTGTCAAGGGCCACGGTATTTCTTTCGAACAACTCGCACCCCTGGCAGGCATCGGCCCTTGCGTACCCGACCAGTTGGTGCTGACATCTCTTTGAGGTGCGCGTGGAACCCAACGCGCCGTCAACCCGAGCTTGGTCCTTACCGGACAGCGACAAACGCATTACTCGCCATCTTCAAGCCCGCGCCTATGACACTTACTTACTTCCTTTAAATACCCTAAACTTTTGATAACAGCCACTGAAATATTTCAATGCGACTCCAATATATTCTGTAACATGTAAAACACATACCATTATTATGTAGTTCACCCACTACGCCATTCCCAAAAGCAATGCTCAAGTCCAAGCTCTTCCGAAACACGTAATCCTTCTATTCAGCACGTATCCTTAGAAATGCGGCTCCTTTCAAATTCCTATTCAAAGAGACTCAGATACTTGAAGATCTATGGGCATGCCTTGTAGAAAGAATGATTACTTCTCAGCTACGGAAAATGTCGGTCTTTTACGTGTTAGTACATCTTAGTGGGTGAAGAACATTATTATGCGTTCGAAAGCATTACAAAATGTATTGTTATTGACCGTTATTGTGAAATCTAAATTTTATTAGATGGGTAGGTATTTAACATTTTGAAACAAAACTTTCATGAACAATTTTCTGGTTTTATCCATCAAGAAGACAATTAAATTGTATTGACGTCAAAAGATTTTGTTGGTAGGTATAGAAATCAGTTTGGCAAAGCAATAACAGCAAGTTACGCTTGCTGCGATTGGTCCGTGGTTGGGTGTTTACATAACAAGAGCCCTCCGTGCCTCAGAAAGCATGATCAGCTGTTGATCCCGGCTGTCATTCGTGGATCTTTGACAGTCGTGACGGGTCGTCAAAAGACCGAAAGTTTGACAACCACTCTTCCTAAACGGTATGTTACCCAGTAACTGGGTTGTGCAGGTCAGATAGGCAGTCGCTCCATGTAAAATCTAGTATTAAGCTGCATCTGGTTAGACTGGAAGCTGACCCCAACACACTTAAAAAAAGCTAGGTGATGATGGTAGGTACAGAAAGTGTAAACTTGAACTGGCCTCGCGTATGTACGGAGTTTCAATAAAATAAGAGGCCAGCTTAAACTGGATTTGTTGCCACCGACGACGTACGGCCTACGGTGCGCGTCAAGAGAGGAAAATTATTGTATAGTGTGCCGTCTTGAATAATTTTGTGTAAGTAAAATGCCTCTAATTTATTGAAAGCAAAATGTACGTGACAGTACATTTACGAGTTTCGTCGAGGTGTCTCAGAATTTCTCTGTGAAAGACCTCTTTTTTTAACTTGACCTAGAAGGCTGTGTGGCATACGTAAGTACGTATTTCTTAACGTGTCATTTCTGACACACCACTCCCGGGAGGATGCCAATAGCCAATTATTACTTTGTCTACATTAACTGTATGTCGGTTACGAGGTTGTAAGGTAGTTGCCAGTGGAAATTTTCACGGAGTTTGTTGCTAAAGCTTGAATAAATGGTAGGTTTATTGAACGTATTCCAATCTTTACGAGGTAGGTAGCAAAACAAAGCTACTTACTCTTCTGATCTCTCCAAAATCATAAGCTTCAGTAGATTATAATGACTTCGAAAGTTTACATTACCTATTTTAACAATCGATACTTGGTAATCGAAACTCGTAACAAAAGCGATCATTTATCACAATTACGGTTATCGTGTAGAAGCCCAGTTATTAACAATAATCTCTTAGTCTTTTACTTTGATGAGAAAACTACGAACCTTTGATAAACTTCGAGAGCGTGTTACTTCTCACTATACATTCATACATTCATGTATATATATGTACAGCTAGCGGTATACTTTAGAACATAAGTTCACAAGACTAGGCACAGCTGTAATCATGTAAAAGTTCTTCTTTGCTAAAGTTTGATGTTACATTATAACTTGGGCATTTGGGCTTGTGGCTAATTATTTATTGAAGGATACAAAATTTTTCTTCTCTTATATAATCAACGTTACAACGTAAGCGAAAAAATATGATCAAAAAAATTATTAAAAAAAAACAACTGACTTTCGGAAAAACACTACTAGTATTTTTCCGGAAGTTAGTTGTTTTTTTTTTGGAAAAGTTTTTATTTTTCACTTTTTAGTGGTTCACATGTGCTTACCCCTTCACAGCGTACCGGCGTGATGTTATATTATGAACTGTTGTAAACAATAGAGAGCCATGAGATTTCAGCAATCCCAGTTCATTTGCTAGCCTTTTTGAAGTTGGTGAATGAGTTTGATTGATCGTTCGTAAATGTTAATGGGCCCGTGAAGATGATAGTCTAAATCAAACCTACTGATAGAGATATTTTAGGCAAAAGTATTTATACTTATTTGGTAAATGGAACAATATTATGGCACGTTGCCAGAAATTTTTGTATTTAGGTTTTTGGTTTTGTCTTTGTTGTGTATGTGTGCAAGGCGCGCGCGCTCCCTCTCGCGCCATCTTTGTTACGAGCGTCGAACTCCGAATAAAGGCAGTGCGTTACTAGCTAGCAAGTTTTTCAGTCGTGTCACCCCTTTCCCGCGCACCCGCGTAGGTACGTAACAGTCTTCAAGTGGTTCTTAATATATCCAGTGGCCTAATGCTAATAAAATGTAATCAACCGTAAAATACTAAGAATTTTTGAGGACAGTAATTTTTTGCATTTTCTTGAATACTACTAAATGATAAATGTGAAAGTTTGTATGTTTAGATCTTTGGATATTTAGATGTTTGTTACCTATTCACGCCAAAACAGCTAAACGGATTTGGCTGAAATTTGGCACACAGATAAAAATCAAAATCAGAAGTCATTTATTCAAACTAGGCTGAGAGTCATCACTTTTTGAACGTCAAAATTACATAAGACAGTCCCCCAAAAACGCCCGCCCTTCACCACTTCCTAGTGCTTTAGCTGGGAAGAAGTGGCGCAACAAACTCCCCAGCAGTACAGCTGTTTATTAAGTTGGAAGAACTTGACTCTATACACAAAATAATTAACATTCAACAAAAAATGAAAATATCATTATTAAAAGTTTTAAAAAAATGGTTTGCACAGTCAAATAAAATAAACAATGATATGGAGTAACTCATATAACCTGTCAGTTGGTAAGCTTATTCTGGAGAAAAACCCAAACGTTGTCTTGAGTTAATCACAGCGACCAACAATTTTTATCGTTTAAGTAGTCGTTAACAGAATAGTATGCCTTAGAACAAAGATTTGATTTTACTTTAGCTTTAAACGCATTAAAATGTAAATCTAACAAAGAACAGGGAAGCTTGTTATAAAAGGTTATACCAAGCCCAACAAATGAGTTATGAACTTTATGAAGCCGGTGAAAGGGACCACGTAGTTTGTCCTTATTTCTAGTATTAATATTATGAATATCACTGTTTTTAGTGTATAAGTGTATATTTTGCCTAATATATAAGATGTTAGCGAAGATGAATTGTGATGCCACCGTGAGAATACCAATATGTTAAAAAAAATATCTCAGAGAAACTAGCACAAATATTTTGAATGTCAGCGGCTTTGCCCCACAGCAGAATGCCGTAGGACATAACGCTGTGAAAATAACTAAAATAGACTAACCGAGCTGTATCTAAATAGATTGTAACCTAGATTAACTTATAGGATATTATTTATTCCGATACAACGTTCCCGGACATTTTCTGACCGAAGCGCAGGCAAAGCCGCTGGCAAAAGCTAGTCCATAATGATTAACCTCTACGGCCCCATCTAAAATTAAAACGCTCTTTGGTCAATTTTCATTAAATCATACAAGTAAAAAATCCCAAGTCAAATTAAGTGGTATTCTGGTCCACATCTATTTTATCAAAGCTTCAGGATTAATTCTAAGAGCTTAGTTATTTTGACCCTCTACTACGACATCATTATTAAAAAATGGTTCTTAGACATTTGTTTAATAAGGAATATGTTTAGTTATTGCTTCAGCTCGGTCTTTGTTGTTTTTAGCAAATTTACCGAATCGAAAGTGCCGAACCGAAAATGTATAGAGCTAAAATGTCTAGTAAACTAGACATTTTAGCGTCTTAGTTGGGCATTTAAAACTTGCGTCAATTAAGAATAGACTTGAATCTTTACAACCTACATTTTTAACAATGTTTACAGTGTCTGCAGTGTAGCATAAATAAAAACTTTCCACTTACAACTAAGTTAATAATTTAACACTTTATAGCTCCGTAGTGCAGTTAAAGAGAATAGTAACGGAGCACTGCCTCACCTCTTAATGTAAACTGGTCTAAGGCTCACGGGACTGAGATTTAACAAAGTCGAGAGTTTTCTCTCTGAGGCTGCGGATTCAAGATAGCGGAAGGAGCCTTACTAAGGTTCTGTACCCAAAGGGTAAAACGGGACCCTATTACTAAAGATTCCACTGTCCGTCCGTTCGCCTGTCAGTCTGTCAAAAAAAAAAATCACAGATAATGTATATCTGTTGTCACTGTAACAACAAATACTAAAAACAGATTATAATAAATATTTAAGAGGGCTCCCATACAATAAACGTGATTTTTTTTGCTCATTTTTGCTCTGTACCTATTGATAACGGCAACAGGTAGAGCCTTAAAATATTTACAGAATATTTAGTTACAAATTCTCTTTATAAATAAATAATTAAAATAAAATAAAACAAATATTTAAAGGTGGCTCCCATACAACAAACGTGATTTTTTGTCGTATTTATATATAATGGTAGGGAAACCTTCGTGCGCGAGTTCGACTCGCACTTGCCAGTTTTTTTTTTCATTTCCTTTTCTTGGCATTGAAGGCTTAACATTAACTAATGTTTTGCCTTTTTTACCAAAATTAAAGTCTAGACTGCATTATTTACGTATGAGTTTGCTGTATAGTTACAAATAACAGAATTTTCTTTATATGGCAGAAGTATTCAAAAAACATATAAAAAAATATTTTCTGTAGGTAATTGAAGGATCAGTGTAGCGATATGAACAAAGGATAAATGTGGAAAATATATAGGTAGAATAAAATCAAAAGAAAAAGGGTTTCGATATTTTCGAGGACTTACTAAATAATTTTCTTTGAGGAAAAACGTATGACACTCTCTCGTTCAACAAATATTGGTGTGTTATGTAAACAGGTGCAATCTTCTAGCGTTGTTCATTTGATTCGCATTATCTCGCCCTCCAAAGTGTACTCACCGTTGATTCACACAACAAAACTCAGTGAATTGTATTTATCGATTTTTCGTGTGTGCTCTTGATGGCAATGAATTACGTAGCTAAGCATGTTTTTTTTTTTATAACCTTTTTGACACCATTTTATACTGTAATAAATAAATCAAAATTTCTCAATTTAGAATTCAACTAATGGAAAATTAAAGAAGGAGGCAACCCGACCGCCTATATCTCAAAACAACTCATTAAAAAACATTACAATAAGCAGATTATGTCAATAATAAATTAAAATAAAAATAAAATTTCCTTGATGGCTTATACATTCTTTTATATTGGATTTTTTTTATATTGGTTTTTTTTATTTTATAATTCGATAGTATTCAAATCTTCACTCAAAATCATATTTGGTTTCTCCATTACAATTTTGAAAATAATAAAATCCCTAGGGGTCGATATATGCAAATTCTATAGCATTACTCGAATTAAAAATCTCGTAGCGACTAAGTATAAATAGCTTTTCGCAAATGATTCACTGTGACCTCTTAAATTGAGTTCTTGGTGCTAATATAACACTTTATGCGCCTAAATTTACCTATTTAGGCTCTCGCTGTTTTGCAATTCACTGCGGCTTCGTGCGATTCCCGGCGAGACGATGCGATTTCGTGCGTTTCTTGTTTTCCTTATTTCTTCCGTTCCAATAAACAGGCGGTGAGCCGCTGACTAATGGATTCCACACAAATAAAACAACAAAGGAATACCTTTGTTTTTAATCAGACATTTTGCATTTACTGACAAATTCGCTTCCAATGAAAATTCATTACAGATACAAAATGAGATTTCGTGGCGAGTGGCTACAAATCAATTGGCATTTGATAACGTATACATTAAATACATTGATCGTTAGTAAAACTAATCTAAAAAACTTAATATTTGCCTAGGACTTATGTATTTACAACATTTCAAGATAAATATTACAAAACAGAATATCTCATGAAAAAATAATTTCTTCGCATTTTAAAATAATTATGTTTAAAGTATTCAAGATACAGTACAAACGTAACAAATAACACGAAATGTAAAAAAAAAAAAAACTGTTTAATTAAGGGGGATACCTACATTTTAACAAAAAAACTGCTAGGAAGAAAGTTAATTAATAAAAGGAACTTAGTAGGATTACTTCGACATCAATAGGCCACAAACATTTCTTTATTTTTCGCCCGCCTTGCTCCAATGGGTTCCATTTAAATACGGTTGCTTCAATTTTCTGACTTTTAGGTTGAGAGCTTTGGTACTTTATGGTATAAAGAATTATAAATACAACACAATTATTTGTCACGGCGTAGCTGGGTGCTACAAAGTCGTAGCAGTAGCTACGTTTTCGTCACAAATCAGTGTCATCGTTTTTCAACAGTCACAGCGGGAACGACGGTCACAATTTTTTTATCAATGTTCTTTAAAAGTTACATCAATTATACCAATTGTAGAAATTTATCACCAGCTACATCGATAACGTAACATAACATAAAATCACGTGTTGTGTCCCCGAAATTATACTTTCGGGGAAACAATGCGTCGAGCACTTGTTTGTTATGGTTTGTCACGGCATTCCCCATATGAAGACTTTGTATAGGGTTGGGACAGAAAGAGTGCGCTGTGAGCAGTGCGGGTCGGTAGATGACGGTTTCCTCACGATGTTTTCCTTCGCCATTTTGAGAACAATGGTTATGAAATAATTTAAACAAAGTAAAGCGCCTTTCCGGGTTCGAACTTACGACCGTACGAGTCGTAAGTCGCGGCGGTTACCAGTAAGCCCCTACCGTTCTCTAGAAATATTTATTCTACAAAAAAGAGCCTCCTTTTTCCTCGGAGGCGCTTTTATGTAAAGTAAATCGCATTTATCGGCGTTCCATATTTAATATGTCACAGCCACGCGACATCGCAAGTTCTTGTTAAAGGTCAGCGTATCAATAAATCTTTACTTTAATGTACTAGAAGAAAATAAAAATACTTAAGAGAAGAAAATTACGATTCGTATAAAATAGAAACAGCAGTCTCTGAAAGTGTATTCAAATAAACGTGTTGTCAAACTTCATGATTGGCTGTTCTAAAGCTCTGTTCAAACTGAAGCGAATCCCGTGCGGGATGTGGGACGAAATTCGCTCGCGCCAATTGTGACAGCTAACTTGCAAGATGTGTTTGTTTACACTGGCGCGAATAGTGGCGTCGCTCCCTTATCAGTAAAATAATTGATGCCGATAGGATTCGCGTCTATGTGACCAAATCTTCATATTGGAAAACAGAGTAAACCAATCACAATGAGTTATGTGAGATTTGGAAGCAGATTTTAGTAACCGGAGAAAAGGCGACAACATTTCTTAAAGACACTTTTATCATCTAAAGAAATATCAATATAGAAAATTATCTATGGAGAGACAGCCTCGTTGGTCCAACAGACGGAACTGCTGCGCACGAGGTCTTGGACTCGATTCCCGGGTAGGGAAAATTGTAATTGGCTGTAATTGTGCTCAATTGATAGCACGCCCCAACATTACTTAAACATAACTAGCGGAATGTGGATGGCTCCTATACTAGAACATCACCTAGAAATTGAACATTAAATCCGTCGTTTGTGATTGCCCTTGATATCTCAAAGCCGATATAACGCAAAGGGTTAAAAGTACTACAAAAGGGACAAAAAGAATATCAAGAAGTTCCGTAAAGCCACTGAAACGGCTCGTTTTCACATGTAAAGTGTTTATATTTATCCTTTATTTGATATTGATTTTCCATTACGAGGTAAACGCAAATTCAGATATTTACAAGAACCACGAAGTACACACTTAAGACAGAATTTGATGTTGTTTTTTGCTTTTATGAAAACTCTATTAAGTATAAAAATCTTGTATTGCCTACTTGCTGTAGTAATAAAAGCAATTTTAACCATTACATACAACTTAACTTACTTTTTACATCAGGTACTTTCAAGGAATTTAATCGTAATAATGCTCGCAGAATCATTTGTAATTCCCCGCAAGGCATATCATTATTTGGGGAAGTAAAGGTCTGAGGAGAAAGGTAATAGACGTGCACGTCATGGAGACAACAGGGGGCGGAGGGTGGTCAGGGGCGTCTAGGAAGTGTCTTTATGTCAGACGGAAACGTTTGGAGTCAAAGCATTGATGTACACTATAGGTACAAAATATCACACGAGTATTTAGTGGATTGACAGTAGAACGAAAAAGCGGGCTGTGCTGGGGTGGCTGAAGCAAAATCAAAAATTCAAAATCAAAACTCATTTATTCAAACTAGGCTGATGTCAGCACTTTTTGAATGTCAAAATTATATAAGGGACACCCCCAAAACGCCCGCCCTTCACCACTTCCCAGTGCTTTAGCTGGAAAGAAGAAGTGGCGCAAGAAACTCTCTAGCAGCACAGCTGTCTGTTAAGTTAGAAGAATTTGATTCTATACAATAATAGGTAAGTAATAAAAACATTACGAAACATAAAATAAAATTATTGCCATATGTCAGCTAGCACACGCCAATATACCAAAAATGGTGCGGAAAACCTGAAATGGCGCAAATACTCAAATCTTATTGGAACTTATATGTTCAGATCGTTTAGGGTTGAAACTCTAGGGCCATGGGGTCCGAGTGCCCTCATAGTATTTCGAGACATTGCTAAATGGCTGGTCGGCTCTTCACGGTACCAGAGGGCTGGCCTATTTTTAGGGCAAAGAATCAGCATTGCCATATAACGTGGCAAAGTTGAAATTTTTTATGCCCCAATGATTCTTTTCTTTTATATACAGGGTAAGTTTTTATCCAGTGCGCAAGCTGTAGCCATGAATTAGCATATCATTCTAGACCCCCACCGCAGAATTTTTTCGCGGGAAAAAAAAATCAGCTGTTTCATAGAAAAGTGCATTAACTACGCGGTCAAAATGTATGGAACAGCTGATTTTTTTTGTAAAACCGGCGAAAAAATTGTGTGGTCTAGAATGATATGCTGAATTCATGGTTACAGTTTGCGCACTGGATAAAAACTTTTCGTGTATGCATATAAATGTATTTTTTTTAAAGACTAAGCTTTTAATTAGTTTGGTTTCTTTTCTCACCAGAAAAGTCTTGCAATATGAACAAATAAGTAAGAATTTTGAGGGAAAAATAATTTTTGTTTCGGTTTTCGATGCAAAAACTTGTGTTGTCGATTTTAACCAATGTTTTCGCTATGAGTGGATAATACCTTTAACTGTAACTTCTCTGAAGAATTTTTATATAAACAAAATAGTTTTCGAGTAGAGAGTAAAAAAAGAAAATAGTTGTATGCAAGTCTTTCAAAACAAGACGAATCCTTTTGCGTAGAAACAAATAAGAAAAATATAAACAGCAATTTTATGTTTGAGCGGCGCCAACGACAACGACGGTCGTCTTCACAAATCAAATGACACCTCATTCGTGAACATCCTGGTTCTGGACACTCTGAATAAACTCGTATATCGTTCGAGAAAATTGCTTTCATATCTGAGAAACTATTCTGGGATAAATCAAAAGTAATCTGGGACGAAAGACAAATAAACGAGACGACATTGTAGTTTACTACAGATATATCGGGGTCACTCGCGAATACAATAAAGGAGATCGAAGGATTTTGAAGGAAAACATAATACATTCCTTCATAATTATTGTGTTTGAAAAATTCATTTACGTGACAACTTAAATAACGCAATGAATATTGTTACATTGTCAAATCATTGAAAATGAATTTTGCAATTTGGCTGCAGTTTATACAACAAACAGTAAATGCTTTACTAGACTGACATGTTCCTCCAGGGTCAGGGTTACTGGTCACTGTTTCGATCAGCTCGTCGTGGCTCGGGACGGTAATTGATGGCTCAGACATCAGCCAGTCACTTCCCCCTACCCCTCTACTGCTTCCTTGTTACTCGTAATGATCTTGAAATTAACATTGTGATCGTCCATTTAATTTACAGATGAATAGAGTAACAGTCATGATCAGCAAGCTTGAAATTTTTATATTATAATGTAGAAGCAAAGAAGCAAACACGGAGGTAACATTGAAGGCTTAAATTCTGTGATTCTGTGAATTTTGGATTATGGAGATAAGTGTTGGGTTGACATGTTGCGACGACGACGAGCGATTACTTGCTGGTATGCGCATGTATTAAGCTTGAGTGTCTCAGCAAGAGTTCTAGCTATTCGCTTCCTAGTCGTGGTGCGACCGCTGCCTTAGAATGTATTATTGTATTTTTTTTTGGAACTAAACAAAAGACAGCCAAAGATTAGACAAAAGGCGATCAGATTTACGTTCTCTTTGAATACTGAGCTTGGTAATACTGTGCTTCTAAAACTGACTTTTTGTGTTGTAATTTGAACAATCTAATACCAATAAATCTTTAACTTAGTCGATAAATACCATCGTTTACTGACAGGGTTGCTAAGTCAGTGCGTAACTATAAGTGCTATTAACTTTTTGTGCCCTTTACTAACTTCAACGACTTTCAATAAAAACAGTTTCGTAAAGCCTTTAGCTTTTACTAAAACACAGAGTAGTGTTAAAATTAGAGAGGATTAAATTAACATAATGCTGACGGATAGGTCAATTAAGTCCGTAAAAAGGCTTTCTAAATATGAATAAGGCCTCTATTAAGTCTAATAAATAATTTAAGACTCGTTTTAACTGTTATTCTGTGTAAAAAGGGTAATTAACGAACGGGACGTGCCTTTTTAACGATAAGTGTTGTTTTCATACAAAAATTAAAATGCTTTATTGTTTTTTTTTTTTAACCTATGGGGCTCGATGACAGTAAAGAGCCATACACACATTAAATATCATTTATTACATGACATATCATTCGACAGACCACAGTTAGTGTAGATTATCATCACAAAAATATACCAATCAGCACGTATTACGGATTAGTTTAGTGCCATAGTAAAATACCCACCACAAGGACTACAAATGACGTGGGCTTTTTGTTCCCACGACCTCTGTGTTGAACCAAAAAGTAGGCACGGTGACTATAGAGCACTCGACATGGTCCTTTCCATTATCTTTAAGTAACAAAGACAAATGCCCATCGTGATTTTGTACGGCCTAATCCCGACAATATGGCGGAAGATTCGTGTTAAGTACATCCACTAAAGTTAACTGTCGCACTTTGTCGTTGTTATCGTAGCCCTTGCAGATGACCTTTTGACCTTCATTGTATCTCAGTTTATGTGTAAGAGACTCTTGGCGATTATTACAGACAGGCGAAAGAACTCGTTTCCCTCGTTTTGTTTTATAGTGGGCGTGTTATGAAAGAAGACACTTTTGCCGTTCGAAGTTTGTATCTAATTTTAGCAAGTCATTTCTAATAAACAGTATCCGCTTCTATAACAAGTTGCCAAAGTCGGTTACAGAACTTAGCGATGGAAAGTTTAAAACGCACATCAAACGTGTCCTTATCAAAAAAGCATATTATAAGATAAAAGACTACGTTGAAGACAGGGAAGTTTGGCATTAATTCCTTCTGCACATGTGGCTTCCCTGTTACCTCATTAACAGCATAACTATGTGAAAGTCTATTAACTGCTCTCAATGTTCTTTTTATTCTTTTTATTTTTACAATGCTGACATATTCTCGTCATTAATTGACATTATACATCAATTTTATTTAGGTTCATTTTATTTATGTAGATTATTTTACATATTGTGAATGAGAGAACGTTGTAGGCCTTACTGACTGTAGATTTGTAGACGATTTTCTATTCTGTATTCGTCTAAGTACCTGGTACTTATTGACAGGCCTGCGCTGTCCTCCCATACATTTAATCTCTGTAATTTGAAAATATTGTTAAAGCCAATTATTTTTAAAAGAGTAACCGTGGAGTTTCTTGCCGGCTCTTCTCCATAGGAAACAACAATTTGGAACCGTGCACCTAGCTTCTGACGTTTCATAAGTGCCCTTGCAGGTTTATATGAAATAAAAATATTTTGATTGATTGATTGAATTACTTACTCGTATAGATTTTTCTATACACATGGTTAGAGGGCGATTGAGCTCTCATCAGAGGATGGTCATTGGCAGTATTTCTATTCTGTATTCCTATAGTTAAAAGGCAAAATCATCCAGATTAGAAAACATGAAATGCTATAGCTGTAGTTATAATGAGCAAATGTAGTAGTGACTTTATAAAAAAGTGTCATTTGGGCTATCTTATTAGCTTTGATTATTTGCAATAGTTCCATCAGACCCTTAAAGTTACTTGACATCGTTTACCCAATTTATGTTTCTGTCGCTTTCCAATTTAATTTATTGATAACTAGCAGCAGTCCGCGGTTTCACCCGCGTTATTCCCGTTCCCGTGGGAATATGGGCATAAAATATAGCCTATGTCACCCGGGGATAGTGTAGCTTCCCAACAGTGAAATAATTTTTAAAATCGGTTCAGTAGTTTCGGAGCCTATTCAATGCAAATAAACAATCAAATCTTTCCTCTTTATAATATTAGTAGATAGATTATATTATATATTATTATTAGTATAGATAATAAGTCCTAGGAATTTTGTTGTATCAACTTCTCCAATGTTATTATTATAGATAATTTGAAAATGTCATGGAACGCTAACTAATATGCATGATTTTAGTCTTGTTTAAATTAAATTTTAAATTATTATTATTTAACTGTTGGAGATACGATTCAAATAGTTTTAGTAAATACCTCTATTGCCATATTATTAAGCGTCGTTTCGTTTCATAACATTATTTTGTCGATATTGTGCTGAACATAGTGGAACGCCTCAGTCATATCACAAAATATACTGTACAGGTACATGTTGATCCATAAATCGTTATCACTATTAGTAAAAGTATTCGATTTTTTCTCTGAAATCTTAAAGTTTGTAGCGGCACTACAAATAAAAAATGCTTCGCAACAAAATCGAAAAACACAAAAAGAAAAGTGGCGCCATCTACAATGCCACAGGCGAACTATATGAGCAATTCTGCATCGCGCAATCAGAGTTTTCGACGGCACTCGAACATATACAAAAATCCCGACATCAACTGTTGGGCAGTTGCCCGGACCAGACACAATACCCGTCTGGTCGGAGGATCCTCCTTTTCAATAGGGGATGAGCGAACTTTACACCCTGTTCCTCATACCTCTATACTGGTGACCCCGTGAAAGAACGTCAGCGCAGCCTTCGTGCAACACTTCGGCGTGACGTCATCATCAACATCAAGATCACTTCCTCAAGCTTTCGAGCGGCGAGTCACACAGCCAGCCAGCACCCTACGGCTTCAACGGGTATCCTGACCACCTGCATGCAGCGAACCGCATGCCTGGTCATCACCCACAGCCTCATCAGCAGCCATGGCCCAGCACACTGCACTTTCGGCCGGTCGAGAGCCCAATCTCCCGGTCGACGCCAGCAGTCAGCCTCAACCTCTCAACCCGGCGCTGTACCAGATCCGACTCACTGGAGCATAACGCAGCGCAACCCCGACTCACTGGGGAATCGTCGCAGACAGTTCCGACTCACCGCGAACTATGTGACACCCGGTTCCGACCCACTGGAACCACAACTGGCACTGGCAAGCATGCATAACATGCACTGACTCAGCCCACTATCGACCTCCGGTCTCCGGGGGGGAGTGATGTAGCGGCACTACAAATAAAAAATGCTTCGCAACAAAATCGAAAAACACAAAAAGAAAAGTGGCGCCATCTACAATGCCACAGGCGAACTATATGAGCAATTCTGCATCGCGCAATCAGAGTTTTCGACGGCACTCGAACATATACAAAAATCCCGACATCAACTGTTGGGCAGTTGCCCGGACCAGACACAATACCCGTCTGGTCGGAGGATCCTCCTTTTCAATAGGGGATGAGCGAACTTTACACCCTGTTCCCTCATACCTCTATAAGTTCATTACATAGGATCTTATTATGTTTTAAATATGAGTTACTTATGAATATATTTAGGAATTTGTAAGGAAATTAAAATTGTAAACCACTTCAATTTTGTAATTATTTTAAGCACACTGTGTTAGATTTATATTTTTTATCATACAGCTTGGTGTAAGTTTTTAGAGGCATTTTATTTGTCTAATTAGGCTTTAGTATTTAATGCCAAAGCAGTTATCGTTTCTTTTTGCTACAAATTAGAATACCACGACATATCCAACTAACCTTTTTTTATTTATTTATTTATTTATTTACAGCTATCCCAATAGGAGGTAAGCAGAAGTCACAAAGCAATATAAACAAATCTAAAAACGCCTTTTATGCAATATTATATCAAGTATATTTTCTTTCTGGTATATATACCTACCAATAAAATTTTGTAAAGTGGAGCAAAGCATATTCTGAAGAGTATTTTCACTTAAGTGTGCAGTGCAGGCAAGGAGTGGAGGCCCCTTGCCTCCCTGACTTCTCTTTGACGGCTTTTTAATATATATGTCAATCATTTGATAGGTGAGCTCAACAACTGCCATGTACTATGTCATATAGATATAACGTTTGCGGCAATAACATCAGTATGGTTGATGACATGATGTTGCTGAGTCCATCTGTCGGAGCGTTAAGGAAGCTGTTAAGTATCTGTGAAGCCTACGCTCCGACTCCGGAGTCGTAGGGCTACGCAACGTCTTCCCATGGGAACGTTCTGTTGGTATTAAAAGATTATCTGTGTGCCAAATTTCATCCCAATCTCTTCGGCTGTTTTGGACCAAGCCGGATCATACATCCGGACAAACAGACGAACAGACAAAATTTATGAAAACTATATTTTCGGCATCAGACCCGCACCCTAATTGCGTAACTCACGATTGATCATAATTGGTTTCATCTTCACAGTTAAACAATATTCATTGCGTTATTTATGTTGTCGAACAGACACATTTTTCGAACATATGAAGCAATGGTTTAACAATCCGTTTCAAAACGATACAGATTATGATGAATCGTGAGTTACGCAATTAGGGTGCTGGTCCCTCACCTGGAAGCAAATACTTTTTTCCTATAATATTTAATCTATAGTTTTAATTTTATTATTATTTTACTAAAATTATGTATAAACAGATCGAATACTGCTGCAACTCTTTAAATAGCTTTCGTGGAATAACACTGGTGTATTGTTATTAGTTTCTTGAGCTCATATGTACCTACCCATAATTTTTCATTACAACAGCATTAGTAATAATGATTTTGTGTTTTTTTAATTAGAGATTGAGCTCGTACTGCCTAAATCAATCACATATAGACAGTAAGTTGGAAAGAAGCTGTGCTTGCAAATTGCCTAAAGCGCAAGTTTAAGACGTACTAAACCTAAACGAATTTAAAAAATAAAGTGTACAGAGACACAATGATATTTTCAATTTGGTGCAAGCGGGCTTAAGTCAAGCGTTTTTGTTATAAACTTAGGCGTAAAGTTATAATAGCACATCTAGTTTTAGAGAGAAACTGTAACACAAATATGAGTTACGTGACAGAAACGACGGTCTACATCTACACAGTCAAACGTATTCGACACACATCACGCTACAGGGACAGTTATAATAACACAATAATTCCCTACCGTCCATGGGAAGTTGGAAACAATAAAACAGCATGTAGGTAACTATGTATAAATAAGACACACCACCGGTATCACATAGCCGGTGCTGTGCCGCACACGTTCCGGCGGAAGCCGGATACTGGACCGCAACTATCTCGGAGAAACTATGCCAATCGTACGAACCGGACATGAAATAGAAATGTGCAGAAGGTAACTACAATACCTATCAATAATTTTGCGATCGCCGCTTTTGTTAATTAAAAAAAAGAATTGAGACTTGCACGATTGTATGGAGATAGACCCTTCTGTTACGTTAATACTTAATAACGAGTATATTTAGGTATAATCTTGGTTTCGTAAAAGCCAATGACTATGGCTGTGGGTATGGAAAGACTAATATTTTAAAGCGTGGTGCTTCAAAATGCTAGTTGACGAACTTCGTTTCCATTTATTTTGCAGTAACACGGTGTATCACCACACTTAAGACAGCTGGATCAGTTTCGATACATTTGTTATTCTCAGCCACAGTAAAATAAAAACAGAACGACGCGTTTAAAGAAAATAACAGCTGCTTTTAATGTTTAGGTACTGCACGTAACGATGTAGTTGTTATTTTTTTTTAGTATTTTAGTTACAGTTTCTTAACACAGATTTAGTGCCCTCAATTGTTACAATATTAAAGCAGTACCAGGGTAGCAGTTCTAGTCACTAAAACCGAGCACACTGAACAAAGTGAACAATAGATTTGGATCGTAAAATATTTTGGTGGCTTTCCGATATGGATAACTAATGGTAAGGCTCAACCGCATAGAAGTTCTATCAATATCAGTTAGTATTCAGGCGATAGTCGGGTACTTTCTGAACGGAACATCAATCTCTGGGCCAGTACATACTAGGCATGTGTGATTATGGAGGCGTCGTACGTCAATCTTTTACTAGAAATACTCAAGATAGTTTTACGTACCTACTAAGTAAAAAAACGAAAGCATGAGAAATGTTTTTTCCTTGTCACAGAAACACGTGCATTTAAAAAGGATAAATTAATTTGAATACAAGAAATCCAACTACCGCTAACTGTGTTATTGAATACGGAACAGTTACTAAACAAACACATAGATATTCAGATGGAATAGGAACGTATTCTGTTACGTGTAATAGAGAAACCATTATTATCTAGTTCACCCAGTACGCCAGTTTCCAAGCTGTTCCGAAATACGTAATCCTCCCATTCGGTACGTATCCATAGAAATACGACTGCTTTCAAATTTATGTTCAGAGATATTTAGATACTTGAAGATATATGGGCAAGCCTTGGTGAAGGAGTGATTACTTTTTTGCTACGAATAATGTATGATTTTAAAGTAGATATCGTTTGCCAGCAAATACATTTTCTTGAAAAACATTAAAATCATTTACGTCTTTGAAACGTAACTTTATGATCATTAATCTGTTAATCCCGGCTAATAAGACGCAATTTATTTTCTATTGTAATGGAACCGATAGGGTCCGCGCCGGACTTAGCCGGTTGAATTACTATTGCCTTGTTAATGTATTCAAATACAAAAGAAATAGGTACAGAACGTGCAAAATAAAGTACTATTTCGGCATGGAAAGTGCTTCTTCCGAATTACAGGATACCTACTTTAGAAACAACACCTTGAACAATACTGTCGTTTATACTGAGAATACAGCTAAGTTTTATTTACTTTGAAACGTTTTGTAGGTAGACATCAAGAGAGGAAATCTTATTTTAGCTTTGCGTACCTACATAATTTATAGTGTGTCATGAAAAATGTTGTGTAAGTAAAATGTGTGTAACTTCTTGAAAGAAAAATGAACGTGACAGTACGTTTACGAGTATTGTTGAAGTGTCTCGGGATTTCTTTGTGAAAGACTTCTTTTTTAACCTGACCTAGAATACTGTGTGGCATACGTAAGTGCGTATTTCTTTACGTGCTCAAAATGCCATTTCTATTTTATTTTTGGGTATTTTAAAGGGTTTCGCACTGAGAGGGCTCCGGTGGGACCTTATTACTATGCCTACGATGTCTGTGTGTCGGTTTCGAGGTTGTATGGCAGTATGACGGTAGATATTTTCACAGGTTTTGTTGTTAAAGCATGAATAAAATGGTAAGTTTAGTGTATGTATGGGGCTTGTTTTCGGCCTATTTTTTTTCGATGTCTTCTAAAGTTTCTTATGTAAGTTTTCAGCTGAGAGACGTCCACTGCTGGACATAGGCCTCCCCTAAAAGGGGCATCTTGCGATAATCGCCACGCTTGGCACGTGGGTTGGCGATCGCAGTATGGTGGCATAGAGAACGCTGCCGCCCATTTTCTGGTAAGTCCCTTAGCCGCCTTCTACGACACCCACGGGAAAAAATGGGATGGTGCTATTCTTTTACATCCGACACGACACGTAAGGTGTAGGTAGTTATAACTAAATATCTCCAGATATCTTCTGTAATCATAAGCTCCGGTAAGTTATAATTAGGTACTTTGTAAAAATACTACAATCGGTATCGAATAAAACTCTTAACAAAAGCGATCGTTTATCACAATTGCTGGTATCGTGTCGAAGTCCAGTTATTAAGAGAAATCCCTTAAATCCTCGGAATACTCTTTCTTTTACTTTGATGAGAAAACTACGACCCTTTGATAAACTTCGAGAGCGTGTAATAATGCGACTTGTAACTTCGCACTACATCTAGATGTATACATTCCTGTACACATTATGCTTGGGTATATCTAGCAGTATGTAGAACATAAGTTCACAAGATACAGCCTGCTGTAATCACATAAAAGTTCACCTTTGTGAAAGTTGAATTTAACATTATAACTTTATCATTTAGGTCGGTTTTTAGCTACTTAATAATAACCTGTTACTTGCGTACTAGGACAAACTGTCCAGTTAGGTAGGTCCAACTTCGAGAAAGAGGTCAATCGTCGAATCCGAATCGGTTTGGCAACGTTCGGGACGTTCCTACATGCCGCAGTGTCTCAAGACGAAAGTCTTTGATCAGTGCGTGTTGCCAGTGATGACATATGGAACCAAAACGTGGTCGCTCACAATGGGCCTCATAAGAGGGCTTAAAGTCAGCCAAAGGGCAATGGAGAGGGCTATACTTGGAGTTTCCCTACGTGATCGAATTAGAAATGAAGAGAACCGTAGGAGAACTAAGGTAACCGATATGACAGGAGGAAGCATTGGCAAACTTAAGTGGCAGTGGGCAGGGCACATTGCTCGCAGAACAGATTTTGCAGAAATCTCGCAGAGAAGGTTCTGGAGTGGCGACCGCGTACCGGAAGGCGTAAAGTTGGAAGGCCTCCCACAAGGTCGACCGATAACGCAAGAGCCCGCTGGATGCGGGAAGCACAGAACCGGTTGAAGTGGTGGAGATTGGAGGTGGCCTATGTCCAGCAGTGGATGTCTTTAGGCTGAAATGATGATGATGGCGATGACTTGCGTACATTAGTATTCTAATAAGAAATTAAAATATCAAATTCAGCGACGATGACAATACGACACAATTAATATAATGTATTTCGTAAATGTTGATGCTTTGTTGGCGAAATCTACTGATATACTCGTAGATACTTGCCAAAGAAGTATTTATTTAATTAATGGAACAATAATACGGGGCCTTGCCAAACTTAAGTAATTCTCGTTTATCGACTTTGTCTTTCAGTCATTTCTATTACTACTGACTGAATAATACTGAATAATCATGACTACTGAATAATAATTCAGTAGTCTATTGCTAACAAAATGTAATCAACCTTCAAATAATGAGAATTTTCTGGGCTTACTAGGATCTTATTTTATCAACAAAGACAATTTTCCTTAATCCATACAATTAATTTCCACGAACTAAGTTTTTAATAAAATGTCTGTCTAGTCAATTTAATTAATTCACAAAAACTCTCAAGCTAAATTAAGTGTCAAAAGCCTATTCTGGTCCACATCTAAAATGATCAAAGATTCAAGATAAAATTCCTTGAAGCCCGACTTAATTATGTTGTTACTTAATTATATTGTTACTTGAGAAACTTAGATCGCCAAGTGCGAATACGTTAGCGGGGTTAATTTATAGGAGAAAGTATCTACTTAACTAAGAACTAGATATTTTACTCTATTCATTAATTTAATGAAGTTACTTGATTTTACGGTCAATTAAGAATAGATTTGCATTTTTTGGAGTGTTACATGTTCGGTTTGGCACATGTCGACACAGTGGGCCGGCAATGTCGAATTTCTTATAATATGTAGCTAGGAATAATATGGAAAGAGCATATCGACTTATTACACGACATACGTGATAGCACCTACCACTGTTTGTCTCTGCCTCACCTAAAAGTCGACTGGTAGAAAATGTATATGTTTTTTCATTAAGTTCGCCTCTGTACATTTCTGTGCGTGAAGTATTATATAAATAAATAAATATAGTTCGAATTATGCCAACCGACCTAAACATAATGAACGAGGGTAAATGCTGAACGAAGTTTAGCGATCGGAAGGAACCGAATGAAAGCTGAATATATATGTAAATACATATTTACAAATGTATTTGGTTTTCATTCGGCTCGTGCCAATTAGTAAACATATACTAATTGCTTTAGGTCGGCTTTGTTGTTCAACGAATACTGCTGAATTGAATGTACTGACCGGGACATGTTCAATTTATAACTAAGGCTTTTAAAATTTGTGTCAATTTAGAACAGACTTGCGTCTTTACAACCTGCATTTTGAACAATGGTTACATGGTAAGTTTCTGCGGTTTAACATTAAGGAGATGTTCCTACTAAACACTATAACGGTCTTATTCATAAACGCCTTGTAACTTTTAATCAATTGCTATTAGCTGATTAGCAAAATTCTTATTTATAAACGCTATTTAGGGTTATGAGGTCGCTAAGCAATTGATTTGTAGCTGTCATATTTAAACACCAACGGTGCCCTGTTTGCTTGTTGTTGTAAGCTTGCTAAGAGGCAACATGACGGATTTTATTTTAATCAGCTGATCGATTCAATATGATTTATTGTACTTCAAGGTTATTTTGTTCCTAATATCGAATTGTCCTTAGTAAATGTGGATTTCGACAATATTTTACGGGATTTCAGAACGACACTGAAGAATTAAATATTTTTGAAACGCCGCGGGCGCTTATTGTTAGTAAACGGAGGAAGACCAACAAGGCTCGTTTAAATCCGCTACGAGAAAATATATTCCTCATTCTAAGTACACGTGATGATAGGATTTATAGGGAAGTTCAATCGGTAGGAGGTTCAGTCAGTTCGTGCGGAAGCTCATCGGAGATAGTGATTATCCAATGTTACCCCATATACCACTCGTTTTATGACGACGCCCAGAGAGTACTTTATACGATACTGATGACGCCTTCTAGGGCCCAGAACTAAAGAAATGCCACGTTATGGCAGTCATGCACAATAAAACAAGATACTTTTATAAAAACCAATTTATTTCGATACGCAATAAAGTCATATTTGTGTTATAATTTCATTATTATTGATTTCCTATTCTTCTTTGTCCAAAGACGGGTGCCATTATTTTCTCATGCCACTCTCATTCCTCATCTTTTTCACTTAGCATGGTGTCCCCCGTTGCCATCTTTGCAAGGTTGAATAGTAATGGTGCTACGTGCTAAGTTGTGGCTTTTATAGCAGCAGTCAAAATTGTAACTGTAAACAAGATTAATCATTGTTATAATAAGACACTGAAACCCAAAAGCAATAGGAAGTTATATAGAATAGGCACAAGTACCTACTTAAGTTTCTCAAAGAGAATATCCATGTTAACAAGTTTAAAGAACATGTAAATACATAGCAATATTGGCTACTGTGTTATCATTCATTTGGTCACTTTACAATAGAAAGTAGATAAAAATTCAGAGATACATTACCTTTTCCTGTTAACTCCACTCATGGGAGCGTATTATTTTCATTGCTCATCTTTTTCACGTAGCATCATTTCCATCGTTGCCGTCTCAAAGTTGAATAGTATTGGTGTTACGTGCTAGTAGCTTTCATAGCAGCAGTCAAAATTGTAACTGTAAACAAGTACAATTTAATTGTTATTAAAATACACTGAAACCCTGCAAAAGCACTAGGAAGTTATATAGAATATACATATATATACGCATATGTTTTTAAAAGATTTATTTTCATTTCTAATTTGCTTCCATCGCAAACACAATAAAATAAACATAATAAATTATTTTATTCAAATACAAATAAATCAATGAAATTTTTGACATAAATCTGTCGAAGTCACGACAGATACAAAAATCATGCATTTGACTTTTTGACAACTTGATTCTTAAAATCCTGTTTTTAGGCGACTATTTTGATTATAATCTGTGCTGAACGCATAATTTCACCTCTATTTCGTTTCGCTACTAATCACCTGCTAAACTAGCGTTTATAAATAACTAGCTGACCCGCCAGACGTTGTCCTGTCTTAACTATGAATATTGAATTCGCAACTGTTTTTTTTTTATTTCATAAGAACCTTCTCCTGACAATGATAAACACAACAGAAAAAGAATTGGCAAAATTGGTCTAGCCGTTCACGTGTGATGCCGTGACCAAGGAAATATGGATTCATTTTTATTTAAAAGAAGTAGAAAAGTTAATCAATGATTAGGAGGTAACCAATTGATAAGCTGAACAGTGGCTAATCAGTGATTAGCGAGTTTTTTATTAAGGCTGTAAGTAAATAAAATTTAACACGTTATTGTTACCAGATGTACATACTCAGCCTATTACGTTCCCACTGCTGGGACACAGGCCTCCTCTCCGTGACAGGAAGCGGGCCGTAATCCACCACGCGGGCCCAGTGCGGTTTGGTAGATGTCACATGTCTTCGAATGTTCATGCCGGTTTCCTCACGATGTTTTCCTTCACCGTTTGAGAGCAGTGGTGATGAAATTATTTACACAAAGTAATGCGCCTGGCTGGGTTTGAACGCACGACCTACAACTCGTAAGTCGCGGCCGTTACCACTGGCCCACCACTGCTCTCTTACCAGATATAGTTAAAGAGCATAGTTAAGGAACACAAACTTGCCTCCTAATGTAAAGTGGGGAGAGGCTCACGGGAACAAGATTAAACAATCAAAGTAGGAAGTTTTTCGCTGAGGTTGCGGATTCAAGATGGCGGTCTGAGTGGCTTGTGGCTGTCTTGCATTATTTTGTGTGGAAGGAAACTTTTTTTTTCAATTTCTTTTACTTAGAACCGTGAATATTTTACTTGAGATTGCATAGTCATAGTTCACTGAATACGGTAAGTATTTAATTCAAAAACATGAGTACCGACTGTTTAAAAATACATTTTTTATGATACCGGTCAAGCCCCGCCCGCACCCGATAGTGTCCGATGTAATAGAAAATCAATTATGTCTCATTAGCGGGCTTAATAGATTAAACGTTTCTTAACGTTAAGCAATGTTTATAAATAAACTCCATTTTACCCTTATAGAATTTTCTATAGCACCGAGCAAAAAGTTATGTCATTTTATGGGCCAGCTGTTTTCTTATTGCTCAGTGATAATGGTCGCTCTTTTGGTGCTTATTGTCGTAATAATGAAAAAAAGCTCTTACTTTGCCAAGGCCAAGGCCCTTCTAACTGAACAAATTAAATTTACCTAAATAATTCGTTCAAAACCGTTTCTATAAAGCCTGTCTCATTTTCATATAATATGTAAGTGTCGCCCTCTATCTCAATATGATGTTGCTAGAACAGAATTAATGTACTGAGAGACAAAAATGTTGGGACTTGCGAACCGGTTTGAAGGACGCGAGGCACAGATCCTTAGCATTTTCAATAAGTTTTCGGAAAACTCCGCTAGATGGAGCTATACTAAAATAGAAATGAAACAAAATGAAGATCATTTTGTTGAGCACCCTGTTTGATTTGGCTTCGGACAGTACGGATGTTGAAAATAAAGTATGTGTTTTTTACTAACCTGTAATATTAACTTTCTTTCAATTAGATAGTAAAACGACGTCG
The DNA here is from genome assembly GCA_949987655.1 of Polymixis flavicincta. Classification (NCBI taxonomy): domain Eukaryota; kingdom Metazoa; phylum Arthropoda; class Insecta; order Lepidoptera; family Noctuidae; genus Polymixis; species Polymixis flavicincta. The sequence goes on along the minus strand of OX465183.1, from coordinate 3,828,439 downwards.
TATATTTTTAACAGACTTCCAAAAAAGGAGGAGGTTATATGTTCCACTATATGTTTTTTTAATGTATGTTCATCGATTTCTCCCCCATTTGTGGACCGATTCTCAAAATTATTATTTTTATGATAGAATATACTCCTGAGGTAGTCCCATTGGCACCAAGTCAGGATCTGATGATGGAATCCCAGGGAAATCGAGAGCAACCTTCAAATCTTATAGGTATTAACAATGTTTTTCATACGTATTCTAAAGCTATTGAGACATTTGCGTATGGTCATCATCATCTCATGACGCTGAACTGATGAAGGAAGGTACAACTCTTTAACTTAGGAGTTAAGTGCAGATTCGGGCGTAACTCCGTCATAATAGACCGATTTGCAAAAATCTTTTTAGAAAGGGGTTTATTCCGAAATGGTTCCACTTAAATTTCATATACAGGAAAAGTTTTTATCCAGTGCGCAAATTTTAACCATGAATTCAGCATATCATTCTAGACCCCCTACCGCAGAAATTTTTCGCTGGTTATAAAAAAAAAAACAGCTGTTCCATACATTTTGACCGCGTAGGTATTGCACTTTTCTATGAAACAGCTGTTTTTTTTTATAACCGGCGAAAAATTTCTGCGGTAGGGGGTCTAGAATGATATGCTGAATTCATGGTTAAAATTTGCGCACTGGATAAAAACTTATCCTGTAGATCTGATGATGCGTTTCGGAGACAGACTACGCAACTCTTCAAAAAATGACAGCAAATCAATCGCGATTGCTGCTATCGCATAAATATGCATTGTTTTGACCCCAAGGATGATGAATTGGTGTGGAGTGGTACTATAACTAAAAAGAGAGAAAAAAAAACAACCAGTTCCAAAACACCAGAAAGTGAAAAATAACTTTAATTTCGGAAGGCGGTGACAAGAAATTAATAAAATACATATCCAAAGTAACCGACTTCTGAAATTAAAGTTATTTTTCACTTTCTAGTGTTTTGGAAGTAGGTTGTTTTTTTTTTTTTGGAAAATAGTTTTCGATCAATTCAAATTAATCCTGTTTTAATTATTGTAACTGAATGAATATTATTTTGACCATGTTTAACTTTTTTTTTTGGGTTGCCGTTATTATTTTTGCATTCTAAAGTGGGACAAATACTTTACCAATATACTACGCAGATTTAGAGACTTTAGAAATGCCTAATTACAAAAAAAACAAAATCAAAATATTTCATTTCACATAAACCTGCATGGGCACTTATGAAACGCTAGAACCGTGCACCTACGGTTCCAATTTGTAACTTCCTATGGAGAAGAGCCGGCAATAAACTCCAAGGTTACTCTTTTAAAAATCATTGGCTCTTACAATTTTTTCAAATTACTGTGATAATATGTATATAAGGGAGTGACCACTAATTTCATAACATAACATAACGGAACATCAGGCCTTGTTTCGCCGAAGGGTTGGGTAGAGCTTAGGTGTACCTATAGAACACCCACATTTCCCAAGTAATGTTTGGCATCAACCGAGCACAAATCAATATTTCGCGCTTCTACTGAGAAATTCCAGGATACAGGACTGCAGGACCTCACGCAGTAGCGCTTGCGATGAGTAGACCAAGGAGGCCGTTGTGTGCTATTTTAATGCAGGTTTTGTTGGAGTTACATTTAATATTTTATACGAGTAGCTACACGGGTCAAAATCAAAATCGCAATATTTTATTTCACATAAACCTGCATGGGCACTTATGAAATGTCAGAAGCTAAGCTCCCAATTTTCGCTTCCTATGGAGAAGAGCCGGCAATAAACTCCACGGTTACTCGTTTAAAAATAATTGGCTTTTACAATATTTTCAAATTACAGTGATAATAGGTATGGGAGGACAGTACAGGCCTATCAATGAGTACTAGGTACTTAGAGGAATGAAAATACAGAATAGAAAATCGATTACAAATCTAGTCTGTAAGGCCTACAACGTTCTCTCATTAACAATATATAAAAATCTACATGAACCCAATGATATTATAAATGTATCATTGCATGAACCTATTTGAACCTAGTGACATGATTTCCATGACAATCACTTGATGTATGACATTGTAAAACATTAAAAGGATAAAAACTAACATTGTAATTTGCGAGCAACTACAAAATAAATTAGTCAAACCGCATTGTTCAAGTAACCACTAGGTGCCACTAACCACTCGCAACTCTAACCAGCGAGTCATTTCTGCCAAGTGAAACCACTGTAACTTGGTTGACAACTTAAATAAGATAGTCTCAGTTTAAGTTTATTTAAGTGCGTGTAGGCGTTGCCCAAACAATTTTGTTGAATGAATCCACATTGTGCGAAGTTGGTACGATAATCTTTCCGACATTACTTGCTTAACAACTCCTCCACAAATTGATCGAGTGATCTATTTGTAGTCAAACAAGTTCTCTCGCTTTTCTCAGAAGTTAGAATATTCTCAGAAACTTTTAATTGAATTAATATTTTAATTCCCTCTTCGTCCATAATTTCCAACGTTTTGCTTTCTCGGCTTATTTCCATTCGATCTTTGTTCTTGTTGAACGTTGAAACTTATTAAATACTTGTGATAAGATTTATCTTCACTAAACAGATTATAACATTTCCGTTAATGTTTTCATTTTGGATGAATGTAATCATTTAAGTAGTAGACATAATTATAAAACCATTTTGAATTCATTACATTTTCGTTATTTAAACAGTAATCACGAACACAAAATGTTTCAAAATAATTGTTTTATTAGATTGTGTTGAAATAATCGTTGATTTAAGAAGTTGTGTAGTGAGATAATAGTAATTTCGAGAAAAAGAAGAGGTTTATGTTTAGAAAACCAATCAAATCAAATCAAATGTTTATTTGCAAGAAATAAATTGTTATAGTCGGTGAGATCTTATAACCTAAGTGAAATTGTATTCTGCCTGCAAGCAAGCGTGCCAATATTAAGTATAACATCACAATTTTTATTCCTATTTAAATTTTAAAATGTATATTGTTCATTTAATCATCATTTTATTACACTAACTTTATGTCCCATATAATCTTTAATACAATAAAACAACACTTAAAAGCCATTCTGTCAATTTTGTCTTAAACACATTATACCTGTAACAATTTAATAATTTTATGTTATTTGGTAAGTTATTATAAACTAAAACACACATATTATACACATTTTTTTATACATAATATATCTTTATGACAGGGTGGCTGATACAGTAGGTTGCGAAACTTAGTCCTTTTTTGTCTAGTTAGGACTTTACTACGTTGTTTAAAGTAGCGCATGTGTTTTTTTGTAAAGATGCAGATATCTTTTATGTACTTATAAAGGATTGGAAGAATTTTATATTTTTGAAATAAAGGTTTACAACTGTCCAGAAACTAAGCCTTGTTGATGACCCGGATGCATCGTTTTTGAATTTTGAAAACTCTGTCGATGTCGATCGAGTTTCCCCACATTATTAATCCATAGCTCAGTACAGATGACACATAACCATGGTAAGCTTCTACAGAAACATTATGTCAAATTTTTTTTTACGCAAACACGAACCTATCTAGTTTCTGACAAATTGACTCTATATGGCTTTTCCAATTATCAAGAAACGTAATTCCAAAATTAATTTAAGCAAGGTGACGATCAAAGGTACTTTCATACACGTGAAAGATACGGTTTAATACGGAAAGCTTCAAACACAATTATATTAAAGCTACAATAAGGAAAATTTCACCCTGCTTATTGGCCGACAGCGCCCTCGTCAATCTTTACTGACAGGGGTTAAATATCAAAGAGATTGCGAATAATACAACATTCTACAGCTGCACATTTTTATATGGAAACGAATAGTACATTTATACTATCCGTTTCTTAAAAAAAAATCTAATAAGTGTTTGCGCACAATATTGAAGGATTGACAATGATATTTTAAGACTAAGTACTTTTATTTTTCGTATTTTTCTTAAAAGTGTAGGCTCAGTTTTAGAGATAAAGGGAAACATTTGATCTGTTTTTTCAAATAACCTTTTTTTACATTTTGATGTGCCCCCATGAGCGATGTTCGTCCGTGTTTGGGTCACAGAAATTCATGTGTACCAATGTCCAAGTTAATCGGTCCAGTAGATTCTGAGCAAATTGATTGTGACGAACGGACATACATACACACGAATGTTCCTATAAGGGTTCCGTGTTTTGCATTTTGGCATTCTAAGATAGTCTTGAGTACTACTATATTATTGTGATAATATTAATATTGCCTGAACGCATCAAATTGCAGTGAGTTTTGCACTTTCGCCCTAAAATGGAATAAACTTTTGGACTATCAATTTTATGCAGTTGTTTTAACATACTTTTTGCTATCCTGCGGTGACACAAACTCGCAATAAAATATGTAATGCATCTCGCTGACTGCAGAGCGCTAGTGTTAAGTGCAGTGCGTTGTCGCTAATCCAGATGCATTAACAATAGGGAATTTCTTTTTGAGGCGGCAGCGCTCCACGACAGACTACAGCTCAGATGCGCACGAATCTAATGAACCGTGGTGAAAGTGTACAAAGTAATTTATATACAAATTAAACTGGGGTCAAGTTTTGACATCATGTGTGCTACTAGCATAGCATTGGCGACAAACAATGAAAACCGTAATCTTGATATTTTTGAATACATTTCTCTTAGTATCACTGCTGGAAATCAGATTTTCTTTTTCAGGAAAAGTTTCGGTAGAAATACATCACGTCCCAGCGTTTGTTTTAATTTCTTTTTAAATCTTGGATATAATTTATAGTGTTAATATTAATCTAGCTCTAGGTATATCAGGTGTACATCAAAGAAACTTAAAATTCTGTTAATGTAATAAGTGGGATATATTCTTCAGATAATTTAGACTTAACTTTCATTTTCTTGCAGGTACTCAGACAGGTAACCGATGAGTTATAATGTTACGACTTTTATCGTACTCATTTTGGGTTACTTACTCACTTCCAAAGTTGTAAACGTATGCAACGGTATTCCTGGCTTATTGATCGATGATTTCAATTTGCATAAAAGAGGGAGTACGCATCATAATGTGATGCATTGCCTCTAGACGGAGTACCATTATTGTGACATCAATCACTATCATTCTTAAGTACCGAATAAATAAACCCTTTGATTAATGAAGTATAAAACATAACTTTAAATGTATTCTAGTGACATGAATTTGATCTGTATTTCAAAAGCGTTACCTACTGTTGAAAATTCTCGACTTTGATTGACAGTCAACATTATTGTGAATAATCGAATATTTATGTATAGTGACCGTATCTCAGTGGTAATACTTTGACGCTGAGCTGGCCTAGCTTAGTAAGGCGTTTGAATAGAATACAAGGTCAGTTCATTCCGTTTTGTTACTAATGACGGGTGGCCTACTGTGCCCACAAATCAATTAGAATTAATTTAAAATTTTAAAATAATATCTTAAATAAAAATTTACAATAATTCTTAAAGACTCTAAGTGTACTTATGGACATTTTCTGAATTCTTGATAAAATCTAAGTGCGAGTGATGGACACTGTTCAAAAATCTTATTAAAAAAAAAAGTAAAATGTACCACCTGAGCTTTAAAGTTCTGATTAGCAAATTAAGATGTGTACACATGTCATTAGTAGATTCTATTATGAGTTATGCTCTTGACAACTATGGATTAACATTCAAAACTAACTTGGCTATATTAGAAGCTCTTCAAATTCGATTTTAGAAATTACTTGTAGCTTTAAAAAACTAAAAACAGTTGTAAAGGAGATTTTTCAAATATATAAAATTCTACCGGTTGGTTACAAACATAAGTATCTGCAGTTATCCACCATGGTACCCAGGAGCATAACTTAACTCATGTAATCAACGATCATAACAAACGATCTATGGCTGCTGGCAAATTCAATGTACCCAAAGTAATTAATTGACAGAACCCTAAAAAAACAAATAATATTGTAACACAAAACTAATAGATCTGTGTGGTTACTAACTCATCCTGAGCTAGTAACCACAGAGATCTATAAGTTTTTAACTCCACTTAGCTACAGCGTGATTGGTAAACCAAGTTCTAATAATAAAGTTTTCTTCACCTAGATAATAAATGAGTTACAAAACTTTTACAGACTAGAATTATTTATTGTACTTAGAGCAATATTTAAAGGTCAAGGGATTTAAACAAAGACTAATCGAATTTCCTTAGAATGTTTGAGCGGGTTTTACACAGACTGAAAATTGAGATCTAGTATTATCGTAGCGTACCGTTGCGTACGAGCGTGCGAGAGAGTTACCGTAGCGTTGATTTAGTATTATTTTTTACCGACGAAAAACGGAGGAGGTTCTCAAGTCGACGCGTATTTTTTTTTATATGTATGACCACGCATAACTTTTTTCAGAGTTGGTCGATTTTGATAATTTTTTTTTATTGTATACCCCGAAATTGGTCCCATATAAATTTCGAAAAAAAAAAAACAACCCTAAGGGTAGGAAAACAGGGAATGATTGATTTTTTACTCACAGATTTTAATACTGAGTTGTGTATTACAAAAAGTAATCAAAAATTAAGCATGCGGTAATGAGTAGATTATAACCACAAAAATAAGCAAAAAAGAAAAAGTAATTTACCTTTTTGTTTAACCTTAATAAAAAACTTCGGAAGTCGGTGACTTTCGATACTATTATTATTATTACTATTTATTTCAGACATAATTGTAGTCCATAGTTTTACACTCATACATTCAAAATTATAAACTAAGTATCATAAAATCCAAAACAGATAAATCCCAAAATAAAATTGTGCTTCATTAGAACATATTCATCAGCTCATTACAACTAATAATTAAAAATGCCAATAAAAATAAAATTAAAATTATAAGATGTCAGAATTGTATTAAATATTGAATGTCAAATATAAAATTATCAAATTATCAAATTGTATAAAAAAGTCAAATATGAGGAATCAATTTTTTTTTTTTATCTATGGTAATTATTTAGCACTTTTACCTTCCCCAAGCCCGGTATACGGGTGCATGTAAGGCCTGCCAGTGCTGCATGAAAGGCCCGTCCAACCTGTCAGCAACAACTGTAAGAAGACTTGCCGCTGCCCCGCACCCGTAATTTTATGTCACCGCCTTCCGAACTTCGTTATTAAGATTAAACAAAAAAGGGTTAATAATTTTTTGCTTTTCAGTTTTTTCGGCGGTTTAATTTTTTGTTAAAAAGTTTTTTTTTATTACAGTCGCACAACTGTCAAACTACACGAACAAAATAGAGACAGATCTGTCAAACATATTGGCATCCAAACCAAAGCAGATGTGTCTACATCATCTGCCTAGCCTTTTATGTCTGGGTCAGCTTCCAGTCAAACCAAATGCTGAATACCAATAATTTACACGGAGCGTCTACCTATCTAACCTCCATATACTGGTAAAATACGAAAACCCTTGGTAAGACTGGTTGTCAGACTTTCGGACTACTGACGACCTGTAACGACTGTCAAAGATCTATGAATGACAGCCGAGACTAATGGCTTGTCGTACTTTCCGAGGCACAGAGGGGTCTTGAAATTTTAAGATGGTCACCCATCCACGAACCAACCGCGGCAAGCGTAGCTTAACCTGGCCGATCGACCCGTGCAGTTATTCTGACTTAGCTACAACCCACTTTATGCAAAGTATTCAAAGAACATGCGTTAGATCTTGGCTTTAAACTCTGCGACTCAACGCAGTTCCACTTTCTAGAAATTCAATTAACAAGCAATAATAGTAACTATGAATTTCACTGTAAAGCTCAAAATCTCCCGAAATCAAAGTTAAAGAGTTACTAAAACTAATGTTGTAATGTTGGTCTTCTACGGCTTTGTGGAAATCTCCTCGTAAAATTCCCTGAACCTTCAGTTTGGCAGACCAGTATAATGCACCACAAAACAAACACACACGGATAATCCAAAATTCAATTTCCAAGCTCCAGTTTTCTTAGTTTTATAGAAATCTGTTCGAGAAAATTGAGAAAACTTTTATAGGAGGTAGGTATCTATTGTTTTTATCGTTAAAGAAATTGAGCTTCTGGAAATGGAACATTGAAATTTGGTTTTCGATTCAAATAACTTTATGCTCAATGTGTAACACGACCTTGAGGTATATCACATTTTCTGTGAAATAATTGGTTATGTCACGCGAGAGCTTTTCAAAATATCGATAAAGAATTTAGGTTGGAAAGTGATTTAGATGATTACATTGCGTAATTAGTTGCTCGCCTCCGAGGACTCCCGTAATTGGCCCAGCGATGGATTGCCAATTTATTCATTGAATTTTTATTAGAGCACAATTTATGGAATGTATAATTAATTTAATTACTAGATTAATATTGAGCTTCGTTGATCTTTGAGGAAGATTCACATTTCTTTGGAATCTTTTTAGATCGAGGTTGTGAAAAGTTTGGGTTTTATTCATGCCAAAAATAAACTTATGTCCATAGTACGAGTAGTTTTAATGAAATTCAATTAACCCTTAAATGGTCACCCCTAGATTGCTTGGGTATTTTATGTTCAAATTTCGGATTTAGGTTGGAATTGGGATAGAAAAGAAGGTAAAGAAAAAAAAAACAAAATATCTTATATTTTTTATTGTTTTTTTTAATGTCACATAAAACGGACATTGCCCATTATATGTATAGGTATGGTAGGTGAAGGTACGTCACATAAAACGGTCATTGCACGTTATATGTGCAAAACACGGTAGCTGAATAAATAATAATTAACATAAAATTATAATTAGGAACATCCTAGAATCAGCCTTTTAAAGCAGTGCATCTTAAGATAATAGTTAAAACTTTCAAGAAATCAACAAAATAAACTTTTGAAAAAGAAAATACATAAAATTCTAACCACAAACTGAAAATAATTTCCTTATGGAATTTCAGGAAACAAGGTTTTTTAGCAACTGCTGCTTTTGTATAGATAATTATGGTTTTATTAAATGCCTGTCGACAAAATTCTTTAAAATGGTCTTAATTTGTGAACATAATTACATTAGGTACTTTTCTTTGCTTCCCGAGATATTCCACATGATGTCTACCTCGGTAATCAGTCAGTTGTTCGTCCGTGACATCGTGCCCGATTGTTCACGCACTTACTCGTACAACACGAAACAGTTAAGAACCAATTTTTCAGGCCAGCCCTTTGAATCAGTTCACCGCACGTATTCCATAACTCACGCCATATTAACGATCTTCACGTAATGACATAAATCGTCCGCCAGAGGGCGTCAAAAGCAGACGCGTTACTTCTACGCGATATGCGGCCGCTCGACAATGGGCGCGCGGGCCAGCCGGGCCATTGAGGACAAACGTCCGTGAATGATCCATGGCTATTGTGGAACAGCTGTTGTTGTAGTGCAGGTAAATTATGGATGGAGATACATTGCCAAGGTCGTTGGTTTAGAAGGAGTCAGTTGGCTAGTGTAAGTGTTGGTCAACAAAATCAGAGTGTATTTTCTTTGCTGCCATTTCTAAGGTCACATCAATGCCTTTTCTGATACATGAATTCATGAATCGATACAGGCCCAATGCTCAAACGAAACTGAAGTTTCTATCCTTACTGTAAACCACAAAGTTTCTCATACTCACTTAATTACTAATTAAACGCAATATAATGGTACACAGCCGATATCTGAGCGCCATTACAATTAAGATGAGTGGCAAACTTTACGCCGATAACTTACACAAATCATGTTAATTGCGTCGATTACGATAACTTCTCATAATGGATCCTAGACACCACAAAATAGACACGATACAGAAGGCTGAGTTAAAAGGCGTATGTATGCATAACGAGCGTAAGAAAGCGTACGCACAATAATATAGGCCAGTCACCGTAGACACAAAAAATGTGTTAGGTCGTAAAAATTACACTGTTCTGACTAGGATACCAATACTGTAAAATCAAGTTTGCGGCTTCGACAAACCTGTGCTAAACGTGTTCGAAAGACCTCGAAATGTTTGTACGTTTTTCAGTTTTTTTTTTACTTATCTGAGATACGGGAGATACCTCACTCCGAACATTGACTATTTATGAAAAGCACTCGTTTGTTAAGATTTATTTGAATATAGAATAGACGCGTTCGGCCGTCTCGAACTGTCTCAAACGAATGCTCGCTGTTACAGTTCTAGTCAGTGTACGTAGATACGTGTCTGTGAACGAGCGTGTCCACTCGTTGTATGGAGCCAGCCTTCTGTATCAATCTATTTTGTTTTGAGGCACGCTCGGTCTACGTAGTGATAAGTACACAGTGAGGAGATAATTATTCTCATTAGTCTTGTAAACCTAGAATAAAGACAATGACTTGAAAATAAGTTGAATGTATATGTCTAATAGGTGTTCCTAGAAACTGTTAAGAAGAAATAAAGTTAATATTACTTAGTCTAGTCGTCAAAAGCGCGATTGCTGAACATGCTGAACAGAAGGTCCTGGGTTTAGTAACAGCTCGGGGCTAGCTATCTAGATTTCAACTTGGTTAATGGCAATTAGGTTTGCCCCTACATGGGCGTTTGTCCACGGCAGCCATCACCGGGACGTCACCGAGAAACGAGGTTATTCGAATCGGACGCGACGTCAAGGTGACGGTGATCGTTTCGACCGTAGCAATTAACAGAGTCGTATGTGAAAAATCGCTACTTTAGGGTACGGCCGTTCGAAGTTTCAAATATGCATAAAGTGAACAGTAGTCAGTGTACCTTAACCAAATTTGGTATCACATTTAAATATTAATTACCTGACGTAGCAGTACATGTAAATTTATAAAAAATGTATCGGAAATATGAGAAACTGCACATGCAACATTGTTAACCGCTAAATCATGCAACTATTTTGTCAGAACTGGCAGATCCGACATTATTATCGGAACTACAATTTCTGAATTTGCTCGGATGTGGCACAACCCGCAGTATTCCCTGGACTTTTAAATCTCATTTATGTTGGATGTACCACTTAATACGTTATTGCCCGTGAGATATAAATATTTTTTAATGTAGATACCACTTACAGAATCGGAGACTTGGGTAATACAATGTTGAGTAACATACAACATTGAAATACTAACTTAGCACTGAGTTACTTAAATTAATAAATAGCGAAACATTAATTTCCTAGAAAAACCTTGATAGGATTTTTTTTACTTTTACTATAGGTCTTTATTAAAAAAAAAAACAGTTCTCCTACACTCTAGGAACCCATCATCAACCTTTAAGTAAGTACCTACATTAAATTAGATTTAGGGTTTGTAGGCCGCAGTTGCAAGGTGCTACTTTGTTTTAGCTAATATAGATAAATAAGAGCCCCGCCGCAGTTTTACCCGAGTAGTTCCCGTTCCCGTGAGAATTACGCGAATTCCTCCTCTTAGCAGGAGCCTAGTCGATAAAAACATCTGTAAGTATTCCAAATTTCAAGGCTCTAACTTCAGGGGTTTCGGCTCGGCGGGCGGCGATGATGAACCAGTCAGTGACGACATGTTCTTTCATAGTTTTTGATATTGGTACTGACATGATACCTATGTATATACTTCTATAGATACGCAGGTTATACCTACGCTCCCTCATAAGATAAGGCAACTGTACTTTTAATTACCTGGCCAGGAAATAATTCTCTGTACATGCCAGAAATTTTATACGTACCCAGAAAATAAGAAGTCACTGTGTAATAAAATTAAATTAAAATCCTTTATTGGAAAACTAAATAACAATCCAGATTTTTATAACAAAATACTACCGCTCAGCGACTTTTGGTCGCATGCGAAACCGCCATTTTTTAGTCCCAATAGGCATGTGGTCGCATCCCCGACCGCTCCGTTCAGGCGGTTTTTAGCCTTATTTCTGAATATAAATAAAGTTCTATATCGTCTGTGACAATTTTACTGTAATGCTAGTTACACACACAGTCTGTTGAACTAAATCTCTATGGAAAATATAATCTGGTAGCACGAAAAAAAAAAGTTGAAAGTGACGTTTCGAACTCGTTGGTCATCGGTACTTTTTCGTGGTATGCTCTCTAGTTTTATAGTGTTTTTTCTTATTATTTGTGTGTTTTCGACGATAAGTGGATAAATATTCATTTAGAAGTAGTTATTACATCGTTTTAGGTAATATTTGTATCAAATAGCATCATAAAAACTTATATTTCGACGAAATATGAAACGTAAACAAACCTTTGTGAACAATGTGCAGTGATATGAGAATTGTGTTTATTTTGAGTGATTCATGGTGAATTATGTGGATCCTGGTGTATAAAATGGTATGTAAACAATGTATTTTCTTATTAGAATAAGAATCTTATTAGATTCACGTAGTTATATAGTAAAATAAATCCTTTGAATCTTCGAGTGCACAAAACGGACGTTGACCTCCGCGCGATATGAAGTTTGAGTTTAAATATTACGAAAATGTTGAGTAGGATTCCCAAAAAAATACTGCTGTTCGATTATTGGTCTATTCAATAAGTAACATCCAAAATTTCGAGCAAATTGAGACAGCAGTTCTATGACAAATCAACAACAAACGGGAACAAAGACATGCTCAGTCATTGTCTCTAATTTCCATTGTTTATAATAAACTACAACGTATTTTAGAACGACTCACAATGTTTATGTTATGGCTTGCCTATTCAGGAAGCCATAAAACTTATCTCTAAGTAGCTGGAGGCAACAAAAAATCGACACGGACGTTTTTTTTGCTCGCCGAACGAAAAAATGTCAAGTGTCAAATGACGTCGGGCCTTTGGTGTCCGGACGCCACTTTTCCTACAGGCCGTAAGTGGGGTTTGAGAGGTTAACTTCGCATATGAATCAACAATACACGAATTGAGTTTCCTGCAAGTAAACAACAAAACAAATGACAGTCTTACTATGTTACATTTGAGATCAGCCTCATTTTACAATTTTTTTTTTATTGTAATCTATTTATTAAATACAAACAATTAGGTGCAAGACAACATTCATAGATTAAGCAAAAGTAGATAGATTACAAAGCACGTACCTATGATTATATTTTTAGAAGGAACCATAAAAATATTATACATAGTCAAGACAATAGGGAGTAAATCTCTCATTTATAAAATTAGTAGGTACCAAGCTTAATTTAAATTCACAACCTTTTATGGCACTTGGTAAGTTTTACCTTAATATACGTACTACCGTTATTAAACCACGGTTCTAGAATTAGATTGAACAATCGGTTTTAATCTTCTTCTGAATCACTTTCTTCACGAGTAAGATTAGAAGCGTTGCTGTGAAGTAGGTTTAAATAAGAGTCATGGTAGCGCTCAGGAATGATTCCCCCTCTGCAGAGATCTGTAATATCCTTGTATTTTTCTTTACTGATGGGCAAAGGCCCTTGATACGCCTGATTCAGTTCAAGATCATTTTCCAGCCTTTTCTTGTTTCGGGTGCCAGAACGCAACACAACGATTGTCTTTGGTTCTTCATCAAAATCGTACTTATACTCTATTCTGTCGTTCTGTTCTGCACTTACTTTAACCTCTCTTATGGAGTTCCACGACACCTTCTCGTTTTTGGTATTCTTTGTCCAATTCTTGTTTACTAGCAAGGCTTTAAAATCGAAAATGTCTTCTTTTTTTATTTCTTTCACGACGTAAGGATCACCTTCAGATTTAGCCCAACGGACCAAACAATACCATTCTTCTGGCACCCAAATCGTTTTGTGTTTGCTATACCGTTCTACTATCGCGTGCACACTGTCTCCCTCATTTTGTGTATGACCTTTTTCTAGAAAACGATGGGTCACAGTTAATCCGAGCTTTTTTGCTACGAACATATAGAGTGAAAACACGATTCGGTTCCTATTTTGGCCTGCGCAGTAATCAGACCAAAAACGAAATTCCTTGACGCCACGTCCAGCATGGAATTTGATGAAGTTGAGTAGACAACTAGATACTTCGATAGAACCACGCCGAGCGATCGCTTCATGCCACATGTAGCAGGTGCCTATTTTTGCCTCTTGTAGTAGAGTACGCTGATTTCTCCGTAAGGGGTCACTAAAACTTTTTGAAAATCAAAGGTAGCAGTGACCACATCTTTGTTGACTTGAGCTTCTTGCTTGTCGGATTTCTTTAAGTCTCGTGCCCTTTTTTTGCGATGTTGGTGTAAATCAAACGCAGCTTTCTCTTCGTCGGTTCTAGTCGATTTGTTCTCAAACACGTGGCAGACATCACATTTATCTTTTTTAGGTCTGTGCAGTGCTAAGTTGAAGTTCGCATTGACCACTTCTCTATACTGCCTTTTCGTAGTTACTTTTGAGGAATATTTGGTAGCATCGAACCATTCGCAGTACAGTTTATACATCCGAGATATGCTCTCAACGCCTTCTAGGTAGAGCTTGCTTGAATTCTTACGAACGTAATGAGCCTCAATTACCGGAAAACATCTTACGTGATCGCAAACACTTTTCACCATGTCATCATTATAAACGCGTCTCTCATGTGCATAACGACCCCTTTTGTCATCTTCTATCACCGTGTTCCCATCAAACTTCTTCCAGGCCGTGCTCACCACGCGTTCACTAAGTGCTATAGTGTTGAGAAACATTGTCTTGCATACCTTCACTGGTCTCTTTTCTGCATCCGGCAAAAAATACTGGTAAGTATTCTGTCTATCGTGCTTCGTAACTTCCGTTGTTTGGCGTCGCTTGAGGCTCTTCTTTGTGTTTTTAATAACAAATTCCCAGTGCTTTTTCTTCTCACCTAAAAGCCATAAATATTTAAAGACTCGCTTTCGATCTTCATGAGAATTTTTTTGGGTACACTTCAATCGGCACTTATCGGTACAAGGATCCTTCAATTCTTTACTTTCGATCACCTTCCCCTTTTTGTTCACGAATTCTTCGCCGCTGTTTTTCTTCAGTTTTCTTTGGACCACAAGCCACCTTTCCTTATGAGCAAGTCGCTTCTTTCCCATCAGTCTTAAAAGCTTTTTTTCTGGAACTGGTTGTAGAATATGGCGAATGAACATGACTTACAGAAGAGATCTCGGATGGTGTACCCATGTTTTCATAAACCTCATGCGTGGGAAGCGCGTGATTCACAGAGGAGATTTGGGACGGTGTTTCTATATTTCCACTCTCACCATTGCTATTAACCCAAGAAGTGGAACTCGGGGACGGGATTGGTGTTATTACTCTGTAATCAAATTGTGTGTGTATATCAGGAATGTCTCCCACGAGGCTCTTTGCACTGTCATCAAAAATGTCTTCAATCAGATCTTCCAGTTGCACAAGATCCTCTTCAAAGCCAGCAGGAAGAGGCGACGGTTCACCTAAAATAAATGTTACTATGTTAGCAAACAAAGCAAGCAAGCCAAACCAAATAAGTGCACTTAGAAAGTTAACTTCGAGCTTATTAAAAAAATTAACTAATTGATTCCTCTTTAATAGGTTTATAAGATAAATTAATATATACCATATTCAATAGTAGCTTGTTATCATAAAGCGAACAATAATGTCGAATCTCGCACATCCGACACCAAGATATGAGAATTAAATAGTTAACAAAGTTAGTAATGCCTTATCCGACAAAATACATTCAACCACACAGCAGTTAATAATGTAGGAAGTGGTACATCCTACAATACTATTTATCAAATGAACATGCAAAAAAGTCTGTAGTACCATATCCGACAAAACAAAACTATCTCCGATCAAGCAATAATGTAGTATGTGACTCATCCGACACAGTAAACGATATAGAAAACGATAAACATTGATGGATCTGGCATATACGACATTATTGTCCGATTAGAGTAGTTTTCAACATTTCTTTAAAAAATATGAATTAATTATGACGCTAACAATAAACAATCATTTATTATGTTAAGACTAGATTATGATGAAATCCTAAAATAAATATTTTTACTTACTTTTTCTCTTTTTTCTTACATGAGTTTCCACATAAATGTCCGTTAATTCAGAATTTGGATCGTTTTGTGGCGGAACTGATGGATCCAATAAGTCCAAAATCCGTCTTGACCTCGACATAGCGGGAACTTTTAATTTATAATAAAATTGGCGAATTAATATAATGTATAGAAAAATAAAACCGACGAGTGCACTCCTCCCGCTAACATTGGCCGAAGTGGCAGATCCGCGCAGCGCGTTCGCGTCTGTTCCCGTCCCTCGCCCCGCAGCTAACGTCTCAAAGTACTATGCAACACTATTAATCGTGCGCACTGAACACATACTACTTTTTCCACTTGGAAAAACAAATGTGGTTGATTTTAGGAATTTAATAATTTGCGGGGGCATTTTATAAACTTATTCTAGGACCTTTAATGGAATAAAATGAAAATCGCAAAAATACAGATCCGACAATGTTAATTGCTACGGTCGGTTTGTTCATCGCGTGGTGACTAAACTCGGCAGTTCAATATTTTATGATTATGGTATACAAAGCAAAAGTCGGGTGAACGGCTCCGGTGCGACGGTAGTGTATGGACAAGATCAAATTTGTTTTATGGTGCCAGTAAATCGGTGCATTACAATCTCGGACCGCGTTCTAGTGGTCGCGCCGAACTAAATGAAACTTTGGCGACCGGGATAACGGCAGTCGGGTGACGGACGTACGGTGCACACGCGGGCATATGTATGTATGTACCGCTACTTCAGCGCCACCATCTCATCCTCGTCGCGCCGAACTAAATGAAATTTTGGCGACCGGGATAACGGCGGTCGGGTGACGAACGTACGGTGGACACGCGGGCATAATATATGTATGTATCTACCGCTACTTCAGCGCCACCATCTCATCCTCAGTGACGTCTCGGTGACGGCTGCAGTGGACAAACGCACTAAAATGTATTAGTGTGAGTACTAAATCACTATACTTCACACACATCACACAACATCACTATACTTATGTCAACCTGTTTTCTTTTTTTCTTAGTGTATTGGCACCTTGTTATTTTCATGTAATTAATTTTAATCTCATTGTGCTTTGTTTGTTGTGTTGTGTCTTTTATATGCACCAAATAAACGATTTATCCTTCTATCTATCTATCTAAAACCTCTGCAGCGTTTTGGGTCTGTATGGCCTGTTTGGTATGTTCGATTATAGGTTTCATTAAGGCAGTCTCATCCACACACTTTTCCTTACACGCGCCAACCTAACTATAAGTAGAGTTTCTCAATAAAAGTCCATACGCTACCTTTTCTTAGGCAACTTGGCTCAACTCGGGCCGTTTAGTTTAAACACCTGTGTGTTGAGAAAGTTTCGCACTTTCAGCTGTAACCAGCCTCAGAGGGTGCTACACCAACTTTTAGTTGGAGGTGCGTACCTACTGCAGATGGGCTGCGAAAACGAGTAAAATTGGTGAATTCCCGCAGATAGGTGCGACACAACATTGCGACGCAATTCTGGTAAAATAATTTCCGTGAAGTTTTCAAAGAAATTTTGCTACTAGAGTCGCGTTGCGTCTCTTGACCCTTAAGGTGAATCTTGTCGATTTTTTTTCCTTACAAACTTCGGGAGTGTATTACTCCACTGTTCGACAGTGTACATAAAAAATTCAACATCGTATTATTTTTTCTTATTACTAATATTGTCTGTACGGAAACAGAATACTAAAATAAAAAGCCATTAAATAGTTAGGAGCCAACAAAGATTCGTTTTTCTTGCTAATTTTACCTAAGTTTGAGCGTGTTTAAGTAACAAAAAAAGTTTAAAATCTTCAAAACCAAGTAGTACCGATAAAGCTCAAATTTCGAAAAGTTCAATAAATTTTATTGGTCATTGATTTATGTAGTGGTTTTTTTATAAAACCCGATCTTCAGAAGGACTTTTATTTTTACGCGCCTGTTTTACTAAATATCATCCTGCATCTCAGTCAATAACGTTGTGCGTGTAGACTAGCGTGTAACTCCTCATCACTGATACTACTTCTGTCGGACACGAAGCCTGGTGAGACAGCGTGCTATTTAGCCAGGCGCAGCAGTGAGTTCGAGGCGCGACTAGGTTCCCCTTAAGTTAAGAACTTAGGTACTGCCAGTCTGTGCTCTTTGGTAATTGTAGTCATCAAGCCTTTACTGTATAACAAAAAATGTTGTAACCTACGACTATTATAAATGTGAAAGTTTGTATGTTTAGATGTTTGTTTTTCAATCTGCAAAAACGGCCGAACGGATTTGAATGAAATTTAGCATACAGATAGCGTTTACAACCTGGATTACCACGCATGGTACTTTTATCCCAGTAGTACGTTCCCGCAGGATAATTTCCGACCTCCACGCAGGCAAAGCTGCTGGCGAAAGCTAGTGTTAAATAATAACAAGTTTACACTGCCAATCGAAAAACTCAACAGGCAACTGAAGAACCGATAATGATCACAATGATCACTGAACAATATTGTTCACCCTGTAACTTGTCTGACCCAATTCGGGTTTATAAATTCTACATTAAACTATTCCAGATTTTTTTCTGCTCTAAGGAATCTATAAAGTTGTCCCAGCGGCCAGTTTTAAAACGATTCAGTAATGTTCCAGAAAAAAATATTATTTTTAATCAAGTTTTTGTATGTACAGACGCCAGCAGGTCAAGGTATCCCAAACTGTCAAATTTTCCTAATTGTCATGTTTTTTTTTTTTTTTGTTGGGTGGGAAATCATCAAATAACTTCTCCCGCTCTGGGTGGAGCAGGAGGGCGTGTCAGACTTTTACTGACTAAAACCCACCCGTGTTCCTTCAGTAGCCCTTAAGCCAGGGGCTGTGGTGTCTCTTTCGAACAAACCCGCACCCCTGGCAGGCATCGGCCCTTGCGGGCCCCATCATTTTTTGTGCTGACATCTCTTTGAGGCGCGCGTGGAACACAACGCGCCGTCGACTTGGGCTTGGTCCTTACCGGACAGCGAGCTACCCATTACTCGCCGTCCGCAAGCCCATGCCTACGGTGGCCGGAAATCGGCCTGGGATTCCCGACGCCCAGGGCGTCTCCGTATCCTGCGGCGGCTGGGGTCGCGAGGGCGCATATGCTGCCTCTCCCTCACGTGCGCCGCCTCCCTCTTCGCGAGCATCACTGCTTCGCTGAAGGAGGTGACGGCTCCCCATGCCCTCTCGCTCCGTACCATGGCCTGGACCAGGGCCGGACGCGAGAGATCGCCGCCGCCAATCGCCTCCACGAGGACACGGCGGTGCTCCGCCCAAGCCGGGCAGACCGCCACCGTGTGCTCCACCGTGTCCTCAGGGCGATCTTCGCAATGGAAACACCCGGGCGTTTCCTCCCGCCCTATCCGAAACAGGAACCTCCCGAAACAACCGTGTCCGGTGAGGACCTGCGTCAGGCGGAAGGTGAGGACGCCATGCCGCCTCTCAAGCCACTCCTCAAAGAGGGGACTTACCGCCGCAATCAGGGCGTGCCCAGCACTGGGTTGCGACAATCGCACTCTCCATGTCACCATGAGTAATTGTCATGTTCAATTACCTTATTCCTTTGTGATAAAGTTGAAAAACGATCAAAGAAATTTGACAGATTGGGGTAGCTTGATGTGCTGGCCTCTGTACTACAATATTGACAATAGTTTCTGAGGTTGTGTTGACTTTATTTTTTCATATTAAGTAAGTATGCCAGTTTCATAAATTCATAAAAGAAGAATAAAACTACATTATCACTAGCTATTCCCGCGTGGATATCAGTTATTGCGTAAAGAAGTAACCTATGTCCTTCTCCATATCCCAGGCTTATATCTCTGCCAAATTTCATGACGATTGGTTCAGCGTTTTAGGCGTAAAAACGTACCAGACAGACAGACAGAGGTAGTTTTGCATTTGTAATATTAGTAGGGATAGTAGGGATCAGCGAAGAGGGAACAGTCACGCATTTGTTGTTAGAGGTGACAATGTCATATCTTCAATAATACAGAGTGGACTGAAACAACGAGCTCAGGGGCGGCCGGGCATTTCGTACAGTGTATATACCTTTGGGACACTATAATACGCGACTATGTAGTAAGGCCACGCGCCGGCCTGATCAAAGGCTTGTTTCAAAGTTTCAAATATACCAAGTATGTTTGGGAAATCTATGCGAAAATCACAGTGAATTTTACCAATAATATCATTGAAGCATCGGTAAAGCTAAGGTTTCATAGAAGAGCTGTGGCAGCCACATAGCGTCTGAAATGTACAGGTGAATTACGTAACTGAAATGTTATGTATAACTCAAACTCAAAGCAAATATTTCAATTAAACCATTTACAGGCACTTTTGAATTGTCAAAAAGTCGATCAGTTGGAAAGTTGAAGTTAGATATAATAGTAAGTTGCTTAGTTTTTCTCGTTTTAGGACACCGTTGTATCTACAATTCCACATGCGATTTGCGCACCGCACTGACGTTACCCAAAATCCTACATCGCGCAAGCAGAGTTTATTGTGCAACTAGCATATACAGGGTGTAAGGGAGAGCCCTCCACAGACTGATGGGGTGAATTCATTTTATCTTACTTAGATGACCGGTACAAGAATTTATTTCAGGAATGTTATGAGAATCCAATAAACCTGATTTGTTTTATTTCCGCACACGCAATGTATCGCTACCAAGGCAAACGCACGCAGCGAGCCTTCGCCGGCGAGAGTTCGATGAAATCTGTAGTTATATAGAGGTATGAGGAACAGGGTGTAAAGTTCGCTCATCCTCTATTGAAAAGGAGGATCCTCCGACCAGACGGGTATTGTGTCTGGTCCGGGCAACTGCCCAACAGTTGATGTCGGGATTTTTGTATACGTTCGAGTGCCGTCGAAAACTCTGATTGCGCGATGCAGAATTGCTCATATAGTTCGCCTGTGGCATTGTAGATGGCGCCACTTTTCTTTTTGTGTTTTTCGATTTTGTTGCGAAGCATTTTTTATTTGTAGTGCCGCTATATCACTCCCCCCCGGAGACCGGAGGTCGATAGTGGGCTGAGTCAGTGCATGTTATGCATGCTTGCCAGTGCCAGTTGTGGTTCCAGTGAGTCGGAACCGGGTGTCACATAGTTCGCGGTGAGTCGGAACTGTCTGCGACGATTCCCCAGTGAGTCGGGGTTGCGCTGCGTTATGCTCCAGTGAGTCGGATCTGGTACAGCGCTGGGTTGAGAGGTTGAGGCTGACTGCTGGCGTCGACCGGGAGATTGGGCTCTCGACCGGCCGAAAGTGCAGTGTGCTGGGCCATGGCTGCTGATGAGGCTGTGGGTGATGACCAGGCATGCGGTTCGCTGCATGCAGGTGGTCAGGATACCCGTTGAAGCCGTAGGGTGCTGGCTGGCTGTGTGACTCGCCGCTCGAAAGCTTGAGGAAGTGGTCTTGATGTGATGTAGATGACGTCACGCCGAAGTATTGCACGAAGGCTGCGCTGACGTTCTTTCATGGGGTCACCAATTTAGCGGTATGAGGAACAGGGTGTAAAGTCCGCTCATACCTCTATTGAACAGGAGGATCCTCCGACCAGACGGGTATTGTGTCTGGTCCGGGCAACTGCCCGACAGTTGATGTCGGAATATTTTATCTATCTGAGTAGCGTGGTAAACTCTGATTGCGCGATGCAGAATTGCTCATATAGTTCGCCTGTGGCATTGTAGATGGCGCCACTTTTCTATTTGTGTTTTTCGATTTTGTTGCGAAGCATTTTTTATTTGTAGTGCCGCTACAGTTAGGCAGAAAGCGAACAGCTGATTTTACGCGTCGTTCGTTACGAGTATTTCAACATCCATTGCTGATTTTCTGATTTTAGCTGTATTGTTTACATAAATGTAGTGCTGCTTTCAGAGAATGTAATTTTATATTGAAATTAAACTGAAAAAGCTGAAAAAACGTAAAAGAAAATAAATAAAATCCTGTGAAAAATTTCGATGGAAAATGATTCAAAATAAGGAGCTGAATGCACCCTGACAGTTTGTGGAGGGCTGTCCCTTACACCCTGTATACAACGTCCTTACATAAATCGTTGGGCACCTACCCAGTAGACACAACAACCGTCTGGTCGAAAGTTTCACCCTTTTTTACAGAGTAAGTACTAGCTGATCCGACAGACGTTGTCCTGACTTAACTGAGGCTACGAGTATCTACGCAAAAGTGGTGTAACCCCAGACTACTCCCCCCGAGTGGGTTCGCGCATTGTCGTTGCGGTGAAGCCAAGAGGAACCCAAAGGTGGGGCCGCTCATCAGGGCTTTTACCTTCAAGCCAATGACGTAGCGGCCAAAAAGTAGGTTGCGGTGAGGTGCACCGCAACTGAGGTGGGCCGCGATGTCGAATGGGAGGCATCGCGGCTGAGGGTTACAGGCTGCGGCGGAGGAGGAGTGCCGGTGCTTCTGAGCAGCGCTCTTCCCTTCCGTGCCCTGGACGGGGGGGGCCGCCACCGTTTGATGGCGGACGCGGTGGGGCCGCAAGGGAAGAGGAGTGTCGGTATAGCGTTGGCCGCTCTCCCTATCCCCTGCGGCCGAAAAGTGGTAGGCGGGACGGTGCGTTGTGTTCCACGCGCGCCGTCAGAGATGTCAGATGTCAAAAAAGAATTTGCAAAATTGGTCGAGTCATTCACGTGTGATGGAAAATAGGAATTCGTTTTTATATAAATGTACAGATGAGTGACTTTACACCATATTCCTCTAGCCTCTAAACTCAACAAGTCAAGACCTTCTGCCATAATTTTCATGACAGCCCTCACTGTAGCCGTTATGTCGCGGCCGGCCCTCTTCTAGTAAACTAAAGCTTTACTGCACTAATTTGTGAGGGATTCCATAGTAATGGGATGATCAAGGTGTTAATTGACCAAGCTAAGCCACATGTTACGGTCCTCGGTCAGTCGAATTTGAGCCAGGTTTCGGTTTCTGGTGTTAATTGGACTTAATCTAAAGTGCAATCTAACTAAGCTACGATTACGTAATTGAAGCCTAATTCGAATTAATTAATGAAATACAGAGCTTTGCAATACGTAACTAAATGAATACATATTTTGAAAGCTTGTACTTTGTTCAGGATCGCTTATTGAATCGATTTGTGTAGCACTGTATGAATTTTTTTATGTATGTTCATCGATTTCTCCCTTTATATTAACTCCGTGATTTCTCCCCCATTTGTGCACCGATTCTAAAAAAAATTATTTTATTTGAAAGAGTATATAAACTCATGAGGGGGCCATCATTGGCACCAAGTTAGGATCTGATGATGGAATCCCAGGGAAATCAAGGGCAACCCTCAAGTGTTATAGATATAAACAATGTTTTTCTTATATTTTCTAAAGCTATTAAGACATTTGCGTATGGTCATCATCATCTCATGATGCTGAACTGATGAAGGAAGGTACAACTCTTTAACGGGTAGGAATTAGGTGGAGGTTCGGGCATAACCCGTCATATATAGTCCGATTTGCATTTTTTTTCCAAAGTTAATCGAATGGTTTATTTCGAAATGGTCTAAATTTCATATAGATGATGCGTTTCGGAGACAGACAACGGAACTCTTCAAAAAATTACAGCAAATTAACCGCGATTGCTGCTATCGCATAAATATGCATTGTTTTGACCCCAAGGATGATGAAATTTCGAATTGGTGTGGGGTAGGTACTATAACTAAACAGTGAAAAATCTAACTTTTTCCCAAAAAAATGAACAAGAGAATTCCGGAAAAACACTACAAAAAAAAAAAAAAAAAAACTTTAATTTTTACACAGGGACTTCATTCTTCTAAAACTTGCTGCAAACCCTACATCATCTATATATACTCGTAGTACAGCTATTTATTTCACCATTTTGTCCAAGTAGAATTACATTGAGTGTTTCTTGTCATTCGTTATGAAATTAATGACTCATAACTAATAGTAGCCAGTGATTGTAACGAGGAACATTTAGCTCGATTTACTAGTTTAGGTCCTAGAAAAGGTATTACCGATTAATACATGGAAGTCATTCTATGGTTTCTTGTAAAAGAAATATGCTGTTAAGGAAGCATACGTCGTATTTAAGTCGTAATAAAAGCAAGACTGCAGTTTTGCTGAAGCTTATTTTATTTTATTTTGCTTCAAGAAAATTTTAAAGGATTCCTTTTCATCCAGATTTTCTTCTGCTAGACTAAAGAGCGACGTTTAAGATGTTTGAGATAAAGAATATCATTTTGTGAGATTTTTCTCGTGAATACACCTGAAAGTATTTTGTAAATCTCTTGAAAAATGTTTTAAATTAAAACCTTCTTTTGTGTGAAGCAGTGTCCGATCTAACAAGCAATATGAAACAATAAGTGAGATTTATATGACGTTGAATCTTCGTAATATTTTAGATTTATTGCAAGCGAGTATCACACAATATATCAAACTATTAGGCCATAACTCAACCTGTTATTAGATTCGAAAGAACTAAAATGTTTAGTGAGAGAACGATTGAAATACTGCACATGCAAGGGATATTCATTTTTCAATTGCTAAATGAATTTAAGAATAAAAAATACTGGAATAAAACTAGGCTTGCGGCTAAGTTATAACAGTTCCTGATTTGATTGAACAGATTAATCTATGTTTGCCGCGGTTGATCAGTGGATTAGAGACTTATCATTCTTCACATGCCAAGGCCCCTCCGTGCCTCGGAAAGCACGTTAAGCTCCGGCCGGATCTCATGGTGACATGGAGAGAGCGATTGTCGCAACCCAGTGCTGGGCACGCCACGATTGCAGCGGTAAGTCCCCTCTTTGAGGAGTGGTTTGAGAGGCGGCATGGCGTCCTCACCTTCTGCCTGACGCAGGTCCTCGCCGGACACGGTTGTTTCGGGAGGTTCCTGTTTCGGATAGGGCGGGAGGAAACGCCCGGGTGTTTCCACTGCGAAGATCGCCCTGAGGACACGGTGGAGCACACGGTGGCGGTCTGCCCTGCTTGGGTGGAGCACCGCCGTGTCCTCGTGGAGGCGATCGGCGGCGGCGATCTCTCGCGTCCGGCCCTGGTCCAGGCCATGGTACGAAGCGAGAGGGCATGGGGAGCCGTCACCTCCTTCAGCGAAGCAGTGATGCTCGCGAAGAGGGAGGCGGCGCACGTGAGGGAGAGGCAGCATATGCGCCCTCGCGACCCTAGCCGCCGCAGGATACGGAGACGCCCTGGGCGTCGGGAATCCAGGCCGATTTCCGGCCACCGTAGGCATGGGCTTGCGGACGGCGAGTAATGGGTAGCTCGCTGTCCGGTAAGGACCAAGCCCAAGTCGAAGGCGCGTTGTGTTCCACGCGCGCAAGAGATGTCAGCACAAAAAGTGATGGGACCCGCAAGGGTCGATGCCTGCCAGGGGTGCGGGTTTGTTCGAAAGAGACACCACAGCCCCTGGCTTACGGGCTACTGAAGGAACACGGGTGGGTTTTAGTCAGTAAAAGTCTGACACGCCCTCCTGCTCCACCCAGAGCGGCAGAAGTTATTTGATGATTCCCTCCCAAAAAAAAAAAAAAAAACCCTACCGCGTCCAAAACTGTGAACTATACCTAAACTGATATCTCAAAACTATGAACTAGTATCTCAAAACTATGAACTAGTATCTTCAAACTACATAGAAAGTAGCAGTTAGGTCCTTACTAGTGTTTTTCACCGAAACCTTTACGTGCCCGATATCTTATGGCCACAAAATACCTTTCCGACATTTAAAACTATTCCCAGCCATCCATTAGCAGCGGAACATCGTAAACTACCCTCAAACACGCCGTAAACGCTGCAGTCAACAAGTCGTGACGTCATCGAGAGTCGGCGTCGCCTATCAGAGCCGCTTTATAATAGATTATCGACCCGCGCACAAAAACCTGAGCTGTGAACGTGTACGAACGAGTGTTGAACAAGTCCGGACATGTTTACTGCACGTAGAGTGAGCGCAGGGCTGCCACTGCAAAACTGCACCTAGCATACTAGACATATCTAGTAATTGATAAAATTGAGGTCCAAATGTATTTGCACACAAAAATCCAATTATATATAGTCTCATTGATCCAAATTTAAATGTAGCAGGGGCTTAAAAAACACTAGTATTTTTGAGAGCCGGTCCCAAAAATACCGGCATCTAAACTAGTACCTGATTAGAAAAATAACTTCAGGGTTGCCCGGGTTGCCCGTTGATTTGTGGTACGCGCCGAGTACCTGAATTTGGGACTGGTACAGTAGCCCTCACTAATGGTGCCCCAATCTCAATGCAATAGATTGACACTTCGCTTTAACTTACGACCTTCTTATAATAAGCAATTTCTATAGGCTATAATACTATATACACACACACTCTCATACGTTTACGAATGAATGTATTTCCTAAATTCAACCGTTAAAGCAAATGGGATGATAGCTGAGCGGTTACCGCACTTGATTATCGCGTTTGAGCGCAGCGAGTCGCGGTTTCGAATCCCACTCGCTGTGTGATAGTCTTTTTATTGTTTTAAAAATCACTTTTGAGTATAGTTTCTTGTTCTGTTCTTCTTATTCACTAAACTCGTAAAACTTTATCATTATACCCACAGAAACCTAAATAAATTTAAATTATTTACGACTCATTCACCGCGACTTATAGAACGGTGTTGGTTGATATTGTGTGCTAGTGACGTGTGTTTCATCTATTAGCGTTCTTCTAATTCATTTTAAAATGTAAGCAAATTTAAATATAGAAATGAAAGCGAATATTATTGCGCTGCATAAAAGTGGACTTAATACCTATATCACAAATACCTATGTGATGAAACCGGACTGAGTGTGAGTATTATGATTTAAATATAAATATTAAACTTTTATTTAATTAAAGTATAACTGCTGTGTAGTTATTTTTAAACGTTTTATAAATATCACAATGTCTAAATAGAATAAAAATATAAAATTTCAATGTAAATTTATTTCCTAGATTATAGAACGATGAAAATAACAATAAACTTAATATCTATGTGAAATTGCCCTTTTAAATAATTATGTTTCTAAATAGTAGGTAATACATAAAGTGTGTATTTTGCTTAGTAGCCTAACAGTACCCCTTTTTTGTTTTAGTGAAATACTGTGAGTCGGTGGGTGAAAAGATATGAGGAAGGCGGTAGCCTTGCCCGTGGAAAGCAAAGTGGAAGACCCCAGCTCCTATAACAGGCACACGTTCAGCGAATATGAAACAAGTGGTTTCAAAACGACAAGACATTTTGCCGAATTATTCGACACATCTTTACGAACCGTGCGCCGTGCACTCCACGCAGAAGGTTCGCATCATCGAAAACCAGCTCGAGAATCAGCTCAAAAAACATAGTTAACGGAAAAAACATTAACATTAAGTTATAAATTACAAATATTTATTTATTTTAGTAATATTCAAATAATATTTTGTCTTATCCGTAATCTGGATTATTTTGAGGTTTAGTTTCAATCTTCTTTTCGGAATGAAAATGAACACTTAAGCTATAACCTCTTTAAGTCCTATTAAATGCGATTTGTTAACTTTGAGGTTTGAGTTAGAACGAACTCACTCGCAGTAGAATAAAAGTAGTACTACTGAGTCATTTAATTGTATTGTGACAACTTGTCTGCATTTGTTACTTTTACGTGGGTAGATTTTTGTAGAATATTGTGATTTATTTAGAGTACCGACACACAGTAGTAAGCAGTACAATATTATTATATTACTAAGATACAATAGCCTGATTATCATAGTTCACCAACTAGCTTATTTACTTCAATAAATTGTTCTTTATGAGAAAATAAACTGTTTTAACAAGAAGTTATTATTAGTTATTTTTATACATTCTTCATGAAGTTATAACGAATAAACATTTTGTAATCATTTATTATTGTTAAACCTTTATTTAAATAACAATACGAGTAATAAAACAAATTTGTTACATTATTATTCTGGTATATTAATAAATCGAATAATAAAAGAACAGATGAAGATGATTGTTGAAAAGAAAAATTAAAGCTTCATCGCGAGAATTGAACCCAGACCTATGAATTTCTTAATCCAAGACGATACGCTGCACGCTACCGGAACTCAAATTATAAAAGTAAATTTTAGCAATGGTATGAACCGACCAAGGTCATGTCTGTCGTCGCCGACGGTATGTATAAAATACAAAGAGTAACGCCAGTGTGTGAGTAGAGCGGTGAGTTTTGTGTTAATACATCACTTATACACACAGCTGTAGGTACGGCCTGTACCGCCACTTCATAGCAATATAGCCCTTAGTATGCGACTGCATTAGTGAATCTTGATAGTACATAATAGGTGGAGTGCCGATACTCGTCTGGAACTGGTTGCTTGCCATTGTGGGTATCAAAATTTCAGGAAAAGCTAAGTACCGATACAATACTGTACTTTTGGTACTGCTAAAGCAACACAGGAATAACCACGTCCAGCCTTACAAACTGTGAGTAGGTAGCCCGAGTTTATCACGTCTAACATTTATGGAATTTATGTTGGCAGCCCTGTGGGTGTAAGTTTGTTTATTTGGTTCACAGACCCGCTAAGTGATGGCTGTGTGCTAATATTTCTTTGAAGCTAGAATTCGAGACGACGAATTTATAAATTTATATTATTAATGTTGACTTGGATGACTATTTTAATTTTGGATGACTATTTGATTACATTATTAAATTGATTATTTTAATGTATTTTTTTAACGTAAAATTTTGTTAACTTTGACGAACCTGACATGTATGATTAATGTATATATGTTCTTCACCTATGTTTCACAAATAAATAATTCTGATTCTGATTCTGATTCTGACGACATGCGGTAGCTTTGTTGACGATTACACGTCGACTGCTCTATTTCAGGAGCGAATAAATAAAATATGCGGACTGTATAAAAATTTGGTGTATTACGTAAATACAAGTTACATTGAAGCGTAGTGTCTTGGTCGTGGTAAGATTTTGAGTGAGTCTCGGTTCGGCGCGGGAGTCCGCGCAAGCTCCGCGTCGCCCGGGGTACACCCCTAAACCGCCGCTGACGCCCGATGCTGATGCGGCGGTCCGCGCGCCCCCTCAGGCACTGCGTACCTCCTACCAGTCGTAGGCGGGTGTGTAATGTTTGGCATAATAACAAATGCTCTAATTTCACTTAAACTAACGTTCATATGACATAATTTTCATAAGACATAATATCAAATGACATAAATTCATATGACCTAATGTTTCGTATCATATAATATTCATTTAACATAATAACATTTAGTATAACGTTCATTTTATATAATTTTCAATATGTATACTATTCTTTTAATATAACGTTCATTTGACCTAATATTCTTATGACCTAAAATTCATGTTTAATGGGCACAGTTCTAGCCTAACTCAAATGGCACTTAACCAAACCTTAAAATATTCTATGCAAGGTCGAGGGTGGGCCTGGTCGACGGAGCCCCGCTTCGCGGGGCTCCTACTTATGGGTGGTTTATAAAAACATAACCACGAAGGGGATGGCAGGGTCTATTCGCTCGCTTCGCTCGCTCACACGACCCCGCCATCCCCTTCTAACCTAACCTATCCGAGTCGGGGTGCCAAGTCCAGATTGCATCCAGGTGTATAAGGCACCATACTAGCAGGCGTTTAAAATCGTATGAGATTTTCTAAATTATATTAAAAGTTACTTAGAGATTATGAATATTATAGTAAATGAATAATATGCTAAATGAATATTATGTGAAATGTGCATTATAGGAAATGTTCATTATGTCATATGAAATTAGGTAAAATGAAATTATATCAACAATTCATTATGTCAACTGATCGTTATGTTAAACAAAATTATGTTAACTGAAATTATGTCAAGTGAACGTTAGATATTTTGTTATTATGTCAATCATTACACACCCGTCGTAGGCATGCCATGCATAGACAGCTTTATTTTTTCTTGCATTTCAAAGTTGGGGTGGTATGGCTTAGATTAAATTGTTTCAAATGTTTTTTTCTTTTTTCATATTACATATTAGGTACATATTCAAGTTTTAATGGATGTAGTGTGCAAGCTGTGTATTAATATTACGAAAATTCGGTGTTCATATGGGACATTTCTATTATTGTAATCTACTTGCTGCCCGCTGTTTTGTCTGCGTGGATGTCGGAAATTATCCCACAAGAATGTGCTTATATTATCAGCTATCTACCAGTGATAGCCGTGTCAAAATCGGTCTTGCGGTTCTGGAGATTAGCCGGAACTAACAGACAGACAAAAAAAAATTAAACCCTGATTTTTTTTGTACCTTATAGTATACTTTTAGTAAAAATCTGTTATTTTGAAATTACAAATAGACATTTGAATTTTATTTATAAACACGATATCTACCGACTGGATTTTGACGTAAAATCAAAGGAGTTGTAACTTCTTCTACACCCCCCAAAATCCAATCCAATTCATTTGACTTAACTCATCACGTCGCCCCTAAACAAAGCTCAAATCTTTTTAAATTCAATTTCATACAGTTGAAATATGTCGCAGAAGGAACATTATTAAAACCTCGTGGCTAGACGGGTGCAGGTGAGCCTGATATATGGGGCTCGAGGAAGGCGCCTCAGGCGAGTGGACTCCTGTGTTATTCGTAGAACAGGTAGCGGAAAATGATGAAGATTATTCTTTGAGTTTAAGAGGGGGAGGATTCCATTACAACTACTCGTACCTAAGGGTCTATGTCCCTGCCAGGGGTGCGGGTTTGTTCGAAAGAGATACCGGAACCCCTGGCATACAGGCTACTGAGGGAACACGGGTGGGTTTTAGTCAATAAAATGCCTTCACAAAAAAGGGTCTATGTCGACTTACGCTACCAAAAATTAGTTGTTTTTTTTAAGCTATTGCATAGCTTCTATCGCGGGCCTTGACCGTGGAGACCGAATCCAGAAATTCCGTAACGAAAATAACCTAACACCTAGCAACAGGTCGGACTGTTGCATAGCAACGGAGGAATGACATGTTAAAATTGCAATTTTGAGCGTGGAGACCGAATCCAGAAATTCCGTAACGAAATCCTAACACCTAGCAACAGGTCGGACTGTTGCATAGCAACGGAGGAATGACATGTTAAAATTGCAATTTTGACTGCTTTAGCTGAATTTTTACAGTGAAAACGAAAATGGTATACAATTTAGCGGCAAGACACGTTTTCCCGCAGACTGGCGCGATATGACAGTCCGTCGCTACTCTAATAGAACAATTTCTATGAAAACTGATTGAAAATAGTTCTAACAGAATTGCCTAGCGTGTCGCGTGTGTCTGCGGGGAGCCTATATAAATATCGCAAATATATTTTCATTGTTGTGACGTCAAAATTTACTTTAGTAAAACATATAATGACGTAGGAGCACGCTGGTCTAAAAGCAACCTACTATACAGCTTGCAGAAACCCAGATTATAACTTGCGGGTAACCAGACACTCCGGTTTAAACTAATTTGCTATTGTCTAGGAACGTGTTACAGCTGTGGAATAGTTTGAATAGTTTTCTCTGGACAGTTCTTCAGTTTCGTTATGCATTAGCATTTGAAGCCACAATGATATCGGGCTGCGGGACATTGTGGCCACATTGTAGAGTTTACTTAAAATTATACTTGCATTAAAGAGACTTTTTAGAAATTTTGAGTAGAATAGTCATGTCTAAAAGATTGTTGTAATAAAACCCTGTTATAAGTTACATAGGTCTCAGTAATAACCGATATTTAAATGTAGAAAGACAAATATCATACACGTGTAACATTTCTACATTCTATGAGAAGTTTCACAGTATACAGTCCCAATTCTAAAACATTTTACCAAGAAGTAACATATAGACTTGAGTCTAACAAAGGCACAGTTTTCTAACAAACCGTTCGAAAAGTACGAGTAACATTGACGAAAAATATTATAAAAGTAACTAGATATTCAATTTCTTCTAATTTGTTTCCTCATGAAGTATGCTGAAATACCAAGTTCGAATCATTATCTGTGTTATCTATTAGAACTTTCTTCAGAGCCCTCGTTCCCCGTCCCAAATATTTAATAGGAAGCGAAATGGGAAATAATGCTGACACTATGATGTATTTGCAATTGGTTGTTAAACACAGGTTTCATTGCGAAAATAGCTTATGTCTTTCGGAAAAGTGCCACGATTAAATGGAATTGGGCTGGTCACATCTGCTGTATGCCAGACGATCAATGGGCCAAACTTACGACCCAGTGGGTTCCGCTTAATGGCAAACGACATCGCGGCGGGCACAGACTGAGATGACGGGATGAGCTGGACACCTTCAGTAAAGATTGGTCCTTGTCAGCTTTGGACAGAGAGAGGTGGAAAGAGAGTAGGGAGGCCTTTTCCCAGCAGTGGGACGTTCATGCCTAATAATCTAGACTAAGATTATAAAGAGGAAAGATTTGATTGTTTGTTTGTTTGCATTGAACAGGCTCCGAAACTACTGAACCGATTTGAAAAATTCTTTCACTGTTGGGAAGCTACACTATTCCCGGGTGACATAGGCTATATTTTATTCCCGTATTCCCACGGAGACGGGAACTATGTGGGCGAAACCGCGGAGCGCTGCTAGTAAATAATGAAAATAACACAGGTGAAAATGATAGATTGTACTGACAAAGTGTAATGAAGTATCAATAAGTTTTTCTATCAGGAATTTCTCAGCAGCTGCCTGGCATCTGGATTTGTTGTTGATTTGTTAGGTTGATGGCAATAGGTTCACCCTCTATTATGTGGTACTTAAATATATCTGGTAAAATGTGGATGTACAAACACCAGCACATGAAGCTACCCCAAACTGTCAAATTTTCCCAATTGAACATAAACCTTATAATTATGTTATAAAGTTGAAAATCTATTAAAGAAATTTGACAGATTCGGGTAGCTTATGTGCTGGCGTGTGTACTACAAGTACACCTCTGCTTAACCAGGGATTACAGGCGGGAGGTTATGTAAAAAAAAATTGTGACCAAAACTTACTTACTTACTTTGTTTAAACATGTTACTGTTCAGTCAACTGTATAAACAAAGTAAATACAGCTTTTAGAAGTGGTTCAGAGGGGTAACCTGTGTGCTGGCAGATACACTTTAATCTCTATTAGATATTATGTCTCTCTATACCAAACGCTAGATGACCGCAAAGTTTTGTTTGACGTCAGGCATAGCTAGTCCGGACGCCACCCAGTGGTTTTTGCACCACAATAGGCTTAGTTTGACGCTTTCTATGTCTACTCTACTGTAGAATAGAAAGCGCTTGTCTACATTTCTCGGTGAAAAACTGTCAACAGCCTATACGGAAACGTAATTTTTGTCTACTCTTCCGACGACAACACGCTTGTCTACGGTTTTCGTGCTAAGCCTGTTGAGCGCAGTATTGTGAATACCGTTAGGTATAATTAATTCATACCAAGACTAACAGCAGTCCCCATACCTACCCACGAGGGTAGAAGGAGTGAGTTTTTTTATGTATGGATGTATATTGATAGCAATAAGCTTGCGACGGTTGCACAACCGTCATGTCCTCTTTGTACACAGTAAGCTCAAAGACTCCGGTCGTCGATCGTAATTTTCTTCCGTTCAATTGTGAAGAGATTGGAAGGGAAAACATTTGAGTCCTCGTGGGACACCCCCGCCCCCTCGCCGCTGAGTGAATATTAATAGCGAAAAGACGCGTGTGGCGCACTTCCATATAAGTAGTTCCGGTAACCTGTTGCTATTCACAACAGCTTTTTGGTTTGTTAGAAACCATTTCTTGAAGAGATCTTTTTTAATTTAGGTATTATCATCACCCAAATTGGGTGATGATAATACCTAAATTAAAAAAAGGTGTAATTATATTAAAACATTTACACACTTCTTTATTTAACTCGAAAAAAAATGTTACGTAA
Source organism: Polymixis flavicincta (assembly GCA_949987655.1). Classification (NCBI taxonomy): domain Eukaryota; kingdom Metazoa; phylum Arthropoda; class Insecta; order Lepidoptera; family Noctuidae; genus Polymixis; species Polymixis flavicincta. The sequence continues at coordinate 3,794,619 of OX465183.1, read as the reverse complement.
AATAAGTTCTAAATAATGACATTTATGATTCTTTTTCGGGGTCTCAGCTATTCGAATGACATATTTGTTGGTTGTAATTGGTTTCAATTGCTACTTATCCAAGAAGTAAATAAAATAAAAATAAAATTAGTAGCAATCAATAAACTATTGCAACCCGAAAAAATATTGGCGGTATGTTAAAAGAGTATTTAAGAGCACCTACTTATTACAATGAAATGTGCACTTTTACAGCACCAACGTTCAAGAAACACGCAACATTTGCTCGAAACTGATAATAGAACAATTTTGACCATTCATGAACCTAATTGAATTGTAAACCTAATGATTGCTTCACTCAACGCAACGTGATTGGTAATCAATGTTCTCTACCAGCGAAGTGATTGTGTTGTCAATCGGCAATCATCGGTAATAGTCAGAAATTGTCGGCAATAGTGTTGTGGTTCACAAGCTACGCTTTGCTATTACGTAATTATATGCAGTGTAAAGTTGCATTGTCAATTGTAACGACATGATTGCATTATTCAAATTAACTGTTTAATACTTACCGGAGAACCTATTCGCATATAATCCAGACAGATATGTTTAAGATTTAAGATGAGCTCGAATGAATATGCAAGGTAGTGACAACATGGTACTTACTTGCTTCGTCTTATCACGTGCTCAAAGTTTAGCCTAGTCAAAGCTTGTACCTGTGTACTTTGTGCAATAAATAAATAAATATCGGGACTTCTTCAATAGTATCCTGAAACACTGCTTATTAGTGACACGAAAGTTTCTTCTTTCAGGTTACAGGAAAGTCGTCATCAAATGTATTTTTCTATGAACAGTCGTGAAATAACGGAGGCTTCCTCTTGCATTATTACTGGGGTTTCGTAAAGGAGTCGTGGCTTTTAGCGTAAAGCGCTTTCTCCAAAAAATATGCACAATGTCTAACTATTGAATATTATTGTTACAAGAACTACATTTTATAAGTCGGTTATAACTTAAAACTAATTGAAGAGGGATCACAATAAATACATGTATAATTTAAAATACATTTATTTAATTAGTCTTAGTCTAAAAGAAAGATAATTAATAAATATTTACAAATAAATTATTACGTAGATCAAAGGCACTGGTAACAACGTTTACAGAATCCTCTTTGGTTTCCGTTGCTTTCATTTTATATTTTACACTGACATGAGAATGAAATGAATAAACCATCTATTGTCATAATTATTTTACTGGTCAGGGATATTTACATAGTTAACTAATCAATAAACTCAGCCCATTGTAAATAATCAATAATAATGAAAATAATGTACACAGTAGATCGTTTATTTAATTCTCAATGCTCGACTTAGGATTCCCCCATGTAACAGAATCGATGTAGCAGGTCAAGTACCGGAAATAGGGACGGAATTTAGGAAACGCCTTAAATCTTAGTCAACACCTTAGTCTTAATGTTCCCATAATTTAACAAAAAAAAAAAAAAACTGGTAATTCAACTAACAAATTGTTAAATACAATTCTAATTTGACAACAATTTGTACTTACAAGTTAATACACAAAGTAAAATAATTATAATTTAATTCATGAAATGGGAATGTGACAAACTTCAGGCAGTTCTTGACACAATTTGTCATATTTTAATAAGGCATACGAGCCCTCGAGTTGCGGAACATATAAGTTTTAATTAACGACTATACGACACTCCGAACTTTAGCCGTACATAATAAAATTGAGCAAATATTTTCATGCGAAATTATTGTGTTTTTATATACTGTTAATGATACACGACTTTCATAAAAATGTCAAGATACAACTTCGACGTAAATCATTATGAATATCTACAAAAAATATTTTTTGTTAATAAATGTTTGGTCGCACAACAGTGGAGCGAGAAAACCTTTTACTAAGTTTTTAGAAACAAACATTTGTGAAAAACACTTTCAAACCGAACAGGCTTTTCAAATAGTTTTGTTTGTGAAAAACCCATCGCTTTTAAAGTGTAATTTATCAAAATCGTTTGACCTTTTGAGCTCATTGGAACCATTGATACTGTATTAGTAAACAGTGAGTCGAGTGGTAACTTTCTTTTATATTTATCACAGGTATTATTTTATGTCATATAATTTTTCTATGTAATAATTAACCCAACAGCTTCCTGTACTTGGAACAGTTAAACACTTCTGTGTTCACAGGGCGAGGCAAAGGGAACAGCGCGGTTCACAAAGTTTACCTCGCTAATATTTATGACTAGTTCTTACATATCACTGCACTCAGCATTAGAACTTGTGTTCACCCACGTTGTTCACGGTCTTCTCCGGATTTTTTTCTTCTGATTTCTTCTCTACGTCTTCTATAAATATAAATAAAATAATGAAAAATCAATTAAATGATTTTTTTTTATTGTACCTAAATTGAAACGCCTGGCAAATACCCAGGACAACTTGTTATGTTATTTTAAATAAGAAATGGCTGCAAAATACCCAAGAAAACTTGTAATGTTATCTATCTACATATAAATATAAATAAAGAAAAGTCCTGACTGACTGACTGACTCATAAACGCCCAGCCCAAACCCTTGAACCTAGAAAGCTGAAATTTTGCACAGAGGTTCCCTTTATAATGTAGACAAGGAATAAGGAATGATTTTTCTAAATTCAACCCCTAAGGGAGTTAAATAGGGTAAGAAAGTTCCGCGCGGGCGAAGCCGCTGGCAAAAGCTAATTTTAAATAAAAGTACCCTAACACCATCAAGAAACACTGTGCTCGCGTTCTGGATTATGTCCCACTCCCTCTTACAGGCCTGTGTTCCAGCAAAGGGAACATTAAAGGCTGATTGTAATATTTGTGACCCTAAGACCAAAATATTAAACGTACGTCCCAAAGTATAGTTATTTGCTATCTTCTATTATTTTGCCCTTGGATTTTACTAAGTCATCATCTGCCTAGCCTTTTCCCAACTATGTTGGGGTCGGCTTCCAGTCTAACCGGATGCAGCTGAATACCAGTATTTTACATGGAGCGACTGCCTATCCGACCTCCACAACCCAGTTACTGGGTAACACGATACCCCTTGGTAAGACTGGTCGTCAGACTTCGGGCTTCTGACGACCCATAACGATTGCAAAGATCTACAAATGACAAACGGAAACAACGTCTTAACGTACTTTTTCGAGGTCTGGAGGTATGCGGTGTGGACGACCGCGGCAAGCGTATCGTAACCTAATCGATCGACCACGGGCCCAAGTCTGCTATTTTTATAAATATGACGAATTTAACACGATCCCATTCCATTCCATTCACCATCCCATTTTGATAAAAGTTCGTAATCTGCTAAATTTGTCACAATGGTTTCGTAATATAATTGTGTTAAAATGGCAATGTCGTATTGCCATTATTATAAAACCCGTTAGTAGAAATGATTTTCGAAAAAAAAAACTACTAAATTTGAAAAAAAAAATCATGCCATATTTCATTTAAATATATATTTTTATACATATTATTTAGGAACTGGTTAAATTTTAGCAGCTTACCGCCTAAGTCAGTCATTCTTTTGCTTTTGTCATTATGTACGAGATTACCCATAAATGCCATTTCTTTCAATGTAGTGTCAGTGGCTGACCATTGGAAATTCATAATGACGCCATTATATTAGTAGATTACCAAACTTGTCAAAATCAACAATTATGAAGTCAATGATAGACCAAAGACTATTGTAATAGCAGACTTGAGGCCCTGTGCGTTTGTAATTACTTAGGCACAGGCCCCTGGATTATACTAAGTATATATCATCGTCATCATCATTTCAGCCGAAAGACGCCCACTGCTGGACATAAGCCTCCCCCAAAAGGGAGGTTTTGCCATAATCGCCTCGCTTGGCAGGCGGGTTGGCGATCGCAGTATGGTGGTAAAATACATAGAGAACGCTGCTGCCCATTCTTTAGTAAGTCCCTTAGTTGCCTTCTACGACACCCACGGAAAGAATTGGGATGGTGCTATTCTTTTACGTCCGGCGCGACACGAAACGTAAGATCGTTGCGTTCTTATCTATGTATATATAACAATTATGAAAATGGCAATTATGTAAAATGTGGCAATAAATCTTACCAATAGCTTTCGAAGGTTTAGATTCGTTCCACTCCTGGATGTCTGCGGATATGAACAGCAGGTAGAACAGGTTCGCCAAGAAGTAGAATGCTACCGAAATGAAGAACACTTTTCGCCAGTCTTTTGCACTTGTCTGGAATGAGCCCATTTTAATATTAGTCATTATTTTTAGTGATGACAGTTAACTTCACTCGTAGTCATATTGACTATCAACATAAATATTTCGTAAATTCAAACCACTACTTTCATTTTTTGTCAGTCAGATGAATTAACTTAAGAAATAGCAAATTTGAAAAATGGCAATTTGTTTTAGATTACAAATCCGCTCAGAGATTTTGCATTTATTCCTGTAAATTGGTTTTAACACGTCAAAAATAAGTTATGTTTTCAAACTAGATGAGTTCGGTATTTACTACCTACTACTATTTATCACACAAAGTTGAACATAAAATAAAGTTAAGAAATACTTTATGAAATATGGAAGAACATAATGACAGAAGACTCACTTCATCTTCAACGACGAAGGAGACGCTGAGTGGCGCCAGGATCGAGAAGATGGCACCAATACCGTTAGTGATACCCATCATCGTACTCGCGTGGTTCGGAGAGAGATCGATGTGGGACAGCTGAAATAAAATACATAGTTGATTGATCAGTACAGAAATAAATTAAATAGAACTATTAAACGATTAAAACAATAACATTCAACGTTTGCAAGCAGATTAGCCAACCTTTCAAGCCATTATTGTTACCCATTTAATACTTGACACGCTAGTTGAAATTGTAAAGGTTTCAAAGATCTAGTTCAGAGATATTCAAATTAATCGTAGTAGTAGAATTCATAATGAGATTTAGACAATCTGAACAATCTGAAGCCATAATTCAACAAAGGCAATTACAACCAGGTATTATCAATTGAATGACATTTCAATGTTGTAGTACTCACCATAAATCCAACATAGTGAGCGCCATTGAGCCCGACAGTGATGGTCAGAATGATGACAGCGAGTGACAAGTTTCCTGCCGGTAGATACGAGAGGCCAAGCAGAGCTACGGCAGGACCCCAGTGCGCTAGAAAGTTGATAATAATATACTATTACCATAAGTATAATTAATGTTTCCATAACTTTTCTTCTATTTAGCTGTATATTTTGAACACAATCCCCCTTATTACAGAACAAGGTTTTTCTTTAGGTATGGTTTAAACCGTCGAACCTGTTTTTTAAATAAGAACCTAACTGAAATCGAAATACAGCTCCTTTTACAAAACTGACAAGTTAGTCCAGTGCTAAATTGTCAGTTTTGGAAAAGGAACTGTAATTCTATTTCAGTTAGGTTCTTATTTCAAAAACAGGCCCGATGGTTTAAACCATACCTAAAGAAAAACCTTGTTTTGTAATAAGGAGGAAGGAGTCTCTTGGTCTCGTCCCGAGATACGGGAAACTACCAAGCTTACCAACTAAAAACTTATGATACTTACAAATAAAATAATTCCCCATTTAACATCTTTGTCACAATGAAAATAATTATTCTTCTGATTATTTTGCCATTACTGAGACATAATTTTAAACGATTACAACCCTAGTAATCTTAAAAGAGATACAAAAAGTAGTTCTTAAAAGTATCTTTGTCACCGTCGCCGCCGTAGGGCATGGGTAGCCGTCACCTCCTTCAGCGAAGCAGTGATGCTCGCGAAGAGGGAGGCGGCGCACGTGAGGGAGAGGCAGCATATGCGCCCTCGCGACCCCAGCCGCCGCAGGATACGGAGACGCCCTGGGCGTCGGGAATCCCAGGCCGATTTCCGGCCACCGTAGGCATGAGCTTGCGGACGGCGAGTAATGGGTAGCTCGCTGTCCGGTAAGGACCAAGCCCAAGTCGACGGCGCGTTGTGTTCCACGCGCACCTCAAAGAGATGTCAGCACAAAAAATGATGGGGCCCGCAAGGGCCCAATGCCTGCCAGGGGTGCGGGTTTGTTCGAAAGAGATACCACAGCCCCTGGCATACGGGTTAATGAAGGAACACGGGTGGGTTTTAGTCAGTAAAAGTCTGACACGCCCTCCTGCTCCACCCAGAGCGGGAGAAGTTATTTGATGATTTCCCACCCAAAAAAAAAAAAAATAACCGTCGCCGTCGTATCGTATTTGTATCTTTGTCAAATATCCGGAACTACAATATTATTTAGATATTAGTGCTAGCAAAGATGATGAAAATTTAATAATTACCGATAGTATTAAATATCCTTCTGGAGGTGACAAGCCTGATGATGTTCCTGTTAACAAGGAACTCAGCCAGCCAGCTGAAGAGGAAACTCAGGATGTACATGGCCACGTATGGCAGAGCTGATAACATGCCGTTCTGGAAAGGTTACGTTTAGTGTTAACATTCTCAATGAGTGTAGATAAAAAGGTAAATCAGTAAATGTTACAAGAAACAACATAATTTAAACGTAGTACTTATATCATTGCATGCAATGACTTAATAAGTATTTATTTTTCATTTCTCCTATTACGACATAAACTTTTTTGCATCTTACCTCTTTGATATCAACATTTAGAACGTACTTCATGTACGAAGGCAGTTCAGTCAGAAGGGTCCAGAATCCTAAATTTTGACCAGCGTGAGCCAACAAGATAGCCCAGAAAGGAAGCGATGTTAGGATACCCTTCCAAGGAGTCGGCATTTTCTGGAACAAAAAATTGTAAGATCATCAATATCATCACCAAGACTAGGTCGCTAGATAAATAATGGAACTGCTCTGGATGGTGCTATATTTGCTGGGTATGGGGCTTCATTAAATATTAAATTGTAATTCTAGATTCTAAGTAGTTCTTTTTAATATAACCTTTTTTATTTTTTTGTTGACATTGTAAATTAAACAGGCGAAGACACAGGTCTCTATGATACAGTTAACACTAGTTTAGGGACCAGGGGATTCAAATTTGTGTATACTTCTATGTCAATAAAACTTATTGTATTGTATTGTATATTAATCAAGATTTTTCTGCAAAAACTATAACAATCATTGTTGAGTGATGAAACAACAGAAATTGCTTACACCATGTCCAAGCGCGTTGGACCCAGCATTCATCTCGATATATTTCCTCTCTTCTTTGGAGATCCACCTGCTGGTGCCTGGTGTGGAGTCACCGACGATGACCCACAACACGGACCAGACGAGGCAGGTGATACCAGCCACATAGAAGACGGAAGGCCAGCCCCAGGAACTGGCGGAGAGGAGACCAGAGGTCAAGAGCTCGATGATGGTGCCGAGTTGGGCACCTGAAAAGTAAAGGATAATTCATTAGATACAGACGATGATTTTGATCGTAAATACAGAATAGACTCCTTTTGACTTTAACCGACTTTTATCTGAATCCGTTTTGAGTTTCACTACATAATATGTACTACCTATTCCCGTCATACATTTCTCTCTTGTTTCTCTCATTTGTCCCGTATGTGTCGCCGGGCGTAAAAGAATAGCACCATCCCATTTCTTCCAGTGGGTGTCGTAGAGGGCGACTAAGAGACTTACTAGAGAATGGGCAGCAGCGTTCTCTATGCATTTTGCCACCATGCTGCGATCGCCAACCCGCCTGCCAAGCGTGGCGATTATGGCAAAACCCCCCTTCGGGGGGGGGGGACGCTTATGTCCAGCAGTGGACGTTTTTCGGCTGAAATGATGATGATGATTTCTCTCTTTCCTTGTAGGTTTACTTAGAATAGATCCTATACATATAGTTTGCTACCTATGTTATAATATTATATTTCCTTTATTTCAGTAAATAAATACAAATTACATTTTTAAATATTAGAATATAAAATACATAAAAATATTATATTTATTCTTAGTTTTATAATGCTACAACCTAATGTAGAATAACTGTAGTAAGCTGTTGTAGAATAACTATTTTAATGTAAGGGAGAACTAGAGGCCCAGTTTGAAAAAGTACGAAAGGGCATTTTGAAAAAAAAATCACTTGGATCAAGCTTGGATCATTGACACTGAACTCAGTGTATTGCACTAAATGCTGATGATGATGACGTACCGAATTTTGAATTATTCTTTGATTATTAAAGTACTGTGAACTAGAGTAACATAATAAACAACTTGAAACTGAAACGCACGCTTTGAAGTTTGTTTTTTTTGAGAAGTATGACGCTAATATTTTAAAATTCAATAGAATTTGTACTAAATTGATAGTACAATGATTTTAAACTCGAGGGATCTCTCGTTGAAACTTGAGTCAGGTAATATTTAATAATTTAGCTAGAAATTGAATTTATCTTTCGATCGCGGTCATTGTGCAGCCTTGAAAGTCTAGGTGCTTGAACTCAAGTGGTCAGAACTTTCTGTGTCAGTATTAATACTTTTGACAGCTCATTTCAAGTCAAATTCAAACTAGAAGCATTTATTTTAAATAAATCAGTTACAGACACTTTTGAATAATCAGTCAGAAACATGAAACCTTTGCCCATTCTAGAGCGTAGTAAGTTCTTGTAGAGAAGAACGGGCCAGAAACTGCACGCACAATACTTAAATGAACATTTTTCTTACATCGTTCATGTTGAAATAATACCTACGTGTGATAATTATAAAGAAACTCGTGCACTTTAAAAGCGTCTGTAATATATATTTTTAATTGCAGTCGCAGCAACTATGCTGCGGCCGCCGTCAATAGGGACTGGTCATCTAGTGATGACCAGTCCCTACTGACGGCGCCTAGAGGAATGTGGCCGTTTTTCTTTAGATCGAATTTTGTTGCTTCGTGTCTCAATATGAAACTTTATAAAAGGTATTAGAAAATTCTAGACACACTTACCGAGCCAGCTGATTGAGCCGTTTTTCATAGTTCCTTTTCAGTCACGAGATAAGATTTTTTTAAAGGAGTGTCGTTAATGGACCTGTGCAGGCGGGGAACAGGAGACCAATAGCCACGCTACGCGGGACACTACCACACTGAACAAGATATCAGAGAGGAACTAACCAGCATAGACGAAGGTCCCGAGCCGACTGCGCTCGTTGACCGGCACCCAGTGACCAATCACTCCGTGGAGACTCGGGTACAGCAGGCCCTGAGCCAGGCCCATCACGATGCGACACACGCACACTGCGACCCAGCCACCCTGGAAGATGAGACAACATTGTATTGTCTAGGTCACATTATAAACAAATAAAGCATTACTGGCTTTTGTCGCGTTCCGTGTGGTGACGGACGTAAAATAATAGCATCATCCCATTTCTTCCCGTGAGTGTTGTAGAAGGCGACTAAGGGACTTACTAGAGAATGGGCAGCAGCGTTCTCTATCCATTTGACCACCATATTGCGATCGCCAACACGCCTTCCAAGCGTGGCGATTATGGCAAATTCCCCCTTTTAGGGGAGGCTTATGTCCATCAGTCAAAAAAATCAAATCAAAATCAAAAGTCATTTATTCAAATTAGGCTGAGAATCAGCATTTTTCGAGCGTCAAAATACATAAGACAGTTCTCCCAAAACGCCCACCCTTCGACACTTCCTAGTGCTTTAGCTGGGAAGAAGAAGTGGTGCAACTGACTCCCCAGCAGCAGCACAGCTGTCTGTTTAGTCGGATGGACTTGATTCTATACATACATATGTAGGTAAACAATAAAGCTTAATACCAAAATAAAAGCCTCCTGGTATAAAGGGCGTGATAGCTTACACTATGCATTGCTGGATTATTAGACGTCTTTCGGCTGATATGATGATGATAGAATAGAATAGAATTTAGAATAGATTTTTTTACTATCTATAACTTGTTGACAAAATCAATTGTACAATTTTTTGGTACAGAGATGTGAGAGTAATTTATCTCCTGGCTCCCAAACTAGGTTTATTGCCTATGACTTGGGAGTCAGTATGATGATGAGCTTTTGCCCGTGACTCGAAATTATCCCACGGGCATCGGGATGATGAGTAACCTATGTCCTGATCTAGGTCATGGTCTAGCCGAGTACCATAAAATATTGAAATCCATTCTGCAGTATTTTGCTGCTGCCCATTGACGTGAGAGAGTAGTGGTGGCCTAGTGGTAACGGCTGCGATTTATGAGCTGAAGGCCGTAGGTTCAATCCCAAGCAGGCACTTTACTTTGAGTAAATTATTTCATCCGCACTGCTCTCAAAACTGTGAAGGAAAGCATCACGAGGAAACCCATATGTCTTCTAAAAGTTCAAAGACATGTGACATCTATCAACCCGTACTAGACCCGCGTGGTGGATTACCGTCCACGCCCTCTCACAGAGAGGAGGCTTGTTTTTCAGCAGATTTGCATCTATTAACCTAACCACTTTATTTTAACTATTAAGAACCTTCGATGTATTTTTTAAAAATTAGCCTACACTGTCCCATTGCTGAGCAAAGGCCTCCCCCAAATCCTACAAGGCATCCTTTTCCAGGGCCACCTCGATCCAGCCCTTGCAACACATGTCTAGGTCGTCACGCCACCTTTTCTTGGGCCGCCCTCGGTGGCGCCATCCATCCTCGGGCACCCATTGTGTGGCGACTATTGCCCAGCGGTCACTGTGCATGCGGCTGGTGTGACAGCTCCAGTCCCTTTTCCCATTGATTTAATTGTCAGTCTTTGTTTAATGAACACCTCCTTTACTTTACTTCATTTAGCACCTAACGTGACACCCAACAGGGTTACTAACAAAGATAAATAGAACGTCCCTTTTTTCCCCTGACGGAAACCCATGCAACGTTGTTGGTCGGTCATGACGTAAGGAATGGGGGCATTCTCACTGACGCGGCGGTAATGACGATCATCAATAAAGTTGCACGAACAAGCGCGTAGGTTAATTGTCTGTTTGTTTGTGTTACGAAACTTCTTTCTTCCTTGTTGGAAGGCTTCTGGGATTTTTTTGGGTAGAGGTTTTATATGTGTTAATAAATCGAATGACTCTGATGTCGTCAGATCGGTAAATGCCGACTTTTAAAAAACGATCGACTTATAATTCGAAGTCATGGAATTTAATACCGAGTTCAAAGTATTTTGAAAAACATTCAACTGGTTAGTAACGTGAGTACTAATTATTTAGGTGAGTGATTTTAATTACATGTAAAGGGATCGTATAAAAATAAACAGTATCCCAAGCCATTAGAAACCTGCGGTCTTTACTTAGGTAATTAATAACAGTTCTTAAAATAACATAAGTACCTGATTTGAAAGTAAAAGGCGAGCGAGTAACTAGGTACCTATTTTAACTAATTTTACTTCTAAAACTTACAAAACATTTTCTCTTTGAATGCCCTTAATTAAATTGACGTAATAATTTGAGGACCATTTCATGTTAATCAGAGAGAAATGTCTAGTAAAAAGATCTACCTACGTGTTCCAGAAATAGCAATATATATTTGTAACTTTTTGCTAAATAAGCATAACGTTTACAAAACAAAATAATGATAACTTTTAAGGCCTAACCTACTAAAAGACCAAAAACAAATAATTGGAAACTAGATCAAAACGTTTTCTAACCCTTTGCCCTTTGCTAAAAAAAAAACATCGAAAATGCTAGACTATAAAGCTCCTGTAGAATAAAAATGTTTTATATTTACTGTCTCGAAATAAACAGTAAAAAAGATATTATAAATAAACGAGAAGGACCAGGTTATCAGGACAGCAAAACATTGCTCATTCCATTTGGTAGAATTATGTTGTCTGATAGTATCGCGTGAGGGATGGTTCTTCAGACAAATGGCGCCCTAATAAACCATCCTAATGCGAGATCCTTGCGATCCGTCAAGACGTTTGTTTGTTAAGGGAGGGCAAAAACTTGAGGTATAACAGTGGCCATTGCAGTTGATATGATTTATGTGAAGGATTTACTAAGTCTCTCTTGCATGGTAACATGCGACTCTTGGACCTAAACGTGTATGATGCGTTGTTCGCATGTGGCGCTGTAGATGTCGCTACAAGACTGAGTGTGCTCCATGAATTATTAGCATCACAGACAATTCAGGGGCGTAGCCGGGGGGGGTTTGGTGGTTCAAACCCCCCCCCCCCCCGAAAAGTTCAGATATTAACATTCTTAGAATTAAACTAAAAACAGGCGTGCGGCATATCTCGTTGATTACTAACTACTATTACCTACATTAAAATAAACAGTGTTTTGAATTTTTGGAACATTATTTTTTTATTTAGCTTAAGGTTTATATTGTCCCACTGCTCAAAAAAGAACTCCCCTAATTCCTTCAAGGAGATTTTTTCTTTAGGTATGTATTTTTGACATCTTTAATATTTTTCTTATAAAAGGGTTATTTTATGTACTTTTAGTCGTTTTATTTTCTTGAACCCTCCCCGAAACTAAAACCTCGCTACGCCCGTGACAGACATACAAAGTCATGCCAAGTCCTCACTAATTTGTAAGTAGAAGTAGGTTATTTCATTTTTTTTTTTTTGTTATTTTATGTTACGATGGAATTGTCATTCCACTCAATACCCATGATTGTATAAAAAATCCTTAAAGCGACGATAGCCGACAGCTACCTACAGCGGCCGACCAGACCCTGCCTCAACGCGCATCAAATTTTTCGAAAAACAACCCATGTTGATTTATCAAACACAATTCAAAGAAAACCCGTATACTAAATTTTGGGTGATTAAATTGCCTTTTAGATGGTGAAAGTTTCATGGAAATACATTTGATTTGCGTGATTATCGTTTTTATGTCCGCGATAGACCTTACTTTAAGAATTAATTACATTATGTTTTAAAAATATTATAATAATCACATATCAAATGACGAAGAAAATTGTCTAGTTTCACATTCATTTTTTTCAAATACATAAGACAAGCCGTTTAGACGTGATCTTCAGTACAAAGTCCTTAAAAGTCGGCTGTCTGCGCCTTAAGTAACTACACAAAAAATGGTAGTGTTCACAATCATCAGCACAATAAACAAAATAATATTTGATGGTCCCCTCAAGTTTTTAAGTAATCACAAAATACCTAGTTGCAAATAGGAAAGTATGCTACCTAAATTGTATTTGCATAATTTCGTAGCAGAAGATTGAAACAAAGTTTGATAAACTTGCAATAAAGCCTTGTAATAAATTATAACCGAAGTTTAGAAACAGATTAGGTATTGAATATTTATCATCGGGACTAGGTTTCTTTAGACAATAAGAAAGCTAAACAATTTCGCTAGATAAACTTTAGTACTAACTAGTCACAAACACGTTTCTCATTTCACGGGCTAATTAGTACTCAGCTAACTAATACAACGACTTATGTAGGTGTAGCTATTAATAAAAGTTACCGCTGTGCCATGTTCATATTAAGGAGGTAATAGTTGCCACTAGGCCACTCAGAAAGCATTGCGAAAAAAAGTTTTTATATATTTTGAAACCATTTTGAAACTATGATTATTTGTACGTTTCAATTTCAAAAACGCCTAAAACCGGACGAATTGTACGATAGACTTCAAATGGCATTCATGGATGAAAGCCCTTCTAAGGCAACCGTGTATCGTTGATTTATCGAATTCAAGCGCGGTCGTCTAACTTTTATATTACCTCTATCAGCTACATTTTGTATTGGGAGTCGTATCATAAAACAGCCTTACGTTTTTTCTTAATTCTTTTGTCTCCGCCTTAACTTCTTCGGTAACAAATGTTCAACATTTTGTTCAGATCAGCCGCAGGTCACGCAGACAAATCGGCTGCCGATAATAAGACCTTCCTAATTTATACCCTCGTTACTTGATTGAAGCGTGTGTGCTTTCGGAAATTAATTGGTATGGGAAAAATATTTAAACGGTAGTATGTGCTCGGCTCGGATTGATGGACTCGGAATTGGTTGGTAATCCATTTTACTAAATGATTTACATTGGTTCGTGTGATTGATATTTGATTGGAGTGGCGTTAATAAATATGGATGTGGATATAATTTTAGGTGTATAATATACTAATAATATAAAGAGGAAAGATTTGATTGTTTGTTTGCATTGAATAAGCTCCGAAACTACTGCACCGATTTGAAAAATTCTTTCACTGTTGAAAAGCTACACTATCCCCGAGTGACATAGACTATATTTTATCCCCGTATTTCCACGGGAACGGGAACTACGTGGTTGAAACCGCGGAGCGCTGCTAGTATCTAATACCTTTAAACGAGCAATTCTTGTATAATATAATCTGAATCTCGGAAACGGCTCCAACAATTTTCACGAAAATTAGTATGCGGGAGTTTCGGGGGCGATAAATCGATCTAGCTAGGTTTCATTTTTAGAAAACGTCAAACAAAAAAAAACCTTGCATAGCTCGGTCATCCAGATATTAATCTTTAACTGTCGTACGAATTTCCCTTTAATCCTTGCAAATGCATCGAACTAAGTAATAACAACACACATAGTATCACGCCTTGTTTCCTCAAAGGGTTGGGCAGAGGTGTATCTTATAGTAGACCCACATTTCACCAGTTAAATCCCATGTTAAAGGGGGCGAGCCTATTGCCATCAACCGGGCATAAATCCAGACTTCGGCCAGCTACTGAGAAATTCCAGATTAAAAACCCAAGTATTCTTGGCCTACTTGCCCACCTGGGAAATGATTCCAGGAACTCATGTTCAGCAGTAGCGTTTGCAACCACTAGACCACCGAGGCAGTCACCACTACAAACCGTTTCGTATAGGAAAAGTTTCGAAGTTTTTTAACAGCTCCAAAAATGATCGGCATCCAAATAATCATTCAGCCATTGCCTTTGATTGAGTCAGTCGATGTTTATGAAACGTTTCCGTTCGGGACCCACAAACATATGCCTTTACAAAAATGTAAACGATTAACAAGAAATATCCATCAAATCAGTAAAGGCTTTTACTGATTTTATGGATCTTTCGTGAATCAACCAACTATGAGCACGATTCGCGAATATTTTAAGAAAATTAAGTAGACGTTGAATTTTTTTTATTTGTTCGATTTTTAATCAGAGACTTACTCTGATTTTAAACCAATTCTCGCCCGCTGACAGTCCAGAGTCCCTATAATTAATAAAAGCAAACACTCTGCAAGCGAGCCAGTGACAACTCCACATAAATAATACTTGCGGGCACCGACTGGCGATAAACTATTTAACTCGCTAACTCATTTTGCACGCCCTGTCATGCCTTTGTTTATCGTTTTATATAAACCTGCGCACTCAGATATTTGGACCGAATTTCAAATGGTTCACCATTAATTACTACGTGAACAGTTTTCTCTTGAAATCCAGTGTTTCCTAGGTTTAATACAATGTAGTGAAACGTAGAATTAATTATGCAGGAGTTTTCTACAAACATTAATTCGAATTTTCTAGAATTTTCATAGTGCTACAAACGCATGTGGCTTAATGAATGTCCTACTAAATGAATTCTGTTTTAGAAATGCGGTTTGATATACATTTTACAGTACCTACTAATGCTTCTGTGTATTACCTTCATAAAGTCTTCTGCATTCTCATATAATTTTAAATAAATTGAGTGTAATGTTTCCGTGTGAAACCACATGCATGCCCTGAAATTGTGAAAAATGTTATAAAACTAAAATCGTAATTCGTAAAATATTTAAGATAAAAGTTGCGCTCTTCTACACAAGTTTCCACCCCATTCAGATTTCTCATTTTCTTGACATGAGTCCCCCTATCGTATTCTTCTCCCAAAACGGCATATACAACAATACTACGTTCAATAAACAACCAAATTAAATGCAAGAAAGTACAATAACATAAAGTAGTGTTACTTAAAGGATTGTGCTTGTGCCAAGTAAATTGGTATAATGAGAACGGTGTTGGGTTTTTCAACTGCAGCTTACGCCTGTAGCGGCTAACAATATCGCTATGAGCTGGAAGTGAGCCAAATTTTCCACGGCTGATTTCACCTCAAGAATCGGATTATTTAGGATTTTAAGATATTAAGGATATGTTATATAATACCCGTTATACCCTCTGCAATAATAGCTTCAATCATTCTAGTTTTCTTCAAATCAAATCAAATTATTTATTCGCATAATACACGTAGGTATAAATAGATTTTACAAATAAATATAAAGTCCTCTGTACCTAATAAGGTGTGCAAATATTAATATTATTACATGTTTACATGTCATAGACCTTACAATCACATATTATGTCATAGACTTTATAATAAAATGAATTTATTAAATATCGGTCTAAATTTAAATAAAATAACACAGATATCTAATTATATTATTGTAGCATGTCGATTGATATATAAAAAACCCAAGATGCACAGTTTCGACAAAAGTACACGCAAAACGTCCCTAATTATATGTCAGTGGTTATAGTTATAGTAAAACATTTTTTTTTGCAAATTCAACCTTACACGCATGACTTAAAGTGGTTTTTACTGACTGAAAGATGACTGGCGATACCACCGACACCTGCGTAATGGGTACATTGCGCCTTATTTATGCGGTCGGTTTTGAGACGCTGATTGTGTATCTTGGGTTTTTTGTATTTCAATGAGCATGTCATATCACATTATTCTGTATTATTATATTATTCAGTGTCAATAAATTACTCTTACTACATTTAAGTATCTATATTTTTATCATGAAAGTCATCATCATCATCATCATATCAGCCGAAAGACCATGCCCACTGCTGGACATAAGCCTCCCCCAAAAGGGGGGGGATTTGCCATAATCGCCACGCTTGGCAGGCGGGTTGGCGATCGCAGTATGGTGGTAAAATGCTTAGAGAACGCTGCTGCCCATTCTCTAGTAAGTTCCTTAGTCGCTTCCTACGACACCCACGGGAAGAAATGGGATGGTGCTATTCTTTTACGCCCGGACACCACACGGGAAAGTACTCCTTGACATTATAATAACATTTATTTACCAGGAATTTGTGCAGTCTCGACTTTAATTGATGAACAAAAATCAAAATCAAAATCAAAAGTCATTTATTCAAACTAGGCTGAGAGTCAGCACTTTTCGAACGTCAAAAAAATAAAAAATTAAACATAAGACAGTCCCCCCAAAACGCCCACCCTTCGACACTTCCTAGTGCACAGGTTACTTTCATCTCTTACGATTTTGTTTTGGGCAGAAATTGAGTCGCTTTGAAAGTAATGTTTGCCTATTGATTCCTAATCAACTTTTTGATGAAGCTTCAACTATTAAACCATCAATTTATTTCTGAAAGTTTATACTTTAATATAGATTAATGTATAAAATGTCCGGAATATAATATGGCTTGACTGCAGAAAGTATTTTTTCTGGCTTTGTTTCATTCAAAATATTTTGTGGAATACCTTGAGAAGGTTTTGGAATTGTGTCCTGATAAAAAAAAAAAAACAAATAAACATCTATTTTCCATCAATATTGTTATGTTTGCCAAATATTAATAAAGTCCTTACCCTGATAGCAGCTATGGGCAGCACCAAGTTGACGACCCCTGTAGTCCCCATAGAGACCAACATCAGGTACTTGCCGCCAAAGCGACCGGCAAGGTATCCAGCCGGGATCTGCAGGAGGATGTAACCCCAGAAGAAGGATGACAGTATCAAATCCTGTACATTCCGGGGCCAATCGAAGACCTGAAAAAATATAATAACAAGATAAGATAGGAACGAGTTCCGTCCAAAGATGCTCTTAAGAAAGATGTATGCATATGGTGTGACAGGTAATGTGTACAAACTTATAGAATAACAACAGACAACAATTTACAGAAGTAAGGAGGTTAAATCCCACAACTAAAACAGAAGAAATATATATTATGTTTCTGAATCTGGAATTGCTAAATTTAGAGTTCCTCAAGGGAGTATCGTGGGTCCTTTGTTCTTCCTTGTATAGTAAATGAGATGCCTTCGGTAACAAACATTAAATTATTTGCTGATGATAGAACTGTTTTATTCGTTAATGATAATACAATTGATCTAGAATTTGATATTAATCAAACAATTTTATTAAATACAGACTGGCTTAAAATGAATAATTTAATTATTAACATTGACATAACTAAAATAATGAATTTTAAAATACGAACTCGACGTACGGCTACTTTAAAAATCCATTAACTAGATAGCGACATTGAAGAAACGGAAGTAACAAAATTTTTAGGGTTACATATTAATAACAAACTTAATTTGAAACTACATAATTCACCATTCATCGCTGCTCCAATATAGACCCCTCAGTCATGATGCGCTCCACTGTGGCCCACTGATATGTAGGAACCCACTTTAATTCATTCCGCTTTTTAATGTATTTTTTTAATATTATATGTCAAATTGTAATGTAATTCTAATTTATATTATGTAACTGTTGTATGCCCTAAGGGCGGGGTGTAGGTAGCTGATCACAATAATTAACTATTTAAATCCTGTATTAAGTAGGTACATAATACAAGATTTAAATAGTTAATTATTGTGAAGTCTGAGTGGTAGGTACCACAGATCAAAAACAGATGATCTGAGGTACCTACCTATGATCCACAATAAATATATTGTATAGATTAAATGGTTTCTGTCCTAAATGTGGGTTATAAGAAACGTGGAAAAGGAATAAGAAACAACAACCTAATGGATGATTAATTCAAAAACTCATAAGTGCGGCTCTAAGGTCCAAAATATTAAATTAACACTGCTTCAAAAAATTCATAATTAATCTAAAACTTGCAGAGTAAAAATATGAATGATTTGTAACAATACGTACATTTTTGCGTTTTAATGTCTATAGTCTAAGTAGGTTTTCGCAGTGGAAAAAAATATAGGTTCGTGACAGCCATTCGACAGCAGGACTGAGGCGATAAAGGGTAGTAAACATTTAAATAATAGCTGCTATTGACGAATATTATTGTAATATTATACGATTGGAAGCACCCATAATATCGATTTATGCTATGTGCATATCATCATAAACACCTGGTACCAATATGATCACAATGGAATTCTTGTATATCTGAAGGATACAAAAACTAGTGTTAGTATTATGAAAATCTTTCCACTGCTAGGTGGAATTAGACCCCCTTGGCAGAGGGAGTGTGCCATAATCTACCACGGATGCCCAGTGCGAGTTTATGGATGTCACATTGTCTACGCACTTTTGGTTCTTTATATTCCCATTTTTTAAACATTTCATTTTACAAAATCTATTTTATCAGTACAGCACATTATAATCTCTTTATTTCTTGACACCCAGTCGAAAACCTTAGACTTGACCTGTACTTTCAGCCTACTGAGTTGATCTTAAAAATCTTGTTCATAGACTCGTACGAGAGTACGTAATATGTAACATATGTAAAGAATTACAGGGTACACCTTTCCAAACGATATTATTATACGATTCCAGACAGAACCTGTTCTACAAAAACGTTTCGCCTTTCTAAACCCAATCATACCTCCGAGAGCTGCCATCACAAACAATTAACCCATTACAAACGGCCGACATGACGTTTTTGCGACAAGTCGTACGTGCGTCGTTAGTCGGGACGTGCCTCAAACGACTCGGCGGCGTTCAAACGACACTTTTTGCGACAATACCACTAAAGTCTGAGGGATTTTTTGCCGTTTAATGATATCTTTTTTATAGGGCTGGCTCTTTAGACGGTTTTTAAGTTTTAGTCGAGATTCTCGATTTTCTTTTATTTTAAGAAATTTAAACTATTGTCTGGAGAGACAAAGCGAAAGATAATTGAATTGAAGCATTTATCGTTGGTTTTTCGTGAATAATAAATTGAAAGAAATAACCCGTAACATATTTTTAACACTTAAATTTTAAATAAGCTTCATTACTTTAAACACTAATAGGAATTGTAATACATTCATCTTCTTGAAACTCAGCCTATCGCAGTAGGAACCCGCCTTAGGGCTCTCTGCATAATTTATAGTAACCGTATCTCCAATCAAGGATCAAAAATTCCAAAAGCAAAAAAAAATTTTTTTGATCTAATTTTACAGCCCTAAGATTCCCGATCTACGTTAAAAATAAAGAGTTCTAAAAAACGCCTTTGCCAGATAAAGAGGATTCAAGCAGACTGTTCTGAGATAATTCCCTGAAGTGTTTTGTTTCACGTCGTACAGATAGGGCTAATAGACGACACTAAGGATTAGGTGTTGAGTTCAGCGCTTTGAGGACGTCTTATTAGTTTTTATTTTACAGATAAAGCTGAAGTAGAAGAATTAATTCGGAGATTATACTATTTCTTGGCAACTAAGGTTGAGCTTAATTACCATTTAGCCACAGCCATTTTATTTTGTCTGGTCCGTATGGTGTCGGACGTAAAAGAATGGCACCATCCCATTTCTTCCAGTAGGTGTCGTAGAAGGCGACTAAGGGACTTACTAGAGAATTGGCAGCAGCGTTCTCTATGCATTTTACTACCATGGTGCGATCGCCAACCCACCTGCCATGCGTGGCGATTATGGCAAAACCCCGCTTTTGGGGGAGGCCTATTTCCAGCAGGGGACGACTTTCAGCTGTAATGATGATGATTATTTTATTTTGTAGAAAGCAAATTTATCTTTTGTACCTATTATTGAGTATGGATGGTATTAAGAAAACGACTTATTACTTACAACGGATAAGCAGCTTAGCTCCTAGACTTCTTTTTCTTTGAGCTAAGCTACTTTTTTTCTGTCTTTTTGTTCCGTATTGAGATATATGGCTTAAGAATGCAGAGCCGCCCTCTTGGGTAGAAGGATAACGATTATGAAATAGTTGAGTCGTCAGATGCAGTTTTCACTCACCGGGTATCCGTAGCTGTTGTTGGAAGTCATGGCGACGATGCCGACGCTCATGGACACGCGCGTGGCGTAGGAAACCGTTGTCGCCAGCAACATGATGAGGGCCATCATGTGGCGCATGCCCAAGAGGCGCTCTGTGGACAAGGAAGTAAAATTAAGTAAACAAATCATACACACACATCAGCACAATTTATAATTTATTGAGGTCCTGGGTTTAATTTAAACGTAAGGCAGTGTTATTTGGATTTTTCATCACGAATTTCTCAGCAGACTGGAGTTTAGATTTAGGCTTTAAACTATACACATCTCCGCCTAACTCTCCATGGATTACAAGGGCAATGTTATAATTATTATCACACCTCTATTTTAGAAAGAAAAAGGAAAGGTATGTGTACCTATACTACAAAAATCAGTCAGAATATAACAACCAGAATAAAACTTGAGATTCTAACCCGAGGAGATCGCTATAAGTCGTGTAAAGTATTTTAGAGGTATGAGGAACAGGGTGTAAAGTTCGCTCATCCTCTATTGAAAAGGAGGATCTTCCGACCAGACGGGTATTTTGTGTGGTCCGGGCAACTGCCCGACAGTTGATGTCGGGATTTTGTATACGTTCGAGTGTCGTGGTAAACTCTGATTGCGCGACGTAGAATTGCTTAGATAGTTCCTGTTGCATTGTAGATGGCGCCAGTTTTTATATTCTAACGTATTATTAATTGTTATGATTAACATCCAAAACAATATTCAAACAATTTATTACAAACTAGGTTTTACCAGCGGCTTCGCCCGCGAGGAGGTCGGAAAATATCCCACGAGAACATACTACCGGGATAAAAGTATCCTATTTATTAATCCAAGTTATAATCTATATGTGTGCAAAATTTCATACAAATCCGTTCAGCCGTTTTTGCGTTATTGAGTAACTAACATCAAAACATCTTTACAAACTTTCACATTTATAATATTACTAGCTGACCCGACAGACGTTGTCCTGTCCGTCCAAAAGTCATTCATACAAAATCACTACCCTACCTACCCTACACTACCCTACCTGCCCTACCTAACCTAGCTACCCTACACTACCCTACGTACCCTACACTACCCTACCTACCCTACCTACCATACACTACCCTACCTATCCTACCTATCCTACATTACCCTACCTATCCTACCTATCCTACACTACCCTACCCTACCCTACACTACCCTAACCTACCTACCCTACCTACATACCCTACCTACCTACCTACCGTACCTACCTACCCTACCTACCCTACCCTATCTACCCTATTATCCTATCCGTGAAAATTTTCGTTTTTCGACAGCCAACTTCCACATTTTTTATTTCTGAAACAATTGAACGGGATAAAAAAAATCAGCCAAATCAGTTCAGCCGTTCTTGAGTTATAAATAGTGTAACTAACACGACTTTCCTTTATATATAGATAGTAGGATAACAGTCACTTTTGTGTACGAGTATCTGTGTGTCCTCTTAAAATACGCATTACGATTTAGATGAGGTTTTTTGAAATGTTCAAATTACATTAGTATAAATGTACCTATGTAATAAAGCTATCTGGATGTTTTGTCAAGGCGTATAAGCCGCGTGAAACGGGCTGGTTGTAAGTTAAATTTTAAAACACAAACACATTGCGTTTTGTTAGAAAAAAGTGCGACACACGACAATGTACTTTTACATTAATAAAGTCTACGCATTACCACGTCAGCACTGCGGTCCATTACATAAATTAAACCTCCTAACGTCCTGGAATTGGACGTACATTATTACTTAGGTAAGTGTTACCTGTGACTCTGCTTGGCATACATTTTTAACTTGGGGACACAGCAGTAATCCCTGGACAAACATTGTGACTATTAAGCTGTGTGTTTGGGTTCCTTTCTAAGCAGTTATGTCATCAAAGGCTTGGTCTTCATGTGATCTTTGAACTTTCAACGAAAGACAGCAAAATTTTATTTTATTTTGGCCTAAAAATATACCTCCTACAAGCTTTTACTAGCGGCTTCTCCCGCGTTAGCCAATTTTTTTTTTTTTTTTGGTATTGTCATCTCGCAGTTGACCTTGAGAGGCCGTGACTGCTCAACCGGACTTTCCTGTGAAGGTTTTTAGGAATCTAAAAGCCTCCAGCCAGGGCGTAAACCTACTTAAACCTAAAACGACTGCGCACTGAGGGCACCCCCTGTGGGGTACGAACCTCGGTTCAGGGAGTCGCTGGCGGGGGGGGGGGGGGGGCAGCTAGTACTATCAGGGACAGGCTGGATCAAGTTGTTTTCATGATTATTAGACGGGGAATTTAAAGCTACTGGCTCAGCTGCGGCGCGGGCTGGCGCATCAACGAGCAAGGGACGGTCGGGGCCTGATCGCTACTCGGGAGTCTTCGCGGGGCGCGAGGACCTCGGCGGCAAGGTCGGTAGGACGGTCGTCGTTTGTGTTTGTGTACTGTACTGGTGGCCCTATTCTTTTCTTGGAGAACAGTGATGGGGTCATCTGGGTCGGAGAGGACATGTTTCGGCCGGCGAATACTACTGATTCTACTGGGGACATAAGTAGCGGCCTTCACAATCAAGGGATTGCGATGTATCTCGGCTTTATCGAAGAAATATCGAAGAAACGCTTCGAGTTGCGTTTCATGAATTGAGCAATAGTGGGCATTTTCAGATCGAGATGGAGGATCTCGTTCCGAACGTACCAAGGGGAGCCTGTGGCTTGGCGGAGGAAACGGTTTTGGAGGGTCTGCATCCTATGGATGTGTCGGGGGTGCGTGTGTGCAAAGACTGCACATGCATACGTCATGATGGGCCTTATGCACGCCGTGTAAATACGCAATTTGCACTTGAGTGACAATTTGCTACGTGCGTTCAGAACAGAGTGCAACCTTCCGAGAGCGAAGGCGGCGCGTGAGCGCGCTTTCCTGATATGCTCAGAGAAGGAGAGGTGCTGATCTAGAATTACTCCAAGGTGTTTGGCTTGCTTTTCCCAAGGGATCGGCTTGCCGAATATGGAGATGGGCGGGAGGGGGTCTTGGCGGCGCTGCGGTCTCTTAAAGAGAACCGCCTGGCTCTTTTCCGGATTTAATTCGATTCGCCATTTCCTAAACCATGCACCGAGTACGTTGACTGCGGTCTGGAGGGATTTGGCTATCGCTTTGGAACTACGCCCAGAGTGGTAGATGGCCGTGTCGTCTGCGAACAGAGCCAACTGTGCCTTACCACTCTTGGGGATATCGCTGGTGAACAGCGTAAAGATGAGAGGGGATAGCACGGCGCCCTGGGGGACGCCGGCGCGAATCGGGTGGGGGGATGAGAGAGCCCCTTCGATGCGATAGCGAAAGGTGCGGTTCGACAGAAAGTCTCGTAAGATGAGTACGAGTCGGTCCGGCACGCCGAGTTTGTACAGCTTGTAAATCAAGCCGTTGTGCCAGACCTTGTCGAAGGCTTTCGCTATGTTGAAGGCCAATTTATATAAAACTTTAACAAATTATACACTTGGACCTTCCTCATGAATCACTCTGTCTATTGTTGAAAACCACATGAAAGTCCTTTCAGTAGTTTTCGAGTTTATCGCGAACAGACAGACAGACGCGGTGGGGCATTTTATTTTATAACATGTAGTGAAACTATAGCAGAATCTCAACGCTGCGATTGAACAGAAGAAAAGATTGCAATAAACAATCAGATCTAGAAAACTTTCTACATCGAATCGGAATTTTAACGTGATTACTAATGTAGGTATATATCACGTGCATCCCTTTACTTTGCATTTCTCAGTTCGCTGGCTACCAACACCACATTGTACGACGCACGTAGCAGGCTCATCAATGTACAGCGAACAACCGGAGAGTTTTGTTAGTATTTATAATGGATACATCCGTGTCTCCTCAATCTCGTGAGACTCGCTCGACTCAGCTGATGACTGTCGTTTCCTGATTTTAAAAAGATTTACCGAATAAATGTCTGGGGAAATATCATGCGGAATATTTAATTTTATTAGTTGGATACATGTATTTTTTATGGCTCGAGTGTATTTCAATATGAGATGTATAGAGTAATTAAATTCTACAAGAATATGATACAGCTTCAAGGTAATGGTTTGATAGTAGTTTTTTTTAAATCTTTTTATGAATTTACGATTTCCTTGTCATCACCATTTAAAATAAATCCTTTGCACCTAAAAAAAGTTACATACTGCATGAAAATTATACTAACACATAACACGCAAAACATTAACAAACATCTCACATAAAGTATTCCAGCGCTGACAGAATGTGTTTATATCTAAAAACTCATTTTACAACTGTCGTCGGCCTTAAAGGGGAGCGCAACGTTGGAGTATACCGCAGAGATAGCGCTAAGAAATAAACAGAGAAGCTCACAATTAATTGTTCAAATAAAAAGGAGTTTCTCGTGATAAATAACTTAGCTTTACAATAACTTAAGTCTATAAACGACTGGTTGGTGATAAATTTGAACAATTAGACATTGTTGATGAATCAAAATTGATTAAGACGGTAGTTAGAAATTAAATTAAGGAATTGGGTGACAGTGAAATGAAGAATATTAATCTTTCTTAAGGGTTTAGGTCAGATTCTTTGTCACGAAATGGAATGGGTTCATTATATCTTTTTGTCATAATACATTTTATGGATATTTATCAACATGTACAAAATCGGTTGCACCAAAGAGATCAAAATGACATCTCGGCGCTGTGTCATAAGTCCTTAAACCGGTCTCTTTCGTCAATATTTGCAATGCACTGTCGCTGGGCAGTATATAGTTGTTTTACTTCCATTTTTGGTCGAATACCTGCAATGTATCGACAGTCCCGCACAAAACCAGCATTACTTCCACACCACGTATCCACAACTGTTTTGTTTTAGTTTTCAATACATGGATTTGGGGTTGCTTTCTACTGAGCAGTAACATGATCATACAATTTAATTTGGAATCTTACCAACATCTTTTTTTTTTTAATGTTCTTTCACCCATCTAAATATCAACACTGTTAATTTCATTTCAGTATACCTACGAAAATATCTGCAATAAAAGTGTCATCTATATGCTGATAATGTTTAAGCAAAGTGGATATCACATAATTATAAGGCCCACGGCAAGTCTTAGTAGCGTATTTACAGAAAGAAAGAAAGAAAAATTATTTATTGGACTTGCACAGGAATCTTACAAACTTGCTACAGTACGATACGATAATTAAACACATAAAAGAAAAAAAAAACACTAAAACACTACTATGCTACAGCAGTAACAGAGTAATATTATTGTATTACATCAATGACGTTTCAAAATTCCATGGTTGGTACGATGCAGCTGATAGAAACCCTTATGCTAATCCAATCACAATGGCACGAGCGAGCGCTGGTCGCCAGCGGTTTTAGCTTCGCTGGAATAATACACGAGCCCCAATGGAACCACATGTACTCGCTCATAATATGTTTCTGTTACGTGCGACTGAACGCAGCATGGGTTTGATGAATTACTTCATTTTACACAAAATATTTGGTATAGTTGTGGGCGTCCATTTTGTGGCCGGGGAGGATTATGTTTTCTAGCATTTTGTTATATTCGACGCTTTGTTGTGTAGTGATTTCAAACTACGTTTTTGTTTTCGTTTCTTTTATTATTATTTATTTATTTATTTCAATAAAGATTGGATCATACAATTAAACTAGATCAAGAAATTATTAAACAAATTACAAAATTACGTTTAAAATTGGAAATTATACATTAATTTATAAACAACATTAAAACAAAATCTTAACGTTAGTCAGTACGTGAATCATGCAGCAGTGGTTCATGTACTGACAGTCAAAACGTTCAGCAAAAGCGTTCAAGATACTGTTGCGGCTGGCTCGCACCCTCCCCACCAGGGATGTGCACCGCTTGCGTATGATTGTGTGGAAACAAGCCACACGCGCGTCAGCTAACATCCCCGACGCGCTGCAGAAACGAGGCAGCCCCAAGAGCACCCTGAACGCGCTGGACGCGTAGAGCGCTGTACATACTGTCCCCACGTGTAATCCATCCACATGCTACCAGTATAAAAGGATGTACAAAACGCCCTAAATAGGGCTATTTTGACGCCCCTAGAACACCGATCAAATCTGCGGACTATCATATTCGCACGAACAGTCAGCGCCCTACGCTCTTTTTCAATGTCTGCATCGTCTTTCAGGTCAGAGGTTAATAAATGTCCAAGATACTTAAGTGTATCAACTCTGTTCAGAGGGTAACATTATTTTTTTATTGAGAAGGAGTTCATGCTCGTATTTATTCAAATACTTATGTGGGATTCAAATATAAAACGCAGTATGATTTTCAAACGCACACGCAACAATGTTTATTTTTTTTCATCGTCTTTCTGTAAATATAGTGCCTATTCAATCAGAATAATAAAAAATAGCTTTATCAATCCATTCTATCAAAAGAAAAGAAAAATATTAATTCAATTCTTGAACTTTCTCAGATATCTGACTATGACAAGAATCTAATAAACCACAGGTCTTTTTAAGAAATGGACTAATGTAATATTTTCAGTCTGTCCCAGCCAAAGAAAGTGAACGAAGCGTAAAATCGTATTTTCTCTTAATACAACCTTTTATTAAAGGTGAAACAGTTCATTTGTATGCTGGATCTAAGAAACTTTAGTGGCCGGTATTGTGTGACGCATTCTTAAATATGTAAGTATATAGCGACTTGAGAAAATACTTCAACAGCTTGCAATTTTCTCTTTTTGTTCTTGTTTTAAACATTTCACATTAAAGAGAAAAGTCGTGCAAACTGCAATGTCGACGTTACGTTTCTTTGCAGTTTTAATATTGTAAAGTATTTTTGCAGTGGCATGTTCAGTTTTTACGGTTTGTTTAAGATTTTCATTTACAGGCAAGGACCGCATAATTTAATAAATTCAAGCTTTTTAATAATATTATAAGCTATCTGCATATTAAAGCATTGAAATGACTGAGAAGATCGAATTTGCGAAGCAATTACAATTGTGTCCCTTGAGCTTTCCAGTTATTGTCAACTTTTTGAAGAAGTTTTTGAAGGACAAGAGCAGACTAATAGGTATAATTTAAACGGATCTATAACAATAATACTGACCTCCACACGTAATAGCTCACGTAGACATATTTTGAAACTCGTTGCTGTCTTTGTATCGGACAGTGTCATTGCAGTTAAAAATTACCTTTCAATGGAAATCAAACAAAGGCAACGTGGACCATACCATTTCTGATAGGAACAAGTAATGACGCTCAAATGAACGTGACCAGCCTGTTTATAGTGAAATTACGTTATTTTGGACACCGTACATCACCCAGATGTTAGGACAATGGCTAATTATGAGCTTGTATAGCAGTTCAAAGATATAAATGGTTCAATTAATATGTTGAATTGTATTTGATTTGTCAGTCACACCCCGCTGGGATATTGACATGTTATAATAAGTACTATATCTAGTACCTACAAGGGTTGACATAATCCAGCTACACCTATTTCAGTATACGGGTTCTCGTCCAATGAGAGGTCAGCTTATTGAAGTGAAAACTTTTTAAGACGCGATGGGAATTTTTTGAGATTGGAAAAAACAATTGAACTCGCGACACTGTTACCGTTACCGTTAACTATGTTTATAAGTATTTACAATTAGTTCGCATAAGTTTTCACTTCTATCGTCACCCTTAGAGTGCCACTGTTTTTATTTTATTGTTATTTATTTATTTACCAAGGTACACCAACAGCTTCTGTTTATAATAAATTATATGTGTTGCGGTAAAAGCTTTGGACTTACACACTCGCCAGTTACAGGTTTTTATTCCGGTAGTGCGTTACCGGAATAAGAAGTATCATCATCATCATCATTTCAGCCGAAAGATGTCCACTACTGGACATAGGTCTCCCCTAGGCTCCTCCACTTCCACATGTGGGAAGCACAAGACCGGTCGAATAAAAAGTATCCAACGTGTTAATCCAGGTTATAAACTACATTTGTGCCTTTCATCCAAATCCTTTTAGTCGTTTTTGCGTGATTGAGTAACAAACATCTAAACATACACCCCCTCATTACAAAACAAGGTTTTTCTTTAGGTATGGTTTAAACCACCGAGCCTGTTTTTGAAATAAGAACTTAGAACTGAAATAGAATTACAGCTCCTTTTGCAAAACTGACAATTTAGCACTGGACTAACTTGTCAGTTTTGTAAAAGGAGCTGTATTTCGATTTCAGTTAGGTTCTTATTTCAAAAACAGGCTCGGTGGTTTAAACCATACCTAAAGAAAAACCTTGTTCTGTAATAAGGGGGATAAAGTTTCACATTTATAATATTATTAGGATCAATAAAATAAATGGAGATCGTCGATAATTGTTCCACAAAATTACTTCACTAGAAACTGACATAAAATGATTTAAACGCAGCCATTTATAAATCCTTGCCACAGACGGTTGAATTTCAAAACTAACAGAGAAAATGTATTTCTTCAGAGTTCCTTAAGTGCACGTAATCCTTTAGCCGGGTTCCTTACTCAGGATAGCTAAGAAATATGTCCTCACATCTCTTTGTCGCGTAGTGTGTCTAGAAGTCCAACTTATGGTCGCATTTGTCTTCATGAGTCTGCGCTGCAAGCTGCCAGACTGTGCGTAAATTACCTTGGCTAGTTTTATAAAGCGAAATCGTTTGAATACTGCATGTTGTAGATAATACAGCTAGCTTTAGATTATTCAATTTAGAAACAATATAATTATTTTAAAGTTTCCTTTCAAGTATCCTTCTACATCGCTTCACAGGATACTTTAAATTCTAGTGATTCTGAATGTACTAATTTTAAGGTAAAGTGCATAATTATTATTAAAATTGACCTTGCATAACACAATACCAGCACACTACAATTCATACATTCGTTTAATAGTTTCACACTATTGCCTTTGTTAATTCCGTATTTTAATAGAAATTAATATAAATTTGAATTTAATTTAATTTTTTATAAACAACAATTTTAATCACAATTACGCAATATTATTAAGTGAAGTGAAATTTTATATGGTAGAATAAAAGCCTTTTTTTTGCCTTTGTTATTGCTCTTATGTGGTACACCAGCACTTTAAAGCATTCAAATTCTTGGTACCCAAAATTGACCACTTATAAAATAATACCAATGAGGTTTTACCACAAAAATTCTTGTGAAATTGCCCAGAAATTCGGTTACGAAAGCTTACAGCGCATTTGGGGTTGTCGCCACAAAAATGTGCGCTACCTCCGTCATTATTATTATCTGGCCGTATATCATTCGTGTGACGAGTTGGGCCGACACCATTACTAAAGCAATTTACGCTAACCCCTAAACATAATGTGGTAACACTGCTAAATAAAGTTCACTTGTTATGGTAACCCAATTTGAAAATAGGTACCTACGTGCACTTGGCACATATCTCTTACTAAATAAATGTATTTGAAGACAGTGGGGCTTGTGGCTAATTCGTAATAGCTGCACGGGACGATCGGTCAGGTTAAGCTAAGCTTGTCGCGGTTGGTCCGTGGATGGGAACCATCTTCAACTACCAAGATGCTTTTATGCTGTTGGTCTTGGCTGTCACTAGCGGAATTTTGAGAGTCGTTACGGGTCTTCAGAAGTTCAGCGGTTGTAAAATAAAATAGCTAATTTCTCAAAAACTATTGTATGTTAATACCTACTTGAATAATGACAACCATGAGTCTTAACAAAGGGTATCTTATTACCCAGTAACTGGGTTGTGAAGGTCAGATAGGCAGTCGCTATAAGGAAATACTGGTATTCAGCTGCATCCGGTTAGACTGGTAGTTGGGAAAAAGCTAGGAACATGACTATTTAGACAGGTTAGATGACAACTTCCTAGAGAATCAACATAGAAACATAAGGTTACTTTTATTGGCCAAAGACAAGAGCTTACAAAGAAAAGAAGTCACAAAACAAATGAAACTTATTCAGTTACAACTCTGAATCTGAAGTCACCCTTATTTATGTCAATGTGTATCAAGATCGGAGAATAAACTCCAACAATTTATTCAGACTAAAACAGATCCTCCTTGATGCCTAGACTTTTCTTTTTATAAGCAACAAAGAAATACAATTTGTAAGAGAAATTGGGCGTTTTTCGTTATTTCCTGTTCCTTTTTAGTATGTACCTATTTACCTTTTTTTGCTGAAAAAACTAAGAGAAAAGCCCCAAATTTGTTGTTGATGGACATATGGATTGGTTTCCATTTGTCTCCGACTTCGTTAGAGCCGAATGGGTTCCAAATAAATGTTTGTTTTGTTTTTCGCTGTTGTTTATCTAAATACAAAACCTTAGGCTACGGAAAATAAAAGTACTCTTTACTGAAACTCTTTGTTATGTGTAAGTACGACGAGCCAGCCTTCTTGTTGTCATGAATCATGAAACTGTTTTTGTATTTGGTTACTTACACTTTCCCTATTACACCACATCACACACGCTTACTCACACACTATTGCTGCTGTTACACGTCTTAGCTTCCCTAATTTTGTAAATAAACTTAGCGGACGAATGG
This sequence comes from Polymixis flavicincta, assembly GCA_949987655.1. Taxonomy (NCBI): domain Eukaryota; kingdom Metazoa; phylum Arthropoda; class Insecta; order Lepidoptera; family Noctuidae; genus Polymixis; species Polymixis flavicincta. The sequence goes on along the minus strand of OX465183.1, from coordinate 3,763,250 downwards.
ATGGCCCCTATAACACAGGATTTTCCTAGCATAGGGGTCATTATTCACAAAAAATTGTGCAAAAATGTAATGTCATAATAATGTAACATGCATTGTATTTCTTTTTTTTTTGAAAAAATAAATTATTCTATTCTATTCTACTTATTTCTTTACTAGCTGTAAGCTATATTTTTTATCCGAATCACTATATAGATATCCAACGTTGGAAACTAAGCCAACAAAACGAAGAGGCCCCGAGAGTCCGGTACGCAGTTGCCTACGATGAATGCGGCTAGGCAATTAGCAGCTCTCAATAGCCTAGCCAGGCTATGGTGAAGAACCCTTCAGTTGAAGCATAAAATAGACAAGATGGATTACTAGTTACAGAAGTTTGAGTCCGGTTAGTGAAAAATATAAAGAACGTTACATGAGACGCGTATCACTATTGTAAGAATGTGATACCCTAGTTGATGACATTTTCAGATTAAAACTGAACTCTAGTACATATTGTATTAGAGTTCAGTTTTAATCTGAAAATTTAATCAATATTGCCATTAAAATGTATCTAAGGATTGCCTCGTTTGTCTAGTGGTCGCGCTGTTGCTGATCATGAGGTACTGGATTCAATACCCAGGTTGGGCAAAGTGTTATTGGGTTTGTAATTTCAATAGCTGCTTATAGTCTGGATTGGTGCCCGGTTGATGGCAATAGGGTCGCCCCTTATTACATGGGACTCAAAAATCACTGGCGAAATGTGGGTGTAATAGGTGTAGGTGCACCTCCGTCATACCTTTTGTGTTGATGATTCGTTTTATTCCCATGATGTTTCGTTTTATATTAGCTTTGTAAAGTGGAACTTCTGTATATTTTGTTCCGTGAAAGACTAAATATGTAACTACTAACTCTATTGTCATCGGTCAGTATCGTTTCCAATGTTTTTTGGACAACGGACCACCATGTAGGTAAAGCTTAAAGCTGAACGATAGTATGACTAAAATTTGATAATTTAAGGTGAATTAAGTCCACATTTTTTTCACACAAACTTCGTGAGTGTATTACTCCACTGTTTGACAATGTATCAAAAATTAAACATGGTATGGTTTTGTTTTATTATTAATATTGTCTGTACGGAAACAGAATACTAAAATTAAAAACTATCAAAAAGTTAAGAGCCAACAAAGATTCATTTTTCTTGTTAATTTAACCTAACTTTGGGCGTGTTTAAGTTACAAAATAAGTGTAAAATCTCCAAAACTAAGTCGGTACCGACAAAGGTCAATTATCGAAATATTCAATAAACTTTATTGGTCATTGATTTGTATGCAGTGGCTTTTTCATAAAAGCCGATCTTCCGAAGGACTTTTCTTGATCCTGCAGTTCATTGAATAATGTTGTGCGTGTAAACTAGCGTCTAAATACTCATCACGGGTACTACCTCTGTCGGACACGAAGCCTGGTAAGACGGCGTGCTTTTCAGCCAGGACCACCAGTGAGTTCGAGCCCGCAAATAGGTTCCCCTTAATCATAAATATTTGGATATTTGACGTTTTCTTAAAATGAAACTTAGCTAGATCGATTTATCACCCCCGAAACCCCCTGCATACTAAATTTTATGAAAATCGTTGGAGCCGTTTTCGAAGCTCAGATTATACAATATATATCTATGTAGATGTTTTTGCATTTGATTTAAGAATTGCAACTGACTTTTCAAGCAAGAAATAGCACGATGGACCCAATCTAATACCTTTAAACGAGTAATTCTTGTATATATACAAGAATTCTACATAGATTCCTACCGTAGCTTTTTGGTTTTAAATTTAGACCCAAGATCAGGATTAAAAAGGTATGCTTTGATCCAGATTCATAATTTAATGAAAATAAATACTAGAAGTAGTCCTAAAATAAATGCTACCGCATAAAAGAGAAAGATAAAATTGGAAAGATGTGCCTTTCGAATGTAAAGGACATTGAAACAGGGACTAACGTTATCTGCCTCTAGAAACATGAAAGGGCTTCAGTGAAGCACACACTTTTAATTATGAGGGACTAGTGTAGGCCGGTACACTGGAAACGTTTTAGGATCTGCGATAAAAGTGTATTTTGATTTCATGAATATTTTTGTAGCCGACTAATATAATTTAAATATCATCCAACTCTTTTGTAGCAAGTCTACTGGGAGAAAAGTTTGAAAACGTAAGTAGCTTTGTGCTTTGTACTCCATTCTGCCCTCAATAGCACAGTTATAGTAGGTCGGAGTTTTGACAAAGATGAGTTAGATACGAGTGTAAGCCGTGATCACGATAACGAGATCTACATTTTTATGTAACCCATTCGTTTGAATAGCTTTTTAAACCAAATTTAACAATTAAAATTTGCAGTAAGTCGAGCATTTTTTTACATCACAAAGCATGATTACAGTGGGTTCACTTACTGCAGAAGTTCTTATTTAGAGCATGGCATTCGAATCCATAAATTTATCACTAAATTTATATGGTTACTTAGCATAAATACAGTAAAATACACATTTACTGTGTTTGCCTCAAGGAGATAATAAGTATAACTAATATAATGAATTTATTTTGTCTTTCAATTACTCAGTATTGATTTCCAAATAAGTAATAGATAGGTGCTGAGGTCCTCTTTCATTTAAGGTATCCTCTTTCATTTAAGGTATTACCAAAAAAGTTTTGGTGACAAAATCTTCTTTAAACAAAGGATTTGTAGAAGATTTTGTCAGCAAAACTTTAACTGCGTTTTTCTCGAAACCGTCTAGACCGTACTTACTGCAACTATGCTATTGACGGCAGTAATGTCTAAATTACAAAGGGTTTAGCACCGCAAAAGGAAAAAAAGCAGAACCTTGTAGTAGGAATAAATTCATCTCAATCAAGGAAACCTAACTTGTTCGTGGTTCGAAACGAACTTGGCTAGTTTTTTAACTGATTGCGTCAGAAGGGGGGTTATGTTTCTCAAGTGTGTGGATACCCGACTGCGCCAAAAGGAGGGTTATGTTTTTCGAGTGTATGTATGTAAGTATGAATGTATAATTCTATGGCACCCTCTGTAGCCTAAACGGCTCGATCGATTTCACATAGAGAGGTGCCGTTAAATTCGTCTTAATTGTGAGACTGACACTGGGTGTATCAAAATTGAATTTAAAAAACCTTTTTTGGCGCCATTTTGTCTTGAAAAAACTTTTTTTTTTTCTCAAACCTATTGAGTGGGGTATCAAAATAAAGGGTTTCATAAAAAGTTCGCTGCGATTAAATTATTTACTGCGAAAACAAAAAAAAAAAAGAATTAAAAGCAAGTTTCTTGTTTCGATATTTTTTTATTAAAGTTCACTTTTTATGCAGACGGTTTTTTTTTTTTTTATTCAATAAATCATGCTATATAAAGTAATTTCCCGATATAGATTTTTTTTTGAGACTGGGTAATCTTCAAATAACTTCTCCCGCTCTGGGCGGATCAGAAGGGCGTGTCAGACTTTTACTGACTAAAACCGACCCGTGTTCCCTCAGTAGCCTGTGTCCCAAGGGCCACGGTATCTCTTTCGAACAACCCGCACCCCTGGCAGGCATCGGCCCTTGCGGGTTCTATCAGTTTGTGCTGACATCTCTTTAAGGCGCGCGTGGAACACAACGCGCTGTCGACCCGGGCTTGGTCCTTACCGGACCGACAGGGCGAATATATTGCCACTCCCTCACGTGCGCCACCTCCCTTTACGCGAGCATCACTGCTTTGTAGAAAGAAGCGACGGCTACATATGTACTCTCGCTCCATACCATGGCCTGGACCAGGGCCGGTCGCGAGCGATCGCAGCCGCCGATCGCCTCGACAAGGACACGACGGTGCTCCACGCCGGGCAGACCTCTACCGTATGCTCCACCGTGTCCTCAGGGCGAATTTCCCGATGATAAAGTTAAAAATCTTATTATATTCTAAACAAGACAGTTTAGACAACATAGCGTGCTTGAGTATTCCGTCTAAATAATGCAGCTGTGTAAGATCTAAGTGCATTTTTAACTCAGTAGTTGGTCCCAGGATTATCGTGGCGACTATCTCAGTTCCCAGGCCCGTGGGAGCCGTTCCAACTTTACCTCGTGCCACCATCCCCACGTTTATGCAGTCCTAGTAGGTACTCAAGCATAGCAGATAATGTGATATGTGACCTCATTTGCAAGTCTGCGCTTCCGTTAACTTTTAATCGTTTTATTCTTGCCCATTTCTTAGAGCCTGAAGTTAGATTGTTTAAGTTGCGTTCCGTTGCTGCTTTTAATTATTATAATTCTTGGTTGCCTCTCCCTTGTTGTCTTGGTTTTTATGAGTTTAATATAAATTACAGTTATAGTTATTCACAAAAAAAAAAAAAAAAAAAATCCAAAACGGTAAAATCAAAAACTTATAAACACAGGAAGGTCATTTAAATGACGGCTTTACTGTAGAATAAGTTACACGAAAACCAGCCTTAAATAATTCAAATAAGAACCAAAGTAAATGCAACTGCAAGTTAGTAATTAATATTATACCATTCCAATTGCAATTGAAAGCCGGTAGGAATAAAAATTATATTGTATAGTACTAAAATTGTCAATAACCTTTGAATACTGTTACCACTCGACCTTGTTCGTAATAGGTGATAGTAGATCGAGCAAGTAACCGGCACCAGTGCACTGGAGTACAAAACACTAAGTGCTTTTCAAATTATATAGTTTTAAACTTTATCGCTACAATCATTATAGTTATTTGGGCCTTCCCCGGCTGAAAACATTAACTGAAAATAATGACTGAATTTATTATATAATATCGCCAGAATAACAATTCAGCTGTCCTTTAACTTTCAATAAAAATAATATTTCACACAATACCAAAATGAATTAATTTCTTATTTCTTGACTAACTAAACATGTATGCAATGCCACAGTATATTAAAGTAATCAGTATTACGTCTCAAGTGACCTTGAATAATTACTTAAGAGGCCTACGTACAATGAACTGTCCATACATACGTAATACCTAAATCATTTGCAACTTGAGCATATTTCCATCATATTATGATGATATTCGGATTCAGACAGTATTTATCTAGGCTCGTAGGGGTTTTTTTTTCCAAAATACTTACCTGAAATGAAGTTTAAGCGAATTGCATTTCGCACATTTTTACAGCGTAAATGAAATGTTTTCTCACTGTTTTTTTGGTATTATAACCAACAATTTCCGTAATATTGTTGTCTCAGAAGCATAGCTCATATTATCAAGTTGTAAAATGTCGAAAAAAATATTAAAATACAATAAGTTTTCATTCATCATTTTTGGTATTACGGAACACATCCAAATTCATCATAAATGGTCAGTAGCTAGTAGCGTTATCGCGTCAAGCCATTGTCAATATGTGTGTGATCGTACTGCTCACTGTAGGTATGTATCCTCGACAGGTAATAACACTAGCGCAACGATAGCAATTTTCAGACGAAATATTGTCTCCGCCCGAATCCCAGTTGCGAGCTTCGGTCGTAGGATTCTTAATGCCGCTCGGTATATAAACATGCAAAGAGTTCCCCATTGACTGTCTGTTCGGGGTATTATATAATACTAGATTAAATGTCATAAGTTATCTTTTCGTAACATCTTCTATGCTTCAATAAATATACAAATACCTACAAAACAAAGAAATCAGTTTAAATATTTGTATTTTTATATGCTTACCTTGCTGAATAAGTTGGTAATTAAAAAAAAAAAAAAACATATGAATGGTGTTGATATTGAAATAATATATTATTCAAACATGAACAATGTAGTTCGCGGTACACTTGAGACTGTTACGGACTGGTATACACTGAGATTTCGAAGCGCGTCGTTTTGGGTGTTTTGTATGAAGACGTAATACTGTTACTTTATTATACTGTGACAATGCACACGACACATCAATTGGTTCCGCATCGGATCACATAAATTATTTCACAGAAAATAGCTTTGCATTGTATGTGTCTATAATAGCCATGCACATAATAGAGCAAATGACGCAAAATAACTTAAGTCTATTTAAAAATCATTTGAAGTTCACAAGTGCCTGCCATAGTGATTTAATCATCATAAAATCTATCAACAGATGTTTTTACGTTGTATTGTAGTAATTTTATTCGCGTTTACAGTGGCAATTGCTTGTTTATCTCGACGACCAAGTATCGTACTTAATTATCACTAGAATGTATTTTAAATACCATGAGGTTAGGTCGGCTCTTTTCTGACTTCTAATATTACTACTGTCATTTGTTATTTATTACAAGTGGGCAGATGGCTTATTACATGTTGGCTGAAATCAAAAGAGCTCTTTGAATAAATACTAAGTGAAATAATGCCCCGCACATACTTTCAGAGTTCTTCAGAGTCCCGCCTTGAGCCATACTTTTACCAGTGGAAGCTCTTCAAGTGACATTGAAAAACAATTAAAAATAGGGCATCTCACATCAATACGATAACAAACAAGTGTTGCAGGTAAGTAAACAATAATGAGTAGTGCTCCTACTCGACTGATAAACTAGATTAGTGGTGTGGGGAGAGGCGAGATTGAATGACTCTAATCTTACACGAGTGTGTTTGCATGTTACACGTGAAATAGCACAAACTTCAGAAGTTTTTACAATGAAAAAGCGAAAATGCAACCCTTTAATGATTTCTGGGGCAGCAAAGGATATTTTTTTTTTTCGTTATAGGGTTATTTAGAAATAACCTGAAGGTGTAGCACCCGGATACTTTTAATTACCGCTTCAATGATTAGTTGCAAGTTAAAACCACAATCACCACGTTTTATGCCATGGGTGCGGGTAGTTCGAAAGAGATACCGTGGCCCCTGGCACACAAGCAACTGAGGGAACACGGGTGGGTTTTAGTCAGTAAAAGTCTAACACGCCCTCCTGCTCCACCCAGAGCGGGAGAAGTTATTTGATGATTTCCCAATCTCAAAGAAAGCAAAAAATGTCACCCCGTTTTCAGGAAAGGTATTTATTAAATAAACACTTTCGACCACTTTCTGACAAAATCACATCGCACCAAACATATTAGTCATCTTTCTCAGGAGCCAATTTTTATGATACTACGTTATGTCAGTGTTGATGTAGGTTCCAAGTGAATGTATTATACTCGTAAGATTCGCACTCACTGATCTCCTCAACACTCAATCTTTTTTCACTTCCGAGTTCCTTCTACGTACCAACGGTACACATCGTAGTTAATGACGTAGCAACATTGTCCCAAATCAGCCGACACTACACAAACCCCGGAAGGTAGTCTAGATCTCAATGTTATATACAGCAGACGTTTGTAACAGATGATATGCCGCTGCTTTGCTTGATTCAATCTTCTTGATTGAATTATGAACGACAGGCTAAGGAATGAGGTTTTCTTTTTTGGAAACGCAATCATCATATAACTTCTAGGGCGTGTCAGATTTTTACTGACTAAAACCCACCCATGTTCCTTCAGTTGCCTGTGTGCCAGGGGCCACAGTATCTCTTTCAAACAACCCGCGCCCCTGGCAGGCATCGGTCCTTGCGGACCCCACCGGTTGGTGCCGACATCTCTTCGAGGCGCGCGTGAAACACAACGCGCCGTCGACCCTTCCTTTCGAGTAATTGGTAGCTCGCAGTCCTTACCGGACTGCGAGCTACCAATTACTCGCCGTCCGCAAGCCTGCTCCTACGGTGGCCGAGAATCAACCTAGGATTCCCGACACCCAGAACATTTCCTGCGGCGACTAGTGCAGTGAGGGCGCATTTACAGCCTCTCCCTCACTTGCGCTTAAAAAAAGTGAGGAACAATGTGACAAGGCAACGATGTGGTTTAAAAGAAGATGTAGTGACAAATATTTTAAACAGTAGGTACGCTTATATGGTTTGGTCATGTTGAGAGGACGAATGAAGGGCGACTAACAAAAGGTATTTACAAGGCATGTGAGTGGAGACGCCATAGAAGGACATAACATAGTGACCTTATTGGTGATGTTCTTCAAAAAGGTTAGATGCGTAATCAAACTCAAACTCAAAGCATTGATTTGAATCAAACCATTTAAAGGCACTTTTGAACTGTCAAAAAGTTGAAGCTAATCGCCCATTCCAAAACGTAGATCTCAATGGAGAAGAACGGGCAAGAAACTCCACGGAAACTCTTTAAAAAAAAGTTTGATGTTACAAAAACTTGGGAACATTATTCTTGTTGCTTCTGAATGTGAGAACAATGTAATCCTCGCAACCAGCGTGTGTGTATTACCAGAGGGGTTATTCTCGTAATTTTAAGAACGTTCACGGTCTGATCTCAGTCTCAATCTGTCAAATATACCTCGAGTTTCCATAATTTTTTGACAAGTTTTCGACACGAGAGACACGAGATGACACTGTGATTAGATTTTGAACGATTTTAATTAAAAGACTTGGCCGTCTGATCTATGAACTTAAATTATATAAGAGGAGTATGTAAGTATCGTAGCTGGTGGCGTACTAGAGTTTCTGCCAAATCCCACTGGAAGAAGGCGTGAGTTTATGTGTGTCTGTTAAAAGTATTGTTTACAGGGGTGCGGGTTGTTCAAAAGAGATACCACGGCCCCTGGCATACAGGCAACTGAAGGAACACGGGAGGGTTTTAGTCAGTAAAAGTCTGAGATGCCCTTCCGCTCCTCCCAGATCTGGATAAGTTATTTGATGATTTCCAAATAAATAACAAAATCGGGGGTTTGTCATAATCACCACGTTTGACAAGCGGGTTGGTGATCGCAGTATGGTGGTGAAAGCTATAGAGAACGCTGCTGCCCATTCTCTAGTAAGTCGCCTATTACGACACCCACGGGAAGAAATGGAATGGTGCTATTTTTTACGTCCGGCATCACACGGAACAGGACTATAGGTACACCATCAACTTACTAAAATCTGTGATGTGTGTGGAATAATTTTGGCAAATAGTTTGTCCATATTGACCGGAGTGACCTAAGTTTAATAACATTTTAATTTTCAAAAGGTACGACCTATTGATTTAAAGGTAGTGGCAATTCTGATAACGGTAGCGTAGGTACATAGCAAGCAAAAAAATTGCCCCTCCAAATCTGGTTTTGATAAAAGCACTCAATAAGTCCCATTACACAACGCTGCAGCAGACAAACAAACAGTAGCCACTCTTACTATCAATACAGTTACGATCCGTTTTAGGATTCTCGCCACAGTGTGCATTTCAGTAACACGTGTGTTAGAATTTCTGTTTTTTTTTCTGTGTTATTGTGACTTGTTATTGTTTATTTGTGTGTTGTCTCGTTGTTAACTTCTGTCAGGTTTGTTTAGTGTTTGTTTATAATGACATCAGTCACCATAACCAAAATAAACCCCCAGATCCTTCTGATGATACCCCTACTACTCCCCTATCCGGCTTTTCTTCGTCCATTTCAACTCCCACCCCCAACACACTAAGCCAGTTTGCAGATGTGGTCTGTAATCTGGAGTCCCAAATTCTTCCATCCCAGACTAATATACGCAAGCGCCCCGGTAATGTAGAGGATGTTTCCAATCGCCCTACCAAACAACCGAGAACTCACATAGGACGTGTTAGGTATTGTGAAACAGATAAAAGACCTTTTATTGTCTATGTTTCCCGTCAGGAATCCCAACCTAACTCTGGAACTACCCTACACCCAGTTACATTTGGACGCTTTCTGGCAAATCAAAACTTTTCCAATATAGTTGCAGTGAAGCGAGTTGGTAGAAACCGCGTATCCGTTGAGTTTGCAGCCCCTCAGGATGCAAACGCTTTTATTTCAAATAGTGTTTTAGGAACAAATTTGTATGAAGCCGTAATTCCCTCTTTTAAGATAACCCGTATGGGTGTTGTAAGTGGCATTCCTACCGATTTTACAGAAGAGGAAGTCCAGTCATATTTAAAAGTTCCAGTAGGTTGTGGCCCAATAATAAAAATTAGTCGTATTAATAGGAAGATAAACAAAGACGGCATAAATGAATACAGGCCCACAGAAACTTGTGTCATCACATTTGATAGCCAAGTTTTACCAAAACGTATATTCTGTTTTTACACATCACTGTCTGTAGAACAGTATATTTACCCTACCATCCAATGTCGAAAGTGTTGCCGATTTGGTCACGTAGAATCTGTTTGTCGTTCCAGACCTCGTTGCAACAAGTGTGGCAATGATCACCCCGGTGATGGTGCTCTGGAAGTCACTTTGCAAATAGCAAGGCCTGCCCGGAGTACAGCAGGCAGAAGACTATTAAAACAATGATGGCTGAGTAAGTGATTTTCTATTCTGAAGCGCGTAAATCTGTTCCTGTTTCTACACGTAGCTATGCAGACATTGCAAAATCACAGACTCAGTCGTACCGCAAAACTGTGTTTCTTAAGCCAAAGACCCATGCTCCCCTTTCTCCCTCCTATGACAAAGCAGCTCATCAGCAGCTCACTAGCACCCCCCAATCTTCTCAGCAAAATGGCTGTGCTCTCAATAATCCAACAGAATCTCCTGAAAACATAACTTCAATTATTGAACTTCTAAGTAAACTCCTAATAACTTTAATGTCTTCATCCAACAAAAATCAATTACCGTCCAACGTTGCTTCCCCACTTATAAATTTTCTTTCATCCCATTTTTATGGCTCGGTTGGTGTTCCTTCAATGGAATGTGAGGAGCGTGTGGCATATGAAGCATGAGCTCACATTCCTTCTGAACAAATATAAACCTTTAGCTTGTTCCCTCGCTGAGACTTGGTTAGTTCCGAGTCTTAGTTTCCGCTTACCTTCTTTTAACATTCTCAGATGCAACCGATCTGATGGCTATGGTGGGTCGGCTCTCTGCGTGAACAATCGTGTTCCACTTGGGACTGTATTTTTGCCTTCTCTAGGTGATGATATTAGCATTGTGGCTGGTAGGGTAGAGGGTATAACCCTTTTATCCGTCTACATTGCTCACCCTCATCAAAGTTTTCTTCCAATCTTAAAAAGTACATTGGAAAACATAGTAGGCCCTGTACTTGTTATGGGGGACTTCAACTGCCATCACTTTAGGTGGGGTTCAGAACGTTGTGACTCTTTTGGGGAAGGCTTAGTTGAAATTTTAGATGACCTTAACCTGTGAATCTTGAATAATGGCTGCCCAAACCGTAGGTCTCTTCCTGGACAGCATAAAAGTTTTGTTAACATTACATTCTGCACACTGGATATTGCTGCCTCGTGTCATTGGGAGAGTACCAGTTTGACACATGGGAGTGACCACCATCCAATTATAATATCTTTGGCTGAAAATACTTTCGTAGAAAAAACAAGCCCTCCACTCTTGAGGTATAATTTATCCAATCCTGATTGGGCAAGATATTCTTCATTATTGGAGGACAAAATTGACTCTCTTCTAGATTTAACTTCTCATGACTTTGGTTCTCTTAGTCCCCTCCATGTGTCTAACTGTTTTAATAACTACATTTCTGCCATAACAGCTACTGCAGACACATGTTTCCCTGTTAAAATCTCAGCCCGTGGGCTGATCCCTTCCCCACCACGGTGGGATCACGAATGCACATCAGCAATAAGGGAAAGGGATGATGCTGAAATGGCATATAATGAGGATGAGGCGATGGTTAGCGATAACTTAATAGCATTTAACAGGATCGTCGCTAAATCTAAAAGATTGTTGCGAAGGAAGAAATGTGCCGGTTGTGCTGACTTTTGTGGTTCTCTGTCTCCCTCCACTCCTTTATCTGTAGTATGGAAGAGGATCAATCGCTTTAGATCTGGATGTTCCCCTTCTATTTCTTCCCCCATTTCTCGAGAGACTGCTCAGCAGTTTTTTGATAAACCGGCTCCTCCATATGTACCATCGGAAACAGAACATAATCAGCCATCTCCCGTTTCTTCAGGCAATCCTTTTGATACACCATTTTCTATGCAAGAGCTAACTCAGTTTTAATACATGTTCATGACTCTGCCCCTGGTATATACAGTATTGTCTATTCCTTTATGTCACACGCAGGCCATAGAGCAAAAAACTACTTTTTATTCATGTTAAATTTCTATTACACTAATGGCTGGGTCCCCGATCAGTGGAAAACCCAAATCATCATACCAATTTAAAACCTGGTAAGCACGCTGATGACCCAAACAGCTTCAGACCAATCGCTTTGTCATCAGTCCTTGCAAAAATATTGGAACACTTAGTAAAGAACCTACTAGAATTTATTGTTGAATCCAGAAACTTACTATCTGGGTACCAATTCGGATTTAGAAAGGGACTCAGTACCATGGATAGTGTTGGTGTTTTGGTCTCGGACATACGCTCATCGTTTTCGAAGAATGACTAGACCGTAGTCGCTGCCCTTTTAGACATTTCCTCTGCATATGATAATGTCTTTCTTCCAATTCTCAGGCAAAAATTGCAACAGCTGAGAATACCGAGGAGAATGGTACAATGCATTTGTAGCTTACTCATGTCTAGATCTTTGGTTTTGAGGGTACCAGGTGAGGAATTCGACGTCAGGGTGTCATGGAAGGGCCTACCACAAGGCTCCGTTCTTAGTCCCTTACTGTACAATTTATATACAGCTGACATCGGTTCATGCCTCAATAACGACTGTCAAATTCTTGTGCTGACGAGTTGGCTTTATACGTCCCACAACAATTCGGTTAGCGACGCCGCATTATCTCTTTGTGTCTCCCTGGACTCTCTAAACCAATCTAAATTCACACGGTCTGAGTTTGTCTGCCCCCAAAAGCGCTGTAGTTGTGTTTTCCCGCAGGAGGCTAATCCCACAAATTTCAGTGAGCATTCAAGGACATTGTATACCGGTTTCCTCAAAATTAAAATTTTTGGGCGTATTTTTAGATTCCAAATTGAGTGGTTTACATCACCTAAATTACTAAGTTAATAGATGCGAAAGAACTATCCCCATTTTAAAAGTGCTTGCTGGTGTCTGGTGGGGTGCACATCCCTAAACCATGAAACTGGTGTACAATTCTTTAATTCGGAGTGTTTTAGACTACGGGTCTTTCCTTTTAATTCCCTGCAACAAAGGTGCTCTGGCAAGGTTGGACAAAATCCAGGCTAAGTGTCTACGGATCATATCAGGATGTATGAAGTCTTAACCAATTAACGCATTGCAAGTAGAGTGTGCAGAACCTCCGTTGGCTTTGAGAAGACAGTATCTAGCATCGAGATTTTGGGCTCGAATCATGACCAAATTTTCCCACTCTCTTGTGCAAAAAGTGGACGACTTGGATGTTGTATGCCAAAGTTCCAGTTATTGGAACCATAAAGAAGTCCCTTTGTTTTTAAAATCCTTCCGTTGTCATCATTTTCAGTTTTGAATATGAAACTATATGTTTTAAACTAGATATCTTCTACGATATTGGCATTGCAAGAAACTCTCCTTCTGCGAACTCTATTTTCAATGCAGTGGTCGGTGAGCGTTGGTTCAGTTTTAAAAGATTTTTCACGGACGCCTCTAAATTATCAGATGCAAGTTGCACCGGTGCTGCGGTATACTACCAAAACTCCAAAATTGTTTTAAAATTCAGATTTCTGGTTCAATCATCAGTGTTTACGGGTGGGGATGCCTGGCCATATTAGAAGCGTGTTTATTTATAGAGGCACACAACATACGTTTTCGTGTCATCTTTACAGACTCACTTAACTGCTTGCAAGCTTTGGAACAGAATCCTTTCAAGAGTAAACTGCACAGTTCAATCCTGCTTCAAATTAAAAAGTCTCCTTTCTCTTGTGCTAAGGATCACAAAACCGTATACTTGATTTGGATCCCAAGCCATTGTGGCATTAGAGGAAACGAATGTGTTGATGCTCTCGCTAAGGATGCTGTAACATCACAAGCCGTTGGCCTTAAGCATTTTCAATGTCAGGGCTACGATTTGCAGAACCTACCCAAAAAGAGCTTGCTAACCTCATGGCAGGTGCAGTGGCAAAATTCAAGTAAACAGAAAGGTGCCTTTTATCACGCAATACAGCCTAATGTTACACCAAAGCCTTGGTTTTATAAAAAATATCCAAGAAGGTTTTTTTTTTTTTTTGTTTGGGAAATCATCAAATAACTTCTCCCGCTCTGGGTGGAGCAGGAGGGCGTGTCATACTTTTACTGACTAAAACCCACCCATGTTCCTTCAGTAGCCCGTATGCCAGGGGCTGTGGTGTCTCTTTCGAACAAACCCGCACCCCTGGCAGGCATCGGCCCTTGCGGGCCCCATCATTTTTTGTGGTGACATCTCTTTGAGGCGCGCGTGGAACACAACGCGCCGTCGACTTGGGCTTGGTCCTTACCGGACAGCGAGCTACCCATTAATCGCCGTCCGCAAGCCCATGCCTACGGTGGCCGGAAATCGGCCTGGGTTCCCGACGCCCAGGGCGTCTCCGTATCCTGCGGCGGCTAGGGTCGCGAGAGCGCATAGACTGCTTCTCCCTCACGTGCGCGCCTCCCTCTTCGCGAGCATTAATGCTTCGCTGAAGGAGGTGACGGCTCCCCATGCCCTCTCGCTCCGTACCATGGCCTGGACCAGGGCCGGACTGAGAGATCGCCACCGCCGATCGCCTCCACGAGGACACGGCGGTGCTCCGCCCAAGCTGGGCAGACCGCCACCGTGTGCTCCACCGTGTCCTCAGGGCGATCTTCGCAGTGGAAACACCCGGGCGTTTCCTCCCGCCCTATCCGAAACAGGAACCTCCCGAAACAGCCGTGTCCGGTGAGGACCTGCGTCAGGCGGAAGGTGAGGACGCCATGCCGCCTCTCAAGCCACTCCTCAAAGAGGGGACTTACCGCCGCAATCGTGGCGTGCCCAGCACTGGGTTGCGACAATCGCACACTCCATGTTGCCATGAGATCCCGCCGGAGCTCTGTCCGCTGTGCCGCGATTTCCCGCGGCAGCGGAGTTACGCCCCGGCGTTTGGCCTCCTCGCGCCACTCCCACATTAGCGCGAGGACCTTTGCCTCCAGATCCCATGGCGGTAATACGGCAAGGAATCCAAGAAGGTGAATTCTATTCTTTGCCGTCTCCGTATAGGCCATTGTTGTTCTCCGGATTTACTACACAAAATCCGGGTCAGAGACACATCGCTCTGTGAATGTGGGTTGGATGAAGGTGCTTTGGAGCACATCTTTTATAACTGCTTCAGAAATAACCCAACCCATGACTTGTATTGTCATCTCTTGAGGCTTTGATGTTTTTTATCCGCGTCAACGACATCAAATTATAATGATTTTTGTGTAGTCTACGCTTAATTATGTAAATATTTATTCATATATTTAACAACACTCTTATTTGTTTGTTTCAGTACACCTACTAACAACAAGTTCACATTAAATCAACTTTTAGTAACTATACAGTATCGGGCTTATGATTTTATTTTATTTTTAAATTTTTTCTTTCCTTCGCACGTTTTCTCAACACATCTGACATTGGCAGAATTGTCGTTATCGGCACAATCGCCATAAACAAAAATAGAATAGAATAGATCTGTTTTAGTATAACCGGTACCCGATGGCCTTCCATCGCGTGCCGCGGTGTCAGCGCTCGCGCAGAATCAACTCACATTAGAACGGACATTTAAAAAAAAAAGAAAAGTCAGACATGACGTGTTTTTTATATGTTTTTGTTATAAAACCTATCGGGTCGATCGATCAGGTTAAGCTACGCTTGCCGCGGTTGGGCCGTGGATGGGTAACCATCTTTACATAACAACGCCCCTTCGTGCCTCGGAAAGCACGCTAAGCATTGGTCCCGGCTGTCATTTGTGGATCTTTGACAGTCGTTATGGGTCGTCAGAAGCCCGAAAGTCATGACAACCGGTCTTACCAAGGGATATTGTATTACCCAGTAACTGGGTTGTGGAGGTCAGATAGGCAGTCGCTCCATGGAAATACTGGTATTCAGTTGCATCTGGTTAGACAGGGAGATGACCCCAACATAGTTGGTCAAGGGTTAGACAGATTATGACCTTTCTAAAGGTTTGTGGTGATAATTATGATGCGAGTGAAGAGGATAATAGAATAGAACGACGCTACTTTCGCTCATAACGTGTTGTTACTAATTTGTTTACCTATTTTAATCATTGAAAGTGTCACATATTTTCTGAGGGCCTACTTGATTTTGAAGTGATGACTTTGTCCTATATTTGTTATCAATAGTTATTGGACGTAACTAGAGGCTAACTTCAATGCCATCGTCATTTTATCATCCTACTTTGCTATAGTATTAGAGAATACGAGTAAAAAAAAATTGTATACGATTCTTTGACAAAAGAAAATAAATGTTCATATAATCATATAATATTTTTGCACATTCGACTATGTAACCCTGTTAACCCTGTTAACCCTGAATTATTTTACCATGAAAAAGTCATTGACACATAGTTAAACATTACTATGCTGCTGGGCAAAAGGAACAAAATTCTTTGTAACACCAGTTATATCTGCTACAAACCAGCTAAATCCGGGTACGCATTAAGCCGGAAATTTTGGCGTCACGTCACAATAGGCGCGTTTTTTTCGTATTTTCGTTTGTAACAATGGGTGAAGATTGATGATGTTTATTTTCTTTGGAAGGGCATTTCACGGAGTAATATTTTTGTGTGTTAATCTGTTTTACCAGCCACATTGGTATCGCAGTTCGCTAGCACAGCCAAGCTTGATGCTTTGAGTTTACTTTCAGAAGCAGAATTTTCATAATAAATGTGACACTTCTGAGCTTGCTAAAAAATATAAGTTGATTTCTGGAATAAGGAATGTTGTAGATGGATATTATTAGGGACTGTAACTCAATGCAGTTAATAACTATTAAACCAAAATAGAATTGCATAGATATTTAAGTAAAAATTAGCATAAACCTGATGTAGAAATGGCAATGGCAACTCTTTATGGGATGACTCAGCAAAATACCAGTTGGTCCGCTTAACGCGGTGGTCTTCTACAGACTGTTTTTCGGAGAGTGAGAGCTGGAGCTCTTGCGCACACTTTCCGAAATATAGCTCCACGACCTTGGGCCTAAGTCTGTTTTATTAATTCGTATTCCAACACGATCCTATTGTCATTTTGCTAAAAGTTCGTAATCTACTAAATTCATAATGATCGATCAGTGGTCGGTCAATGGTAATAGAATTGTGTTATAATGGCATTGTCGTATTGTCACTATTATAAAACCTGTTAGTAGAAATTATTTTCGTAAAATACTCCTAAATTTGAACATTTATTCATGCCAGATTTCATTTAAATGTATATATTTTTAATTATTATTTTTTAACATATTATTTTAGGAACTGTCAAAATTTTTGCAGATTACCCCCTAAGTCAGTCATTCATTTCTCATTATGCACGAGATTACCAATAAACGCCATTTCTTAAAAAGGAGTGTCAGTGGCTGACCACTGGAAAGTCATAATGACGCCATTATATTAGTAGATTACCAAACTTGTCAAAATCAACAATTATGAAATCAATGATAGACCATTCTGACACTATTGTAATAGCAGACTTGAGGCCCAAATCTCACTACTGACC
Source organism: Polymixis flavicincta (assembly GCA_949987655.1). Classification (NCBI taxonomy): domain Eukaryota; kingdom Metazoa; phylum Arthropoda; class Insecta; order Lepidoptera; family Noctuidae; genus Polymixis; species Polymixis flavicincta. The sequence goes on along the minus strand of OX465183.1, from coordinate 3,745,737 downwards.
TTTTACTACCGGAATAGCAGACGAACTGCAGGGTCATCCGCACTTCATTAATATGCCAAACAGCCATACTTAGCGCTTCTCGTCCACTTTTATAATGCGCACTGCCAAAGTGTGGAGCTCTCTGCCAGCGTCTGTGTTCCCTTCCTGATTTAACCCATCTGCCTTCAAGGCAAGAGTGAATATGCAAAATATGGGCATGCCCAATTACATCATAACCCTCATCCATCGCTTTCCATTAGGCGTGGACGTAGTCAAGTGCATTAATTCAGCAATATATTTTCTTATCAACCACCCACTCTTTTTTCTTTAAATTGTAAAAGAGAAGTAATATTTCGTGTAATGCCATGAAAATGGATGCTTTCGTCTTTGTATTTTCTGTAATTATTCGATTTGCGTTTATCTTCAGAACATACATTAGGTACTCACATATGTATTTCGTTTTAAGTATGTTTGTAGAAATGGGATTTTCAACAATAGAAAAGACTCCGCAGGTACGAGGGAAACTGTTTAGAAATTCCGTTGCGGATATGCGTGCAAAATTGTACATTAACGTCAAGCCTAAAAAAACGTCGCAATTAATCTTATTTAGTTACTGTATATGTTCAAACGAACAATTTAATTGTAGGTAATTGTGATCACTCTATTAATTACCAATGAAGACAAGTAATGACGCAAATATCAAATGTTATGAGAAAATGTTGACATTACTACGATTTTTTATTTCTTATTAGTAGTACAATGGGACTCAATAATAATTGAGGTCTCGTGTATTGACGCTGATTGTGAGTATAACTCGTATCCAGTGTCGATGATTTTCTTCTATCTTTCAAGTGCAATAAAAACATGATATTGTTTTTTGATTACAATCAGATGATTTCTTTTGTCGTGATTTTATCGTGAGAAGTGATATGAGATTACAATGGAAGGATTGCGAGCCTGACAGGAATTTTGACGTGTAGATACGTAATAGACATAATGCGGATATGCTATGATAGTGTAATCATCAACCATGCTGGGACGTCATTTAGTGATAATATTGTCTGATTTTTTAACATCCACAAGTATATTGATTAGACAGATGACAGATGATGAACTAGATGGGCCAATGACCTTTAATAATCAGGTAAGACATCAGAAAGACGCGGAATGTGGAAAACCGGGTGATGTTACACAGCCTGAGAAAAGCCTATGTCCAGCAGTGGACTTCGATTGGTTGAGTTGAATTAGTGGTATGAGGATCCAATATAATTTGTTGCAAACGTTAGATATAAATAGAATATATTAACTGACCAGGTAATTCAGTAAGCAAGCACAGGTTAACATCAAGTTGAGACGAATTAAAATATTAAATTATACATAATTATACATTATATTAAATATTACACAGTTGCAGTATAGTGCGTGTTGTGTGTATGGCATCGGTGCTGCGTGTGCGTGGCGTGTATATGTGTGTGTGTTTTTTATTCCCCTTAAATATGCTTAGTTTGATTCAGTGTCAAGTCAGGGTCGTTAAAATAATTATTCCGAGTCATCATAACCAGTTTTATGCAGCATTGCATTGCATTTCAATGGGGTAGTATTTTTAATATCGCAGGAACGGAGCAAACTCAAATTTCTGCTACATTAAATTTCACAAGGAATGTTTTCACATCAGAATTTTACTAACGAATTCGTTGAATTATGTATCATAATGTTATGTAGATGAAACTCTTTATGCATTAATTCAGCATGAGTTTATCTCTATTCGGTCCAATAAGTAGGACATCCGTAATTAAACTGGTGGTGTTTAGTGAATGTGATCGGTGCAGCCGGCGCCGGACATAGTGTGGCCGCCACAGACAGTGATACACAGTAGAACATATTACTAATTGTAGTGGAACATACTATGATGCTGTCAGGTTTTAAACCTTCTCCGAATCGTATTTCCAAACCAATACCAAATAAGAACCATGTTTCCACCTGATGTTTTATAGTCTTCTGGCATCTTCACTATTCCAAGTTTATCACAACTTTCAAGATCCATACTATCTCCCCTTATTGTAGATCACTGAGATCCGTAGCGCGTTCATGTGCGATACTGCGTATGGAAATTTTAGGCGAACCACCGACTCAACACGAGATCGATTACCGACAGTCGATAATCGCACTCATTTTTTTGCGCTGATTAGTGTTGGCCGATCTTATCGTGATAATTGCCGGCAATAATAAAGGGTTTGCTTAATTTTGAATCCGATATTAAAATCGCTAATGTATCGTATGAAATATTTAGAGAATGTTTGAAAAATACATATATATATTCTACCATCACTAACCTAACCTAAACATGTGTTTTGTGCGCTTTAACATATTTAAATTATCCCAGTGCAATAAAATGTAGAGAAAATTCTGAAAATGTAGGAAAATGCTACTAAACGTACGTAGAATATTTTACATGATCCACATTTGTATTCAAGTCTAATACGACCAAGGTGCGCAACGCATTTACGATGACACGGTAACTCCGCTACAACCGGTAAATGTGGCGAATCGTGGCACATCGTGAGGACATCGGAAGTCATCGGTTCCGATGTTTATGAGTCATACGCGTGACCAGATGATACATAACATAGGCAACCTTAGCCTTCAATGATACAATGAACGATATGGAGGATAATGTGACAATAGTCGTGATTGACCGGCGAATGTGAACTGCTAAAGGTTGCCTGCAAATGCATAAGGATGCTCCGGGAAGTTCAACTAGAATAGTGCTACATATCAGGAAAGACGTAAGTAAAATAATTCCACCCAATGTATATCAATACATATATTATTAAAAGAAAAGAAGATATCAACCACAAAATTATATGATTGGTTTTCAGAGACCAAATTTTCTTTTCTACAAATAGTAAACCTGCGTTTTTATATGGAAACTAACAAAAGATCAATTGAAAGCTATAACGTACAAAATAATACAGCACGATTGCATTCTAGAACCCACAAAATAGTGTAGGGTTCAACTTATTTAAAACTGCACGGCCCTCCACAGCTTGTTGCAAACACATTTCAAATACTTGTGCCCCTTTACTTAAATTTTAACTTAGTAGATCTCCATACATGTATAAATACAACTAAACATCAAATCATCGGAACAGAAGAGTTCACCACGCAGGTTTATAACCAACAGGTTCCCAAATCATTGGTAAGAGGATTTACATCTGAAGTGGTGTTCGCCTGAAATTGGTCATCCCATTATCGGCTCCCTCATATTGCCGGAATTACGTAACATGTTACAGGATTTGGGCAAGGACCCTTCAAAATTTCTACATGATTTGGTTGAGCCCTAGCAATTGGCTCCGTTTAAGCCGAAGATGCTAGTTTCTGGTTGATTATATGTGATACGATTGGTTGATTTGAACATTTTAGGTGTTTGGCTACATAAACTGCAAAATTATTTGATGGACTTTTAAAAATTTTTAAACGTTGAAAAGATTTTTAGTGCGATAAGAACTTATGTAAATTTGACTCTGAGCTTATGAGTTTTGAACGAAAATATCGGGCATAAGAACAAAAAATCAGCCATTCTAGGTCACCCAACCTCTATCAAAGCAATATTTGTAGATCCTCCCAATATTCCATTTCGATGAGTTTGGTAAAGAAGACCCAGGTTTAAGGTAGACATTTTACCTCACTTTACATATAGGCTGATTTGGTTAATATTGTTTATCGCTACATTTTGCTCCCTCACGTGGTAAACGATATCAATCTGAATATTTAAAGGTCGAAACAGTTTTTGGAGAAATCGTTTTACGCACATTGATCAAACCTCATCTTAGCAGTCCGAAAATAAATGTATATTCTCTGCCTTTCCGAAAAACTAAAATATCTTAGGAAGTAAAGGTAATCCTAGATAAATATGGCTAGGTATATTAGTATACAGGAAGATGCTGTATGACAACAACTGAAATAAAATACGTTTATAATGACTGTAGTGACAGGTAGAGGCTACCTCCCATCAGATACTCATTAGCCATTCGTTTCCGACATTTGAATAATAAAATATGGTACAACGTTCAAATGATACACGTTGCGTATATTTTGCTTACATTTTCTGAGTTGCGTTCAAATTGCACATAGGTAATGTAGTTGTGGCTTCGAAGGTAAACTACGGGATATGATGTTATGTCAAATATCACGTGTAAAAATTGTATAGACCTAGATCAAAGACGACTAGTATCTAGTTATATTTTATTAATTCGTGATTAAACCTAGCACTTAAACTTGGCCTTCCTTGCTACAAGATCAACCACGTGTTAAGAAACTATTGAACTTAATTTTAATGTAACCTTAAGGCCGCTTTCAATAAAAACATGTGCTATACAGTGTCAAATGCTTCACTAACTTCCAAGCAATTAATTATGCAAATATAGCTTCCGGGAGTCCCGCAAGCATACGTACTTTTTACGATGTTACTCCTAAGGCGAACGAGTACTTACTTCCTAAAGTGCAATATTTAATAATATTAATGTCACTTTAATTATAGTACTTGCTTGTTACATGGTAATTTCATATAAGCTTAGAATTTTATCTGTTAGGTGTTGTATTATCTTTTAGATCATGTACGATAAGGATAATGATCAAAACATTGTATCTTAATTACTGTACCGTAAGGTTAGTTACTTTTTTTTGGTTTAACATTTTAGTAAACCATCCATACTTTCTGTCAGTTTGCGTACACACATTTATCCATGAATCCTAAAGCTTATTTTGTTTACCTTTTATCAAATAAAACGTTTGGTAAAGTATTTCAAATTGCTTTAAACAAAATGAATAGGCTTTATCGCGCAAATTACTGATTTTATTATAATTACAGTCAATCATTCCGCTTCACATACCAACATTTACATAAACAAGCCGATTACAGCATGAATCACAATTTCCACGACTATGCTATAAAAACATTGCGAACATAAAAACTACTGCTAATTCTAGTAGAGATATTTTAATTCCTTGGTCCGTATCTAACTACCTAGAACTAAATAACAAATGAAAGACTAAAAAATCAATGAATACCGTGCATAATTAGATAACAACACGTCACTCAGTAGATACAATGGGTCCCATAATTTAAACATTCACGGCAGTATTTTTGACAATACAATTTTAACTAGTCATTCTGAACACGCAACATTTCCGAAACATGGATAAACAGGCTTTTTACAATAGTGTTGACCGTCACAATGGGACTAAACATCTAATGCTCTCATTGTAAATCCTTTTTTTCGTAATGTCTATCGATATCAGAATCAACTTGCATCGGAAACGGTTTTTAATGTTTTCACAATCAGAAATGTGTGGACATTAAAAGGTAAATGCTGATTCGAATCTTGATAGTGGTAACCTTTACATTGATTTTCTATATGTTTTATTGCTTAGGGCGTAATGTTAGGAGGAGCTTAGTTAATTTTCTGGCTGTTTAGGGAAAATTATATTAAGCTAATCGATATCCAGGTATATTTATTATATTAAATCTGTAGACGAGGCGTTTCGGTACAATACATTTCTTTAAAAAAAATGGTGTGTTAAAAGATAGATAACACATGCCATTATTTGTTCGTATGTGAGGGACTTAGTTCTACAGGTACCCCGTAAAAAGTACCACACCAATATGATTAACTAATAATATATATCAAAAATTGTATGTAACTTGGAGTAACAGGTATTTTTTGTTTTATTGCAATCGTTTCATTCTACCAAAATAATATATAATTATGAATTACGTGTTCAAGATTTTTTTTGTTACGTAATGTTTATACACGTAACGATATCTATTGAAACAAAATAGTGCTATCAGAAACGTGAAAACTAAAAAAAATAAAATTAAAACAACACGACCGAAATATGTGCCTGTGTAATAACACAGGCACATATTTCGGTCGTGTTGTTATAATTTTTATTTTTTTCTATATTATATTCCTTTTTGCAATAGCAAAAAGGAATGATTATAATGTTACTAAACAAAAAAACATTAGTGGTTCAAAGGAGGCGCCTAAAGAATTTCAAACAAAAATGGATGGTGTAAGTCGTTAAAAAATATATTTAGTGTTCTGATTGATAAAGAATGCAATGTTAGATAATTATTTATCAATATAAATTATAAAATCACATATACACATAAAGGTTATTGTATCCAGAGCGAGTTTCGAGCTAACATCTTTATCCGATAGCCTTTCTTCGAAGTTTCGAACCACTCAAAAATTGCAGTTTTATTACATTTTTTTTATATTTATTATAAGAATGAAGATATATTTTTTAGATTAAAATTGTTTCGTAGATGCTATTCTGAAGTTCTGAACCCAGGCTGGTCCTTGAAAGGTTTGTTTCTGGATTTTCCTCTAGAGGTATCTTCTCATTCAAGGTTTTCCTTATGATCATTTCATCTATTCCGTCTGTGCATCCGTATGTCAAAATCCAACAAGTTGGTCTCATTTAATAAAGTGAAGATCTGACAATGGAAGTCCTAAATAACATACAGAATACCCGTTATTGTATAGAGATCCAAGAAAATGGCTGGCTAGTTTCTAACGGTGATCAACTGATCATAAACTGCGAAATAACACTACTGTCACGGAACTCTTAAATGAAGAGTGGTATACCTATTAATTGTGACTGGGTTTTCGTGCGGAAAACAGTTCCTGAGCATCACTATAAAGTAGTAGTACTACTTATATACTCCAACTTGTGTGAGAAAATAGTTTTTTTGTACCTACTACATTTTTTATCTCAACAAAATAAACCGACTTCAAATACAAAACGCTTTAAACTGCCATCAAAGTGACAAAGACCTCTCGTTTCAGAAGTCGGTAATTTCTTGCCAACGAGTTTTTGAGTTTTTGTATTTTGTAAGACAGTCGGTTATGTATTTTATTAACCATAGATACATAAATACTATAATAATTTTACAGCGAGGACGTATTTTTTTGAGTTTTTGAAAAGAGGTCTAAATCAAAATGATTCCCCTTCTCACAAAGACAAGTTTATGTAGAAGTTCTTTTAAGAGGCATGCAACCTCTTTAACACCGTTTACAGAGAAGTACCTATTTTCTTAATTACACAAGTTTTAAAGATTATGTTAATTTTAAACAGCGGCCCTGCAGGCAGGCGCGACGCGAAGCGACTCTAACAGAACAATTTCTATGGATCTTCATGGAAACTGATTTGATCGAGTGGCGTCGCGCTGTATGCTGTTAGTTTAAAGCATGATCCTTCTGCACCATGATAATGCTTCAGACTAGGCGGGCAACCGATTTTATTAAGAGACCAGGTGCCTTGATTTTTATTTAAAATATCATAGTGACAGTGCGTATTTTTAACCTCATTGGAAAGGAATGTGGCACCCCAGGTAACGTTTTCTTCCAGGCAAGCTCGGAAGATTCTTCCTTTTCAACTGACGAATGGTAACTACACCATTTTTGTAAACGATACGTTATTGTTTTCCGACATCCACGCGAACGAAGTCACGGGCAACGCTAGTAATTAATATGGCCGATAGACAGGTCATTTTAATTATTAGCTTATCTTTTCATCTTTTAAAAGGTAAGAAAATAATTATTACCTATCTTGACACGAACGTTTTACTTTTAATTACAAAATAGTCAACTCATTTCATTTCATTCAGGTTTTTTTAAATGAATTTTATAATAAACCGAATCTGGTTGGAAACCAAATAAATAGAACCGATGAATGAAATTTTTAATTGGATTTTATAAAATACTATTCAAGAAAAACGATGTTGATTTGTAAGGATTGGAAAATTGAAAATCAAAACAAACTTTTCTTAAAGATTAGTTGAAGGAACTCTTTAGAGGGCTGGCTGAAATGGATCGTGAAATTGCCATGACTTCCACAATGGACGAATTGCTTTCAAAACAGAATTAAAAATAAATGCAGTACTAACGAGCGACCGTTGTGGATTGTTTACAAGTCAACCGCTGCGCTGTTCAGTAAGAACTACGCTGAACTAATTCATTCTTGTGATCTTCGTACTGAAACTCTTAGGTTTAAATATACTTTAATTTCTGTTATTATTTATATATTTTTATCATGTTTTATATTTTTATTTAGGTACAATGTTTTTTATCGTATCCTATAGTTAATATACTGTACTACGATTTTTTTTAAACAACATTATTTTTGACATTGTGATATTTTCCAGCATATCATTTCAACCATTATTAAAATACCTATATTAGTAAATAACACTGATGATTAAAACAAATTCGCACAACATCCTATTGAAAATCGTTCCAAACTCGCCATATTAGGCCCGACAGTTACTAATGATGATGTCTATTTGAAAGGGCGCAGACATTAGGGGCCTTGAACAATCCTCCATGCTTAGACAATACTACAGTTATTTGGTTATGACAAATTGAAGCATGGCTTTCACAAACGTATTCCAGTGAATATGTAAGTTATTCAACGAACTCTTCAGACTAAGTGTTATCTTTTGTCGAAAGATATGGAGAAGTAGAGTAACAGTTATGAATTTAGGTCAACAATTATGCAGTTTTGAAATTACTATGAGTTTGAAGGTCTGTTTTCTGTTTGCTTAACAAGTTCAGATGTTGTTCGTGTTCTCTTCGTTGTTTTTTGGTCGTTCAAATTCATTCTACTGTAGTTATCCTAGTTTATTTGGGTCCAACTTGGTTATCATTCCGTTCAAATTGGCCAAAAATATTTACTATGGTTATTAAACTTTGACTGATTGAAATAACTAGTGAATTTCATAATAATATTCTGTATATAAAATACTTTAAAAAAGCAGGTTCATGTATTTGGCGAGTTTTTAAATGTATTTACACCGATTTCTCCGTGATTACTAGGCTGATTTACGTGGTTTTCATATGGTTGTTATTAACTTGGCTAGCATTGGCGTTAGTTTCAGTATATTTCTTACTAGCTTTTGCCCACGGCTTCGCCACGGCATGCCTATGTCCTTCCCCATACTCCGGCTATATCTCTGCTAAATTTCATTTTAAAAGGGGGGGCTTGTGGCTAAATAACAATAGCTGTACGGGTCGATCGACCAGGTTAAGCTACGCTTGCCGCGGTTGGTCCGTGGATGGGTGACCGTCTTTACATACCAAGACCCCTCCGTGCCTCGGAAAGCACGTTAAGCCGTTGGTCCCAGTTGTCATTTGTGGATCTTTGACAGTCGTTATGGGTCGTCAGAAGCCCGAAAGTCTGACAACCAGTCTTACCAAGGGGTATTGTGTTACCCAGTAACTGGGTTGTGGAGGTCAGATAGGCAGTCGCTCCATGTAAAATACTGGTATTCAGCTGCATCCGTTTAGACTGGAAGCCGATCCCAACATAGTTGGGAAAAGGCTAAGCAGATGATGATATCTGCTAAATTTCATGACAATCGGTTCAGTGGTTTAGGCGTGAAAGCGTAACACACAGACAGACAGAGTTACTTTCGCATTTATAATATTAGTACGGATAGGGATACCTTTTCCAAACAAGTATTTAGGTTTTGTTAGTAATGTTTCCTTATCGTTAGTTTAATTGAATCGTTTTAAAAATACGCATTTAATTCACTTTTCGTAAATGTTGTTGATGTTCGTGTCACTGTTTAAACATCAAGTAAATGTCATCAAGTAAAAATTGTCACTCTCAATAAATGTGTGGATATTTCAGTCCGGTATGTGCAAAGTACTTACATCAAACTGTTAGTAATAACTACGTTTACGTCTACGAAAACGTTTTGAACATTTTGGGTTATTTAACTCGTGGCATCATAAATTACTTTTTTGTTTATTCAGGTGAAAATGTGTTACCATTTTCATATCACAATGTACAGGAAGTACCTACCTAGTAAGTTGGACTACATTCATGTTTTTCAATAATTTCATAACTAAGGAGGTATCTGTAAAGGAAGTCCTTGGAAAACAATACCATCTTCATGATTTAACAAAAACTTTACACATTTTCATATTAAAAATATTTTAGATATAGTCTTTAAAAGTTAAAATTAACTTGAAGTCTAGAAGAACAATGTGCAAAAAATACACGTAAAAACCTTGTTCTTTTCATGTAATTACTTTAATTTCATCGTGCTTTATTTTTTGTGTCTTTTGTATGCACTAAATAAACGATTTATCTTTAGCTGATCATGGTCCATAAACATAATTGCTTTTCACTAATCCGAAAAGACTCACTGTAATCAGACGGCTGATTAACCGTAATAAACTACGTAAATGGAAGCATATAGCTGTTCGATAAAACTGTTAACAAACAAAATAACCGATAATAGAATTTTATGACAAATTAAAACAATTTTTTTTTGGGGAAATTTTGGGCAGGCTGGCTAATCCAGAAATGTACTCAAAAAAAACCGGTCAAGTGCGAGTTGGACTCGCGCACCGAGGGTTCCGTACAAACCTGTGGGTATATAAGTAAAAGTTCAAAATTGTCAAAAAAAATTTTTTTATATGACGAAACTAAAAATTTTCGGTTTTCGTAATTTTTCCTATATCTGTACTATAAGACGTGACTTCGTACAAAATTTCAAGATTCTAAGTTCACGGAAAGTACCCTGTAGGTTTTGATTCCCGTGCGAGTTTCGAAAATTTGCGGAATTTTGCGGCCTAAATGGCTGTATCTTTTGATTGCGTTGACTTAGAAGGTTGATTTTTCTACAGCTTCCAGGGACAGTAGAACTAAGTATCATATAGAATTTCAGTTTGATACCTCCACGCGTTCCTGAGAAAAACGGTCTTGACAGACGGACGGACGGACGGACGGACAACAAAGTGATCTTATAAGGGTTCCGTTTTTTCCTTTAGAGGTACGGAACCCTAAAAATTGTTAGTAACCTTTCAAACATCAGTGTAACAGAGATTTATTTATATATAAAATACAACCCATAAAAGAAGGACAGTTAAATTGATAAATGGTGTGTCGTCGGTAAGATTAAAAGCACTGACAACAATGATGAATACTCATACTAATTATAATTTCCGATATTTACTACTTATAAAATACTTAGGTGCTAAAACTTGAGGAGAAGGCGGCTGAACTCGACTCTTTTCAAAAATATTGCCCAACATATAGATAAGAATAAGTGGAAGTGTGGAGGCCTACAATGGAACCCAGAGGGCTGATAGTAAATATAGTATCCAGTATTTGGGAATGATATTATGTTGGCATCAATGCTAGGCACAGGACAATTACTATCATGATATAAAAAAAAAGTAGTTATGGATTTAATTATTCAGATCGCAATTATTATTACTTTTTCTGTTCTGTTCTTTAGAATTTTTAACAGCCAAAATATCATGACTGTTTTTGACCTTAGTTTGAACTCATTGATCTGATATGTTATTAAGTTCAAGTCCCATTTAACATTGCATGTGACATTTTTGTATTACTTTAATTTTAGATTACTTTTTCTCTCTTTTGTTTATTTGAATATTTTTCTTTTTGTCATTTATTTTTTCTAATTTCCTGATGCGTTTGATTAATGTAATTATGTTGTACATTTTAGTATCAATGACATCCGTGTTCGCCTTCTGGTATAACATAGCGCGCTTGTAATTTCTTATAACAACTATTTATTGTACCTATGTTAATAAATGATTAAATGAATTAGCCCTTTTCAAATTAAGTACTTGAAACTAAAAATATTGAAAGATTTTTCACTTACCGGGCTTCAGCGCCGCCACATCTTGTGTTTCACTATCAACCATTTTCACTTCACACACAGCACTGTTTTTAAAAAAGTTCGTTAATGAATCGTATAATATCGTGTTAGTATCGTATATTGTCGCGTCCGTGTATGGTCGCCAAGGCAACGCGGGTAGGAAGTGAGCGTTGCGCGCGCGCCTTGCCTATGCGCCTGCGACGCGTCGCTCATGCCTTTATATTGATCATTTAGATAGACTTGAGTGTGCCGCTGGTTTTGCAAATATTGAACTGAAAATGGATAAAAAATATGTAATACTTATGTGTGAAAATAAGTAATTTTTTTTGAACACCTGCATCCACTAGCATCACAAGACAATATATTAGAGTAAAGTGTTGGCAGAAACATGCCTATCAATGGTCATGGTCATCGTACTTGCATTGTTTGCGCGCAGTTGAATTCTAGCGAAAGACGCAAGTCTGTTTTCATCTGACCACAAAACTGATCACAGGTATGGAATCCGATATATTTGGATTGAGTATAAAAAAAAAAAAATGGGCCTGCTCTTGACCTCGATCACGTCTGATGAAATGCGATTGATGAGGTCGATGATAGATCGGGTGTGCCCAGAAAATGCCTATTCACTCTGTTTTTGAAGGTAGATAGGTTCAATGTGGAACATATTTTCTACTTTCAGGAGTGCTACATATTAGTGCTCGTGGCCTCCAGCCCAGCAAACAACCTCGCTAGCTTCAGAAACTGTCGAATTATGCCAATACTAAGAGAAGTCACCTAAACATATTTATGTTTCAAAACAAACAGCATTAACTACAGATTACTGTACAACAACAACGTTTATACCCAGTAGTAGGTAGTGCACTTGACGCGTGTGACGTCACACATCGACTGGAGAGTGCGTATCTGATTGTGATGTTCAACAATCTGTCCATATTCAACTATGATGATAATGCAGAAGCAATTTGAAATTTATTGATAACTAGCTTACCCGACAGACGCAGCTCTGTCTTAACTATGAATTACGGGCAATTTTTTCGGTTATGAACCTTCTTCTGACAATAACAAACATAAAAAAAAACGAATGAGCAAAATTGGTCCAGCCGTTCATGTGATGCCGTGACCAAGGAAAATAGGAATTTATTTTTATATATAATATAAGATTAAAAAAAATTGTACAATAGCACCAGATATCAAAATTACAGAAAGAAACTCTCTTCACCTGTTATAGTCCCCAATTTATTTATTGAAGCGAAAATTAAAAATTTCAATGATGTCTCGGAACAAGTTTTCAAAATTAATATTCATTCGGCCTTCACGCTCATTCGATACTGTGGCTTTGGACCAAAATTTACATCTAGCCTTCGCTTCTCCTATCTTTGGAAGCATCTACAACTTTAGAAAAAGTAGACCAAATTATTAGAAAAACACTAACTTCAATCCCAAATGTGGCCTTGGACGACCGAGCATGGCAACAAGCCACAGTTACCATTCGCCTGGGTAGTCTCGGCGTCCGCAAAAAAAAAAAAAAAAAAAAATACAAGTTTACCGGCCTTCTTCTCTTCGGTCCACAGCACGTATAAAACCAGGAACCAGGATCTTCCTCACGGGTCGATTTTGAAGTGCCGTGTTTGAATGATGCGTTGAACGCTTGGAAAATGACTTGTTCTAATCCGGTTTTACCTGACAATCCATCCTCCCAGAGACGGTGGGACGTGCCGCTCTGCAGTATTATACAGAATACCCATAGTAAATACGTCACCTAATACTATTGAGCGTGCTCGTCTGCTGGCTGTGGGAGAATGGGAGTCAGGCTTGTGGCTTCAGGCGCTCTCGTCATCCACCATAGGCACTATTGATGGATGACTCATCTTTTCGGCTCGCTACGTGTCTCCGCTTGGGAGCACCTTGTGTTGCTCCGCATCGGTGTCGCTGCGGTGAAACTGTAGACGTTTTTGGGCACTATGGCCTGTCCTGCTGCAGGATTGCAGGTCGCATAGCACGCCACGCCAGTATCAATGACATTATTCGTCGAGCCCTTGTCACAAACTGCTTAGTACGTGACGATGGGAAGAGACCAGATGTTATGACGTTATTGCCTTGGAAGGTGGGTAGACCTCTGGTGTGGGATGCAACCTGTGTCGACACCCTTGCGCCATGTCATGTTCCTAGCATGGCGGTCTGTGCTGGTGCCTCTGCTGCGGCTGCTGAGACCCCCAAGCGGCGTAAATACTGTAACCTTATGGGTAACTACAGTTTTGAGCCGTTTGGGGTGGAAACGCTCGGATCATGGGGCCCGAGTGCGCGTCTCCTCTTTAAGGAATTTTCTCACCGGCTGGTCGTCACGTCACGTGACCAGAGGGCTGGGTCATTCTTCGGCCAAAGAATTAGCATTGCCATTCAAAGTGGCAATGCTGCCAGTCTTCTTTCTGGGCACGTTTCCTGATGACAGCGATGCGGACGAATACTTCGACGCCTAAGTGTCCTTTTGTTTTTATTTGTTTAGTAAAAAAAGGTAGATGTATTAATCAAATAGCGTCTTGTTAAATAAATATAGTAGGTACTTAATTTAATCGAAGTTTTTTCCTTACAGAGCAGTATTTAGGAAAAAAAAACTAATAAGATTGATGGAAAAAACTGACAGCGCGCAGGCATTAATGGAGTCATGGAATAATATCCATGGTGAGAGCTTGCATTGCATGCTTCAGCATGGAGGAGTCTCCAAAGCCGTTTTATAACCATTTATTAGCTTTAAAAGTATGACTGGACAGCAATATTGCGTCTGCTTAATATTAAAATATCCGTCTGATTTAACGCTATTATTAAATGCTACTGACGGTCACTACTTACACCAGTATTTTGCAACAGACCCTCAACGAAAAAAAAAAGTAGGTAAGGATAAATTTGTTCTGACGCAATACCCAAATGGCCTCATTGACCCCAAGCTGTAACAATTTACAATTCGTCTCCTGTAAGAATAAATAAATAAAATCACTGAGTCCCCCAAATGAGTGGGGACTTGGAAACCGGGTGAGTTGGTCCAGAAACATTTAGTTGGAAGCCCTACTGATGTAATTAACAACAAAACAACAGACTTTCTTTGAACCCACTTTCATACTTATTTGCTGTAAGGGTGTAGATTCGTTTAGGCGGTTACAAATTTGTTTGCATTTTTCATCATCGATCTTTTGGCTAAATTGTGCAAAATTACTAGTAAATTATGAATCTGAAAAAGATTACAAAAACAACCTTAAAAATACTTCTCGTAAACCGAGTTTCATTTCTCACAAGGAAATATGGATTCATATTGAATTAAGGAAACTTATTGTAAATAGTTACTTGTGTTAAATAGAAATAAAAAAATAAAGAAACGGTTAAAAAAATGCGTACAAAAAGTAGTTGAAAATGATTTCAGTTAAATATTTAGAACCAAAATAAGTACTGTAACCGACGGTCATTTGTGACACAAAAAAACCGTTCTAGTTAAATGATTGCAAAATTAACTTCTAGAGGATAAACTACAAGCCCATCTCTTTCTAATTATACTTTTCATAATAATGTAGTTATGTATGCAGGTTGAAGTGGTTCACTTTTTGAAATTCCACTATCTTACTAATACTATAAATGTGATAATTTGTACGTTTGGATGTTTGATAATCAATTACGGTTAAACGGCTGAACGGATTTGTATGAAATTTGTAACACAAATAGTTTACAACCTGGATTAACACATAGGATACTTTTTATCCCTGTAGTCCGTTCCCGGGGGATACTTTTCGGCCTCCACGTGGGCGAAGCTGCTGGCAAAAGCTAATGAGGTATGACATAACACTCGATACATCAAGCCTATAATGGACGAAGAGTGAGGCAGAGGTATATCTGCCGTACACCCATATTTCATTAGATCATTTTTTACCGTAGGTGGCAAGATGTTATTATGAGATGTAAGGTCCATCCTTCCAAGCAAAAATATTTCGGAAATACTCGCCGTATAAAATATTCTCTGAGGAAAACGTTCGCAGGTTCATCTGAGATCTCGCATAAATCATGTTGCACCCTAAAACCGTATTTTTCGAAAGGAAACTTTGTTACTAATTAAATGTTCATCTCGTTAATTCGGGCAGCAGTGACGCTGACAAACGGGACGGAAGTTAATTCCCTCTCAGTTAGAAATGCCCTCAGAACCGGAGGCAATTTATTATGCTAAAAACAACAGCTGTGATTATCGCTCAGTTCTTTATACACGTTGTTCCGTTTTCCTTTTAAAAGTAAAGTGAGATTAGGATGACAAGCAATGGAATGGGTGATTATTGCTGTTCCAATTGGCTTGTAATTCGGGTCCTTCAATGCGCCTGCCCAGAATTTGTAAACCATCTGAAATTTACCAATTCGTTGAGCCTGCGCTTTACATAACGTAAATTACCTATGTCCTACATATCATGGGGACTGCCCCTTTAAAATGCAATTATGTTAATACTTGACACCAATTGCTATAAAACCCTTGAGTTTTCCTTGTAACTGCGGCAAGAGGAAAATTATATTATTTAGGGTGTCATGACTCATGACGTAGTAAACTTTCGTGTCATATAATAGGTACGCGACTATGTAATATGTGGGTGATTTTTTTTAAAAATCTCTTTGAGTTAAAAATAAAAATGATATAATAAAGGCAAAAATTAACCGGACTTAAAATCTATGAACTGATTATCATTAACGATTAGGTATCCAATATAAAAGACAGGAAATGTTACTTTTTGATATGAGCAATCATCATTATTTTGTTATATAAAGCGATGAAATCATATAACAGCAGAAAGACACGACGCGACTCTGGCAGAACAATTTCCATGAAGTTTTCATAGATTTTTTTCTCAAGAGTCGGGTCGATGTCTCCGCTAGCCCTCACATTAGAAATCGCATTTATCTTTATTGATTACACGTGTTAATTTATAAAGAATAATAGAAAAGTATTGTTACTGATTTCATTTCACTACCCACATAACTTACATTGCAAAAACAATCACTTGAAATGTTTGCACCTGAACTGACTCATGAAATAACTGTTTAGTGCAAGTGGTCACTTTATGGGTTTCTCATATCATGCTTGTTTATCACACTCCAGTTTAATATAACGTGCAAATAGCTGTCTGTTTACACGTTGTATTATAATCATCATCATGTCAGCCGAAAGACGTCCACTGCTGGACATAAGCTTCCCCCAAAAATGCCCCCCGCATTTGCCATAATCGCCACGCTGCGACGGGTTGGCGATCGCAGTATGGTGGTCAAATACATGAGAACGCTGCTGCCCATTCTCTAGTAAGTCCCTTAGTCGCCTTCTACGACACCCACGGGAAGAAATGGGATGGTGCTATTCGTTTACGTTGTATAAAACTAGTGAATTTGGCTGGGAGGTCAGATAGACAGTCGCTACATTTAAAATCCTGTTATTCAGCTGCATTCGGTTTGACTGGAAGCCAACCTCAACTTAGTTGGGAAAGGGCTAGAAAGATAATGTTGATAAAACTAGTGAAAAATTTCAATTCTAATGGCATATGCCGGTGGATATGCATGGATTTTTAACTACCTAATTTTTATGATTTAATAGGATTATAAAGACCTGTTCTGCAAGCAATGTGCCTTGCCCGCTGCCACTTAAGTTTGACAATTCTTCGGGCTATGTCGGTTACCTTGGTTCTCCTACGGATCTCTTCATTCCTGATTCGATCATGCAGGGAAACTCATAACAAGCATAGCACTCTCCATCGCCCTTTGGGTGACTTTAAGCCTTCTTATGAGGCCCATGGTGAGCGAACACGTTTCGGTTCCACATGTCATCACTGGAAACACGCACTGGTCAAAGACTTTCTACTTGAGACACTGCGGTACGTGGGATGAGAAGATATAGCGAAGCTTCCCGAACGCGCCCAGCAGAGTCGGATTTGACGATTGACCTCTTTCTCGAAGTTGGCCAGTTTGTCCTAGGTAAACGTACTCGTCCACAACTTCGAGTGCAGCGCCTCCGACCTTTACGAGAGTGGGTGTTACATGGGCATTGGACATGACCTTTGTCTCGTCCATGTTCATTTTAGGGCCGCAGAAGTCCGCTGGATGCGGGAAGCACAGAACCAGTCGAAGCGGCGGAGCTTGGGGGAGGCCTATGTCCAACAGTGGACGTCTTTCGGCTGAAATGATGATGATGACGATAATAAAGACCTACCATTACGATCAACCCTTTTATTGACATACATTCTATATCATAGACTTCCGTTCAATAAACTTCGTTTAACCGTAAAATGGTCTCAAAAGTACCCTTCTTAAATGATAGTTGTTCGCGACGATGCGTCACTATATAGTTTAATAGTTTGTTTTTGACATTAATTTAAAATCATAAAGATAACAGTGATACTTAAACCAATAGACAGTGGTTATAAGTGCCTACTATAAGAAAACCGTAAGTACCACCCTTTCGGACCTCATTTAAGTGGGCTTTATAGCCATAATTTATAGTCTCAAGTGCGTCCAGGTAACCTAGAACAGAGACCTAGCCCTGGGCGTAACTACCCTTAACGTAACTTAAGATAAACCCACTTAACTGAGCTCTGAAAGTTGTGTTGCTTTAGCTAAGTAATTTTAAGATTTGAGTTTTGCTAGTCATATGTGTAACGTTCTTAATATTAGATTGTTTTGGGTCTGTAAGCCACCCTGAGGTATCTGTAACCAGATTTGAAATAAGTTCAGTGGTTTTCGAGGAAACCAACTTTTAAAACATTTATTGATAACATTTTTCCTAATTTTTCGGGTTTCCTCGAAATAATCTTTCAGTGCGGGAAGATATAGTCCATATGGATATCTCAGGAGATGGGAAATTTCAGGGGGAATACAGGGATATATAACATGCCATATGTACTGTAATATATTAATGTGTTGTATGCAATATTCCATTGTAACAACAGTCGAAATTAGAACAAATAAAAGTTAAAACAGGAAGCAATTTGCGGCCCTCGTTACGGTAAAGTTTCGCGGCACCTTAGAAAATATAGAATCACACCAAATTGTAGTCATCGGCAAGATAAATTTGTTATTTTAAACTTAAATTAATTAAAATGTAGTACAAGTAAAAGTTCTAAATTGCTTCCTGAAGATTAAATCAAAATGTGTGTTATTTAATCAGGTAAAGTACCCCTTCACAGAGGTGTCTCAAAAACAACCCCTTCCTAGACGAAAGTCTGGAACCCGTTTCTTTGTCAGTCGTCAAAACGTTGGTAACGTCGTGAAGAACGGAAGATAGTAGCCGCCCCTGAAGATATCTGGAACCTATAGGTGCAGGACGTCAGCGCCGCGTGGACTGGGAGACCTACATACACACCGGGATAGAACCTTCGTGTCCAAGCAATTACGCCCGTCCGGTACAATTGTTGTAAACAGCCTTGCTGTGGAATGTGTACAGTTTAATCTGCATAATCCACTCACAAAATATTGGATTAGACAGTTTATGATACATAGTCTCAGCTATTATTATCTAACGTCTAAAATATCATGACGGAGATGAATAATATTTTAGTTACAGGCTAAAGATGAATAAAGATGAAACAATGACCGATAAGCGACAATAGTAAGCCAAAGATCTCGTAGCACGACTAATGATAAGCATTTCACGTTAGAACCATGAGGTTATTGCTCTCGACTTTTACTTTTGACTATAGAATAGTCACTTACTCAATTACGTTAAATTTGGAAAAGCCGCAACAGTTTGTTTAATATGTCCTCCCACTCGCTGGCAAAAGGTCTAAAGGAAAGGCTAATCCTGTGGCGAGATGGTGCTTCCCTACCAAACCCATTCGTTCCACCTGCTGAAAATGTTGCACCTGGAAATGAGTTGCCTGGCTTCGGTGGAAGTCTTTAAATAGACTTAAGACTTAGGTACGCCGAAGCAAAGAGAACCTGCTAAGGTGGATATTCACAGATGACTCCGCCTTGGTGTGTAAATGTGGTGTTGTCCCACAAACAATGGGGCATTTAATATCTTATCCAGCTTATCCTGTTGTCTGCACGCTACAGGAATTGATGGACGCTGCTGCAAGTGCCAAGCTCGTAGCCAAATTCTGTGCTGACTGTATTTAGATTGCTATCGACACGCTAAGAAGACGACGGCAAAGCAAAAAGGAGGGTTAAAACTTCGACCGTTATGTATGTTTGTATATATTTATGCTCAGTTCTCTCTTGACTATTAAACTGCTTCTCATAATTTGACAAATGAGGGAACGTTGAAGCGTCTTGATCATTTGATCGGTTAAATGTCATTTTTTTCAATTATGACGTGGCATTTAATTGAATGTAACATACATAAAAGACAAAGTGATGAACTAAACATTTTTTTTTGTTCAGTAATTCTAAATAAGTCAAATAAAAGTAAGTACAAAAACTAAAACCCGGCTATAAGATGAGAATACTTTCTTGTTTCGCACCTACTTTTTAGAGCGTGAATTTTCAGAACTCTGGTTTCAGTTTCTGAACAGATTTTATTTTTATTTTTGTAGATTTTCTTCTCCATGAATTTCGAAAATTTTGGAATGGTCCGATGGTCCGATGTACGAAAAAAAAAGTCCAGAGGTGCAGAAACGAAAGGAAATTCCTTTCGTTTCTGCACAAAAGGGTACTACACCCATTTTTGAATTAGATACTAAAATGTCACCCGACAGCAGTATTATAGTGATGTGACCTCTACCCAAGCTGCTCAAGATAGCTCAAAATTTAGCAAGAAGTCGTGTCAACGAATCAAAATCAAAGAAAAATTACACAATTTTACCTGGAAAGGTAGTTAGGTGAAAAACAATCAATTATTGGATGAACTTGAAGTAAAACTGATACAGTCATAGCAGAAGCTACTGACAGGAGGACTGTTTTATTACACACTTAGTTGAAATAATTATTGTCATTCACTTGAAATATTATTACGTTGGGGAATTTTGTTAACTCCGTTTATATCTAACGAGAGTGTTGGTATTGTAATGACTGTGTATACTGTATAGCATCTATACTTAGCAGCTATTTCGTCTAAGTATTAATTGAAGTATGTTATTTCAAAAGTATATCAACTTCTGTAAAGTGATTGTTGGATCTTATTATTTTCGGATCATTTTGAAAGTCGCTCTATTATTAGTCTTAATACATTACACCTTTAAGTAACTACTAGAAAAATGTCCTATTTATCATCATCTTAATATCCCCTTGAGCGGCCACGGGATAAATTTAATCCCACCCGCGCAATGCCGTTGAGCGGCCTGCTGGACATAGGCCTCCTCCAAGCTCCTTCACTTCGGCCGGTTCTGTGCTTCCGCATCCAGCAGATTGCTGCGGCCTTCACAAGATCATTGGTCCGCCTTGTGGGGGGCCTTCCAATTCTACGTCTTCCGGTATGCGACCACGACTCCAAACTTTTCGTCCCCATCGACCATCTGTTCTGCGAGCAATGTAACCTGCCCACTGCCACTTAAGGTTGGCAATTCTTCGGGCTATGTCGGTTGCTTTGGTTCTCCTGCGGATCTCTTCATTCTTGATTCAATCACGTAGGGACACTCCCAAGCATAGCCATGTCAAATCCGCAGAAATCCGCAGGATGCGGAAAGCACAGAACCGGTCGAAGTGGCGGAGCAAGGTGGAGGCCTATGTCCAACAGTGGACGTCTTTCAGCTGAAATGATGATGATGATGAAATAAAGAAAGCTCTAGGTTTTGTCAAGTCATAGAATCGTGGTAGGCAAGGGCGGGTCACTAGTCATTGTTAAAACGGACAAAAGAAATAGTGCGGTGCCAAAGTTAATCCTTGACAACTTATACGAATGATTTAATCGATGCATATTCCTAGAATATCCTACTTAATATACCAATTCTATTCACACACAATCTTTACGTAACGATTACGTATAATAGCGTCACAATTTCCAAACTCCAGTCACGTACTTACCAAACTAATTTGCTTATCTCAAGATATTTGTCAACATTTACAGTTTTTTCCTTAATCAATTTTACATCTAATTCTTAAGGAAAATTTACGAAACTGCAGAGGAAAATGGACTCGAAAATCTTGAGTTTCGTCCTTTACAGCTGTCCTAGGCTACATCCGTGTGATAGTTAGGAATATTAATTTGCCATGTCCTTTGAGTGCAGTTTTCTGTGCAGTCCTGTTTGAGATTTGTATTGTAAAGTGGTGTAGGAGACGGGTTGACCCGGTTGCTTCAAAAACAATTTAAACTTTCTGAGCTTTTTGTTTTTATTGGATTATAATCTTTTATGCTGAATTAAAATTACATAGGATTTATAATTAAGACGGGTAAAAAACGAAAAGAATGTCATCCGAAGCCAGAAATGGATCTCAATGTAGCTCAATTTTACTGCAAGCTATTACAGCGCTGAAATACTACGTTATACTTCATAATTCCTGGTAACCACACTATGCAACATCCTTACCTTTTGTTGTGGGTCATTCGAGAAATGGATCTTGCTTAATGTGGTCATTGTTAACTGTCTTATTCTAATTACTAGTTGAGTCTTCATAGCGAAGTCCTTCATTCCAAGATCTTTGTTGAGGGCTTTTAATGTACAGACTCATATTATGTTTTTTTTTTTAATAACAATAGCTGCACGGGTCGATCGGCCGGGTTAAGCTACGCTTGCCGCGGTTGGTCCGTGGATGGGTGACCATCTTTGCATACCAAGACTGCCTCGGAAAGCACGTTAAGCCGTTGGTCCCGGCTGTCATTTGTGGATCTTTGACAGTCGTTAGGTACGGGTCGTCAGAAGCCCAACAGTCTGACAACCAGTCTTACCAAGGGGTATCGTATTACCCAGTAACTGGGTTGTGGAGGTCAGATAGGCAGTCGCTCCATGTAAAATACTGGTATTCAGCTGCATCCGGTTAGACTGGAAGCCGACCCCAATATAGTTGGGAAAAGGCTAGGCAGATGATGATATTATACTAAGTTTTACCCGCGGCTTCGCCTGCGTGGTTGCTGGAAAATATCCCACGAGAACGTACTACTGAGATTAAAAGTACCCTATGTGCTAATACAGGTGAACAATGTTTTCTCACACTGCTTATTATAGTATCCGAGGTGCGACGCGCGGATTGATATATGATTGCTGGATGATAACAAATTCGTATGTATGCCTACGCCTAGTGGATGATTTTACAAAAACGCCAGAAGGCTTTTAATACCAATTTTATGGTTTAGTTTTAAAATTTACGGTTTTCCAATACAAATTTTTCATCCCCATTTAAACCTCTTCTGGGATGGTTTTTCAAAAAAGCTGATACATGCAATTATTAATTACCACCCAGAAGGGTTACATTTTCATGGTTTGAAATACAATAGTAAGGTTTTTTTTTTTGGGTGGGCAATCATCAAATGACTTCTCCTGCTGGGTAGAGCAGGAGGGCGTGTCAGACTTTTACTGACTAAAACCCACCCGTGTTCCCTCAGTTGCCCGTGTGCTAGGGGCGGCGGTATCTCTTTCGAAAAACCCGCACCCCATGGCAGGCATCGGCCCTTGCGGACCCCTCGGTCACCCTGCGACGGATCAACACAGTGGCCGCCTACCACTTTTCGGCTGCAGGAGATAGGGAGAGCGGCCAACGCTATACCGGCACTCCTCTTCCCCTGCAACCCCACCGCGTCCGCCATCAAACGGTGGTATCCCGTCCAGGCCACGGAAGGGAAGAGCGCTACTCAAAAGTACCGGCACACCTCCTCCGACGCAGCCCGTAACCCTCAGCCGCGATGCCTCCCATTCGACATCGCGGCCCTCCTCAGTTGCGGTGCACCTCACCACAACCTACTTTTTGGCCGCTACGTCGTCGGTTTTGAGGCAAAAGCCCTGACGAGCGGACCCACCTTTGGGTTCCTCTTGGCTTCACCGTGTGTGGGACCACGGTTACTGAGCCCCCTCGCAACGACAATGCGGGAACCCAATCGGGGGAGAAAAGTAGCGGGTTTGCCATTTATTCTTTCATCCCCTATTTTACGCCTTATGGGTGATTTCCCAAAAACACTGAAACTCGTAGTTTTTAATTCTTAATCATAATGATAAAAACAAATTTTCATCGTTTAAACTACAAAAACGACGATTTTCCATACAAACTTTCATCCTCTATTTAACTTCATAGGGGTTGAATTTCGAAAAATTCTTCCTTGTTCCTTGTCTACATTATAAAGGGAACCTCTGTGCAAAATTTCAGCTTTCTAGGTCCAGGGGTTTGGGCTGGGCGTTGATGAGTCAGTCAGGACATTTATTTTTATGGATCACAATAGTAGACGTTTGAAGTTCGATCGTAGTTTGTTACCAAACGATGCGGTATTGAAGATGCATGAGTGAAGATGACAGTATTTTACGTGCCACCAATCAGGTACACATGATGATTAGTTCTGAGAATTGACCGCTTAAGGAAGTCAGTCTGTAAGATGTTATTGTTTTAGCAATAGGGATTAAAATATTCAGTTTTTTAACACGATGTCTGATACCTATTGTAAACTTAACTTGGCAAGAACGCCGTGACCGTAGGATAAGATTTTGAGATAACTTCAATTGAATCAATTTGGATAGGTCCAGTCAAGGACCTTTAATGAGAAGACAATTTATTTGAACCCGATTCGGGTGCACAAGGTATTTTACCGGCGCATATACATCATAATCGGGAACTAAAAATTCATACGAAAGCGATTCCGTAATTATGTTACTTTAGGTCACGAACCGTGTGGTGCCGGACGTAAAGAATAGCATCATCCCATCTCTTCCCGTGGGTGTCGTAGGAGGCGACTAAGGGACTTACTAGAGAATGGGCAGCAGCATTCTCTATGCATTTTACCAGCATACTGCGATCGCCAACCCGCCTGCCAAGCGTGGCGATTATGGCAAGCCCCCCCAAATTGGGGGAGGCCTATGTCCAGCAGTGGACGTCTTCCAGCTGAAATGATGATGATGATGATGAGGTCACGTTGCATCACTTGATATAGACGAGAATAAGCCGCTGTACAGCGGGTTATGACAGAGACAGAAATAGAAAAGTGCGTCAGCGAGAACAAGATGGAGGAATATTGCACATTTCGTTTGGTTTTCAGCTGTTCAATTTTATTGTATTTATTTCATTACGTTCCTATATTAATTTTAGAATGATAATAAGTATTCTTTCTTGATAAGTCAGGAAGTTAAAGCCGACTTTGCTTCGGCTTCCCTCTTAGAAAAATTGATACCTCGCCGCTGCTAGGTGGGAAGGTGTGCAAACCAAGAAAACTAATCGTAAGAGTGGGTGATCAGACATTATGTGTCAATTATCAAAATTTAAGATTAGTCACTTTTGCATTGTGAACTTTATCATTAATTTATTCCTAGAGTAAGGACGTATCGTTTAAAAAATTAAAATATAACTGTCGGCGCACCACATATGCGCGTGATCAACGGCAGAAAGGCGCGGGGTGTCGGGGTACAGAATCCGGACGCGACGACCGCTGCGCGCGCCCCACCCCACACCACTCAGCTCACAGACGCGCTCCACTACAGATTTTTCTTAAATCACTCACTTATGATGCAACAGAAAAACTTGTGGAAATTTAACACCTTGGAAAACACACACACACAGTCACAGACACATACTCACACACATACGTCACACATCACACAATCACCATCCATCAGGTACTCATACACTCGGCACTTTCTCAAATGTGTTTTAATTATTATTATTTCTTTTATATTTTCCTTCTTATATTCTTGTAAAAATACCTTTGTTATGTATTAGTCTTGGAATAACCTACCCTCTCACTAGGAGTCGGGCGTTGGTAGCTGCGCCACAGTTTTTAACTTTTGCAGCTATCATCGTTTAACATTGTTTGTCTTTGTATGTGTGTTTTTTGTTCCAAATAAACGATTATATCATTATATCACTACGGGCATTTCATTGTTCTATTTCTTAACGTTATACATTGTAAATTATGGTATTTCACCTATTTTAATACAGTCCACTTCTTCTTTTATTTATAAGCCCAGTTGAACCCATTCAATAACCTTCTGTCATCATAGATCATAGTATACATACGTCACACCAGTATCCTAAAGTGAACGACGATTGCGTTACTTTAATTACCACTTTCAGGATAGTTATTGTGTTTGGGAAGTTATACATTTATAATTATTACCATCATTAACACAAGCCTGTATCGACTCAGTGCTGAGCATCTATTTTAAGGTGACACTTGTCCACATTTTTTCCATACAAACTTCGGGAGAGTTTTACTCCACTGTCTGACTATGTATATCAAAAATTAAACATGGTATGGTTTTGTCTCGTTATTATTATTGTCTGTACGGAAACAGAATATTAAAATAAAAAGCTATTAAAAAGTTATGAGCCAACAAAGATTCGTTTTTGTTGCTAATTTAACCTAACTTTGAGCGTGTTTAAGTAATAAAAGGAGTGTAAAATCTCGAAAACCAAGACGGTACCGACAAAGTTCAATTAACAATAAGTTCAATAAACTTTATTGGTCATTGATTTGTGCAGTGGTTTTTTCATAAAACCCGATCTTCTGAAGGACTTTTCTTTATTTTTTCGCGATTTTTTTGCCAAAAGTGCTCCTGCATCTCACTCAATAACGTTGTGCGTGTAGACTAGAGTCTAACTGCTCACCACTGATACCATCTCTGTCGGGTACGAAGCCTGGTGAGACAGCGTGATTTTTAGCCAGGCCCACCAGTGAGTTCGAGCCCGCGCAAAGTGTGCCCTTAAGGGTTCTGTTGACGCCGCGCCGCAACATAGTAATGTGTGAACGTAATTCATACGCCGCGGCAACAATAGCGGACGAGAGGCTTCTGTCAGAGCAGCACCCTAATTGCGCAACTCACGATTCATCTTAATCTGTATCGTTTTGAAACGGATTGTTAAACCATTGCTTCATATGGTCGAAAAATGTGTCTGTTCGACAACATAAATAACGCAATGAATATTGTTTAACTGTGAAGACGAAACCAATTATGATCAATCGTGAGTTACGCAATTAGGGTGCAGGTTCTTATAAGCAAAAGTAGACATTGAAATACTGCTGCAAAGTGCGCACATATTTCTTAATTTTGTTTGTAAAAGTAAAGTACACGCATTAAATACAATGTTCCATTGATAAAAAATATATATGAAAAACTCCTGTTTTACCCACGCTTACAATTTCTGTATACGAGTACAAACAGTTTTCTGTTTGCACACTTTTCCATTTAGCCACAGTCATTCATTTGAAGTCGTCTTATAATATCTTGATATTAAATTGTAAGATCACAAGTTCGACAGACACAAATCTACGTCTTATCATAATGTTTATGATAGACTTGTCAATGTAACTATGATTTGTTTACAAGTATTTTGGAGGACAATATTTAATTCTCTGTTCTCACATTGTCCCACATCGTTTAGTCATCACGAAATGTTTTGACCTTTAGGAAATTTAGGACTTCTTCCCGTATAGAAAATTATGAACCTTTAACGATTAACTGCGAAGAGCATGTACAGTCACGAGCAATAATATGAATACGCTTACCAACTTTTAAAAGTGATTTTCTCCACTTTTACTCATTGTAATCTTATTTTATCATGAAAATAATATTTTGGAACCCACACTTTAATGAAATACTCAAGTTATCTCAAAGTTGCAATCGCTATTTAAAAGAAAATTGCTTTTGAATTTGGCGATGTCTATACATAATAATGCTCGTGACTGTACTGCTTGGTGATGAAATAAAATCATAATTACCAACATTTATTTAGACAATTAGTTGTACTTTCCTCTGAATAACTTATACATTTTATCTTGAGGGGCTTGTGGCTAAGTTATAACAGACGCATGAAAAGATCGATGGGTGGGTGACCAACTTTACGTACCGAGACTTCTCCGTGCTTAGGAAAGCATGTTAAGCCGTTGGTCCCGGCTGTCATTCGTGAATCTTTGACAGTCGTTACGGGTCGTCACAAGCCTGAAACTCTGACAACCAGTCTTACCAAGGGGTATCGTATTACCCAGTAACTGGGTTGTGGAGGTCAGATAGGCAGCCGCTCCATGTAAAATACTGGTGCTTACCTGTATCCGGCTAGACAAGCAGCCGACGCCAACATAGCTAGGCAGACACTGAATTTATACATTTCCTCAATATGATAAAGAAACATACATATATATGGTCTCTTCCAGGTACCAAGTTGGCCTTAAAAAAGTCTACTACTTTCGATTTCTTTTGACATATATCTATCTCCAATTTCTGCGGTGTAATCTACGCACGAAGTTTGATCAAAACATTTAGTCCACAGAGCAGCTTCACTCTTGATCCTTAAAACTAACAATGTAATTAACAAGTTCTTAATATGGTTGTAATTCTGGCGGACCAGTGTGCCGGAAGTCTGGGGGGAAATGTGATGCAGTCAGATTGACCGGCACCAGTTTCGGATACTCAATTGACAAAGTTAAATCGTAAGAATTTCAACTTTGCTACGTCGACATTAAACTTACAATTTATCCTCATAGATAAGTTTTATACTTGAGGAAAATCGAAAGTTATTGACCTAAAGTAGTTTGTCTTTTCACGTTTTGTTGGTTGTGTTCTTGTTAATGAGGATAAAGCGAGATCTAATAAAAACTTAAAAAAAAAATATCAGCTGTTCCCTACATTTTGACGAGTTATGCGAACATAGATGTAGGGAACAGCTGTGCTCTTCTTCTGCGGTCCTATAGTAAAAGTTGTTCATAATGATGAGTAGGTACAGGGATTGAAAAAGGTTCCAAAATACCGGTAAAGTACCGGTATTTAGGGGTTCCGGTCCCTATACCGGAACAGGAACCAGAACCTAAATTGGAACCTTTAAGTACCTTTATTTTACCGGTTCCTAAGCATAGCGAAAGCGAGTGCAAAGTGCAAACTTGTTTGAGCCGGTTGGGTGGACCACGCGATGCGGCGCGCGGCGCGGGCGCTGTGACGTGTGAGGAGAGGGGAGTTCGTAAAACATCACATTTGAATTGGTGGATCTTCTGATGCATATCAACTCGCGCGCTACTCGGTCGTGTTCGGATTGATAAATATAGTTTCTAAATTAATCATACGTAACTATTTGTCTTCGTTTGTTGTGCTAGATAAATTAGTGTAATATAATAGAATCATTACAGTTCGTTGAAATATAATAATCTATTTTAAGAAGAAGACGTTACCTAAGTGAATAATTATTACGAAAACTTACAATCGGCCGAAATAAATCTAATTTTGTCTATAAATATTTTATATATGATGAAACACAAAACTCCCTCACGTGCGCCGCCTCCCTCTTCGCGAGCATCACTGCTTCGCTGAAGGAGGTGACGGCTCCCCATGCCCTCTCGCTCCGTACCATGGCCTGGACCAGGGCCGGACGCGAGATATCGCCGCCGCCGATCGCCTCCACGAGGACACGGCGGTGCTCCACCCAAGCTGGGCAGACCACCACCGTGTGCTCCACCGTGTCCTCAGGGCGATCGTCGCAGTGGAAACACCCGGGCGTTTCCTCCCGCCCTATCCGAAACAGAAACCTCCCGAAACAACCGTGTCCGGTGAAGACCTGCGTCAGGCGGAAGGTGAGGACGCCATGCCGCCTCTCAAATCACTCCTCAAAGAGGGGACTTACCGCCGCAATCGTGGCGTGCCCAGCACTGGGTTGCGACAATCGCTCTCTCCATGTCACCATGAGATCCCGCCGGGGCTCTGTCGGCTGTGCCGCGATTTCCCGCGGCAGCGGATTTACGCCCCGACGTTTGGCCTCCTCGCGCCACTCCCACATTTGCGCGAGGACCTTTGCCTCCAGATCCCATGGCGGTAATCCGGCAACGAGGCCCACCGCCTCGCCGGAGATCGTGCGATATCCTCGAATCATCCAGATGGCCATGACCCTATGGGACGCCCTCAACCGGCGAGCTGGTTGGCGCCTCAATGTAGGCGCCCACACCGGCGCCGGCGCCCCGTATAGGGCCATGGACCGCACGATCCCCGCGTAGAGCCTCCGGCAGGAGGCGTTTGGCCCCCTTAGATTGGGCATGAGCCGCTTCAAGGCAGTGCCGGCCCGCTCCAGTCTGGGAGCCAAACGGCGGAAATGCTCCGAACAGCGCACACTTCCAATACATATTCTGTAGACATGTTTGAGATATCATTTTTCTCTGTATACCCAATTTGTTCTTGTAAGAGAATGCATACGCCGCCTTCTCCTTGAGTTTTCCGGCAGTATGATGATGCAATATTATAGCCATTGATTTGTTTATGGGAAATTTTGTCTTCGGATAGCCAGGACTCACATTTGCATAATTATAGCTTGATAGATAGGATCTTCTGATAAAAATGCGTGTATAATGTGTAGCTTGTTGGATAAGCTTTGCATGTTTTGGAACAAAATTTTACAAGGTTGGTCTATCCTTTCGAAAGGATTGATACTTTTGATCTTCGTTGGTAGGTAGGTCGCAGATTCGGTCTACACTGTAGTTGTATGTGGTTCCCTTCGAGTCATTTGTTTGTGTCGTTCTGAATATTTCGTTGTTCTGGTTAACTTTTTGTCCCTCAATAAACAATTGATTGTTCTTGATGATTACAAATAACCCGTTTCTTCGAGCCTGAAGCATTTCTTCTAGCATTAATTGCCTTTCCCTTAGCGTGTTGGTATCTAGGAACTCTGAGATAAATAACCGAGTACCCTGAAGATATTGGCTATTGCTTATTACGGCTATTGGCTATTGCTTATTCACACCGGCCCAGAGTTGAAGTTTTTCGAGTTGAATTTTTCGCCTACAGCATTCACCTCTATTTTCCCATTATTAGGAAACAAATTTGTGTTATACAAATATGGATTCACGCGTAGACGCGCTCTTCCGCGCGTCTTGGTTAATGTTGAGGGCCTTAAGGGGTTTCAACTCAGTGACGTTTCAGACGCCGACCACGTCTAACTGTTGTAAAAATCAGGGCGCGACGCGATGTTTCAACCCTGCGCCAATGTGAGTCATCATCTGCCTAGCATTTTCCCAACTATGTTGGGGTCAGCTCTCAGTCTAACCGGATGCAGCTGAATACCAGTATTTTATATGGAGCGACTGCCTATCTGACCTCCACAACCCAGTTACTGGGTAATACGACACCCCTTGGTAAGACTAATCTGCGCCAATGTGAGTGTCTATAATAAATAATTGTAATCTAGAGTTGACTAGAGAACGAGTTTTATGTTATGTTCAATTATTTATTACTTCAGCCGTTATCGCCCCACTGCTGGGCAAAGGCCTCCCTACTCCCTTTCCACCTCTCTCTGTCCAAAGCTGTCAAGGACCAATCTTTACTAAAGGTGTCCAGCTCATCCCGCCATCTCCGTCTGGGCCTGCCGCGATGTCGTTTGCCATTAAGCGAGACCCACTGGCTCGTAAGTTTGGCCTATTAAATAGTTAGTTATAAAATAAAAGATTTTTTAATTTAACTTAGGTATTACTTTTATTTTTAAGAAAATCTAGAAATATTCTAATGGAGCTATTTAATAATCACACATGAAATTACTTTTCGTTCAATATTTTAAAAAGAAAATACCCTTGCTTTTTGTGGTTATTTAGATTATGACTTAGCTAAATCGATATTATGCATTCCTTTTGCTGACTGTAAATACTCAAGTATGTCAATGTAACACCTAGTCCTGATGCATGGTTTAATATTCTTTAGTTCTAGTTCAATTAGTTGAGAAAAAGTATGATTTCTGTCGTCAATACCGTTGTGGTGCAATAGACATTCATCACATTCGTTTTTTTATTTTTTTCCGTGTCTTCAGTCATTTGGCATTTCTCCTTAAGTTTTTTTTTTATCAAATGCTTCAATTCATCGTCTGTATCGGGAATAATACAGGTACGTTTTATTCCTGAAAGTAAGAAAACAAATATAAATTATATTCTATACTATGCTTACGATACTATATTTGCTATATGCTATACTACACATACTTATCCCGGAATTTCCGCGGGTTCGGGATTAATACGGGAAAATCCCTCCCACGCGAACGAAGTCGCGGGGACAAAGACTAGTTTTCAATAAAATAAAAACCTTTAAAAAGTAGAACCGACTTCAAAAAACCATAAAACAATCTGACATCTGAAATGATTTTAAAAGTAGGCACTTTTGACCGCATCCAAGATTTTTTTTTAAGGAGATACATATCTACATGTTCGGGTCCAAGGCAACCTCCATTTTTGAAGTCGCTTAAAACAAACTGAAAGTGAAGATAGGTACTAAAACGAATAAAAATAATGTGTATTTAGAGTAATTGAAAACGAACTATATTATATATCAGTAAATCTTATTTATTCTGTAAATAGGTTTTTAAAGTCTCTTTCACACAGCAATTGTTGTTTTAAACTAGATGAGGATGTTTCCTAACTGACTGTATTGAGCAAAACGCCTAAACAAACTCAGAGGTCACAGTCTCTTTTCCATGTTCAGACAACTTTCATTTTTATTAGGTACTGTGAGAACTATGCAGGCTGGTGTCAAAGTTTTTTTTTAAGCCGTGCATATTTGAGTGGGCCTTTCCTGCCAGCTAACACTTACTCAAACTTAAGGAGCTCAACAACCCGAACACTACCAGCAGACAGGAGATTTGGGTAGGTCACATCAAGGACTCCAACCGCCAGGCTATCATAAAATCTATCCTTACTTGTTAGTATAATAGCCGACTTACTCCTCACATTAATAAGTTTAAAACTAGCCACCAACCAACTCGGATAAAATGCCCCGCGACAAGCTCTTAGAAAAGTTATAGGTAAATAAATGGTTTATTGAAAATTGCCTACTAACCATTACATAAATAGGATACACAATTACATGCAGAGTAGGTACATGAGTTGCAACTATACTAATCAAATACAAACATACTCAAACATATCTACAAGAAAATTATAGTTATTATCCGACGTAAAGTACGAATTCAGCTAGAATCTTAAAAAGAAACATTGTTTGAAACTTACCTTTATCCATTTTAATATTTACCTAATTAATCACAATAATTATTATTTACTTGTATGTCGTGTAGTAGGTACCCTCTAATACTACGAACGAAGAAGAACTAAAAGAAAAGGCATGCTATGCTAAGCACGCTCCGAATGCATCCCCTCTTCGGTAAGGAACCTTTTAATCGGGTTACAAGGAACCGGTATAATATCATCCGATTTAAAGGTTCTAGGAACCGGTATTTAGAACCGGTACGTCGGAACCGGTACCAGAACCGATACCGAAACCGGAACCGTACCGAAAAGAGGAACCTTTAAAAGAACCTAAATGAAGAACCAGAACCGAAATTGGTACCGGTATTCAATCCCTGGCTAGGTACAATCATGTGTTTAATTATCGGTCACTAATTACCAGTCACCCTATATATGACGGAGTTATGCCCGAACCTCCACCTAACTCCTAACCGTTCAAGAGTTGTACCTTCCTTTATCAGCTCAGCGTCATGAGATGATGATGACCATACGCAAATGTCTCAATAGCTTTAGAAAAAATATGAAAAACTTTTATTTATTTTATTATTTATGTACACACAGTAAAATACATTGTTAATACCTACAAATTTTGAGGGTTGCCCTCGATTTCCCTGGGATTCCATCATCAGATCCTGATTTGGTGCCAATAGGACCACCTCAAGAGTATACTCTTTTAAATAAAAAAAGAATTTTGAGAACCGGTGAGGGAGAAATAGAGGAACATACATTAAAAAAAATACGTTCGGTGGAGCATATAACCACCTCCTTTTTTTGAAGTCGGTTAAAAACTAGGTGTTTTAATAAGTGCCCGTAGTGGGTAGGAGTTACCCTTTTAAGTAGGTTTAGTACGTGTCGTTACGAGAAAATAATAAAAACTGCTTACAAACATAAGCTGCCGTTTACTTAATTATTGTTGTTGACATGAACTGTAATAATTTCCAACCTATTTAAAATTCTTCACTATAAAGACAACTTAACAAAATGTATTATGTATGTTTATTGTGTACATTTGCGATTTATGTTATTCACAAAATGGGAATTAATTCATGTCGACACAATAGATACTACGAGTATAACTGAAGTAGCTGTATATTTACGTGTAAAAGATACCATCATTATATAATGATAATTAAACAGTGTTGTTTACCTTTTCCATCTTTACCTAGATTACCTTTAAGAGGTCAAAGGAGGCTAAACATCTCAGGAAATACTTGCAGATTAAAGTTTACCTACCACCTACCACCTTTGTTAGGCTATAATCACTGGAAATTGTTCACTTACCACCGTTGATTCGTCGCTATGGTACACGAAAAACTTAGTGAAAATCACTTGCATTGGTACGGACACGTGAGGTGAGATGATGACTATATTACTAAAAGAGTCATGAATATTGCAGACCAAAAAGGAAGCCGTGGATGTCCACCAATAATTCGCCTACAAAAAAAATAAAAAAAATATTACATGATATCGAGCAACACAACAAAATAAAAAATTCATAACCGTACGGTGTGGCGCAAAAGTACAGACGCCAGCACATCAAGCTACTCCAAACTGTCAAATTTTCTCAACTGAAAATTAACCTTATTTGTTTTAAACTAAAGTTGAAAATCCATCAAGTTCTTCCAACTTATCAGACAGCTGTGCTGCTGGGGATTTTGTTGCGCCACTTCTTCTTCCCAGCTAAAGCACTAGGAAGTGTCGAAGGGTGGGCGTTTTTGGGGACTGTCTTATGTAATTTTGACGTTCGAAAAGTGCTGACTCTCAGCCTAGTTTGAATGAATGACTTTTGATTTAAAAAAAAAATTGAAAGAAATTTCACAGATTGGAGTACCTTGATGTGCTGGCCTCTGTACTAGGAGGGCAAGCCCAAATTAATTGAACTAATAGCCAGCAGGCTTAGCACGAGCACCGATTTGTCGACGGAAGAATAGACATGATTATTTACTAAATTATTTACAATAGGAGAACATAGCTATGTTTTTCTATTAATTATCACAGTTGTACGCTCTAAACGAATCATGATTTTGTAGAAAATCCTATATATTTTGTGGCCGTCGAGTAGAAAGTTTGTTATCAGTGTGATTTTGACAGTTTGGGAAGAAATGTTCTTCTGAAGTAGTCTACATTTTTAAGGATCTAGACAAAGATCGGCTAGTGATTCTCGATACAGTACCATCACAAAATCTAGTTTAGTTTTATCCAATTTATTACCATTTTTTGTACACTAAGCTGTGAGAACACTTACATGTACCATTATTTGAGATTAAACACATTTGAAAACGACCCCAAGTCCAGGCGGCGACTTTAGGTTTAGGCATCTTTAACAAAGCGCCGCAAAAATAAAATAACTAGAAACATTAAAGAAGCGTCAAACGTTTTAAATTGATGCAAAATAACCAATTTATGGCGAAAGGTTATTGGTATCCGTTTGCATCTAAGTTGTATATAGCCTACGTTCTGTGTGTGTAAGTTCTCCTTACATCCTGTATGTACAAAAAGTTGTAACAAAGTATACAGAATAAAATTTTAACCAGTGCGCAAACTGTAACCATGAATTCAACATATCATTCTAGACCCCCTAGCGTATAAATTTTTCGTCCATTCAACAAACAAAAATCAGCTGTTCTCTACATTTTGACCGCGTCGGTATTGCACTTTTCTATGAAACAGCTGATTATAATTTTTTGTACCAACGTAAATTTTCTCTCCTAGTGGGTCTAGAATTTTATGCTGTATTCATGGTTACAGTTTGCGCACTGGTAAAAATATTACCCTGTTTAATAACTGAAAAATAATTAACGTTTAAACTGAAAACCCATAAACCAAATAAAATAGATAAACACATTAAACGGATAGGATAATTGAATTTATAATCATACATCAGATAAAGATCTAATGTATGATTATACATTAAATTAAATGCTCTCTGTCGGAAATACAATTATTGTTCACATTTAATAGTAAAATGATTAATTCTGCGCTTTGATATCCATTAAGTAATTAGTCCTAACTGATATTTTAAGAGCAGTTGATATTTATGTGTGGGCATTGAAATGAGATCAGCTATAAAATTATGATACATAAAATAATTGTGTCAAGTCAATTATATTGTTTTCAGGTAAATTATTCCGCAAAGATACGCGAGATGGGCTCACTATTTTGTGTAATAAAAAGGATCTGAAGACTGAAGCTAAACAAAAGTTGTGCCTGAAAGCCTTTTATACCGTTAAAGATTATATTGAGGAGAAAACAGCTTGGGATTAACCTGCTCCAATTTTTGCATACTAAATGTTCTTTTTCACGCTACATTACACTGTACCACACCAGACAGTATTACACAAACACAATATTAACTTTTAATTTTATAGCGTTTTTCTTTTCTTTTTTCAGTTTCGCCAATGCGTTACCTAGACGTTAAAAATATATTGTTAATATCTTTAAGATTTAACTTGTATTCAAACACAGTTTTGTTAATTAAGGTGCCTTTGTGGAAGATAAATAAACGTTTTTTTTATGTTTCTGCCAACGTATACTCTTTGACATTTGATAATTCATACATACACTTAACTTGTATTCAAACACAGTTGGGGGGGGGGGGGGGGGAGGGCTGGTAATCTGTGTGACAGGTTTTATTCAGATGTTCTCATCTTCATTTAGTTAATTAAGGTGCCTTTGTGGAACATAAATAAACTTTTTTTTTGTTTCTTCCATCTTATACTTTTGACATTTGATAATTCATACATACACTTTGACATGAATATTTAGTTTGAGAAGAATATTTTTTTTAAACTATTGTGAATGCGAGGACTATGTGGGTCATGTTTAGTCTATTGTCTTTCTCAGTTCGTTTTTAATGTTAATCTGGCAGTTTGAGTACTTTATGAGGCCTACCCAAATGTCCTTTCTTTGGTATTGTTCATCAAATCGTTGAGCTCCTCCAGTTCTGAGTCAAACTGCTTGATTACTGATAAATGCGTGCACTGATTGGACAGGTCCACTCAATCTGTGTGGTTATTTCCTCAAAAGACCATTTCAGACACCAATCCACATGGTCTTCACATGATCTGACCAAGATTATGTTTGGACTTTAAAAGAGACTGTGACCTCTGAGTTTGTTTCGGCCTTTCTCTATAAAAGTGTTTCTACAAACCTACTTAGAGAAATAAAATTATTTATCATTTATCATGAAGTTTCTTATTTACAGTCACCGTAAAAGAAATGATTTTTTAACAAAACGGAAATCAAACACGATGTTAAGAACATCGCCTGTGTCTAAGTTCGTTTTCTTCGAGCTTTGAAACCAAAAGGTGGTCTTTAAGAAGTCTATACAGATATTTTGTTTAAATATTGCTTTGTATCGGGTAGGTATGTTTGCAAGAATTTAAATACAGTAATATTTATACTGGACCGATGACCTTGTGAAGGCCGCACGAATCCGCCGGATGCGGGAAGCACGGAACCAATCCAAGTGGTCTTCCACTACGACCGGTTCTTTGCTTGGGGCAGGCCTATCTCCAGCAGTGGACGTCTTTCGGCTGAAATGATGATGTGTGTTCCTTTCACATAAGCGTTACATAAAAATTAAATAAAACTGATTTACTTCAGAAAAATGAGACATTCAATAACATTAATTAATCTTTCACAAGGAGCTCCTTCGCAACTAAGCCATTATTTGCAAATCAGCTGACACAATCAAAATCACTTCAAGGTCAACTTTAAACAAACTTTACTGTAACAATAACATTTCCCTCAAGCATAAACCATTAAAATCTCATCGCAGTTACCCGATCAAATTACTCTAGTCATCGAGGGAGCCATTTTATGACAATATGACGTTTATTGACCGTGAGTGTAGTTTGAGGATCGTAAAACATCCCCTGTTGATCGTGAAAGTCGTTTGAAGGTCAGTGTAAGTTGACTGAGATAGTTTTGTTACTAACTAGCGACCTACCCCTGCTTCAGTCGGTTGTTAGTACTTAAGTCACAACAAATTGTAAAAATATTACGTGCCAGATATCAGTGCTTTATCTAATGTTTCGGAATAAATTCTCTTCTCAATGGTAGTGCAAACTTCATGAAAATTTATTGGATGTTTAGCGATTAGATTCCTAATGTCCTTACACCAAGATTGTTAACGGCTTGAATCAACCTCATTGTTTTATTTATTTTTAGAATATTGGGTACTGAATAAACGAGCAATTCTAGTTAGTGAACGACATTTAAACACATGATTGTACTCATCATTATGAACAACATTTACTATGGGACCAAAGCTGAAATCGCGAAAAAAATATCAGCTGCCCTACATTTATGTTCGCATAACTCGTCAAAATGTAGGGGACGGATGATTTTTTTTTTCGCGATTTCAGGTTTGGTCCCGTAGTAAAAGTTGTTCATAATGATGAGTACAATCATGTGTTTAAATGTCGGTCACTAATTACCAGTCACATAATCTGAATCTCGGAAACGGCTCCAACGAGTTTCATGAAATTTAGTATGCAGGGGGTTTCGGATAAATCGATCTAGCTAGGTTTCATTTTTTTTTTTTGAAAACGTCAAACAAAAAAAAAAACTGAGCTAAGTTCGGTCATCTAGATATTATACTATGATGCGAACAGCCACTTTATTTAAAACTATTTCAAAATATATTTGTTGTGAGTTAAGTTGCATATGTAAAGTCATTTTTGCAGTAAATACGGTACAAAATTGGTAGGTAAATAAATAAAATCGACAGGTGACAGACAACAATCTAACAATTCAATTTATTTCTTTCATACATATTAGAAGTTGACTAGGCGCCGAATTAGACCAAAATACATCATGTATCATTTTGATTTATTAAATTCTATTTCATATTCTCTAAACTCCACTTATACACTGCATCAATGTCTGATTGCAGGGTTTGGCAATCGAGCTCAGATTTTATTTCATATAAAACTTTTTCCAAAAACAAAACAACCGCCTTCCAAAAACACTACAAAGTGAAAAAAATTAAACCGCTGAAAAAACTGAAAAGCAAAAAATAATAAACCTGCTTTGTTTAACCTTAATAATTAAGTTCGGAAGGCGGTGATTTTGGATATGTATTTTAATTTTATATCACTGTCTTCCGAACTTAGTTATTAAGGTTAAACAAAGCAGGTTTTTAATGTTTTTTTTTTTGCTTTTCAGTTTTTTCGGCGGTTTCATTTTTTATTAAAAAGTTGTTATTTTATAATCTTTTGTATGTTGTATTCTATAATCTACTAATTACTACATGCTTAATTTTTTATTACTTTTTGATTAATATTCAACTCATACACTATTAAAATCAAACAATCAATCATCCCCTGTTATCCTACCCATCAGAGTTGTTTTTTTTTTAATTTAAATGGGACCGACTTTGGGGTATACCCTTTCCAATAAAAAAAGAATTATCAAAATCGGACAGCACTGAAAAAACTTATGCGTAGTCATAAATAAAAAAAAAATACGCGTTGACTTGAGAAACTCCTCCGTTTTTTCGTCGGTTAAACATATCTTTAATTTCGGAAGTCGGTGACTTTGGATATGTATTTAATTTTTTTGACACCACCTTCTGAAATTAAAGTTATTTTTCACTTTGTAGTGTTTTTGGAAGTCGGATGTTTGTTTTTTTTTTTGGAAAAAGTTTTTAATTTTCGTTTTTTTTAGTATAGTAGTACCCCATTTGAAATTTCAACATCCCTTGGGTCAAAACAATGCATATTTATGCGATAGCAGCAATCGCGGTTGATTTGCTGTGATTTTGTAAAGAGTTCCGTTGTCTGTCTCCGAAACGCATCATCAGATCTATATGAAACTTGCTTTTGCTAGGGGCTTCGCCCGCGCGGGAATTTCATCCCATATTTAACTCCCATTGAGTTGAATTTCGAAAATTCCTTCCTTGGAAGGACCAAGGAAGGAATTTTCTCTACATTATAAAGGGAACCTCTGTACAACATTTCAGCTTGGGCGTTGATGAATCAGTCAGTCAGGACTTTTCTTTTTGTTTTTATATAAATTTAAATGGGACCATTTTGGAATAAACCCCTTTTGAACAAAATAGAACTTTGCAAATCCGTATATAAATGACGGAGTTATGCCCGAACATACCTAAAACAAAAATATAAAAATGTCGAATAGATAACCTCCTTCTTTTTGAAGTCGGTTAAAAATTGAAGTTATCGGCATATAATTATATGAGGGGTCTTGCCTTCGAAACTACATCAGGGGAGGTCATTAATCATTAAAATGAAAGGAGAGGGCTGATTACCGAACCTTGACTCACACCCGAGCAAGTGTGGTATGGGAGTGACTCGTACACACCTAATCTGACAAATTGTTGTTGGTCCCACAAATAACCTGCAAGAAGTCGTAGAAGCCCCGGAGCAACACCGGTCGCACTGAGCTTTGAAAGCAAGACGTCATTGTTCACTCTGGCAAACGCTTTTTGAAAATCATAGTTTAGAACGTCTACCTGGCGTCTGCGATCAAGACTAGTAGAGATATAATTAACTAGTCTAAGTAAATTAGTATTGACGGATCTTTTTTCGCGAAAGTCATGCTGCTCATTGCAAAGGTACTGTTTCACTTGCTTGTAAATTTCTTTTTGACATTCTCGAAAACTTTCGCCGGAGAAGATAGTATCGCTATTGGACGATATTCGTCGATTGAAGATTTATTTGAAGATTTCGGTACGGGAGTCACACATGATATCTTTTATGGTGGTGGATAGACTTCAGACTTTAGTGCTAAATAAAAATGTGGTTTAGGGGCCGAACGAGAAATTCCTTTCCCTATCATAAGAACCACGGAGGATTATCAGGAACAATAGAACTGTTTTATTTTATTTATTTCAGTGCTATAAAAATAAAATAATCAAAAGGCATCAAAAATACGTCCGCATCGTTGTCAATGGGAAAAGTGCCCAAAAGGCTGGCAGCATTGCCACGTTCTATGGCAATGCTAATTCTTTGGCCGAAAAATAGGCCAGCCCTTTGGTCACGTGATGAGTCGACCAACCACTTGGATATTTCTCGGAAAACTAAGTGGGCACTCGGACCCCATGGCCCTAGAGTTTCAACCCCAAACGGCTCGAACATAATTATGTGTTCCAATAAGATTGGAATATTTGCGCCGTTTGAGGTTTTCCGCAACTGCAGCAGCCGCCCCAGCACAACCCGCCGTACAAGAAAGATGGGATGGCGCAAGGGTGTCGACACATGTTGACCAAAGGCTGACCTAACTTCCAAGGCATTATGGTTATTCCGTCTGGTCTCTACATAAATAAGTATATTAGTAAACTTTTCAGTGCTTATATCACTTTCAGCGAAGTGTATTCATATAATTACCAATATTACAGTTGCTTGGATTGGCTTTATTCTCGAGGTCTAACTTTGCTACTTCAGTTTGGAAGATGCTCGCGAAATATTCTGCGAACGCTTCAGCAGCTGCTAAACCACTGTGAATTTTACCTTTGTGGGTTACGTTAGGCTCAAACCCGCCCTTTGATGTTAGGTTAGAAATATGCTGCCAGAATTCTTTGGGGTTTTTTTAAATATTCCCTTTGATGCGCCTAATGTAAGTATTTTATGCAGTCGATATAGGTACGACACTTTAGGCCAGCACCCTAATTACGTAACTCACGAACAATCATAATCGGTTTCACTTTGACAGTTCAACAATATACATTGCGTTATTTACGTTGTTGAGCATACATATATTTCGAACATGTCAAGCAATGGTTTAACAATCCGTTTCCAAACGAAACAGATAATGATTAATCGTGGGTTACGCAATTAGGGTTCAGATCTATATTCAGAAAATTGCTTATAGATTACTGCACATTTACTCTTTTTCCAAGCGGAATGTAATTTAACTTTTTTCTGGATATCCAGAATAATATCCGACGTAAACCAGGTGGGATATTTTCTAGTTATCTTTCTGCTTCGGCGTTTTTTATTATTTACAGCTTATTCGACACTTGTATCCCAGTGTGGATTAAGCTGTAAATAATATCATAGAAAACCTTGAGTGCTAGTGTGCCCGCCATTGGATGATTATAACTGCACCCCAAGATACCTCAGAAAGAAGTTTGTAAAGCAGATTGCGATTACATTTTTGAAATTCCAGTCCCTACTTCAACATTACTGGTTTCAAGTATTTCACTTTCATCAGATGACTGTAACTTTACCTGGATATCAAACGGAGGGTACACACGGTAGCGGATGGTATGTATCAGGGGGTGCCCAACCTTCAACTGCTGTTATATTAAAAAGGTCCTGAATGAAGACGTACACGTCGACGTCACAGGATGAGGTGGCCGAGGGGTTAAGGCATTGGTCTACTAATCCAATGTGTTCTGCACGCGTGGGTTTGCCACCACCCTCCCACCATCGTCAACATAGTTTTGGAAGCCTTAGACAGTTAGAAGTAGTTGCGTTAAGGTGTACATTCTAATTACGATCCTAAGCAATCTAACCTGTAAGTTTGGAAATTGTGTTGTGATGGCTGCCTGTAATCTTGGTTACACAATAAAGGGGTAATAGAAACACCTTTAACGAGTAGTGGTAGGTAAATTGTTTTATTTTTAATAATGATATCAACAAAACATTGATTGGGTCACTGAAACAGCACCAGCATTATTCAATGTCTATATTTTGTAATGTGCGTCTCAATATATAGTTCTTATTGTTTTCTTTTAGTCAGCCATAAGATTGCATATGTCCCGTATGTGTCGCCAGGCGTAAAAGAATAGCACCATCCCATTTATTCCAGTGGGTGTCGTAGAAGGCGACTAAGGGAATTACTAAAGAATGGGCAGCAGCGTTCTCTATTCATCTTACCACCATACTGCGATCGCTAACCCGCCTGCCAAGCGTGGCGATTATGGCAAAACCCCCCAAATTGGGAGAGGTCTATGTCCAGCAGTGGATAGCTTTCGGCTGAAATGATGATGATGATGAAGATTGCATATCTTTATAATTTTTGTATTGTTAGCTCTTCAGAAATTAGGTGTATCGCAGCCAGGCTAGCCATTAACGGGAAAGTGACAAATTCTTATACCATCGAATGCATTGTTTTCAGAAAGTATGGTGTACGAGTCATGCACGCGCGCATTGCAGAGATCAGCACTTTTCCGTCATCTTGCACAAATTAAAGTGTAGTTGTACTCATTCACACAACATTTATATGGCATTAGTTACGTGGTATATAGATATATTCAACAAACTATTATCTTTGGCTACCCGTAACTTATCATTCAAACTAACATACAAGTTGTGTGCGACCTAGTGCGACCCAATTAGCGGCGCATACATCAGGTGTACCTAAACCCGGAAGAACATTTTTTCGAAGGTGAATATCAAGGTTAGATATTTAGCTGACCTTGGCATATTTCCGATTAAAATCTGTACTTCTAAGAAAGATAAAATCTTTATCTTTCTTATCCTAAGTTAAGAAAGATAAAGATGAGAAATATTAGATCCTTACATATGAAATTGGCGTTCCGTCGAACGGGCTACTTCTATCTCAAATATCTGAATTGGGTTACCAATTCCAAATTCAAAGGCTTGTGTACTCGTGTTTTCAAACCTAGTGATTCATTTTTAATTTCGTGTCATTTGATTTTCTTACGAATACGAATTCCACCGTGGCACCAGCGCTGCAGAAAGAACTCGAAGGATTAATGTGTATTGGAAAGCTACTGAACAAACACCGTGGACGGGTGGAGACTCTCGTTGACAAAAAAAAAAAAGTTATCGTGGAAGCGTATGCATCGCAAAACGGCAGGTTTTTTTTTTTTTTTTTTTTTTTTTGGGTGCGAAATCATCAAATGACTTCTCCTGCTGAGTAGAGCAGGAGGGCGTGTCAGACTTTTACTGACTAAAACCCACCCGTGTTCCCTCAG
The DNA here is from genome assembly GCA_949987655.1 of Polymixis flavicincta. Lineage (NCBI taxonomy): Eukaryota > Metazoa > Arthropoda > Insecta > Lepidoptera > Noctuidae > Polymixis > Polymixis flavicincta. The sequence continues at coordinate 3,702,099 of OX465183.1, read as the reverse complement.
TAGCCCGTATGCCAGGGGCCGTGGTATCTCTTTCGAACAAACCCGCACCCCTGGCAGGCATCGGCCCTTGCGGACCCCATCGGTGGTTGCTGACATCTTTGACGGCGCGCGTGTGGAACACAACGCGCCGTCCCGTCTACCACCCTTCGGCCGCAGAGGATAGGGAGAGCGGCTAACGCTATACCGACACTCCTCTTCCCCTGCGGCCCCACCGCGTCCGCCATCAAACGGTGGCGGCCCCGTCCAGGCCACGGAAGGGAAGAGCGCTGCTCAGAAGCACCGGCACCCCTCCTCTACCGCAGCCCGTAACCCTCAGCCGCGATGCCTCCCATTCGACATCGCGGCCCACCTCAGTTGCGTTGCACCTCACCGCAACCTACTTTTTGGCCGCTACGTCGTCGGCTTTGAGGCAAAAGCCCTGACGAGCGGCCCCACCTTTGGGTTCCTCTTGGCTTCACCGTGGCCGGCATCCACGGTTACTGAGCCCCCCCGCAACGACAATGCAGGAACCCACTCGGGGGGGAAAACGGCAGGTTTCGGTGTGAGTGATGAAAACTCATACTCATAGCATTTATTCCAATTAAACCATTTACAGGCACTTTTGAACCGTCAAAAAATCGATCAGTAGGAAAGTTGAAGATGCCCATTCCAAAATGTAGATCTCTATGGAGAAGAACGGCTAGAAACTCCAAGGACACTCTTTTAAATCATGTTAGGTATTACAAAATCTTGGGAACATTAATCTTGTTGCATCTATATGTGAGAACAATGTAAAAAAAAAAAAAAACAATTATAAACATAAGATTAAAAATAAGCCATGGCAGTTAGGAGATGACCAGTCTCAACTGACGGCGAAACATTTTTAATACACATGAAATAAATTTCAAAAATGAAATGCTCAAAAAATGGATTCCGCATGGATTGAGTGAAGCACACCAACAAACACGCAGCATTCTCATCCGACACAATTACGAGGATCCCCTCGCAACATCCGTTGAATAGTATCATTACTTGTGATGAAAAATGGATCCAGGACGATAATCGAAAATGCTCATCGCGATGGTTGAACACAGGAGAACCAGCCAAATCCTGCCGCAAGCGAAAGTTGACTCAGATGGAAGTACTAGTAAGTGTCTGGTGGACTAGTGCTGGTGTCATCCACTAAACCTTCCAATTGAAAACCATGATGGAAAAGTTAGACGTTAAACAACTGACACTGCTCAATTGCTCTAGTCCACTGCTGCTTCAAGACAACGCTAGACCACACACTGCATAACAGATGGTCACTAAATTAGAGGAACTGTGGTTAAAAATGTCTCCGACACCCACTATACTCCCCGGACCTTGTTCCCACAGATTACAACTGTTTCCGGAAATTGAACAATTTATTTCAAGCTGTTAAAAAGCCTTCAGAGATTTTATTGTTTCTCGTTCCGATTTTTTTTTTCCGAAAAGATATCAACAATCTACCGGTTAAATGGCGAAAGTGCATAGATAACAATGGTATAAACAACAAACAATGGTACAAATATGTACATATATACAACTTCAATTTTAAATTGTTTTGCTTTTTCTATATAAATCGCCACTTTCATATGTAAGGACTTAATATCGTCATTGTCTTTAAATCAATCTTGGACAATCAATATTTCTTAATAATGACACTCAATCTTAGATAGTCTACGTCAATACTAGTTTACCTAAGATACCTGAGTACCTGTGGTCTTGTTTCTGCAGTCATGATGATGAAACGTGGTAGGTAGGTACTGATAAGAACATGATTGTCGGGTCCTCTTGAATATGTCTTTAGGATTGTTGAGGTAGACTGTGATTCAAATCCACTGTTTTGTAACTCTGATTGAGTTGTGATAAAATTACAGTCAAGATAAATAATGTTTTCATATAAAATAGTTATACACAGTATAAGAGAAATCCTATTGCTATACTTAAGCACTAAAGACAACGGCTGGTATAGAATCCTTATACATAGTTTCAGCTCAAAATAAAATACTCGAAGAATCGACACCAAATTTTCGGTTTTGATCATCATCATCATCATCATATCAGCCGAAAGACGTCCACTGCTGGACATAAGCCTCGCCCAAAATGGGGGGATTTGCCATAATCGCCACGCTTGGCAGGCGGGTTAGCGATCGCAGTATGGTGATAAAATGCTTGGAGAACGCTGCTGCCCATTCTCTAGTAAGTTCCTTAGTCGCCTCCTACGACACCTACTGGAAGAAATGGGATGGTGCTATTCTTTTACGCCCGGACACCCGGTTTTGATATGTTTCTTAAATTCAAATCATAACAAACGTGTCACCGCACTACGTAGGCCATTAATTTTCCACGTTACTTACCAATATCGCGATAAATCTCTTCCGAGTGATGTGTTTATTTCAATTTGGAAAGTTCGGTATCTGGTATCAATGTATTAAAAATTCTCATAACTTCCGAACATGTAGCGATAGGATTAAAAAACCCTTCCAATTTCGTTTGATATCATCCAAAGAAGCCCTGCCCTTGGAATGAATATACCCTTTCCATTATACGTTGTATATCTTTGTAATATTAATTTCTACACTCATAAAAAGCATCTGCCATCTTTTCTTACCACCACATTTGGTTGACCGGCAAAGAGCCTAATGTCCGCTTTAGTACTTGATGATACTGCAAATGAATAAAAATTTAAAATTTAGAAACACGTATTGTATTTTTTTTAAACGTAGAAGCACGCGGTATAACTTGTCTTGTCTATCAATTTCAGCTGTTGCAATTTCCATGAAATGCATTTTACTTTTAACCATTTTAGATGCCTGCTGCACGATAGAAGAAGTCCTACTATCAACTGGGAATAAGAAAAACCATGGAGCACGTGAGAAAACATGAAATAGTTCTGTCACGAAGATCTCGGTTAGCGGCGTGACACGTAGCCTCCAGCCCCCAGGGCTATCACGTGCAGTATTAATAACGTGACATTTTTCTTTTTTATTCTCAGTCGCAATCGTAGACATTTTCTATTAAAGTGTTGTTATGACTTGTGCAAACTTGGCCCTAATTCAAGATTATAGTTAAACTGAATCTTTTCTCGCTTGAATTTTCAGCCGAAAGACGTCCACTGCTGGACATAGGCCTCCCCTAAAAAAGGCCACTTTTGCCATAATCGCCACGCTTGGCCGGCGGTTGGCGAACGCAGTATGGTGGTAAAATGCATAGAGAACGCTGCTGCCCATTCTCTAGTAAGTCACTTAGTCGCCTTATACGATACCCTCGGGAAGAAATGGGATGGTGCTATCCTTTTACCTCCAGCAACACACGGAACCAGATAGTTACCAGGTATATAGTAAGTAATGTCCATTTATTTGAATTTATGAAATATTATGTATGCCTGTACCTTACCATATCTGTGTGCAAATGTTTAATTATAATTGAACCAGCAATACTATTCTGGCAGTCCACAGTATATTTCCTGGTTCACCACCCCTAAGTTACCTGTTGCATACATTTCGTGCTAGAACCGGCGCGTGTGACTGCGTGACGTGATATTTATGAAATAGAACTGTATCGAGTGACGACGTGCTCTCGTTAATGTTTTCTACGAGTATAAAGCAAGGATTCTTTTCTTCGGAAATTAAAGTTTATTTTTTATTTTTGAGAGATCTTGTTTCTGCGATTTTATTTATAAGCATTTATAAGCATCATGAACTACATAAAATCGATACTTTCAAACCACGTTTTAGTAAACCATTTACAGGCACTTTTGAACTGCCAAGTTGACTGTCAGATATAGACAGAAAGTTGAAGCTTGTTGCTCGTTCCAATATTAAAAATACCCGCCCTTCACCACTTCCTATTGATCTAGTTGCGAAGAAGTAGCGTAACGAACTACAGCTGTCTGGAAACTTCGGAGAACTTGATTCTTTCAAAATCAAAATATTTTATTTCACTTAAACCTGCAAAGGCACTTATGAAACGTCAGAAGCTAGGTGCACAGTATTTCACAACAGTATGCAAAGTAATTAACATATCAAAACACTTTTTAAAGCGATATCGTATTACTTAGTACCTGGGTTGTCTCGCGTCAGATAGGCAGTCGCCCCATATAAAATACAGGCATTAAGCTACATCCGATTAGACTGGAAGCAAACCCCAACAAATTTGAGAAAAGGCTAAGTAGACTTACAATTTTATGTGCTATCCGTTGTATAATTTTTGGTGAAATAAATAGATTATATATTATTATAAAACCAAGTTATTCTACTTAGGGTCAATTTGAAGGATGCTGTACCTTAAAAGGCAAAAACGAATTACTTCGCTGTCCATCAGCCAAGACTCTTTGTCCAAGGAACACGTAAAGGTAGAAAGTTGATGTTAATATCAAATAAGAAGCTCTATGGTCCCTTGACACTTTAAAAAATATGAAGCTTCTAAATCAATGCAATAAAAAATACGGACATACTTTGATACTTGCAAATAATAAAAAAGGTACTTCCCGTTAACCTAGAATAAGGAAATTTAGCAAGATGCAATGTCTCTTGCACAACTAACGGAAAAATCCAAAAATAGTTAAATCTATCTATATAAATAAAAAGACAAGTCCTGACTGACTGATTGACTGACTCATCAACGCCCAGCCCAAACCCTTGGACCTAGAAAGGTGAAATTTTGCACAAAGGTCTCCTTTATAATGTAGACAAGGAATACGAAAGGATTTTTCGAAATTCAACCCCAAGGGAGTTAAATAGGGGATGAAACTTCCGTGCGGGCGACCCCCTCCGGCCCATCTCCATATTCGGCAAGCCGATCCCTTGGGAAAAGCAAGCCAAATATCTTGGAGTGATTCTAGATCAGCACCTCTCCTTATCTGAGCATATCAGGAAGGCGCGCTCACGCGCCGCCTTCGCTCTCGGAAGGTTGCACTCTGTTCTGAACGCACGTAGCAAATTGTCACTCAAGTGCAAATTGCGTATTTACACGGCGTGCATAAGGCCCATCATGACGTATGCATGTGCAGTCTTTGCACACACGCACCCCCGACACATCCATAGGATGCAGACCCTCCAAAACTGTTTCCTCCGCCAAGCCACAGGCTCCCCATGGTTCGTTCGGAACGAGATCCTCCATCTCGATCTGAAAATGCCCACTATTGCTCAATTTATGAAACGCAACTCGAAGCGTTTCTTCGATAAAGCCGAGATACATCGCAATCCCTTGATTGTGAAGGCCGCTAGTTATGTCCCCAGTAGAATCAGTAGTATTTGCCGGCCGAAACATGTCCTCTCCGACCCAGATGACCCCATCACTGTTCTCCAAGAAAAGAATAAGGCCACCAGTACAGTACACAAACACAAACGACGACCGTCCTACCGACCTCGCCGCCGAGGTCCTCGCGCCCCGCGAAGACTCCCGAGTAGCGATCAGACCCCCGACCGTCCCTTGCTCGTTGATGCGCCAGCCCGCACCGCAGCTGAGCCAGTAGCTTTAAATTCCCCGTCTAATAATCATGAAAACAACTTGATCCAGCCTGTCCCTGATAGTACTAGCTGCCCCCCCCCCCCCGCCAGCGACTCCCTGAGCCGAGGTTCGTAGGTACCCCACAGGGGGTGCCCTCAGTGCGCAGTTGTTTTAGGTTTAAGTAGGTTTACGCCCTGGCTGGAGGCTTTTAGATTCCTAAAAACCTTCACAGGAAAGTCCGGTTGAGCAGTCACGGCCTCTCAAGGTCAACTACGAGATGCCATTATCAAAAAAAAAAAAAAAAAAAACCGTGCGGGCGAAGCCACTGGCAAAAGTTAGTCACAAATAAAATGCCATTACAAGCTTTAATTTGCAGTCTTATAATTGACCGTAACAGTAAAAAATAAAAAAGTTTTCACCATAGATGTACTTAGGTGCGAACTTTTTTGTATACAAAGTAAGGTTTGTTCTTGGGATGAATCCATCCCAACTACGGAACCCTTCATTGAGCGTAGTCCGATACGCACGTGCTCTGTTTTTTTAATCAGCAGATAGCTTAATCTGTAGAATAAAAATGGTGATTTAACATTACGTTATATATACAAGTCTAACAAATTTATCTCAGGATTGACAAAACGTTTTCCAAAAAAAAAAAAAAAAAAAAAACAGACTTCCAAAAACACTACAAAGGCAAAAATAACTTTAATTTCGGAAGTCGGTGACTTTGGATTAAGTATTTTAATTTTTTGTCACCGCCTTCAGAAATTAAAGTAATTTTACACTTTGTAGTTGGTGTTTTTGAAGGTCGGTTATTTTTTATTTTTTAAATATTTTCACCGTTTTGTTATGGTGCCTAGTGCACTATAACACTGGCACTGCCTACCCCATTCGAAACATCATCCTTGGGGTCAAAACAATACATATTTATGCGATAACAGCCATCGGGGTTGATTTGCTGTCATTTTTCGAAGAGTTCCATTGCCTGTCTCCGAAACGCATAAGATCGTGAAATGGGACCATTTCGGAATATACCCCTTTCGAACAAAAAAATTATTTTGCAAATCCGTTTAAATATGACGGAGTTATGCCCGAAAATATATAAACATGTCGAATTTTTAACCTCCTTCTTTTTGAAATCGGTTAAAAGTAGGCCTTTATTTAAAAAAATGATGAAGCGTGTTTAAAGGTTTGTCTGTTTGTCATGCAGCTACGCAGATAGAGATGTTAACAAAAGTTTATCATACGAGTAACATAGCGCGCGGGGGCGACGGCGACGCCACATGTAAAAATATAGTTAAGTTCCTGCTATATTACAGGTTCATATTTTACTAAAAATCAACCAATTACATCCTAACTTAACTAAACCTATTCACAAATAAAAAAAAAATACACCAATTTTTTAATTGTGAATAGGTTTTAACTAAATCTATTCACAAATAAAAAATTGGTGTAATTTTTGGTGCAAAATTCATCCGCATCACTGTCGACTGTCTATTTTCCCAAAAGACTGGCAGCGTTACCCCGTTGTATAGCAATGCTATTGATGCTCTGAGTTATGCGCAAATGGTGGGCCGGCCATATAGCATGGATAAAAGACAACAGATGGACATACACCATTACCACATGGAACGGCCCACAAGGAAAAAGACGCCCAGGCAGACCTTATACCCGTTGGGAAGACGACATCAAAAAGATAGCGGGACCACAATGGCTGCAAAAATAATAATAGGGACGATTGGAAGTCTTTGGAGGAGGCCTTCACCTAAGGGGGTTCCATGCATGAAAAAAAATACTTTATTACTACTTACTTACTACCTAATATAATTATAAACTTAAATTTTTATTCACTTAAATAAATTGAAAATTAGTATTTGAATACTTTTATAAAAAAGAAAAAAATATATAGTCGATTTAGGTACTTGGAAAAAACAAAATTTAAAAATTATTACGTGTACTGTTTTGTAAAAAAAATATTTGCATGTAATAAAAGGATTTTTTGATTTTATGTTTTGATTTTATTTATAGCAATGCTGAGCCACTGACCAAGATAGAAACCAGCCCTTGGGTCGCGGGAAGTGTCAACCAGCCATTTCGAGATTTCTTTGAAGAGACCAAGTCCTGGTTCCTCTTATCATCATTTCAGCCGAAAGACGTCCACCGCTGGATATAGGCCTCCCCCAGGCTCCTTCACTTCGACCGGTCCTGTGCTTCCCACATCCAGCGGTTTCCCGCGGCCTTCACAACGTCATCGGTCCACTTTGTGAGAGGCCTTCCTTATATCAAATACAACAAATAAACTACACTTGTCCTGCATAAAATATACTGAATGCATCTTCCAACTACATACCTTGACGTCATCGATCAAGCTATCAACCACTGTCGCCATGTAATAGCCCAGGGCAATCACTACGTTACTTCAATTAGTGTGTTTGTCTGTTGATTGATTGCTTAATATTATCTAGAGCGGTCTGTGGTATGTCACTTCATTGAATTTGTGGGATTCTAAGACATGATCTTCTGTAAATCTAGTAAGCCTTATATGGATGGCTGGGAATAAGTGTTATCGGCTTTTACTGACTGAATGTGTATCTTTGTTTTGGACAGGATCAGTTCTCGTAATATAGTTCAAGTATCTATTAGTTCTAAATCAGATTCATCATTAAAGGAAACTAATTAAAGGCTCCTGCAACAGGCGCGACCGACGCGACACTTGTCGAACAATTTCTATGAACATGGAAATTTTATTGTTCTACTAGTGTCGCATTGCGCCGTTTAAGTAATCCCGTCGCATACATGCATACTCAGCTTATAACTCTCCCACTGCTGGGATACAGACCTCCTCTCGGTGAGAGGGATTGGGCCGTAATCCACCACGCGGGCCCAGTGCGGGTTGGTAGATGTCACATGTCTTCGAACTTTTGATTCTAGGGCATTCCGGTTTACTCACGATGTTTTCCTTCACCGTTTTGAGAGCAGTGGTGATGAAATTATTTACACAAACTAATGTGCCTGGCTGGGTTCGAACGCACGACCTTACAACTCATAAGCCGCGGCCGTTACCACTGAGCCACCACTGCTCTCAATGCCGACGCACTAAATTAAAATCAAGACTTATCAATTAATTCATTTTGTATTGCAGGATCTATTCGTGTTGTCTAAGGACCCAAAACGAGATCGGGTCCTTTTTTCCATAAAATGAGGTTTACTTCAGCAAGTCTTATTTGAGTACCAACATTGTATACGGAAACAATTACTTCAGAGCATAAATAACATATATCATTAGATGCAATAAGTGGGTTCCCATGTTTGGTAGCGGCCATATATTTTGTGAGCGAACAGATATTTCTGCTGAGCTCTCTCCGAGTCGCGTGATTTATGGAACTGCTTTACCATTATGTTTTAGGTTACAATTTCATTTGTTTATGTTTTTACAGTTAAACTATTATCTAATATCTTTAAACGAGCAATTCTTGTATATATGTATAAATAATCTGAATGTCGGAAACGGCTTTGACGATTTTCATGAAATTTAGTACGCAGGTGGTCTCGGAGGCGATAAATCGATCTAGCTAGGTTTCATATTAGAAATGGTCAAACAAAAAAAAAAATCACCCAGCAAAGCTCAGTCATCCAGATATTGTATCAAATTATAAGAATAAAGATATTGAGTTTTCTTAAAAATCGAAATCAAAAGTCATTTATTCAAACTAGGCTGGTGTCAGCACTTTTTGAACGTCAAAAATTACAAAAGACAGTCCCCCAAAAACGCCCGCCCTTCACCACTTCCTATTGCTTTAGCTGGGAAGAAGAAGTGGCGCAACAAACTCCCCAGCAGCACAGCTGTCTGTTATGTTAGAGTTGAAGAGTTGCATGTTAGCATTTTGTTATTGATGCAACTATCTAACAATCACGATCATCATCTGAAGGCCAATTCTACTAATTAAAAAACGGTCACATTCAAGTCGCAGTGACATCGCAGTGCCGCAAAAGTTCCAAAATGCCACAAACGGTATTCTGGTACATCAAAAAAAATGAGGTTGACTGTAATGACACTGCGACTAGACTGGAATTAATAAATGTACTAAAACGGTATTCCGCTCAAGTTAAGACTTGAGATCGTCTTGACATCGAAAATAAGTTGGTATTCCGGTCGTTTTAAGAACGTCAAAACTGACGTAAGCATGAGATTGAAAGTTGACTGAACTGACACTATAAATTATAGCTTCTGCAGTTTCATATTTATCGTGTTATTTCAATTTTATCCTTGAAATCATCTTGTAACCGAAGATTCATGAAGGAAAAACTTATTCAGGAACACTGTGGTAAATAATTTTGTGTTTGTGTCGTGAAATAATACAAAAAAAGTGAGTTTGGCCTTTGGGAATAATTTTCATTCCTCGCACAACGTGCAGACGACGAATCGGCGCCAAAACAACGTAAAGAGCACAGGAGCAGCTGTTCTCAGCATTGCGGGCCACGGCGTCTCACTTAAAACGCATTTTCCAAAAGCGACAGTGCGTGTTTGCAAAAAGTTACAAACTAAACAAGCCGTACGAATTGAAGCCGCTTATGCCACAGGAACTAAAAACAGGATCTAGGAAAATATGAACAAGGTGTTGCAGCCAAGGTAGGTCTACTAAGTACCTACACATTATTTTATTAAAATATTATCGATTGTCATTCAACAAGGCAGCTATATTCTATCATACGTCATCACCGTATCTACTTAGTTTCGGTTCTGCGTTATCCGCCTGTAGCTCCGTCCAAACTTTCGTAGTTGGTCATAAGTCAGATTCCCAACTTTTGCCCAGCTCAGATCCCCAGAATTTGTTTGTAGATTTACTATAATATGGTACCTAGGTACCTAAAATTATGTCTCCTTTTTAGATTCCATACATTAAGATGATCTACGTGTAACACATTTTTGCTTCATAAGACCAAGAGGAGTAACGATATCCACCTGAAGTCCCGACAGAATTGTGGTGACGACAGTCAATTCCAATGGAGACACCCAAGTATAGGAGGTGCTATGGACAACAAAACAAGTATGACATAACCGGGAAGAGATTAAGTGCAGTAAGTGCCTAACCAACGGCTGAATGTGCATTCTTAGGGACGGGGTTGTCACACTAATACATTACCTGTTGACAAATACACATCCAGGACACTCAATAATGAACCACAGTGTGGCTAATTGTCATTCATTTGACATACTCAGACGTAATGAAAAAGTCATAATTAAAATACAATTTTAACCAGGATAATATACTATTATTAATATTAATTGTTGGTAATAGGGGTAATGTGAACAAAGGAGAATTAGTCCATTATTATAGATCATTGTGCTACCTTAGTTTAACAAAAATTGTCATGATCACATTGCCTTACAGCCAAAGTACACCACAGAAAGAAAATAACTTTAAGTTTAAAATTAATATGAAATTGCCCAATTTGACTTATATGAATGATACATTCCATTTAATTGACACTAACAAAATGTTGATAGTCATTTATATTTGACAAAATGTAGATTTTTTATGTAAAGGTATCTTGTCCCTATCATAGTACTTTACTTTTCTTTTACAACCAAGAATTTGGCTAAACAAGTTGCTTCTATTGGGCAATGCCCTGACTTTTTAAATAATTTAGCCAACAATTTGGTTCTTATTGATAAGAAAATAGAGGCAACCTCTAGCAATAATGTACAGAATTGCAAACTATTAACCCGGTGCATAAAAATGTTCAAGGAATTATTAACTAAGATTTAGAAGTAGGTACCTAACATTATTTATCAGTTTTAACAGAGTTGTATTGTAGTTCATGTTCAATTTGAATAATCACCAGGTTTGTATAGCAGAGTATTTACTCTGCCACCATAACACCATGTACCTATAGCATTTGCATGGTGGCTCATTCATTTTAGTAAGTACCTAACCAGCTAAAATTTAAAGAATATGAGGATTTTTTGTGCCTTTCTGTTGGGTCAATAGTTAAAATAGCCTGCATAGAATTGGAGCAGTTTATTGTATTAAGTGTGTACAGACCACCTTCAGGATTGTACATATAATTGCTTTGAAAAGGTAATGGATGTAGTGTTACATAAGATTTGTAAATCAAACTAGTCAATTAAACCTTGCAGTGATTTCAATGTTAAATTAATTAGATAACTAAGGTTCTTGTTAGTAAAAAAATAAGTCTATTTCAGTCCTACAATCTTGTAAACCTATTTATATATACTTACATGAATAACCCCTACCAGTAGTACCTACCTAGATACCTAATATTTATACACATGTTAATGTTGTACCAATTCACAAATAAATTATTAAGTTATTAGATTCTGATTGTTATGGGCAACAGATTAGGTAGGTACTATTCAAAACCAAAATGGGTAAAAAGGAAAATTGCTACCCCAAATCTACAGTTTGCATAGAAGCTTGTAAAGTTAAACTCATTAATACTTTACCAATTTTGTCTATGAATGCTGATTCCAATCATTTAAACTTCTTTTGAATTAAGATTAGACATATATACAAACCTTTTGACATTGGAGCACCTACTTTAGTATTGTATCGACTGTGGGGAGTTTCCAAACTTTGAATAATAGTAGGTGTAGGTACCTAATTTAATACCTTTGTGTGATATAGTAGCTGTAACAGAATTGACGCAACACCTCAAAGTAGTTTTTCCTAACTGAAAACGGAATCGATTTCCGAAACTTTAAACCTATAAAAAAATGAAGTGTTTTGCCATAACTACCGCCAATTGTACCAAAGAAAATTCAATCTTATTTCAAGGCAGTAAGACTAAATTTTAAATGCATAATGCTAACAACAACACGTTTTTCTTGAGGTCTTGTGTTCATTCTGTATGAGCGAAAATCACGGTCACTATAATAAATGTTTGTATTATTAATTAGTTAGGTAGTTGACAACTAATAAAAAAGATATTACTTCTGTTGTGCTAATTATTTTTTCTGCAATCACACGACTTCTGTTAACCCTTCTTCTCAACCCGTCGAAGTGGCGACGCCCGTCGGAGGCCTATCACGGCCTATGTATGGTCAACAGTGGACGCCATCGACTCCAGTTCTATAGGGCTGACTGACTGATTAATAGTCGGTAGGTAAGCACTTCGTCTGCAGCTATCACGGCACGCTTGCTCTTTCACTAAGCTCGTGAGTGGTGGTCACAGCTCCAAACTTACTACATCATACCTAAATATACACGAGACCATACAACAGAGAATGTAGACGTATCACGTATGGATTTTTATAAATGTGCTTTCATTCTATAGGTACATAACTACTTAGGTACCTACGTCTAATAAAATCGTAGCGAAGTCAAAACTGCATTGAATACCTAGGTAGGTACTTACTTGAAAAAAGTAAGTAAGTAGGTACCTACCTACCTAATTGCTACCTACGAAGTGTGACAACGAACCCGATAGGTAGGTAGCTATTAGGTATGGTTTGGTTTATTGTATTTGTGTTCGTTTGCCTCTTTTGTTTCAATGTATGCGGAAGCTTCTGCAGGTTAGGTAGGTATAAATACTACAGAATATGTACGAATTTTCCAAAACACAAGGCAATAAGAGTTTACTGCTGAGTAGGTATAGGTAGGTACCTAAGGAAGATAATCACGCTAGTTGCTATAACTTCTTAGCAAGTGCGTGCCTCTTGCATTTTGCACGAGTTTTGTTGTTTCATATAGTTCAGTAGTTAAATTAGATTATGTAACCTCATCATCATCATTTCAGCCGAAAGACGTCCACTGTTGGACATAGGCCTCCCCCAATTTGGGGGGGTTTGCCATATTCGCCACGCTTGGCAGGCGAGTTGGCGATCGCAGTATACCTACTGGTAAAATGCATAGAGAACGCTGCTGCCATCTCTAGTAAGCAAGTCCTTTTGTCGCCTCTTACGATACCCACGGGAAGAGATGGGCTGGTTCTTTACGTTCTCGCTAGGTACCTACGCCAAGTCTTTTTTTCGAAAGTAAAAAATACATCACAACTTGAAGAGTAGGTAAATACCATAGGTAAGCAAGCTGGAGAAGCCATCGATTTCATCGGCGGAAGTTCAGCTCAGCCGTCCGGGCTTAGGTATACGGAATATAGGTACCTACCAATCGTTTGGCCTTCCCTAGAACTAGTAAAAACGCAGAAAGAAATGAAAAACATAGGCACTTTTATTTAATTTGTTACATTCGTAATGACTACACCTAGTAGGTACAAATTATTATTATAATACAGCGTTCAGCTCGTGCTGAATAGTTGGGAGGCATAGGTAGGCACTTCTGCAAAGTATTGTAGGTACAATTCGCTATAAAGTTCATCTAACTTCAGGGTATCGAAGAATAGGTATGTCTTTGATGCTAACACAGCAAACAAGGTATAGGTGCGGTACGGAATTTGTAGGTATATCATAGCGGCACTATATAATGTAGGTTGGTATCTGTATGATTTTCCCTGCAACTTTCACTCAACGTTCATCAAATGAATTCACCTTGAATCCTATGCTCGGGTTCTGTTCCGAAATACTATGATATCCCCTCGCATTAATACTAGTTAAGTAGGTAATAAGCACCATATTCGAGAAAATCACTTTCTTCCTGTGATCATGCAATAAATTGTTACAGTCATTTCATCCATATATCAATTATTTTAGAAATAAAACTCTTTAATTATTTAAATAAAGTTTGACATTCAACAAAATGACGCGTCTGTGCCGCGCATGCGCGTCGCGATTACCAATACGTTCCATTTTTATTTTCCATGTGATGTGATTATTATTAAATATGTTAATGATTTTGTATTCTCAAAGATTTAAAATAACAAACGGGCTATGAAAATACAATTAGTATATACTAAACCAAGCAAACTAATAAATACAATAAAAATAACATTAAATAAGGTTGGTAAAAATTAAAGTATCACAGTATCGTAGGCGTACATTGAACCAACATGAAAATTATGTATATTTTAGTAATTGAAAACAAAGGTGACGTCATGAGACCCTCATGCGACTATGCTGCGATGACACTGCGACCGGACTGTGAACAAACCGAATTTTAAGGTGAGCAGAATACCGTTTTTTGATCTAGTCGCAATGTCATCGCAGTCCAGTGTCATGTTAATCGCATGGCACGTTATTTAGTAGAATTGGCCTTCTGATCTGACAAATTAATCGACTGTGTGAGAAGCAACGGCACTCACACTTGGGTCTACGATCCGCCACTCAATAAGTTAGTATGGTTAAATTGGATAAAGCTTTGTTTTGTGGAGAACCCTTTGTCCTGTTTATTTCTCCTATAAAGCTACGGTTAATGAGAAGAGCGGTGGCTGCCACATAACTGTCGCAGTGACGACTGTCATGAACATGATAACAGCGGGAGTGACTTTGTTGTAACAAACTTTTTCACAAAAAGAAACAACCAAATTCCAAAGAAAATAAACACTATTATGTGAAAATAAGTTTAATTTCGTAAGTCGGTGTTTGGCTTTGCGTATGTTGATATATGTATAGTTTTTATCACTGACTTCCGGAATTAAAGTTATTTTTCACTTTACAGTGTTTATTTTTGACGCCGTAAAGTCAAACACCGTAAACATCGTTATGATCACAATACTAAACTTGATCTTGTGTCCATCCTGTACCACGATTAGCATGTTTGTCACTGCCCGTATTATGTCCTCACGTGTCGCTTTACGGCATTACAATTATTCGATTTGAATTTTCAATTGCTTCGATTAGTTGATGTAATCGAGGCATTTTCCAATGTTATGGCATCATTCCAATTTCCATCATTCTCATAGTTTAATTACAAAGGTCTAAAGCAAATAAAGAAAATAATTGCTTTAAATTGATTACTTGAAAATAATTATGAAATACATTTAGTTGCGGTAAGACATGAGTTTAAGAAAAATAGAACTAAAGGGGAAAAACTGCTTCACATCCACGCAAAACGGCTAACTCTCAGCATAATGCTGTGACCCTGTGCAAGATATGCCTTTCATAGGGTCACAGCATTATGCTGAGAGTGGCTTGTGGCTATGGCCATAAGGCTCTGGTTTTTAACAAACTTCAAATTAGCTTTCTAATTGTTGGTAGTAACATATATTTGTGTGATAGTTGACATGATTAGCATTGAAAGTTAACAGGCGTTAGACAAAAAAACAAAAGTCAATGAATTAAAACCAAAGCCATCTTACCAAATTTCCCACGGGTTCGTTTCTTTTAACTAAAGTTCTTTCACACAGTCCCTAAACTCATTCGTAATATTTTATTAAAAATAACATGCGTCCTTTATACGGGTCCTTACGCTCAACTGCAAATGAGGTGTGAAGGGGACCTCCAGATGTGACTGCGGTGCATAGCAAAAAAGGTCTTTGGAAATAATGGGTTCACGAAACCCGAAACTATAACTGTTTTTTATGGAAAATGCATTATTTAGAAAGCTTTTTTATGAAACCTGTGTTTTGTTTATTAGAATCCTATCAAATTATAATTTAAACAAAATGGCCGGTATAATATCATGAAAGGGTTCATTTTCGCAATTTCTATAGGGATTCATATTCCAATTTCAATTTCATATTTTCGATTGCTTTTGAAAGGATTGCTTTAAAGAGTACACGCTCTTTGTGTTACAATAAAATTTTATGTTCGAAAGTCACGATGCAGAAAATTTAATTTAAGTAAAAGTCATCTTGTGAAAACAAGTCAAAGGTGAAAAGTACATTTGTACACATACATTATAAACTCACGCCTTTTTTCTATGAGGGTGCCAGAAACTACAGAACGCCACTTACTACGACCCTTGCTTGTGTTTTGTTTTTGTTCATTTACGGTCACATATGCATGCGGTTTGCGAGTACTATGCATCTGACTATTCCGAAACTATCACGAACTAGCTTTTGCCAGCGGCTTCGCCCGCGGAACTTTCATCCTTTCATTTCTTTCTATTAACTCCCTTAGGGGTTGAATTTCGAAAAATCCTTCCGTATTCCTTGTCTCCATTATAAAAGGAACCTTTGTGCAAAATTTCAACTTTTTAGGTCTAAGGGTTTGGGCTGGGCGTTGATGAGTGAGTCAGTCAGTCAGGACTTTTCTTTTTATTTATATAGATAAGTTTAGTATTTCCTTCTAGTGTATCCCTCCCGGCGTTTCCATTGAAACTACCTTGTAAATACCTGCCAAAATAGGAACTTAGAGTACTCATCTAATAGTCTAAATAAATGAATTAACTCATATCAATAACTTGCTAATAACTAATAACTTGTGGCTAAGTAACAAAAGCTGCACGAGTCGATCGGTCAGGCTAAGCTACGCTTGCCGCGGTTGGTCCGTGGATGGGTGACCATCTTTGTATATCAAGATCCCTCCGTGACTCGGAAAGCACGTTAAGCCGTTGGTCCCGGCTGTAATTTCTCATTGACAGTCGTTACGGGTCGTCAGAAGCCCGAAAGTCTGACAACCAGTCTTACCAATGTCGTGTCTACCTATCCCTAACAAATAAAAGGATAAAAATAGACTAGACAATTTAATTTAATAAGAGGGAAAACAAAATTAGTGAAATTGAAAAAAAAAAACGAACCTGCCTTAAAAATAATGCACTCTAAGGAAGAGGTGAAGTAAGTAGTAGGTGAAATAAACTTTAGTAAATTAGTCATGGAAGTAATTTCATAAACATAATGAACGTTAAAATGTATCTATATGTTTTCACTTAGTTCACAATCTGCTATTACAAAAAAAAGTATACTAAAGCCAGCGTGCTAACTGGGAACCCAATACTTTCATGAAAGAAAGCACTACAATGCCTGCCATTCATACTTCAGTCTCCAATGCTTATTGATTGCCCTGCTCGGGACTTTGCATATTAGTATTGAGGTGTCTGTCATATAAACTACCCTGCCAATGGCGGCTCTAGCTTCGGAGACATTCAATTTTACCCCAGAATTGCACACAATTATAACTTGGTTGATTTAAAAGACACTGCAAAGTACTAGGACCGCAAAATTGTGTAGTAAGTTATACCGAAATTGAATTTGAACATTGATAGGTATACTAAGTGCATTGTGGCTAGGGTTCTAAAGCTTTAGTTTCACGTTATTTGTATAGATACAGTGAAGGTATTGGTGATAGTATATTTAAGTGAATATTGAGACTCATCAATGTCTGAATTATATGCGCTTGTATCTTCTCATCTCCGATTTACGTTTTGCAACAAGCTTCAATTTTCAAAGAACTGACCGACACCTTGACAACTCAAAAGAACTTGTTCATGATTTAATTGAAATAAATGGTTTGAGTCTATTAGTCCATCAATAAACTGTCAGCTACTTCCAAAGTTCTCAGTTTTAAATTGAGGAACAATTAAATACTGGCAAACGAACATTATACGTAATAGAATATAAAACCAAGTCTTCTCAACAAAATTACCAAAGATAAAATAAATTAAATCAACAATCAGTAGGCACAATCGACTTTGTTAAGAAACTCTGTGGAGTATGAAACTCCCTTCGTTAATCTTCTGAGACGAGCCACTGAACTACATAGAGTAACGTGCTTTATTTTCAATTAAACGCTTCGTCCGGTCATAAAACTAAGAAAATCTTCATCAGACTAAGTTTATCTCTTTTACATTTCAAATTTTTTGTTACTTGGTTCTAAACTTTTGCTAGACATCAGTAACTTTTAGAAATTGAAGTTTGAATTTTGTTTCGAATTTGTAATAACAACTTTTAGAATATTTCATAATCTCTGTTTGATGTCTCTGCTGATTACCATTTGAAACCAAACCAATGCCATGAATGGTTTAAAATGATTAAAGAACGTTTTTTGCACTATTGAGTGCTTTCAATAGTTATTTTTCTTCTAGTCTTTGATACGAATACTAAATATGTATAGTTACCGTTTGTAATCTTGAAACATCTTATAAAGAGCGCAGTAAGCTGTTTTTGAAACGATCTCAGTCAAGTGGTAGGTAAACTAAGCCACGCTGTGTCTCAAATAAAAAAATATTGTTTTAAGAGACTGCAAGTATTTTGCTACTAGATAGCTTATTTTCTAATGCCTTGGAAAGATGTTAAGCATAAAATAATAACAAACCGTTCTTGTTTAAGAAATTCAGCTCCTTTAACGAAGCCAAGAACAAACAAAAATGTCATTCAATAGGCATCCTTATGCGAACAGCACTAAATAATTCCCCAGGATCCCATCCTTGCATCCAAAGAGCTTCTAAGCATGAACGACGTGGCACGTACTCTGGGTTCAACACTCACGAGTGGCACTGGAAAAGGTCACTATAAGGCTATAACTCACGCCGATGACGCATTCTTTCCACGTAACATATTAGGCCAGTATCACTCAAAGTCTCGACACGTAGACTTTAGGACCAGTAGTAATCGCCATGTGAATTTTGAAGCGATGGTCTGGTCTAGTGTTGGACGCTGAACGTGTGACAGTAACCTTTGAGATGAATCGTGTAGTCCGCACGTTTGTGATCCGGGAATAAAATATGAAAGAAAGTATTGGTTAGGGTATGATGTTGTTGGTTTATTTATAAGATGGTTAGGACAAAAAAGGTACATATAGTTACGATTTCAGACATTTTAGATCAAAAGTGCCCTAACCTGAGTGAAACTCGTAGTACATGTGCCCTAACCAGAGTGAAACTCGTTTAACTTAGGTCAGCGCACATGTTAGGCACAACAATATCTTAGTGGATTTAATATCTTCAATCTAGACAGACTAAACAGACTATTCATTTCCATGAATTTGACAAGATTTCAGTTTTATGCACCTTATCTCAAAGCTAGTCGTACTAAAACGAACTAATGAAGAATAACTCTTAGCAGTATCTAGCGACACGTGAATGATTTCCAATTGAAATGCAAATGAACTTAATGATCGACCTTTTAAGTGCAAATCGAATGAGGTTCAAGGTCGAGTCAAGGTCGGTCGTTCAAATATCTTTTCAATCTTTCCTTTCAGGCGATGAATGGAACTTCCTAATTGATGTAATCGAATGGTTTTGTGGTACTCGTAATTCTAGACATACAATACTTAATTGAAGCCCGATTTACGTAAGTAATACTTTCCATGTTTGGGTTCAAGTTTTTTTTTTTATTGTAGCCTCTTATTATTCTGTTGACCCAATCTTCTAAGGAAAGTAAAACAGAGCTTATTTTTCTAAAGATTATTAATCAAAGACGAAGATTATTAATCAAATCATCATAAAACAAATTTCCCAGCCGCGTCTGTCTATTTGCATTATACTCAAAAAATTACTGATCGATTTTTAATGCGGTTTTCACCAAGAGACAGAGTAATTCATTAGGAAGGCTTGTTAAGATTTTGTTTGAATTGGTTAACGCGGGCAAAGCCGCTGACAAAAGCTAGTCGACAATTTTAAAAGCTTCATTGTTTTTTTAAAGAGATTTTCTTAAGTCTCTAGACTCCCATTTTAGAAGTCTTCAAACCCTATATGCTATTCTTGGTAACACGTAACCCAGGCCTTTTATCCGCAACTCGACATTCCTCTGCTTACATTGTCGGTAAGGTAGCCCTCGTATCATATACAAATAAACTATGTATGGAATGGAAACCAACATGATTGTACTGAAGAAGGACAAAAGCCATCTTGCTGGGTGTGGAAATAGTCATCATAGGATGAATGAATAATGAACTCATTGGAGACTCCAATATCTAGGAAACGTGTCTGGGTTCCGAGTTTTGAATATTATAGGACATCCTGAACTGTCTGGATACCTGACTCGCATAGCAATTTTATAGAAAAAATTCAAACTTTCAAAGTTAAATCTAAACAAGACTTTTAATCTAACTTTACATCAAACTTAATTCAGGTACAAAAATACAAATAAATAAAACATAACTCAACGACGACTCCATTTCGCTTCCAACCTCGACTTTTCTGGTTCTTTAATTTCGGCAGCTTTCATTTCTGGGAATATTAAGAATATAATTAATTTTCTCATCCAACGAATATTCAACTTTACAACGTCTAGAATAAAGTTGAATTTCCCTTACCAACATCAGTCACTTTAGGCTCGTTCCAGGGCTGCTTCACAGATGTACTGAACAGCACAAAGAACAAGTTTGTGAAGAAGTACACTCCTGACGCTACGAAGAATACTTTGCGCCACTCAGAAGGCTCCGTCTGTTGGAAATTTTAATATTAGTTTGTAAGAAATTATCTTCATATTACACTTAATACGTACTTTTGATATCTGTTCAGCTGAAGTGAGAAATTTTGAACAATCACTTTTAACGCTACGTTAATTTGATTACAATCAACGTTGTTAATTGAAATTGTTTACAATCAAATTATGCTTCATAAATAATGTAATTAGTTAGGTACTTCATAAATAAAGTCATGATAACAAAGAATAAAGATATTACACCCCTACCAAGGGAACAAACGGGAGCGGGCACAAAGAAAACAAAAGAATAACCTTTACCTCATCGTGGACGATAAACCCGCAAACAAGAGGGGCGATGATGGAAATGATGTTAGCCAAGAAGTTGGTGATGCCCATCAGACACGCGCTGAAGTTCGGAGCCAGGTCAATGTGAACCAACTGGAAGAGAAAGATCAGTGTTAATGCGTTCATTTAGACTCACAAGTAACCTAATGCTATCTATTACGAGTATGCTGTCTATACAATTCTAATTCATCAACAGTGACCTAGCTTTTTCCCAACTCTATTGGGATCGGCTTCCGCGAACAATTTTTTTGTGAACAATTCAGTTATTATTTTCCGTAATGTAGAAGATAGAGGATATTTCAATCTAATAACATTAAATTTATTTAGGTGTTTATTTTAGACATAACAGTAGTCCATAGTTTCACACTCATAGAATTAGGTAAATTAAAAACTATTTTAAAATATAAAACAGATGATAACCTAAAGGAAAATTGTGATTAACATTTGTGTATCTTATGACGTTGAGACCCAATATGATTCTAAGTTATTACATTTCTCTTTAAATCTTCTTCAAACCAAACGCATTTCAAAATACGAACCGCATGGAATCAAATCTTCCCACAGAGAAAGTTTCATGTAAAACTTAAGAGAACTTAGCGTTCTACAACTTCCGGCTGATAATTCGTTTAACTTCTTAAGTGTACCACAAGGACCTGTCTTGTGGCCAGTACTATAATTTTCTAATTAATTCAACATGGAAATAAAATTGCATTAGTTCCTTGATTTGTTTCAGCTACTTTTCCCTTCCAGTCTTGTTTGACATACATTTTTGAGCAGAGCGAAACTGTGAAGTACGCATATCTAATATATTTGAACATTATGGCTGCATCAGGTTAGACTGGTTAGTTAGGAAAAGGCTAGACGTATGATGATGATGTCATTGATTTCCGAAAATAATTTGCTCATTGATGGTTAAAAAACACAGACACATGAATAAGTCTAGCATTGCTAGAATGAGCGGAAATCAGTATTTCGTACGTGGTACCCCCACAAAAGATCAAACCCAGCACCATTCTTAAATATCATCATTTCAGCCGAAAGGCGTCCACTGCTGGACATAGGCCTCCCCCAAGCTTCGCCACTTCAACCGGTTCTGTGCCTCCCGCATCCAGCGGACTCCTGCGGCCCTCACAAGGTCATCGGTCCACCTTGTGGGAGGCCTTCCAACTTTACGTCTTCCGGTACGCGGTCGCCACTCCAGAACTTTTCGGCCCCATCGGCCATCTGTTCTACGAGCAATGTGCCCTGCCCACTGCCACTTAAGTTTGGCAATTCTTCGGGCTATGTCGGTTACCTTGGTTCACTTCTTAAATAAAACTTAAAACAAATTACAGCTAACTGTCTACATAACAAGCACGAATGAAGGACGTCCTATGAAAGCTTCGCGACCATTTACGTTGACTAGTGTATATTTATAGTCTAATACAAAGATGGGTCGTTTATCTTTCCATGTTATCCCCACTCTGCTTTCCACTTCACAACATTTCCGGATGATGTATGACTTGAGCGTTGAAACTTGATGCATTTCATTAATCATAGCTTCAGGTTGTTGCAAGCTTGCAACTTTGTGTTTACGAAGCAAATCTGTTTCTATGGCGTTTTGAATGTGCTGATGACGCATCAAATAAAGTGGATGAGCTCATTATCTCTATATTGAAAACATTTATCCTATTATGTTTTTCAATGGGATTATTTTGTGGGTAATTTGGTTGCCTATTCATGTTATTGACTATTTTGAGTAAGTTATTCACAACTTTTTTTATTCACATTATTATCAGACTTTCTTTTTAGGATTATTTTAACAAGGGCGATTTTTTGTAATCAAATCTGAAGCATCTATACTGTTATTATTAGTCTTACCATATATCCAGTGTATTGCCCAGCATTGATTCCCACAGCGATGGTGAGCATAACCACAGCATATACCATGTTGCCTTCAGGACAATACGACAAGCCTATTAACGCTATTGCTGGGCCCCATAGCCCTGGAAAATTAAATAATAAAGCTGTATTTCTTGTACTAGACGTAAATATTGAACTAGTTAAGTATATTCAACTTGAAAATATAAATAGTCATTACATTTAAGAAGGGGTATAAAATTGGACCAATCGCAACAAAGAACAGGACCAGTAAGATGAAAAAAAAAGAACTCACCTATGGTATTAAAGAATTTTCTAGTATTGGAAACACTGAGCCATTTTTTCCTAATAATAACATCTGTCATTGTGCCCATGACGAAACTTAGCAAATACATAGAGAGGTAGGGTAGAGATGAGAGAATACCATTCTGAAACAAAAACAACAAAGTCAATTTAAATTTGGTCATCATCTTTCCTTAGCGGGCCCTTGATCCTCTGTTTTGTTATTCTTTTTTCCATTCTTCCGTGTCAGCCAACGCTATATAATTCATTTCTTTTTCTTTCATAATATTATCATATCCCTCTCACAATCCATTTCTTGGGTCAGTTAAAATTATTATCTGTTAAATAATAAGGTAGGAGGACGCACTCGCACTTGGTAAAGTGACGACCTTCAGAAGATGGCAGATCATAGCTGGATGAAAGTGGCCGACGACAGAGATAATTGGAGAGGACTTTGTCCAGCAATGGATAGGCCGATAATAATGAAACAAATAAAATTAACTTACATTCTTGAGATTAACATTGAGCACTTTCGACATGTACGTAGGCATTTCGGTCATAAGCGTGAAGAAGCCCCAGTTCTGTCCACAGTGAGCCACTATCACCGCCCAGAATGGCAGTGACGTCATTATCTTCAGCCACGGAGTTGGATACCTCTGGAAACAGGAAGTCATGTATTTAAAAAAATATCGAGATGCAGGTAGAGTATTTCTAATACCTTCAAACGAGCAATTCTTGTACATAATTATATAATCTGAATCTTGGAAATGGCTCCAACAATTTTGATGAAATTTAGTATGCAGGGACGATAAATCGACGATAAATCGATCTAGCTATGTTTCATTTTTAGAAAAGGACAAACAAAAAAAAAACCTTGCTAAGCTCGGTCATCCAGACATTAATTGTAATAACAAATATGGCCAATGATTGACTGATTAAGTATGTTAATAATACCGATTAAAATATGAGTTAGATTTTAAGCGCAAAAGATAACGTCAATATATATTACTTGCTCGATAGCGAATACTAGTTCGTCAGCAATTACATGGTTTGATGTTTCAAAAAAATATGAAATTTTTGAGCGTAAATTATAAATTATTTTATTTATGTAAGTAGGTTTGTACAAACCTTTTTTACACGTCAATCATATTTTTAAAAGTAGTGTTAGCGCTTCCTATCTGACTACGCTGAGAAGAGAGGCCGAAACAAATTCAGTCACAGTCTCTTTTAAAGTCCAGACATAATTTTGGTCAGATCATGTGAAGACCTTGTGGATTGGTGTCTGAAATGATATTTTGAGGAAAGAACCACACAGATTGAGTGGACCTGTCCAATCAGTGCACGCATTTATCAGTAATCATGCAGCTCAACTCAGAACGATTTATTAAATTTATTCCATTTAATTTCAGTTTGTTCTTACCTTCTGTTCTCCAACTCTTCCTAAAGAAGTCTGAATATACAAGACTTCTTCTTTAGAAATGAATCTCGATGTTTCTGGAGAGTCAGCGCCAAAGATCATGTAAGTAAATGCCCAAATTGCTCCCAAGGTCCCATTCGCGTAGAATATAGCCTGCCAACCCCACGACGTGGCCAAAAAGCCTGATGCCAGTAACTGTAGAGCTATGCCCAATTGCCCACCTGAAAGGCGAGTCATAAGTAATTTAATTACAGACCTTTTAATTGACTGAATTCAATTTGATTTTCGTTTTGTGTTAATTCGTATTTATTTGTGACAGTAGGTAATTGAATGATAAAGTAAATCATTGAAGAATTGTTTTCAGAGTTTCATAAATAATTAATATGAGTTTATCAGAGGTGTCAATTGCGCTGTTTTTTGACATTTAATATTGAATCTCTAATGTACTAAGACTAGAAGATTAATAATGTTTACGAGTAAAAATGATTAATCTTCTTGTCTTGAGCGATAGTAGGTAAGTAGGTAGGTAAGTACACATTTTGCTTTTGCTTATTATCATTTACTAAAAACAGCCTGAATAAAAGATCAAACCACTGATTGCAGTTATAAAGCTCCCAGTGCCAGATATTATTCGAAAAACCCTAATCAAAACAACTCTTAAAGTCTCCATTCATATTAAGTCGTCATATTTCGGAAATAAACTTCGTTTTGAATATGAAACACGGCACTTTGGCTCACAACCGTCCAATTACGTGGGCTTCTACTCGGGAGCCAAGTTTAATGTGATGTGTTGTTCAACTTGCAACGAGACAACGCAGACGACAGATTTTTTAAGCGATCAACTCTGCGACACGCGGAGTCTGAGCACCCTTCCAACTATACAATCATTTATATTTAAAGCTCTTTTACAGCCATAACATACACTAATGAGTTACTAGAAAGGTTGAGAAATTAGTGCAATCAGTACTAATTTGCAAGTTTTGAAAGCCTAAAACTTTAAGAGAGGCTTACAAACAATAATAATGCAGTGCTGAGAGGATTTGTGCACCATAGTCTGGAATCGCAAGATATTTCAACGGGCAAAACAGTACATTCGTCGCGAATTCTGTCTTCAGACACAAAAAGCGCGCAAAATTTCGCAGAGTTTTTGTCGTGTCGAGTGAGTCTGTCGTCTATGAAAGCCCTTATACTGAATAATGTGAACAGAATACGATGCGACTGCACTTGACTTTATTGCGAGTTGTTGAGTATTACAAATTAGGAGTAGCAACATGTAGGAGCTCTTGTACCTTTGAAAGAGCTTAAACTAAATTTTGTTCTAGTTTGTAAAAATGTTCAGTTACAGTGGAATTAAGAGCATTTACTTTGGTCTAATAAAAAAGGGTTAATTGCAGCCGTAGCGAAATAACAGGTTCTAGTTTATTTTGAGAATATTACTCAGGCCATGACCAATAATATAAAACCTCTTAACGAACACCATATGAAGAAAATTTAATATGTAGGCAATAATTCCGTTACAGCAGTGACACATATTTTGTATGAACCATCGCATAAGTACCATAAATAGGCTGCACCAATGTACTGCGGCCTGATATGGCGGTAATTTGCACTTGTTGTCCTAATACAGTATAACGACTAGGTCTATAATGTTTAAATGAATTTGGTTCTTATCTTACCAGCGTACACAAACGTGGCAAGGAACCCTTTCTCCTGCAGCGGCATCCACTGGCTGACGAGATGGTGCGTGCTTGGGTAGATGAAGGCTTGTGTTAGACCCTGGAGGACTCGACACGTGCATACTAATCGCCATCCACCCTGGAAGTACATAGGTGTGCTCAGTAAAAAAAAAAAAAAAAAATGTATCTTTTTATGTTATGATGAAAGAGAAGGGGGATGTCTTTGCCAAGAAGTGGGGTTTGTATCCAAATCTCTGTATTGTATTTTAATAGTATTACTTTTTAATTAAAAATGATGCGCCTTTGTGTTTTTAATAGCAACATAAAAGTTACATTTTAAAACAACTGAATGCCCCTATTATAATAATGTATACTTCACTGACATTGAATTTTAAAAAGCTTCGAGTAATTTGTAGGTAATTACACTTTTACTACAATTAATACGACTTGACAAAAACCACATCAAAATCCATTGCGCAATTTAGAAGAACGACATTAACACACAGAATCACACAGATTGACACGAATAACGACATTTAATTTATGATAGGTATAGATAGATTTACGTTTCTCCGTCTTAACTCACCCAAGCAGCTCCAACAGGCAGCAATAGTGACAACAGCGAGTTAACCAACACTGATATGGTGAACAGGACCTTGCCGCCAAACCTCCTGGCCAGCATACCAGCTGGCACCTGCAGGATCACATACCCCCAGAAGAAGGAGGACAAGATGACTGCCTGCACGCTGTGGGGCCACGCGAAGAACTGGAACGGGTAAATAAAATACATGAAAATAAGTAATTTGTGTTTTGTAATAAGTGTTTTGTTTTAGTAAGATATTAAACATAATATTTAATTGTACTCCTGTTTTTTTAATGCGAAAAAAAAAGAACCAAAAGTTTGGTGAATGGGAACTTAGGACCAAAAATATGGTGGATTGAAAATGATTGTTGTGTTCGTTGGCAATTAAAAAGCGTCACGTGGTTATTATCGTCTGAATTGGTATTTGCAACAACTAAGAGATTGACAATGTCTTAAAAGCAGAGTATTTATGTATAATCTTAACTTTTCAGTTTATTTTCATTCAAACGTTTACAGAGGTTCAAAGGGGTCATGTCATGTGCAATGTTAAGTCAAAACTGCTTTAGATATTTAGATAATTATGTTATGATAAATTGCAATTCTTCGTCGTCCCTTAAACGAGCCTTAAAATTAATAAATACTTTGCAGCGACAAGCTTAGCATTATTAATTCCTCGTTCACAAAACGGACTTCCCCGCAAGTTTCCCAAACCAGTATAAGTTCAAGATTAATACCCTGCCGCACTGCTAAAGCGGAACCCGAAACTTTGTCACTAATTAACAAAGAAAATAACAACTCAAAGAGTACCTTACGGAGTTTTAACAACCTTCTTACAAAGAATACACAATTTAATTTGACAAGTTACATAGGTATGTTCTGAATGTTGATTTCATATCATTTTCCTGCTGTACTCTAGAGGTAAGGGCAAAAGGGTAAACGATTGAAGATGTAGTTATAATCAATTCTAAATCCGAAACCGTTCATCATCATCATCGCTGCCTAGCCTTTTCCCCAACTGTGTTGGGGTCGGCTTCCAGTCTAAATAGATGCAGTTGGATACCAGTATTTTACATGGAGCGACTGCCTATCTGACCTGCACAACCCAGTTACTGAGTAATACGCTACCCCTTGGTTAGACTGGTTGTCGGACTTTCGGGCTTCTAACGAACCGTAACGACTGTCAAAGATCCACAAATGACAGCCGGGACCAACGGCTTAACGTGGTTTCCGAGGCACGGACGGGTCTTGGTGTGTAAAGATGGTCACCCATCCAATGATCAACTGCGTCAAGCGTAGCTGAACCTGATCGATCGACCCGTGTGGCTGTTTATTACTTTGCCACAAGCCCCCGAAACTGTAAACATTTACTTAAAATATAATAGCCTAGGAATCCAGACACCTTATCTATGAAATCCCCATTTTTATTTACCTATCAAATTAATATAAATATCTCTTTAAGTTCACCTAAAAATATTTTTCTTCTTATTAAAGAAAGGTCAACAGTCGAGAGATAATTTGAAGTCTCAGACGATAGACAGGTCCTATCAATTGTATCACTCAAAATAAAATACCTGCCATTCATGATTCTTGGTATCATTAATATTGTTTTATGAATAGTTATAAATTTCCAACGTGTAGGCAAATGTTATCAATGACTTGGAATTTGAGAGGCGATTATTTTGAGAACTTTGTTCGAAAGTAGTTGGAGTTTTGTGCCATGTTGCATCAGACTTTATTTTTAATTAACTTAAAGTCGTAATGTTTATCTCAAATTATGGGACAAATTTCGGTTGCTTATTAAGGTAGACTGGCCGTCTGCCTAAGCTGTGCTGCGTGAAAGGTTCAGCTTAGATCCTAAGTCGCGACACGGACAAAACTGTTGTTCTTATGTCTAAGGTAATTGTGGGCTTTGTTTTTTTTTTTTAAAGAAAACATTCTTAGTATTTTTAATAGTACACTGTCCATTCCACGGTTGCCTGGAAAGCGATAAGGCCGCCCATTGTATATTTTTTTGTGTTTTTTTTTTGTGATGTATTTTTTTTAATAAATAAATAGTATCATGGTCGTACTAATTTTCTGGTTGGCACTGGTTTAGAATATTCAACAATAAATTTATGCTTCACTTCATATATTACGCATCATTTCTAATCCAATACATTGTTACCGGTTCTCTAATCAGATATTTAAACTATTTCAATAACGAGCGAACAATAATTAACTCATGTGGTAGTAACCATATAAATCAATAATTGTCCGCTAACTTATCTATACAATGCAAACAACTAGTTTAAAACGCACTAAATTAAATGACAAACATTTTAATTAATAATTAAAATAATTATGACACGGGTAGTTAAAGTCCACAGTGTGTGCATAGTAGACCGTGTCCGGTCAGTGTTTACTTTTCTAAGAGCCTTCAAACTTTGCCCACGATTTAATTTAATTACTAAACAATTTAGTTCACAGACCCGCTCTTTTTGTACCGAGCTACGTAATTACTGTTACCGGCAATGCGAATTCTGATAAAGACTAATTAAATAATACACAATTTAAGGCGCCTTGAAACAGGTGTTTTGTTTGTAAATTGTTCTGCAAGAGTCGTTAGTAGAAGCCTTTAGTGTCCACAATATTACTGCTTACGAATACTACATATTATGTTTATCGCAGAAGATTTAAGTGCCGTAAAACACTTGGTGGAGGAAATCATTGACACAATTGGCAATGCAAAACTAAGATTTTGGCTGACAGTTAGAGTGTATATTTGCATGGATTCGTTAGGAGGAGACCTTCGCGTCTCCATGGAAACCGTAACATGAGAATCCAAGTTCTTTCACCTTTCCTGTGACATTGTGCATCAATCAAACACTAACGAACTAATAAACAGCTAGAAGCCAATTTCTTCCGTTCATAAATCAACGGTCATTCTAATTAATATGTGATGTTTATATGAATAATATATTACGATATGAATGTGCTTAGCGTGCTTGCACAACACGTAACGTCACGGAGGATAAGGTCGACCATATCTAAGTGGGCGGGGTTAGAGCGTCACAGTTGCGCAGACGACCGACTGACATCATAAACTTTCCGTTAAAGTCCCGTTTTATTGAGTGGAAATGGCCTTAGCTTCAAATGTATTTTTTTTTTACGAATATAAAATCATCATCAAAACATAACGCCTGTTTTCCCCGAAAAGTAGTAGTTCGGTAGTAGCGGTAGCTCTTCTACCTAGAATACATCCCAATTTATCAGTTACATATGTTTAAGTTCGAAATAAGAGGGGGAAATGTTCGTAAACGGGCGCTGTCGGTTGAGATTGGTCATCTCCTAACTTCCAAGGCTTATTTTTAATTTTGTATTTAGAATTGTTTATTCTTTTTTTTACATTGTTCTTACATACGGAAGCAACAAGAATAATGTTTCCAAGATTTTGTAATATCCAACTTTATTTTTAAAGAGTGTCCTTGGAGTTTCTTGCTCGTTCTTCTCCATAGAGATCTACGTTATGGAATGGGCACCTAGCGTCAACTTTCCAACTAATCGACTTTTTGACAGTTCAAAAGTGCCTCTAAATGGTTTAATTGAAATAAATTGCTTTGAGTTTGAGTTTTGAGTTTGAGTTGCTTTGAGTTTGAGTTTTGAGTTTGAGTTTGACACTCCGAGTTGCTACTGAGAAATTCATAAAAATACCAGCTTTTTATTACATGCATATGAAAGTAATACGGTACATATTATAACAAAAAAAAAAAAAACTATTTTAAACATTTTTATCTGTCTGTCGGTTTCTGCCAACTGATCTCCGAAACGACGTGACCAATTTTGAAGGGACTCACTAGCGTATAGCTGATGTTATAAGGAGTAATATAGGCTAGTTTTTATCCCGGTAGTACATTCCCGTGGGATGATTTCCGACATCAACGCAGCGAAGTCGTGGGCACAGCTAGTGAATACATAATAATCTCAATAACAATAATGTTAGTGTTCACGTGTGAGTTGTAGCGAGCATTAATATCAGTTGATCGCACACTAAGGAGATCGCACAATTTCATTCGTAGCTGCGGAAATACTATACAGGATAAATTTTTAACCAGTGCGCAAACTGTAACCATAAATTCAGCATCATTCTAGACACCCGGCGCAGAAAGTTAAGCAAAAAAAAAAACCAGATGGTTCATTCATTTTGACCGCGTAGGTATTGCAGTTTTCTATGAAACAGCAGATTTTTTTTTTGTATAGCCGACGAAAAATTGCTGGGGGTTTAGAACGATATGCTGAATTCATGGTTACAGTTTGCGCAATGGTCAAAAATGTATCCTGTATACAGGGATATTGGAAAAACACCAACGACCTCATATGAGGTCATTGTCACAAAATTTGCTGTTCCCTACATTTTGATGAGTTATACGAACATAACAGCCGTATTTTTTTTGTTGGTGGTGGTTTTCTAATAACATCCTATTAGTAGCTTGGTAAATAGATTATTACTATTAGTATGTAAATAGATTTAATTACAGAAGTATCTGTAAGTTTCATCGATATTAACTTTAACTATGTGATCGGTTTTTAGTCCTTCGGTACCTATTTGTCTGGTGCAATAAAATCAAATTCATAGTAATAAATGCGCAGAACCTTTATGATTAAAAAGTCATGAAACGATTGTTATTATTTAACATTATGATTTAATATTTATCTCAGTTGATACGGTTAATAATATATAATTATATTACAACAATTATCTCGTGTGTAAAATTTTCCACGTTGATTTCATTGAACTCCAGATTAAACTATTTTGATACCTAGTTAATTAACGCTTAGCGGATTTTTGTTTTATTTTTTAAAACATAACGTTACAGAATTTACCATAATGTAACAAGTGTCAAACTGCAAAGTAGGTTCTCGTGGATTTTGCACGAATCCTTGCTTAATTAAACATTGTTAAAATTAAATCTAAATTAAAATGGCGCATGCGTATGTGTGCACAGAGTAGTTAGAGATTAACTACGATAAAATGACGCGCCCCTCCATATTACTATTTCAGTGTGTGTAGTCACATCCTTACGAAATAGTTTGTATGTAGTTGTAATTATTCATTTTCAGTGGCGTCTCAGTACGCACACTGCACACATGCGAGTCTTGGTGACACTTTGAAAATACTTTCAATACTTTTAAACGTTTTGAATTTTGGAGGGGCGCGCCATGTTAGCGTAGTTAATCTCTACCCACGCAACCATACATTGTACAACTACGGCTACTACATTCAGCGACATCAGTCAACCAAAATCATGAGCTCATTCCATAATACTCAGCGTAATTAAATCAAACTTAGACTCACGACATATCTATGGACACATCGACAGGCGTGGCGATTATGACAAACCCTTCTTTTGGGGGAGGCTTATGTCCAGCCGTGGACGTCTTTCGGCTGAAATTAATGAATGAGGTTTCCTTAGGACACTTGGCACTTCGTGTGACCTAAGTTCATAGGATTTACCTGTTCTTAAAATAATAGCCACCAGAATTGTGCCACAGCCGCCTGTATTTCAGAACCTTATATTTTTTACAAGAATAAAATAATGAGCGTTTGTTTAATGGATATTTATTATAAGCTTAAATCTACACCTGGTTTGTACAGACTAAACTGATGTCTTCAAAAGTTTATTTATATTTACTAACCATGTTTTTTTTTGCAAGTTATCACAATTTAATCTTTTGTTTTGTTTTGAGAATAATCACATGTTAGTTACTACAATATTTTGATAACAAGGTTTTTATGTTTTTTTTTTTTTTGCTTATCTTTGGAGTTTTCATTTTTACGATCCAATTAATTGTCTCCATAGTTAAGATAAAAACATAAACTTTTTGCCAAGAGGTCAAACATTATCGATTGTCGATAATTCTAAGGTTATTTTTAAAGCTACTTAAAAAGTAATAATTCTGATAAAATTAATTAATGCATTTATGGAAATTTTTAATTTTTGACACGACCATACAGTTTGTGGTAGGTAGGTAAGTACACCTTAGTAAGGGCAAATCATAAAAATAAACCTTTTTAGTTATCAAATCATCGCAAAATAAATACTTGTACAGAATAAATAATAATATAAATACAATACGAGTATAAAGCCCGGAAAATTTTCTAACTTAAGTGGCAGACAGCGAAGATCGCCCTGAGGATACGGTGGAACATACGGTGGAGGTCTGTCCGGCTTGGGCGGAGCACCGCCGTGTCCTTGTGGCGGCGATCTCTCGCGTCCGGCCCTGGTTCAGGCCATGGTACGGAGCGAGAGGGCATGGATAGCCGTCGCCTCCTTCTGTGAAGCACTGATGCTTGCGATAGGGGAGGCAGCGCACGTGAAGGAGAGGCAGTATATGCGCCCTCACAGCCCTAGCCTCCGTAGGAGATGTTCTGGGCGTCGGAAATCCTAGGCTGATTCCCGGCCACCGTACCGCGAGCTTGCGGTCGGCGAGTAATGGGTAGCTCGCTGTCCGGTAAGGACCAAGCCCAGGTTGGCGGCGTGTTGTGTACCTCGCGCGCCTCAAAGAGATGTCAGCACCAAGTGAAGGGGTCCGCAAGGGCCAATGCCTGCCAGGGACGCGGATTGTTCCAAAGAGATACCGTGGCCCCTGGCACACAGGCAACTGAGGATGAGTTATTTGATGATTTCTCGACTTCAAAAAATAAAAAAGTGGCAGTGGCAGGTTAATTTGCTCGCAGGACAGATGGTCGATGGCGCCAAAAAATTCTAGAGTCCAGATTAAATTTTTGTTTGACGTTTTCTAAAAATGAAACCTAGATAGATCGATTTATCGTCCTCGAAACCACCTGCACACTAAATTTCATGAAAATTGGAGCCGCTTCCGAGATTCAGATTACCTACGCTCGGTTTTTTTTTTGTTTGACGTTTTCTAAAAATGAAACCTAGCTAGATCGATTTATCGCCCCCGAAAACCCGTGCATACTAAATTTCATGAAAATCGTTGTAGCCGTTTCCGAGATTCAGATTATATATACAGGGTGTGGCGTAAATAGTGGTCTACCGATATGGATTCGATATACCAGGGCCCTGTTTAATAAACATTACAATCCTACAATTTTGTTAATAAGTGACATATTTGTAAAGTTTTTTGACAAGTGCTGTTTAATAAACCTTCCAATTATGTAAGAATTTTACAAGTAAAAATTTTACAATTATTAGATTTACAAGTGATGTTTAATAAACGTTTACATTTGTAGAAAACGCCTGTAGATTTCGATGACAAAATTGTATCTACAAATTTGAAATTGTAAGTTTACACATTACATAAAATGTATGTTTTTGTTAAAGATTTTTAAACCGAGAGTGGATTTCAAAATCTTAATTTTTTTAAAGTATTTAGGTAAAGTATATTTCATTAACAATCTAGGGATATCGAGACAATTCGATGGCCAGCAGATTTCTTCTCCAAATAATTTACTGACCACATACCTAGACACATTTTTTTGTGCAGTTATGTATCGTTCCTTTGGTTACACCGTGTGCATCTGCTATAACATGATATTGTGAGCCACAGCCCATCCAGCGCAATGTTACACAAATTTTGCTGCTGGCTGAATTTCTCTCTGAATTGTATTTTAGATCATGTCCTTTATGCGTTATCAAAATATAATAGACGGTAGTTTTGCAGACCCGAAATTTTTCGTTGAACGTAATATCTGTCACTTCAAAAGTAAAGTTTATCATTTTACGAAAAACCCGCCGTTGCCCTTCCCTCATATAGGCATTATCACTACTGTCACTATTTCTACTTCCACTACTAGTTGTTAGTACCTGTATATCAATTAAATTTCTTCACATGGTACATTAACATACACAATTGTAAAATTCTGACACAAGACGACTCCACATGTCAAATTTTTTCTACAATTTACAAAATATGTAAAATTGTAATTACAATTATGCGTTCAATAAAACAGTTTTCCTTAAAAATATGTAAATTGTCACCTGTAAATAGAAAATGTTTATTAAACAGAAATATGTAGAATAGTAGGTACAATTTTACAATTTTTTCAGTTTTCCACCATGGTAAAATTGTAAATTGTATTCTTTATTAAACAGAAACTTGTAAAATTGTAAATTGTAAAATACAATTACAATTTACAATTTGTAACGTTTATTAAACAGGGCCCAGATAATTTGCTACAAAATATTAAAAAAAACATTTTTACCCAAGGATTCCGAAAATATGTATTTTTTTGTTTTTGTATTTACGAAATTTCTACCTTGTAACCAATAAAAAATTAAACAATAATGGTTTTTGTTGAAATTACCATTTTTAACCATTTTTTTAAAGAAACATTTTAAGGTAGAAATTTCGTAAAAAAAACAAAAAAAAAAGCACGCAAATATTTTCGGAATCCTTGGGTAAAAATGGTATTTTTTAAAATATATATAATTTACTATAACATTTACTAAATTATCTGGTATATCGAATCCTTAACGGTGGACCACTATTTACGCTACACCCGGTATATGCAAGAATTGCTCGTTTAAAGGTATTATATAGATAAATTTCATGAAAATCTTGGAGCCGTTTCTAAGATTCAGATTATGCTCAGTTTTTTTTTGTTTGACGTTTTCTAAAAACTAAATTTCATGAAAATCAGTGGAGCTGCTTCCGAGATTCAGATTATATGAATATATATAATCTGAAGGTGGAATACCTCCCACAAAGTGGACCCATGACCTTGTGAGGGCCGCAGAAGTCCGCTGGATGCGGGAAGCACAGAATCGGTCGAAGTGGCCGAGCTTGGGGGAGGCCTATGTCCAGCAGTGGACGTCTTTTGGCTGAAATGATGATGATGATGATAATATATATACAAGAATTACTCGTTTAAAGGTATTAGAGCTAAAGAAAAAACAAAGGTTTTTTTTTTAATACTTATTATTGGGAAATGCTCATTCATGAATTAAGCTTTAAAATCAAATGGATTCTGAGAAGATGTTTAAGAACATAATGGTCGTTCTAAGGCATACTATTATATCAACGACTACTTTAACGATAAAAATAGTTGGTCGCTGTGATTAACTCAAGACAATGTTTATGTTCTTTTACCAGAATTAGCTTATCTACCGACAAGTTTAAACTTCACATAATTGTTTATTTTATTTGATTGTATTAATTATCTTTTCTTTTCTTCTTCCCAGCTAAAGCAGTGGAAGTGGTAGACTGTCTTGTGTAATTTTGACGTTCAAAAAGTGCTGACTCTCAGCCTAGTTTGAATAAATTAGTTTTGATTTGATTTGATTTTACCACTTCTAGCTGGGTTCTGGGTTTTTTTTTCCAGATTTTGTAATTTATGTTTACGTCCCTTGTATTAGTACCAACTACCAGTCCCCGTCACATCTATTGCGATCCACCGGTCACAAATTCAGAGTCTATGCTGAGAACCATTCCTGGTCAACCCTTCGGTGAAAATAGGCGTGATGTCAAGTTAGTTAATTAAGTCATGCTAATAGGCCACTTTTAGCATGACAAAATAGTGTGAAAATTTAAAACACAACATACTTGTCACTGGCAGATATAAACGTTAGACACGTTAGTGTGCTTTTATGGTTGCTATCAGTGTTTTGAAATTAAATAGTTTTATCAAAAAATGGATAAAAATAAATTTGCAATGTTTTTTTGTAGCCGGAGATTGAATCTGCACAAATAAAACTACGCAACAGGAAATTGGAAAGAACTTACGTCACATTGAAGATTACTTTGGCTTCAAGTAAAGTCAAGGCAACCACAAATTGCATCAGTTATTCAAATGTTTAACTTACTTGTTGATCTATACAAGTATGCTCGGGTTTGTAAATAAAGTGAACTTTCTAACTAATTCCAAGTAGTATTATGATAACCTATAAAAAGCAACCGATATAACTGACATAAAACAAGCTTTACGATTACCGATAGTAATGTTGTTGATAGTGAACCAACAAAGCTAATTTGAAATCTCATGAACACTGTCGAACCCCCAGAAACTCTACAATAATTTTGCAACATTTTTTTTCATTGCGGGAAGTTCTACAAAAGATAGTATTCAATTCGGGATATAATTGAATAAAAATCTATCGCACAAGTCAGTAAACCCTACTGCCATCTTAATTGGCTTACCTATGTTTTAATCCATCGATGACCCATTCTATTCTATTTTCTTATAAAACTTGTTGCGCCGACCCCAAATAACATGGAACAGCGGTAGGCATATGATAATGATGAACTATACGGACCGATTCTGAAGTAGAAGACGAAGAACTAGTTTATTCTACTCACGGTTTCCTTCCTCTCATCAGTCATGTCTACGATGGCCATGCTCATGTTGACTCTCATGGTGAAAGCGAACAGCATTCCGAAGAACAACAACGCCGTCTGCGCATGGCGGACTCCCAAGCCCTCTGTGAATTACAACGGCATTGTGATGAATCTCGTCAGGTTTCTTTTTATTCGTCTGTATACTGCTGGGACACAGATATCCTCTCTGTGTGAAGGAGTGGGTTGTAATCCACCACGCGGGCCCAGTGTGGGTTGGTAGACATCACATGTCTTAAAATTTTTGGTTCTAGGACGTGCCGGTTTCCTCACAATGTTTTCCTTCACCGTGATAGTTTTTATTTGCGAACTCTCTAAATTATAAAATGTCAAAGTGTGAATGAAGATATTTGTTTTATTTTGATGAGCAATGACAATAGATTGAGGCACGAAGAGCCGCCTTGAAGTAGCAAAGAAACACTACATCTTCCTGTAGACGGTTATTTTAAAAATGAACCTGCAGAAACAAAATCTATCACAACAGTGGATAATAAACGAATAATATCAATACATATGATGATGAAAGAGAAAGATCTTGCACATATGATTTGTGTACACAAGCTCTTGGTGCAACAGTAACTTATGAAACTCTGCAATATAGGGTAAATCCAACTAAGATACAACACAAAACTCTAAGCTTAGATCGAAACTGCAAAGTTCATGATACTATAGTAAAGTAGCATCAAAACTTTGACACATGAATTTGTCTCAGGCGTCAAATTGAGATGGAGATGTAAGAATACCTTTCTTTACATAAACTAATGCCTTTAATCTTCATTCAAGACAAAAGGCCTAGAAAACTTCACAAACGCAGAAGCAAACTAAGAGATGTTTGTACAGTAGTCCACGCCTCAGTGGTATCAAAACAAGTACCTACAAACTGGCCTCGTATTCTATTGAACCTGAAGATGAAGAACGATGACCTTGTGAAGGCCGCGGGTATCCGCTGGATGTTGGAAGCACAAGACCGGTCGAAGTGGAGGAGACTGGGGGAGGCCTATGTCCAGCAGTGGACGTCTTTCGACTGAAATGATGATGATTATTCTATTGAACTACACTAGGCACTGACTTTTACTGTACTAATTAATATGAATAATTACTCTTTTGCTTAGGTACTCCGAAAAATCAAAATCTGTCGTCTTTGGTTTTGCATTTACATGATTAAATTGACTGTCTTTCATTTTCATCAGTTGTGTATTAAATATGACACTAATTTTGTTTAGAATTTCAAAGTTTATGAGGCATTCAATAATTTTCTCATTTATTCTGCCGACTTAATTTCAAGAACAAAAAAACATAAATCAATACTTACTAGGCCTAAGAATTTCAATTTCCTTTTCATCGGCAACTCCCATGTTGGATTAGTACCGTTTTGTCACTAAATGTCCACCGGGCACTACCGCACATACGCGCAGGACGGCACTTAGTGTCAAGATGACACTAATCGTGCACTCTGAGACATTAGCGCAGATTTTGTAAAACTATGGAGTCGACGTTGGAGCTAAAATTATTTTCGTCTTCTATTTAAGCATGTTGTTTGAAGGAATGCTTTTAAGCTGGATTATTTTTAAAGAGAAGAGCCAATTAGTCTGGTTTAGTATTTAGAATGCGCCAAAAATCGTTTATACTTCGCACAAGTAGCACAACAACACCAATTTGTCCCAGCAACTACGACTAACTAAATAATACTAAATCACCAGCATGACGTTACATTAAGTTTACGAGTAATATTATCGAATAGTTATCGCGAAAACAAATTACTTTTAATTTTCTATTGTATTCTTAAACACATTACCTACTAGAACTTACTTGAATATTAGTAGTTTATTAAAATGTGGCACGCCGTAAAGTCTGTTGGCTGTTTTGAGCCGAATTTTAATTAAATTATATTGCACTAGTAGGTAAAATTATTGCACATTTCATAACCTGGGAAACCAACTTCAAAATCCTCGTTGTTTCTGGCCAACACATTCACTGTCCGCAAAGTAAACACAATAGTTAAATAATCAACATGAACCATATGTGGCTCATGGGACAGGGAAAGAGTTAATACTGCTAAAGTGAGACGACATCGTAACGTTGTTATGATAGACATTCATACACCTGATGATTTTAAAATGTATCTATTATTATTTATTGAGAAGGAATCTATTTACCGCTATTGGTACGTCGAACTATTTCAATCCAATGTATTACGAGACACTATTGCTATAACCAGAATCATGGTTCGATCAATCGGGTGAAGCTCATTAGTGTTCATATAGCGGCACTCGTCAACGGCACAGTTGCGTTGGTCCCGTAAGAAGCCCAAACATCGACCGCCACTCTTACCCTTAACTGGGTTGTGTAACTTTAAGGTAGGCAGTCGCTCCATGCAAAAAAACTGGTATTCAACTGCATACTGGAAACCGACCCCAAAAATAGTTAGAGAAACGCTAAGCAGATCAGATTGCACTAACAAAATATGTAGAAAAGACATGAAGTCAAGGAACACACCCCAAAAAATTTCATCAGAAAGGACATCCACAGATTCCTCTGTTACAAAATTTGTTAAGTTTTATGATGCTGATAACTTGAAATACAGAGAGGTTATCGCGTAAGGGCGCGAGAATTATATCAACAATTTGTCATTTTGATACAATATCAATGAGGTCCAGACAAAAGATTTTAAACCTTGTTGCTTTGTGTTAAGACTTCTACAGAATTCATGAACATTGTGAACAATTTTCAGAACTGTATGTGAACTTTGTCATTGACTTTGGCTTCGTTGTACTATTTTTAACTTTGATATCTTCTAAAGATAATTGCAATTAAATTGATCAGTCGTCAAAGTAAGACGTAGTTATATTTGAAGTAATATTATAACGGTTATAAACCTGTGTAAAATTTATGTTTTGTTTAAAACGTCATCTTTCAAATCTTGAAACAGGTAAAAGCCCTGACAGCTGCCAAGTGGATCTATATGGATCCGACGCAAGCGCAAATATTGTAAATATTTAACTGTCAGGGCTTTTACCGGTTAAATACCGATAATTTCTAAGCAGTAAGTTTCTTCAGTAAGTAGTTTTAGCTTCTTGGAAATACGAAGTTGCATCGCCTTCAATTTGTTTATTTTAAGGTTTTATTGTTAGCCATATCAACTAATTAACTCAAATTCTAAGTAATGTTGGAAAACATCGATTCCTTCCTAATCCTCATCGATTCCATCCTAAAATAAAATTACATAAAAATGCATTACTTTGTATTTAATTTCGTTTGTACCAAAATTGCTTGAATAATAACTGATTATGGCGTTTTTTTTAAAATTACGCGATACAAATAGTGAATCAAAATACAAAACTTTAACGTCACGTCACTTTGGGGGTAAGTAACTTTTATGATGATTATTTTGAATGAGTGTTGCCACCACGGAAGATCATAATGATTATTGCGTTGAGAGAGATCCCAAAATGACGATTTCATTGTCCAGACATAATTCCACTAGCTTTATCTGAATGAGCTGATGATCAGCTGATATGGCAATCAACGTCACTCAATAATTATTGACAGATTAGCGGTCCGGTGACACATTGTGGTGTAGTAAGCGTCGGTTTAAATTGTTATTGCTTCGCCCCGACTTCTATTGAGTGGGGAATAAGTGGGTTTGGTGCTAGTGACAGCGTAATTTTAACAGCTTGTAAATGTCATGTTCTATGCCAAAAGTACCAAATAGAAAAGATGCAGGGAGAGCCTTTTGACTATTCAGTCAATGTTGTGTGAAACCCTTCGGTTTGATAGCCGTAACTCTGATCACCAGTCTTAACTAAGGGGTACTTTTTTTTGGGTGGTAACTCATCAAATGACTTCTCCCGCTCTGGGTGGAGCAGGAAGGCGTGTCAGAGTTTACTGACTAAAACCCACTCGTGTTCCTTCAGTTGCCCGTGTGCCAGGGGCCACGGTATCTCTTTCGAACAACCCGCACCCTTGGCAGGCATCGGCCCTTGTGGATCCCTCGGTCACCCTGCGAAGGGTCAACGCAGTGGTCTCGCCGCCTACCACTTTTCGGCCGCAGGGGATAGGGAGAGCGGCCAACGCTATACCGACACTTCTCTTCCCCTGCGGCCCCACCGCGTCCGGCATCAAACGGTGGCGGCCCCGTCCAGGCCACGGAAGGAAAGAGCGCTACTCAAAAGTACCGGCACTCTCCTCCTCCACCGCAGCCTGTAACCCTCAGCCGAGGTGCCTCCCATTCGACATCGCAGCCCACCTCAGTTGCGGTGCACCTCACCGCAACCTACCCTTTTTGGCCGCTACGTCATCGGCTTTGAGGCAAAAGCCTTGACGAGCGGCCCCACCTTTGGGTTCCTCTTAGCTTCACCGTGGCTGGGAGACCACGGCTACTGAGCCCCCCCGCAACGATAATGCGGGAACCCACTGGGGGGGGGGAGGGGAACCTAAGTTGTGGAGTTCAGATAAGCGGTCGCTTCATGTAGTTGTTTCATACCTGTTAATGAAGAAGCTCTATCACGCAGCCCAGAAGTTACCACGCTAAATGCGTTGTTAATAGCTTTTAAAATTATTTGGGGGACTAGATTTTGCCAGCGGCTTCACCGTAGAGGTCGGTTTATTATACACACTAGCTTCTGCTCGCGACTTCGTTCGCGTCAAATTTCTTGCTCCCCGACCCACTCTGTCGCATCGAAACGTTTGCCCGTG
Organism: Polymixis flavicincta; assembly: GCA_949987655.1. NCBI lineage: Eukaryota > Metazoa > Arthropoda > Insecta > Lepidoptera > Noctuidae > Polymixis > Polymixis flavicincta. The sequence continues at coordinate 3,660,290 of OX465183.1, read as the reverse complement.
CGAGTACTTCGTATTCGTGACTCTTTCTTTTTGGTCGGCTCCTAAGGGCTTTAGCGTGATGTTATATATAAATGTTATAGCCTTTCTCGATAAATGGGCTATCTAACACTGAAATAATTTTTCAAATCGGACCAGTAGTTCCTGAGATTAGCGCGTTCAAGCAAACAAACAAACAAACTCTTCAGCCAGATACTCGTAATATTAGTATATATTATTAAATTTCACAGATTATGTAAAACCATTGGCACTCACGTCATACCTCCTTAGTGGTCAATTTTGGACTGCATGGGGCGCTATAATGGAAGAAAGGCATCGACACTCTTTCTCGGCTGCATCTGCGACCATACTTAAAAGCTTTACGTGAAATGAGGAAGCTTCACACAAAGGCGCTTCAATCAAGGATCCGTGGGGATGCTCAATCAAACGATGTTTAATTACGTCTCAATCCCGAGCGGTCTTCACTCCCGATGTTATTGAGATACTCTTACTAACTAACACATACTATTGATAATCTTTTGTTTTGTGAAACATCGAGGAACTGCACCCTAATTGCGTAACTCACGATTGATCATAATTGGTTTCAATTTGACAGTTCAACAATATTCATTGCGTTATTTAAGTTGTTGAACAGACACATTTTTCGAACATATGAAGCAATGGCTTAACAATCTGTTTCAAAACGAAACAAATTATGATAAATCGTGAGTTACGCAATTAGGGTGCTGATTGAAGATCACTTTGTAAGTTTTTTTAATGTTTTCATCTGGTCAGTTCTTACTGCTCAAACTGCAGATTGGATATTTTGATTCTAGAACGGGCAGCTAATAATACAAATCGATTATCAATTTTGAGATGTCATATCTAGTAAAGTATTCTTTTTTTCGTGTTTTAAATTAAATGATTTTCAAACCAGTAGCACGAGGTAACAAGTTTGAAAAACAATTTAATTTGAGGGCGATATAATATTTTACCCAAAATTGAGGCCGGGATTAGGTTATTAAAAAAAACATTAAAAATAAGCAAAGTGTAGGAGTACCCAATAGGGTAGTATAACTGTCTTAATTTGCGTTATTTTACCTTTTTATTGTGGCCATAAAATATACCCTTTGTAACACCGTTCACAGGGCCACAGTAAATTAACTGCGTATAATGTTACAGCAATTACAATGTGACCAGGAATTATGTAGTAAACCTTTTTTAAACTCTTTTGTAATAAAAGAAGAAAATGTAAAGGTTTTTTTTTGAAATAAATAAAGGCGAAATATTTGGTTACGCATAATATTAAAAAAAAAACACACTTCATGCAAAAACGTTTAGTCGACCTAATGACATGTCTCACATTTGTTTGTAAAACTAACACACGCATAGCGCCGCGTCGTTGGTATAGTGGCTAGAAGTGTTTCTGCCGAGTGTGTGGGCCTGGGTTCGATTCTCAAGTCAGGCAAAGTGTTATTGGGTTTTCCATAAGGATTTTTTCAGTATTCGCTCGGAGTCTAGGTTTGTGTTGATGAAAATAGGCTCGCCCTCTGTCACAGTTCAACATAATTGGAGAAATGACGGTGTACCTGCCAGTACTATGTAATGTACTCGTAGATAATTACGCGTCTGCGGAACATTTTGGGGAAAACAGGCGTGATATTAGGTATGTTAAGTACTCATAGTGTTGTTTTGTCCTAAAAACTCCAAAGCTGAACCTTTTAAGATCACATAAACTGTCAAGTGTCAAGTAATTGACACAATTACTTTTCTATTGTTAAATTGTTATCATACTCAATTAGTCTGCATATCAGACTATACAGGATAAGTTTTTAACCAGTGCGAAAACAGCATACAAAAAAAAAAGCTGTTCCATACATTTTGAGCGCGTAGGAATTGCACGTTTCTATGAAACTGCGAAAAATTTCTGCGCTCGGGGTCTTGAATGATATGTTATATTCATGGTTACAGTTTGCGCACTGGTTAAAAATTTATCCTGTTTATAAGGTATTAAAGAAACCATTCATTTTCCACCCTAAACCATAATTATTTTAGACGCACTAATCGAGTACCGCACAAACTTGATAAATAACTTAAGATTCGGAGACTGGCTTCAAACAATGTTGAGCTTTGTGAGAAAATCTAACCTGATAGTGTGTAAACTTAGCTACCCACTGAGTCACTGAGTCACCTGTCGCTTTAGACGTGATTTATCTGCGTAACGTGGGTAAACGGGATAAAGTTAGGCTGTGCGATATTTTGTATAGCGTCAGGTATTTGCTTAGAACTGTCTTTGGTGCTGTTGGAACATAGTCTGTAGGATATATGATCTCCTCGTTCTCGCTCTCTTGCCACGCTTTTCAGATTTTTTCGTCTTATTTATGAAATGTTATTCTTGATTGACAAGCCTAGATGAGGTCAGTGACCTCATTTTGGCTCGTCAAAAAATCAGACTATATTTGTATTGACCAATATAGTCTTGAGAGCAGTGGTGGCCAAGTGGTAACGGCCGCAACTTACGAGTTGTAGGTCGTGAGTTCAAACCCAGACAGGCGTAAATTATTTCTTTGTGTAAATTATTTCATCACCACTGCTCTCAAAACGGTGAAGGAAAACATCGTGGGGAAACCGGCATGTCCTAGAACCAAAAAAAATCGAAGACATGTGACATCTACCAACCCGCACTGGGCCCGCGTGGTGGATTACGGCCCAATCCCCCTCTCACCGAGAGGAGGCCTGTGTCCCAGCAATGGGAACATTATAGGCTGATGATGAATATAGTTTGATTTTTTTATGGCAAGAATATTTTACAGGAATGTGATTTATAATTTTATCTAAATATCGCTGTTTATTTAAAATGCGAACATATTATTCTGATAAACTTCGAATAAATAATGAGCTGATTTAGTAAAACGTCCTGAATTACAAATTTAAACCTAGCCTTGTAGACTTTACTTAACATAACATGATACCTGTAATCCCGAAGGGTAAGGGAGAGGCTTCTACACTTTTAGGGCTATATATTAGGCTACATAATTAGGTACCTATTTCAACACTTAGATCACTAATAAGGTTTCTGTGTGGTTAATAGCTTACATTTGTGTCTCAAGAGTTAAGAAAAAAAGATGTAAATTCAATATTAAAGTTCTTACAGCTAATATTCATGATCATGATCATTAAGTAGTCTTTTTTTTTTTTTTTTTTTTTTTTTTGCGTGGGAAATCATCAAATGACTTCTCCTGCTGAGTAGAGCAGGAGGGCGTGTCAGACTTTTACTGACTAAAACCCACCCGTGTTCCCTCAGTAGCCCGTATGCCAGGGGCCGTGGTATCTCTTTCGAACAAACCCGCACCCCTGGCAGGCATCGGCCCTTGCGGACCCCACCAGTGGTTGCTGACATCTTTGACGGCGCGCGTGAGGAACACAACGCGTCGTCCCGTCTACCACTTTTCGGCCGCAGAGGATAGGGAGAGCGGCTGACGCTATACCGACACTCCACTTTCCCTGCGGCCCCACCGCGTCCGTCATCAAACGGTGGCGGCCCCGTCCAGGCCACGGAAGGGAAGAGCGCTGCTCAGAAGCACCGGCACTCCTCCTCTACCGCAGCCTGTAACCCTCAGCCGCGATGCCTCCCATTCGACATCGCGGCCCACCTCAGTTGCGGTGCACCTCACCGCAACCTACTTTTTGGCCGCTACGTCAATGGCTTGGAGGCAAAAGCCCTGACGAGCGGCCCCACCGTTGGGTTCCTCTTGGCTTCACCGTGGATGGGAGACCACGGTTACTAAGCCCCCCCGCAACGACAATGCGGGAACCCACTCGGGGGGGATCATTAAGTAGTCTGGGAACTAAAAACCGTTTATTCAACGACAATAATATCAGAACATTGGATAAAATCAATGAATAACATCAATGTACCGCAGATTTTTGCATAACCAATAAAATATTCATTACTTCCAGAGAATTCTATTAAAAATCTTTAAAAAAAAAACAATCCTATTGAAGTTGATTCGAATAAAATGATAGAAGTCTCGATTGCGATCCAGTTATTTGATCTCATCAATTATGATCGGCAAGCGAGTCAACTTGGATATTCTATTATGATAAAAGTGAATCGAGTGCTTCAAACGGAATCGCGGAGCAACTCGACTATAGCGAGTCTGCTCACTTTGTTGACTTTAGCTGATTATGTGGTACAAGTGAAAAATTAAGAGAGTACTTAATTGCTCAGAACTTATTAGCCCTCACTTACTCTAACTGAAAAAAAGTATAAGGATTTTTATCGTATACATTAGTTTACGCGAGACACTGATGTAAAAATAATTTAATTGTACATTATGTCTCATCGTTGCGATCAAATACGACTTAGCCGGATCCTCATGACAAGTGGTTGTATTACTTTTTTTTTGGGTTTTGGCTTCGCACGGTTTGTGCATTTAGCCAGTGTCAAGTAATTTTACTTTTCAATCAAGTAAATGGCCTGATATCAGGCACGAAGTTACAAAAGTCATAGTCAGTCAAGTCAAAGTTATTGTAAAGCGGTAGTAAGTTTACAACAATCTATTAGGAGTTTTTGGGGAGAACACGAAAAGTCCACGTTTTTCACCTATTTTCACCTTCACAACACTTGTGCACTCACACGTAACTAAATTGAATAATTCACTACCAAAATTATACAATTTAATTCGCAATTTCACGAAATTTCATGAAAATGAAAAATCGTGCGACATGTTCCAACGCGATCCCGCAAAAAACTCGGCTGTATTACTTAATAAAAATAATAGTTTAAAAACGAACAAAGACATGCGTTAATATCTTTATTTTTCTTTTGTTCATCACTATTCAATTAATAATGTTTTAAACTCATTCAAGATTATTTTCTGCTCTTTAGTATGGTTTTCTATTAAAGCTTGTTTTTTGCACTATCATTTTATTTTTATGTTTTGAATTGGGCTGTTTGTTAGAATAGCTAGGAGTGGACAATTTGCGCGCCTGCTGCTTTCCTTGGATGTGATAGCTGTTTCTCGAGCTCTCTTTCCGGAAAATTTAATAAAGTCGCTAATCCTTAACATCCTGGTTAGGATAATGAGACAAAATTATTATTTTAATTTATTGTCATCGGTCCTAGTTATTTATGTGTGTAATTTTTTTTCTGACGTCTAAGTGGGTAAAAATCACGTTCGAAGAGTCCGTTACATACGAGTACATAGAGAGAAATATAGAAACATGTGAATCGAATAAAATCTTGTTAAAATACAGCCTTTCTTTGATAGTAATATTATTATTGGCACTTTAGGATTATTCCTAAAGTGGAAATTTAAAGAATCACAAACAATTTTTGGCAGACAGTACCTAAGATATTGCTGTCTATCCTCATGTACCTATATCGTTTTGTCGTATTTTTTTGTGACTAAACCAGAAATAAAACCATGACCGGAATTGCTTGTCACTTGCACCACATCCCAAAACTTAGATTCGACTAAATAAATTCAAACTCTACCACCCATTCATAAAGTTGAAATTCCTTACCCCTCCACTTCCTAACGCATTTTCTTATCATTTATTATGAAGGAGAGCGGAAAGCAGAATAATATTAAACATTTATAATTGAGAGGAATGTCGCCATCGATGATATAGTCACCGTCTGTTTGCACATAATTTTCAAAATATTAATATCCGTTTTATTATTATTGAATATTTGACGAGATTTCAGAAACATTTTTTCCTGAAATGGAAAAGGAATATTGAATGTATGTGTCAACTTGACAATTTGGTTGTGACAAAGGAGGAAAAACGGTTACAGAAATGTTATATGAAAGGCGTTCAATTGAGAATTCCATTTTAATATTAAATAAGAAAGTGCGTTTCAGCAGTATTTTGTTTGACCTTAGCATCCCTTCATTATTAAGCCTATTTTAAGCAGCAAATTCTAAAATAAACTTGTAACATGAGCAGCATGTTCTTAAATATCCATAGTTTTTTTTTGGGTGGGAAATCATCAAATAACTTCTCCCGCTCTGGGTGGAGCAGAAGGGCGTGTCAGACTTTTACTGACTAAAACCCACCCGTGTTCCTTCAGTAGCCCGTATGCCGGGGGCTGTGGTATCTCTTTCGAACAAACCCGCACCCCTGGTAGGCATCGGCCCTTGCGGGCCCAATAATTTTGCGCTACCATCTCTTTGAGGCGCGCGTGGAACACAACGCGCCGTCGACTTGGGCTTGGTCCTTACCGGACAGCGATCTACCCATTACTCGCCGTCTGCAAGCTCATCCCTACGGTGACCGGAAATCGGCCTGGGATTCCCGACGTCCAGGGCGTCTCCGTATCCTGCGGCGGCTAGGGTCGCGAGGGCGCATATGCTGCCTCTCCCTCACGTGCGCCGCCTCCCTCTTCTCGAGCATCACTGCTTCGCTGAAGGAGGTGACGGCTACCCATGCCCTCTCTCTCCGTACCATGGCCTGGACCAGGGACGGACACGAGAGATCGCCGCCGCCGATCGCCTCCACGAGGACACGGCGGTGCTCCACCCAAGCTGGGCAGACCGCCACCGTGTGCTCCACCGTGTCCTCAGGGCGATCTTCGCAGTGGAAACACCCGGGCGTTTCCTCCCGCCCTATCCGAAACAGGAACCTCCCGAAACAACCGTGTCCGGTGAGGACCTGCGTCAGGCGGAAGGTGAGGACGCCATGCCGCCTCTCGAACCACTCCTCAAAGAGGGGGCTTACCGCCGCAATCGTGGCGTGCCCAGCACTGGGTTGCGACAATCGCACTCTCCATGTCGCCATGAGATCTCGCCGGAGTTCTGTCCGCTGTGCCGCGATTTCCCGCGGCAGCGGAGTTACGCCCCGCGGCATTTGGCCTCCTCGCGCCACTCCCACAAAAGTATCTATAGTCAATCAAATATTCCTGTGACGCCGACGGATATATTCAAAATTAAAATAATACATTAGCCTCACGAAATTCAATACCCAACCTTTCCTAGATATCTTCGAAGAAGTTTCTAGAAAATTTGAAACATCTGTAGAATACTTGAAGTCTGTTTCCACCTGACGACTCCGTCACGTCTCCTCAGGAAATAAAGCAACTTGGCAACAACTTCGATTCTATTAAAGTTTGAAGTTTACAGAGGATCCCGGGATTCGGGATCTATCTGTTTGAGAACATGCTCAGAATATGTACAGGATTTTTATTTTATGTTGTAGTTTTATTGACACATACAAATTGTGGTTTAGGTTTCAGAGAATGTTGAAAGAGAGGTTATAAAACTGATACCTACTCTTAATAAATTCGCTTTGTAAAAATAATTATAATATTGGATTGAGATTACAGAACATAATTCACATCACATTCAGTGAACCATCACTGAATGTGATGTGAATTATATGTATGCTGTAATCTTGATTATCTCACACAATTATTTAAAATGTAGAATTGACCTCGTAATTTTAACGAAACGAGGCCGTAAACAGTATACTGGCCCTTTTCAGTACCTTATTCGGTGCTTCACTTACTAGTACTGGATCGTAACTACGATCAGCTGGCTGTAAACTAAAGTAACCGACGACCGTAACATTCCTTGTAAACAAAAGTTGTAAACACAAGAAAAGTAATCAACGGATCACCTCCCGTGACCCGTTGTTAAACCACAGACAGTTGGTTACAGTAGATCAAATCGGGGAAGGGGTTTATATTAGTTCCTGGAACGTTTAACATAGTGTAATGTCGAACCTTGGTCAGGACCATTCAAACCTAGCAAATTTCTTAAGGGGAAACGCCAGGGTGGCCAGCAAAATTCTAAAAAATAATATTAGGTAAAATTTTATATTTTAATACTTGAAGCAAAATATCTGTACACCCTGTTTACGAAAATTTCGCGGGCGGAAGAGTGTTTGGCATAGTTCAAATTTATATGGAGAAGGAGAGCAGTAAACTACTTTTTATATCCGTATAAATAAAATAACTATTTAATGAAAACGTATTTCAAAGGGATTATATGAAAAACTTAAAAAAAAACGACTTAAATTTCGGAAGTCGGTGATTTGGATATATTTTTAAATTTTTTGTCACCGCCTTCCGAAATTAGAGTCGTTTTTCACTTTTTTGTGTTTTTCCGGAAGTCGGTTGTTTTTTTTTTTATAATCCTTTTGAATGACGTTGAAAAAGTTTTTGTTTTTCACTTTTTATTAAAGTATGTGACGTAGCAAAAGTAGAATTGATCGCGGCAAGTAGCGACATCTGTCGTGGGAATTTGAAAGCAAGGTCACAGTTGTAAGCGTTAGTTTGTTACAGGTCTGGCGCTTAAGCTAGCTTATAAGATTGGTGCCTATGCGCAATTAAGTGGATGCCTGGGTGTTTTGACGATTGATCGAGAATTCATCGGAGCGCAGGCGGCTTGAAGGTTAACCCTCGTGGTGTGGTCTTCGAGGTGAAGAAGGCCTTACTTAGCCGAATCCTGCTAATGAGGGAAGTTCGCCACTCCAGGTAACGAAAGCGTCACCATCTTAGCCCGTAGGCCACGTTCACGTGTGTACACAGGTTTACCCTGTGTACGACGCCAAAGGACTTACTCCCGTCAACTCAACTCAACTTAAATGTAAGTAGTTATACTGAGCGAACACTGAGGAGATTTATAGACATAGTGTGCTAATTTAACCTATGAGAGAGTTAGGCCTATTGTAGGAACTAGGTGCTCAGACCAGTTGTTATAAGATATTGTGTCTCGGGTTTGCTTTGCATAATTTTCATTTACCCTATATGAGCAAAATCCAAATATGGAGATACTTGTACGATTGAGCTAGAAGTTGTTAACTGGTTCATCTGACGGACTCGCTATAGCGACTCTGAGAAATATAAACTGTCATAGTCTCATGCTGGCGTAAATCAATACAATTAGGACCGGAGACTAATTGTATGGGTGCATGCCCAGGAGTCTGGGAAAGATATATTGGTTTAGTGGCTCGCCAAATTATTTGTTTGTACTTAATTTTAGGTTTATTAAAATAAAATTTGTATCATTGTGAGGAAGTACTTGTTTAATTGAATCTTTCCCAACATATTATACCCTATAAATTTACTGTTAGTCTGTAGTTTAACTTCAGGGTAGAAGACTCTTTGAAAACCCGTTTGCCGGCTGACAAATACCTCACCTACCTACTCAAAACCAACTCGAAATTTCATCAACATCCCCAAGGTTGATGAAATTTCGAATTGGTTAACAATGCATATTTATGCGATAGCAGCAATCGCGGTTGATTGGCTGTCATTTTTTGAAGAGTACCGTTGTCTGTCTCCGAAACGCATTATCAGATCTATATGAAATTTTAATGGAACCATTTCGAAATAGACCTCTTTCGAAAAAAACAATAGAATTTTGCAAATATGACGGAGTTATCCCCGAACATAAATAAAAAAAATATGTCGAATTGTTGACCTCCTTCGTTTTGAAGTCGCTTAAAAATAACTTTTAGCGTTTTATTAATGGTTTTAATTGTTATGCCATATGTTTTACGGTCACGAACTGTTGGCGCGAATCATATTTTTGCTAACCTGACACGAGCTGAAAAGTGCATAAAACGTAATAAAAATATAATTTTGTGGGCTGCACTAGCGCAACCTCCTTAACTCAATCTATTAACAAGTCAAATTAACAAGCAAAACTTCACAGGTGTGATGGTTTTCGATATCTTATGATGTTAATATAGCAAACAAAGTTTAAAAAAAAAAAAAAACGGTCGTGAAAGTGTGAATGAGAGCCAAAACCAAATTATTTTTACAGCCGCATATTCTGTTATACAAAACATTGTCCTTCTGTTTCGAAGACACTTTACCACTCAATAAAAAACAAAGTTGTGTGTCGAAAGTGTCGACAAAAACTAGGAAATGCTGTTACCTTCGCCGCGAGCAAACTACTTAACAACTGTGATTCAGCGATCTGTATCCCATCCTCTCGTCCTCCTATCGTCCCATCCTGCGGAGAAACGTGTTTGTTCATCGTTTGCAGTCCACTGCTGTATTTGTTCGAAATGGTTGCTTGACAGCAATGTGGCGCTCAAATGGATTTATTTCATCGAATTGTGTTTGGTGGTATGAAATCTGTTTAGGTAGATTTTAAATCGGATTGAGATACAGGATTTTG